>JASDDO010000019.1:771465314-772070699 GCA_030015575.1 Agapanthus africanus | reverse complement strand
AGATTCAGACATATGTTCCTGTTGAAACACAAGTCCGAACCTTTTGAGATATTCATAGAATATAAGTAAGAAGTAGAGAACCGAAATACGGGTATAAGTATTATGTCCTTTGATGTGATCAGGGAGGAGAATACTTGTGCATGGAATTCCTGGACTATTCTAAAGGAGAATGAGATTCTCTCTCAGTATTACTCCTCCGTATACACCATAGCACGATGGTATATCGGGGCGGAGCAATCATACCCTATATGATATGGTGTGCTCTATGATGAGTACTACTGAGTTACCTATTTCCTTTTTGGGAGTTATGCACTTGAGAAGCTGCATACCTATTGAATAGGGTTCAAATCAAATCAGTTGCCTACCACTTCATATTTGATATGATAAGGGAAGAGCCCATCTCTCAAGTTAGTTGAGATTTGGGGTTGTCCAGCCTATGTCTGAAAAGCAAAATCCGGACAAGCTCGAGGCAAGGTCAGTTATGTAGAACTGGAAAGGTTCCAGCTATACAAACTGCAGCTGATGATTTGAAAGAACCAAAGGATTCAATAGTTACCAACGAACCTCAACCTCTCCGCCGATCTAGTAGGGTTCCTCACCCACCTGAGAGATACTTCGGTTTCTCTATGACAGTGGGAGCGAGGATTGCATCATGAGATGATGACCTAACTAGTTTCGAGCTGGCCATCAAGAGTAGGACTCTGTAAGAATGGCTGGATGCTTAGTGATCTGAGATGGAATCCTTATACACCAACAAAGTATGGACTTTAGTTGCTATATCTGAAGGGTTAAATCCCCATCAGGAGCTAGTATATCTTGAGAAGATTACTTGGTGTACATGGAAAAGTTGAGACTTTCAAAGCTAGAATTGTTAAAAAGTTTGCATCATTGACCAGGTATGGATAATGATGAAACCTTTTCAAGTAGCTATGCTTAAGTCCATCCAGATCCTACTTGTCACGGCTACATACCATGACTGCGATATCTGGTGGTTGGGTGTCTTGACTGCTTTTCTAAATGATTTTAGAAGAGAGCGTCTATAAGTACACAGCCAGAGGGCTTCGTAGACAGTGGGAGCAGCGGAAACGTGCACAAGATGCTTTATAGGATAAAGCAGGCATCGCGGAGTTGGAACATCTGTTTTGATGTATTAGTCAAAGAAGTTGACATCATCAAAATGGTAGATGAACCTTGTATATACAAAAGGGTAGTAGGGAGTATGGTGACGATCCTCGTAGAGTACGTGGATGACATACTCTTGATAGGGAAGGAGTTTCCTATGCTTACGCTCGATCGATCTCCGTTTATCACAAGGATTCTTCAATAGGATCAAAATGATACCTACTAAATCCTGGGTTTTGGATCTATGAGATAGATCTAAATGGATGTTAGAATTCTCACTAGATGTAGTGAGACGGTATCAACCGATCCTGGGGAGAATCACTGGAAGGGTTCCAGGGTGATAAAGACGACTGAATGTCAGTCACATGCATTGTCTTTACCCTCAGTGGAGGGACGGTATGTTGGAAGAGTTCCAAGCTAGATACCGTGACATACTAGACGATAAAGGCAGCATACATCGCTACTTAAGATGCAACCAAAGAGGCTGTTTGGATGTATATTGGTTCATGAGATGAACTATGTTCCTCCCATTGTGTGTCAATGGAGTTATGGCTTATGCCAAGGAACGTCCGTCCCATCAGTGATCCAGACATATTCTAAGGCAGTATCACCTGATCATGGAGATAGTTGATCTCCAGGGTGATCGAGGTTAGGAGAGTAGACTCAGAGGACAAACACAGCGGATCCACTCACGAAAGGCCTTTTCCCAGAGAGAGACTTTTATGGGATGGTTGAGTATGAGATACTGCAATCACTGCTACAGATGGCCCTAGTGCAAGTGGGAGATTGTTAGTTATATGTATGCCCTAGAGGCCATTACTGTACATAGGATGTATATTGTAGTGGATGCTGGGACATATATAGGGAGGACTTTCTTGCTCGACATGATAGTATGCTATCTGGTTGACCTTTACCTTAACGTGTATACTGATTGTCTCTCTATTACATGTTGGTAAAGCCCTTAGGATCTGTACTTGACTACCTGGACTATGATGCGGATCATACTAGTGGGGACATGGTAGTCCATAAGTACATCCTTCAAAGTCCCTAGTCGTGGGTGTATCGAGACGGGGCATCGATATACCAGAGTAGACTAGCGTGTACCTTCTCGACCCATACAGATGGGCGATGGATGATCCCATATCCATTGGTGTTTGACATCAGAGATGATATACGGGTGCTCAGTAGAGACTGGGTGCTCTGGACGGACTCGCCGAGAACTCCCAGATGGTATTATACCTCACGTCAGATGGCAGTTCTCTGGTGACACTGGTACAGAGTAGTCTGTTGACCCGAGATCGTCATAGAGTCTTGTATGGTTCCCACTGTGCTTTGATTTCCATCTTACCACGTCCAAGAGGGCGTACAAAACGGTGGTTTTTGGGTACAGTCCCGAGTCACATGGAGGCAATGAGCGATAGGAGGGGATTCGTCTCTCCCGGTATAGGGGGTTGATGTTGCGCTGTGTTCGATTGGCTATAACAGGAAATCCCTGGCCAGGGTTGCTGAGATTTACTGGTAAGTGTTACCAGTAGTTTCTCGAACAGTTATAGACCTCATATCGACACGACTTATTGAGCTATTGGGGTCTGACGTTTACCACCCCTAGACGAGATATGCGACATATCAGACGATCAGACCGGACTGTACGGTAGTGTTACTGGTTGGATTCACTGGAGTGTGAGCGGGCTTGCTCGTCGATCTTCAGATCGCTCAATACCCGGGTGGCCGTTACGTTTAGCAGACCGCTTGCGGCTTGTGGGTGTTTGATATGATCATCACCTGCTGCCGGCGTATTGACGAGTCTTTAGAGTCCTACACAGAGGTTTCCTGGCTCAAGCGAAACGAAATAGGAGCGCATATGAGATATGTGCGGGACCGAGAATAATGCGTGTATGTGATACCGTATTTCATTCTCGCGATCAATGCGTCGAATGGTTGTATGCGATATAACCTAGTTATCGATTCAAGTGTTGATTCGATAAGCCGATACATTGGATACTAGTCGGTTATATGCGATATGACCGGATCGTTAAATCAAGTGTTGATTTAATGATTTAATGCATAATAATATATTTGATATATTGCTTTGCATTAACTAGTATCGGTTCACTTTATATGGATTTTCTCGCTCAAATGTGCGCATTGCATATGCGATATGATTTGTGCACTTGCTTGTATCATATTTGATGGTGCATGCAAAAATGGTTAAGTATAAAGAATTAAACCTTGGTTAAAGGAATGGTTAGGGTTTATTATTTGTTATTCATTTATCTTATTTAATTATCTATTTATTTTTGATAAATGAATAAATGAAAAGATAATGAGGAAAATGGTTGCTATCTTTTGACCATTCATGAATCTTCATGAAGACTTTGACCATTTTGTCTCATGCTTAACCCTAACCACTTCTATTAACTCAAGTTAATTCTCTACACCTAACCATGGTGAGAATTATGATAAGAATGGATTTTTCCTTTTATTTTAATTCTCATCATAATATTTATCTTCTTCTTGCTCTTCTTCTTCTTCATGAAGAAGCTTGTCTTCATCAATGGCATATTGAGCATATGAGTGAGAAATCCAATTCTAAAGTCTACCCACTTCCTATTTCTTCATCCTCTACCTCTTGCCAAGTAGTAGAGTGTGTTTCCTTCACAAGTTTTTAGGGCTTGGTGAAGGTGGAGCTTGATTTAGCGATGCCTCGACGTAGATCATCTTCGGCATGGACATCGACGACCTAGCTCGCTTATTCTTCGACGAAGCCGACGCTAGAGCCCGGGAGTTCACTTGGACAGCGAAGGGACTTCGTTGCGGAGCTATGGAGGTGGAGCACCGGATCTACAAAGGTTGTATTTCCGTATTCCCTTAGTTAAGTTGTTAACTAGTTAGCTTTTTCTCCTAAATATCTAGCAAATGATCCGTAGTCGGGTCTCTCGGCACCCTTAAAATTTTATATTGGCATGTTCGATGCCTTGTGAGACCTCACTAGGGTGCCTAGGAACCCTACAGGTAGTGCCGAAAAGAAGACCAACGAGGCGAAACCCATCTGAACTCCTACTGAGCCTGAGTGTGACATTCTCCGTACAGTCCGGTCTGTTCGTCTGATACATCGCATGGCGGGCCTAGGGGGCGGTAAACGTCAGTCCCCAATAGCGGTACAAGTCGTGCCGGAGCGTAGCCCAAAACACCCTGAGATAACACTGGAAATCTACCAGTATATCTCGTTTGCCCTGGGCAGGGACTACTCGTGTAATGGCTCTCCTAGACACAGCGCGATGTCAACCCCCAATACCGGGAGAGACGAATCCTGTCTAACCGTCACTGCCTCCAAGTGCTTCGGGACTGCACCCAACCACTACCTGTTTGCACGACTCCTTTGAGCCGTGGTAGGGTAGTGATCAAAGTACAGTGGGAACACACTCGAGGCGAAGTGACAGTGTCAAGTCAGCGGACTAAGCTGTACTCATGTCACCTGGGAACTGATAACTGACGATAGGCATAATACCAACTAGTCAGTTCCCGACGAGTCCTGTCCAGTGTACCCGTAACCTAACGAGCACCCGCATACTATCTCAACTACGACGTACTGACGGCTGTGGGACAGACCGTCTCCCACACTGGGATGAGAAGCGCATGCGCTGGTCTACTCCGGAGTATCGATGCCCTGTCTCGATAGTCCTGCGACCAGGGACCTGCATAAGGATGTGCTTATAGATTACCCAGCCCCACTAGTGTGACGGCCATCACATCGCTGGTAATCAAGCAAAGATCCTAAGGGCTCTACTAATGTGTATAGGCGATATACTAAAATAAACACATGTACACATTGAAGTAGAAACAAACCAAGTAGCATACTACTATTTTGAGCAAGATTGTATATACAAGGTGAATATCCCAAGCTTCCATTAAGTAATATACAAACTAGTATGATACAGTAATGGCCTCTAGGGCATATACACTAACAATCTCCCACTTGCACTAAGTGTAGGGTTCCTAGGCACACTAGTGAGGTCTCACAAGGCATCAACCATGCCAATTTCAAAAATTATGGTGCCGAGAAACTCTAGTGTACGGATCGTTTGCTAGAAATCTCGGCGAAAAGTAAACTAGTTAACAATTAACTAATGGGAAACGGAAATACAACCTTTGTAGATCCGGTCCTCCACCTCCACGGCTCCGAGATGAGGTCCTCTCCGCTGTCCAAATCAAATCCGGGCTCTAGCGTCGACTTCATCGGAGAATAGGCGAGCTAGGTCGTCGATGTCCATGCCGAAGATGATCTACGTCGAGGTATCGCTAAATCAAGCTCCGACTTCACCAAGTCATAAAACTTGTGAAGTAAACACACTCTACTACTTGGCAAGAGGTAGAGGATGAAGAAATAGGAAGTGGGTAGACTTTAGTTTTGGATTTCTCACTCTTTTCCAACAATCACCATTGATGGAGCTTGGTTTTCTTCAAAGAAGAATGAAGAAGATGAAGAGCAAGAAGAAGATAAGTATTATGATAAGAATTATTTAAAATGAAAAGAATAATCCATTCTTATCATAAGTGAACCATGGTAAAGTGTAGAGAGCTAATCATGGTTAAAGGAATGGTTAGGGTCAAGCTAGAGACAAAATGGTCACTTAGTCAAAAGATCAAGAAGCTTCAACTAGAATCCAAAATTAGCAACCATTTCATTTCATTTTCTTTTATTAATTTATCATAAATAAATGGATAATTAAATAAGATAAATGAATAACAAATAATAAACCCTAACCTATTCATTAACCAAGGTTTAACACTTTACACTTAACCAAAAAGCATGTATCATCAAACATGATACAAGCTAGTGCACAAAATCATATCACATATATAATGCGCACATCCGAGTGAGAAAATCCATTTAAAGTGAACCGATACTAGTTAATGCAAAGTAATATATCAAATATATAAATATGCATTAAATCATTAAATCAACACTTGATTCAATGATCCGGTCATGTCACACACAACCGACTAGTATACAATATATCGGCTTATCGAATCAACGCTTGAATCGATAACTAGGTTATATCGCATACAACCATTCGATACATTTATCGCGAGAATAGAATACGGTATCACATACACGCATTATTCTCGGTCCCGCACATATCTCATATGCGCTCCTATTTCGTTTCGCTTGAGCCAGGAAACCTCTGTGTAGGACTCTAAAGACTCGTCAATACGCCGGCAGCGGATGATGATCATATCAAATATCCACAAGCCGCAAGCGGTCTGCTAAACGTAACGGCCACCCGGGTATTGAGCGATCTGAAGATCGACGAGCAAGCCCGCTCACACTCCAGTGAATCCAACTAGTAACACTTCCGTACAGTCCGGTCTGATCGTCTGATATGTCGCATATCTCGCCAAGGGGTGGTAAACGTCAGACCCCAATAGCTCAATAAGTCGTGTCGATATGAGGTCTATAACAATTCGAGAAACTACTGGTAACACTTACCAGTAAATCTCAGCAACCCTGGCCAGGGATTTCCTGTTATAGCCAATCGAACACAGCGCAACATCAACCCCCTATACCGGGAGAGACGAATCCCCTCCTATCGCTCATTGCCTCCATGTGACTCGGGACTGTACCCAAAAACCACCGTTTTGCACGCCCTCTTGGACGTGGTAAGATGGAAATCAAAGCACAGTGGGAACCACACAAGACTCTATGACGATCTCGGGTTAACAGACTACTCTGCACCAGTGTCACCAGAGAACTGCCATCTGACGTGAGGTATAATACCATCTGGGAGTTCTCGGCGAGTCCGTCCAGTGTACCCAGTCTCTACTGAGCACCCGTATATCATCTCTGATGTCAAACACCAATGGATATGAGATCATCCATCGCCCATCTGTATGGGTCGAGAAGGTATACGCTAGTCTACTCTGGTATATCGATGCCCCGTCTCGATACACCCTCGACTAGGGACTTTGAAGGATGTACTTATGGACTACCATGTCCCCACTAGTATGATCCGCATCATAGTCCAGGTAGTCAAGCACACATCCTAAGGGCTTTACCAACATGTAACAGAGAGACAATCAGTATACACGTTAAGGTAAAGTTCAACCAGATAGCATACTATCATGTCGAGCAAGAAAGTCCTCCCTATATATGTCCCAGCATCCACTACAATATACATCCTATGTATAGTAATGGCCTCTAGGGCATACATATAACTAACAATCTCCCACTTGCACTAGGGCCATCTGTAGCAGTGGTTTGAAGTATCTCATACTCAACCATCCCATAAAAGTCTCTCTCTGGGAACAGGCCTTTGTGAGTGGATCCGCTGTGTTGTCCTCTGAGTCTACTCTCTTAACCTCGATCTCCCTGGAGATCAACCATCTCCATGATCAGGTGATACTGCCTTAAAATATGTCTGGATCACTGATGGGACGGACGTTCCTTGGCATAAGCCACAACTCCATTGTCTCACAATGGTAGGAACGTAGTTCATCTCATGAACCAATATACACCCAGACTGCCTCTTTGGTAGCATCTTAAGTAGCGATGTATCCTGCCTTTATCGTCTAGTATGTCACGGTATCTAGTTTGGAACTCTTCCAACATACCGTCCCTTTACTGAGGGTAAAGACAATGCCTGCGACTGACATTCAGTCGTCTTTATCACCCTGGAACCCTTCCAGTGATTCTCCCCAGGATCGGTTGATACCGTCTCACTACAACTAGTGAGTATTCTAACATCCAATTAGATCTATCTCATAGATCCAAAACTCAGGATTTAGGAGGTATCATTTTGATCCTATATGGAGAATCATGGTGATAAGCGGAGATTGATCGAGCGTAGCATAGGAAACTCCTTCCCTATCAAGAGTATGTCATCCACGTACTCTACGAGGATCGTCACCATACTCCCTACTACCTTTTTGTTTATACAAGGTTCATCTACCATTTTGATGATGTCAAACTCTTTGACTAATCTATCAAAACAGATGTTCCAACTCCGCGATGCCTGCTTTAATCCTATAAAGCATCTTGCCCACGTTTCCGCTGCTCCCACTGTTTACGAAGCCCTCTGGCTGTGTACTTACAGACGCACTCTTCTAAATCATCATTTAGAAAAGCAGTCAAGACACCCAACCGCTAGATATCGTAGTCATGGTATGTAGCCGTGGTAAGTTGGATCTGGATGGACTTAAGCATAGATCCTTAGAAAAGGTTTCATCATAATCCACGCCTAGTCAATGACGAAAACCTTTAACAAGTTTAGCTTTGAAAGTCTCAACTTTTCCATCTACACCAAGTAATCTTCTCAAGATATACTTGCTCCTGATGGGGATTTAACCCTTCAGATATAGCAACCAAAGTCCATACTTTGTTGGTGTATAAGGATTCCATCTCAGATCGCTAAGCATCCAGCCATTCTTACAGAGTCTCACTCCTGATGGCAAGCTGGAAACTAGTTGGGTCATCATCTCATGATGCAATCCTCGCTCCCACTGTCATAGAGAAACAGAAGTATCTCTCAGGTGGGTGAGGAACCCTACTAGATCGGCGGAGAGGCTGAGGTTCGTTGGTTTCCACTGAATCCTCTGGTTGTACCAAATCATACTGTAGTTTGTATAGCTGGAACACTTCCAGTTCTACATAACAGACCTTGCCTCGAGCTTGTCCGGATTTTGCTTTTAGACATAGGCCGGACAACCCCAAATCTTAACTAGCTTAAGACATGGGCTCTTCCCTTTCCATATCTCATATGGAGTGGTAGGCAACTGATTTGATTCGAACCCTATTCAATAGGTATGCAGCTTCTCAAGTGCATAACTCCCAAAAAGGAAATAGGTAACTCAGTAGTACTCATCCTAGAGCACACCTTATCACATAGGGTGTAATTGCTCCACCCCGATAAACCATCGTGCTATGGTGTATACGGAGGAGTAATGCTGAGAGAGAATCTCATTCTCCTTTAGAATAATCCAGTATTTACGTGCTCAAGTATTCTCCTCCTTGATCTCATCCTAGGACATAATACTTATACCCGTATTGGTTCTCTACTTCCAACTTATATTCTGTGAATATCTCAAAAGGTTCTGACTTGTGTTTCAACAGGAACATATATCTGAATCTTGAGAGATTATCAGAGAATGTAATGAAGTATAAAGAACCGGTCTTGGCATGTGTAGACAGGGGACCTACATACATCAACATGTATCATCCCAAGAGTTTACTAACTCTTTCTCTGTTTCTAGTAAACGGAGCTATGGTCATCTTATCTTTATGACATGACTGGCGAGTTTCACAAGATGTAAGTTCAAACTAATTTAAATATGCATCTTTATGTAACTCCAGCTAGTCGGGTCACATTGATATGACCTAGTCTACAATACCTCAAGAAGAATTCGTTCATTTCTGAACTCTTCCTCTTGTGTGTGTTCCATATACTAAGAACTGTGGTTTGATTTAGAACATTAATGCTTTTAGATAACGTGCCTGAACCGATCAACTTTTGATATAGGAAATGTTCAAAACATTATCCATCAATACAAAATTATATCCTTTCTTTTCTAACAAAGAGAGTGATATGATTTGGTATATCAGGTTCGATATCTAATAACATTCGTTCAGAATCAATGTATTGGTAATACAGGGTGACAGTGACCAACAGACTTGGCTGCAACACTTGCCCCGTTTTCTGCCTCATGAAACTTATCACCCGTTCTCAGTTCTCTACCTTTCTGTAGCCCTATGTAACAGATTACATATCTGGGATCCTGATCTGGTATCAAATACCAAGGACGCAGAGGATACTGAGAAACAGTTCTTTGTAATGAACACACCCGAAGATGATGCATCAGCATGCACTCTCTTCGTTTGGGCGGCATGGGAATTCTGGTAATCCCCAATTTCCTGCTCTGTCTTATAACAATTATAAGTTGGAGCGGGACCAACGTTCCCCAGCTCAGTATAACAAGCGGGTTCGGTCAATAATCCGTATTATTATCTTGATTAAGGCGTGATATGGTCGCTACCTGGAGAGAGAGAGAAGAAAACACTCAGCGTGCGCTCTTGCAAGAATAGATTGGTTTTTATTTTATCTAATCAGGATGGCTCCCACTGCTTTTTATCAAATCTTCCTTCAAACCCTAAAAGGAAAGACTAGCCGGGATTAATTACACACTACAAGTTCGCCAATCTTTCAGCCAGGCCAGTGTCGGTACTTTGAGGGAGGTCCCCCGTGCTTTCGCACGAACCTAATTAATGTAAACCTCGTTTTCCCAGAGGCGTAACCCCATTGACACCTTTCTAGACACCTACTTGATCGGCTAATTGTAATGTATAAAACTCTCCCAGGAGTAACACTTACTCGCAGCGGGTATCGGGATCCAACTATCTCATAGAAGGTATGCAATCTCATTGCAAATCTCAACACTTGAAATTCCCGATAATATTTTGCCCCTAACGTGCTATGACCTTGACGAAAGCCAACAAACCATAGCCCGCTAGTCAAGTTCAACCCGTACATTTCTTGATCGAATTAAACCCACCCGCACGACCCTTGACGAAAGCCAACAAAGCCGCACGACTACCCTAATCCAATCACATCGTATGCTGGCAGATAAGCAGCATATAGCTACCGCACACTGCACCTTGACGAAAGCCAACAAATGCAGCACGAATACTATATACAACTTATCTGAAATGACGGAGGGCTACGACAGGTTTTTCTGAAAACCTATTGCGTAATGAACTTGATATCGTTGTAGAATCAAATGAATTTTGAAATGGAGTGTTTTTGAGGCTTTTCTAGTTTTGCTAAAGGAGTCACTCCCGGTGAAGGGATCGTCGGTCCTTTCCTCGTCGAATGAGGTGCGGGATATATCACATATATCACTGTGCAAAGCAAAAACTCTTAAAAGCAATCAAAAGACAAACCGAGTGTGTAGCATCTGCCAGTTATTGCTAAAGGAGTCACTCCCGGTGAAGGGATCTCGGTCCTTTCCTTATCGAATTAGGTGCAGGATATATCATATATACCGCTGTGCAAAGCAAGAACTGTAGCTACCTGTTTTATTTTGAAATTCGATTCTACAACATCTTAGGTTTCTTTTATTTCATTAATCACATTAATGAAGTCCCATCATTTAAATACCTAAACATCACAGATAAATACGACGTACACTTATGCCATCCGCATTCGCCTCGATGTCCCCTCGTGCACCGTTAGGTTAGGTAACTAACGACAGAGCGGGGCAGGGCTAGCGTGGGTGTAAAACATAAGTAACGTCTATATAATATATCATATATACTATATATACTGTATCTATCACAGAACATCACATGATCTCATCACAGATATCGCAGCAGAAGAAACATATGAAATATTGGATATACTAGGACGTCCGTGTTTTCAATACGAGCCAGTATAAAACACGGATTCCACGGTCGTGATGAATAGCCAATCCCACACCCCTAGACCCCTACGAGAGCGGCAAGCAACCCTACCAATTCTAGAGTTAGGAGACCCGGACTCGACTCCTCGAGTTGGTCTCCCACTGGACCCCAGAACCCGGTTACTTGTGCTCCCCTCCTTGGGTCTATCCTAGTGCAGAAAAGTAAATAATATACAAACGGTGACAACTTCCGCAACCTGGAAGCGCCCCAAATAAAAGAATATTACATACAAGTTTTTATATGAATGAAAATGAAAAACACTCATCTCACATAAAAACCCCCGGCTATTCAAACACGACGATCCAATATAACATATCCAGCAACACATAACATCACATGTCATCAACGTAAGTAAATATGTCCATCCCAATTGTCGTTGACATATAGCAACGAAACCGGCGATATCACATATTACACTTACGGTCACAGAAAAGAAAGTGTAAAACTACAACAGTTGGAATCCGCAACCACCTCAGACATCGCATGCCTGACCAAATGAATTACTTAGACATCACATGCCTAACAATTATAAACCCCGCATTTTAGTCTCATTATCGAAAACTCTTTTCAATATCAAGTCGGGTAATTCAACAAGATTCCCGACATCCTGATCGAATACTCGTCGCAAACTTTAGTAGGCGGCCGCACCCCCGATACCGTCGACGAAGTGCACCAAGGCGGAACACCGCTACCGCGAGCACCCGAACGGATGCTTTCGGCGACGGGGTTCTCCTACAGTCACTTGGTCGGGGCTATGGAGTGAGGCTGTCTATTAAGTTTACCCGGCGAGTATCCGCGTACGCTACGTGATTGCGACGGACTTTTGATCACATCAAAATTCCGTGGCAACCGATCAAGTGAGACTAAATTGCTATGTTTATAACATTCATTCAGTTATCTCATAACTTCTTGTGAATTCCAATTATTGTATCACATTCCAGATAATTAGAAAATGTTAAACTTTCCGATTGAACATTCGAACACCCAAGTTTTCCCGATACAGCTCAACACATGAAATAAGTCTAACAACATTCCGTTCGTGCCTCAGTACCAACGGTCCAGCCGTAGAAGGGTCAAGCCAACGCCTCACATGTGGCACGCCGTACTGCCCCAAACCCGAAGGTTCAAAGGGCAGTTCAAGACGGTCACATAATCGAGTTAAGGTTTGTTGTCTTCTAGAGGGTCCATCGCGTTACTTGCACTACTTAGAACGTCGTTAAACTACGGAAAAATCCAACACTTGGAAATTTCCCGACAGGGGAAAAATTGGGTATTTATATCCGGTCGAACTTTTTAACATATTCTAAAATTTATCCGGAAAGCCACACAGACAAAATTTGATAATCCGATCGAATATACTAAGTCCCCAAAACAACTGCAGAAAATTCAACTCTTGAATAATTTTTAAAAATACCCAGAGAACTCAGAAGCTGAAACAATGAATTACTGTGTAACAAGTTAGGGCTGACGTCATACATCCGCCGCGGAACCGCCGCATAAGCTAAGCTTATGCCGCGGTTCCGCCGCCAAAATCACTGTTCATTAAAAAAAATTTCCACCGTAATTCTTAGAATTTCCTGCTGAGTTCTCTGCATATTTTTAATTTGGAAAAATCCACGTTTTCAGAAAAAGTACAGAGAGCAATTTTCCGGGTTAAGTTTTGGTTCGATCGGACTTCAAATTCCGTCTGGACTTCGCCTAAGGCTCTAGCTAGGCTCTGATACCACTGTAGGGTTCCTAGGCACACTAGTGAGGTCTCACAAGGCATCAACCATGCCAATTTCAAAAATTATGGTGCCGAGAAACTCTAGTGTACGGATCGTTTGCTAGAAATCTAGGCGAAAAGTAAACTAGTTAACAATTAACTAATGGGAAACGGAAATACAACCTTTGTAAATCCGGTCCTCCACCTCCACGGCTCCGAGATGAGGTCCTCTCCGCTGTCCAAATCAAATCCGGGCTCTAGCGTCGACTTCATCGGAGAATAGGCGAGCTAGGTCGTCGATGTCCATGCCGAAGATGATCTACGTCGAGGCATCGCTAAATCAAGCTCCGACTTCACCAAGTCATAAAACTTGTGAAGTAAACACACTCTACTACTTGGCAAGAGGTAGAGGATGAAGAAATAGGAAGTGGGTAGACTTTAGTTTTGGATTTCTCACTCTTTTCCAACAATCACCATTGATGGAGCTTGGTTTTCTTCAAAGAAGAATGAAGAAGAAGAAGAGCAAGAAGAAGATAAGTATTATGATAAGAATTATTTAAAATGAAAAGAATAATCCATTCTTATCATAAGTGAACCATGGTAAAGTGTAGAGAGCTAATCATGGTTAAAGGAATGGTTAGGTTCAAGCTAGAGACAAAATGGTCACTTAGTCAAAAGATCAAGAAGCTTCAACTAGAATCCAAAATTAGAAACCATTTCATTTCATTTTCTTTTATTCATTTATCATAAATAAATGGATAATTAAATAAGATAAATGAATAACAAATAATAAACCCTAACCTATTCATTAACCAAGGTTTAACACTTTACACTTAACCAAAAAGCATGTATCATCAAACATGATACAAGCTAGTGCACAAAATCATATCACATATATAATGCGCACATCCGAGTGAGAAAATCCATTTAAAGTGAACCGATACTAGTTAATGCAAAGTAATATATCAAATATATAAATATGCATTAAATCATTAAATCAACACTTGATTCAATGATCCGGTCATGTCACACACAACCGACTAGTATACAATATATCGGCTTATCGAATCAACGCTTGAATCGATAACTAGGTTATATCGCATACAACCATTCGATACATTTATCGCGAGAATAGAATACGGTATCACATACACGCATTATTCTCGGTCCCGCACATATCTCATATGCGCTCCTATTTCGTTTCGCTTGAGCCAGGAAACCTCTGTGTAGGACTCTAAAGACTCGTCAATACGCCGGCAGCGGATGATGATCATATCAAACATCCACAAGCCGCAAGCGGTCTGCTAAACGTAACGGCCACCCGGGTATTGAGCGATCTGAAGATCGACGAGCAAGCCCGCTCACACTCCAGTGAATCCAACCAGTAACACTTCCGTACAGTCCGGTCTGATCGTCTGATATGTCGCATATCTCGCCTAGGGGTGGTAAACGTCAGAACCCAATAGCTCAATAAGTCGTGTCGATATGAGGTCTATAACAATTCGAGAAACTACTGGTAACACTTACCAGTAAATCTCAGCAACCCTGGCCAGGGATTTCGTGTTATAGCCAATCGAACACAGCGCAACATCAACCCCCTATACCGGGAGAGACGAATCCCCTCCTATCGCTCATTGCCTCCATGTGACTCGGGACTGTACCCAAAAACCACCATTTTGCACGCCCTCTTGGACGTGGTAAGATGGAAATCAAAGCACAGTGGGAACCACACAAGACTCTATGACGATCTCGGGTCAACAGACTACTCTGCACCAGTGTCACCAGAGAACTGCCATCTGACATGAGGTATAATACCATCTGGGAGTTCTCGGCGAGTCCGTCCAGTGTACCCAGTCTCTACTGAGCACCCGTATATCATCTCTGATGTCAAACACCAATGGATATGGGATCATCCATCGCCCATCTGTATGGGTCGAGAAGGTATACGCTAGTCTACTCTGGTATATCGATGCCCCGTCTCGATACACCCTCGACTAGGGACTTTGAAGGATGTACTTATGGACTACCATGTCCCCACTAGTATGATCCGCATCATAGTCCAGGTAGTCAAGCACACATCCTAAGGGCTTTACCAACATGTAACAGAGAGACAATCAGTATACACGTTAAGGTAAAGTTCAACCAGATAGCATACTATCATGTCGAGCAAGAAAGTCCTCCCTATATATGTCCCAGCATCCACTACAATATACATCCTATGTATAGTAATGGCCTCTAGGGCATACATATAACTAACACTAAGGCCATGTACTGGCGTATCGAAGACCTATCATCTCGATCAGCCGCTCGAACTGAGTCTGGGGCAAGGCCTTGGTGAATGGATCTGCAGTGTTATCTTCTGAAGCGACTCTCCGAACCTCGATCTCCTGGCGATCTACGATCTCCCTGATCAAGTGATACCGCCTCAAGATGTGCCTGGATCTCTGATGGGACCTGGGTTCCTTCGCTAAAGCTATAGCCCCATTGTTGTCGCAATACAGAGGTATTGGATCAACAATGGACGGAACCACCTGAAGTTCTTTCAAGAACTTCCTCATCCAGACAGCTTCTTTTGCGGCATCAGATGCAGCGATGTATTCCGCTTCCATCGTCGAGTCTGCAACGGTTTCTTGTTTGGAACTCTTCCAACACACCGCCCCTCCATTGAGGGTAAAGACAAAGCCCGACATGGACTTGGAATCATCCTTGTCACTCTGGAAGCTGGAGTCAGCAAAGGCCTCGATCTGGAGGTCTTTTCCGCCATACACCAAGAACATCTCCTTAGTCCTTCTCAGGTACTTGAGAATGTTCTTTACCGCTATCCCCAGGGTTTGACTGATACCGGCTTACCACACTAAGTGCATAAGCTACATCCGGTCTGGTACATAACATCGCATACATTATAGAGCCTACCGCAGAAGCGTAGGGTATAATAGACATGCGATCCCTCTCCAAATCAGTCTTGGGAGACATCTCTTTAGAGAGGGTGATCCCGTGACAAGCCGGTAGGTTACCGCGCTTGGAATCTTCCATACTGAATCTTTTCAGTACGGTGTCGATGTACCTGGACTGTGAAAGTCCTAATATCGTCTTGGATCTATCACGATGGATCCGGATCCCCAGGATGTATGAGGCATCACCCAGGTCTTTCATGGAGAACCTGTGCGACAAGAACCCCTTGACAGATTGTAGCATATGAATGTCATTTCCTATTAAGAGAATGTCATCCACGTATAAAACGAGGAATACTACAGTTCTCGCTACAAATCTACTATAGATGCATGGTTCATCTGGATTTTTGATAAAGCCAAATTCTTTGACCGTCTCATCAAAGCAGATGTTCCAACTCCGCGATGCCTGCTTTAGTCCATAGATGGACTTAAGCAACTTGCACACCTTTCCGCTGCTCCCACTCTGAATGAAACCCTCTGGTTGGTCCATATAGACACACTCTTCTAAATTTCCATTTAGAAAAGCGGTCTTTACGTCCATTTGCCAGATCTCATAATCGTGGAAGGCAGCAATGGCAAGAAGGATCCGAATGGATTTCAGCATGGCTACTGGAGAAAAGGTTTCGTCATAGTCCAAGCCAGGTCTTTGACGAAAACCCTTTGCTACCAGCCTAGCTTTATAGGTCTCAACCTGTCCATCTACACCAATCTTCCTTTTGAAGATCCACTTGCATCCTACGGGTTTTACCCCGTCTGGAGCAATGTCCAACGTCCATACCTTGTTGGTGTACATGGACTCCATTTCGGTCCGCATTGCATCCAGCCATTTCACTGAGTCAACGCTCTGAACGGCCTGCTGGAAGCTAGTAGACTCATCATAATCTATGATGCAATCCTCTCTATCCCCGTCTATGAGAAAACCGTAGTATCTCTCGGGCGGATGAGTCTGCCTACTGCTCCTGCGGAGCGGCGTAGGAATGTCCTGTTCTTTCGAACCCTCTGGTTCCACTAAACTTTCAGTAATAGTCCGTGGTTCTGGAATTTCTTCCAGTTCTACTGCGCTCCCACTTATTTCCTTTTCTAAGAACTGGTGTTCTAGAAAGTGGGCATGACGAGAAACAAGAACTTTTTGTTCCTCTTCGCAGTAGAAGAAATATCCTTTGGAATTCTTTGGATATCCCACAAACTTGCACAGTACTGAGCGTGCCTCGAGCTTGTCCGCATGTTGCTTTTTGACAAAAGATGGACTTCCCCATGTCTTAATGTGATTAAGATGGGGTCTCTTCCCACACCACATCTCAAATGGCGTGGTAGGCACAGTTTTAGTGGGAACTCGGTTCAAAAGGTATGCGGCTGATTCTAGCGCATATCCCCAGAATGATCGCGGTAACTCAGCGTTACTCATCATGGACCGCACCATATCTAATAGGGTGCGGTTCCGTCTCTCCGATACACCGTTATGTTGCGGGGTGTATGGAGGAGTAAGCTGAGAGAGAATTCCGTTCTCTTTTAAATAGTCCAGGAATTCGGCACTTAAGTATTCTCCACCTCGATCCGATCTTAGAATCTTAATACTTTTGCCGGTCTGTTTCTCTACTTCATTCTTATACTCCTGGAATTTTCCAAAGGCTTCGGACTTATGTTTCATTAAGAAGACATAACCATACCTTGAGAAGTCATCCGTAAAAGTAATGAAGTAAGAATGGCCGCTTCGCGCATGTGTAGACATTGGACCGCACACGTCACTGTGTACGAGTCCCAAGAGCTCGCTCGCTCTTACTCCATGTCCAGTAAACGGAGTCTTTGTCATCTTTCCTTTGAGACAGGATTGACAAGTGGCATACGACTGATATTCGAACGCATTCAAATACCCTTCTGTATGTAACTTCGTCAACCTTCTCTCATTGATGTGACCCAGTCTACAATGCCACAAGAAAGTCTGATTTATTTCTGGAGACTTTCTTTTGTGTGTATTCTGGACATTGAAAATCTGTGGTTGGTTCAATACGTATATACCATTACTCAATGTACCTGACCCAATCAAAACTTGATTAAGGTGAATGTTTACAATATTACTTACAAACGCAAATTCATAACCTTCTTTAGAAACTAAAGATACAGAAATGATATTACAAGTTGCGTTGGGTACAAAAAAGCAATTACGCAAAACCAAAACATGTCCATCTGACATTCCCAGGTGATAGTCCCCCACGGCTTTAGCATCCATGCTAGCTCCGTTCGCAACTCTGAGGGTCATGTCACCTGCCTTCAAAACCCTACGGTTTCTCAACGCCTGCAAAGAATTACAGATATGAGATCCTGATCCGGTATCCAATACCCAGGAAGTAGAGTTTATTGAAAGACAGTTTTCAATAACATACACACCTGAAGCTGAAGCTGCAACCTGCTTCAATTCCTGTGTTCTGGCCTTCCAGGCCCTGCAATCATTCTTCCAGTGTCCTTTCTTATGACAATAGAAGCATTCTTCCTTATCCACAAGCTTCCCCGCTATCTTTGTTGCTTTGGCTTTTCCCTTCGTATCCACTTTACTAACACCGCCCCTTGGTTTGGCGGGGGCTTTCTTCTTCTTTCCCTTTGCTTTCTCCTTGGACCTAGAAGAAGATGATCCTCCTACAAACAAAGTGGATGTTTCCCTACCTTTCTGTAGGGTGCCCTCTGCGCTCCTCAGCATGTTGAGGAGCTCTGAAAGTTCAACCTCTTTTTCTTGTAAGTTGAAGTTCAGTATAAACTGGGCGTAAATGGAAGGAAGGGACTGGAGAACTATATCCGTATATAGCTCACTCTCCAATGTGATCCCTAGGTCCGCGAGCTCCTCAATGTAGCCGATCATCTTTAGCACGTGCTCGGCTACTGATGATCCGACGGCCATTCTTGTCGAAAATAACTTTTTCGACGCTTCGTATCTTGCGATACGAGATTGCTCTCCATACAGTTCTTTTGTATGAAGCAATATGGATTCCAAGTCCATATTCTCGTGCCTCCTCTGATGTTCATTGTCCATAGAGGCAAATATGAGGCATTTGGCCTTCGCGCTATCAATCTCCCAAGTCTTACGGATTTCCTTATCCGCGACGCTGGAAGTGGGACCAGGGACAGGGGGAGCTTTGGTGGTAAGAAGATACCCCAGCTTGTCGTAAGTGATTGCTATCTTGACATTCCTGAGCCAATCTTTGTAGTTTGGCCCTGTCAGTTTGTTTTTATCTAGGAGTAACTTAAGTCCAGTCATGTCGATTTGGTCGCTGCAATTAGGAGAGAGAAGAAGAAACACTCAGCATGATGCTCTTGCAAGTTTAGAGTGGTTTTTAGTTTGTCTAAACAGGATGGCTCCCACTGTTTCTCGAATCCCTCCTCAAACCATAAAGGAAGAATTAGTCGGGATCAATCCCACCGCACAATACTTGCTTAACCGTTCAGCCAGGCCGGTGTCGGTACTTCGAGGGAGGTTTTCCAACGCTTTCGCGAAGTTCCTTAATTAAAGAACCTCTTTTCCCTGGGGGCGTAGCCCCGCTAACACCTTTCTAGGCACCTACTAGGTTTATAGCATTGATCGTTTAGTGAGAAATTTCCCGAGGAGTAGCATATACTCACAGTAGGATCGGGATCCAAATATCATCGCGTGACGAAACTGAAGGAATCCTACCAGAATCATCACACTCCAAATGGTATGCAAATCTAGCAAGTTTCAGTACTTATGAAACTCCCGATGTGGATTTTTGCCCCATGCTCTTATGACCTTGACTTTGGCCAAAATATCATAAGTCACATGTCAAGTTCTACCCGTCATTATCCAGGTTAATTTGGATCCATCCGTACCTACCCTTGACTTTGGCCAAAATGGCAGTACGACTGTCCCAAACCAACGCATCTATCTATGCTACACATGAACACCCAATAGCTACCAATCACTGTGCCTTGACTTTGGCCAACATACACAGCTTGAATACTATTGACTATTCATGTGAAACGACGGAGGGCTACGGATGGTTTTGGCAAAACCGTGAACGTAGTGAACTTGATTTGGTCGATGGAACGAGATAGCTTTTAAAAGGAGTGGCTCAAGCTCTGCTTTTAAAAGTTGGTTTTGAAAAGAACCGAGTGGTTTTTCGAAAGTGTTCCAACGACTTTAACTTGGTTTATTATCTTGCATTAGTTCTTTTAATGCGTGATATTCTTGCATTAGTTCTTTTAATGTGTCCCATCATTTAATCCTACCATTGCAGAAAACAACCAAAATATGACGTACGCTTATGCCATTCGCATTCGCCACGGGGCCCCGTCATTACCCGTTAGATTACTTAACTAACGACAGAGCGGGGGCTGGGCTAGCGCGGCTGTAAAACATAAGCAACGCCTAAATAATATCATATATAGATATACTGCAATGATAAACATTTCAGATCACAGATGAATACATTGGATATACTAGGAATCTGTAATTCGCACGAGCCTGTAACGAAAAACAGATTACACGGTCGCGGTGAATAGCCAAATACCCCACCCAAGACCCCTACGGGTGCGGCAAACTACCCGCCAAGTACCCGAAGCGTAGTAACCTCCCTCATCTCCATGAGTAGGCCACTCGACACTTCGGCATACCCGGTAGTTTGTGCACCCCCTCCATGGGTCTATCCTAGGAGCAAAAACAGTAAAAAGAAATTATACAATGACGGCTACAACCCCGACCCGGTTGTGCGGCCATACAAATAATTATTACATCAATTTACAAATTTACATGAATTGAAAGAAAAGAAAACTCTCGTCTCACAACCCCCGGCTATTCACCCGCGACAATCCAACATATTCATATACACATTCCAGCAACATTACAGATCACAGATTTGTATAACCCCCACTAATCGACATATAGCGATTAGTAGACGTTCAATACAAATATCACATTACAGAAAAACCCGTTAGCTTAAGTCTTTTAGAAGTTCGATCAAAAATACGGATTTTCGGGACCCCAAAATAAAATTTTCGTTCTGGAAAATCTGGGTTGAAAATATATATTCCAAAAATCCCAAAATACCCCCAGAATAACACTGCACCAAAAATTGACCTCGGCCGAGTCAACTCGGCCGCGGATCCGCGGCGGGAGCGTGCTCCCGCCGCGTTTCCGCGGCTCTTTGACTCGATCGTTGGACCATTTTTGGTGGTTATTCACAGAAAAGCCTGAGCCGATTTTAGGTGTGAAAATAATCAACTTTTGAACAGTATAAAAATCGAAAGAAACTCGAATTTTTGGGGTTTTTTTTTCGGGACTTTTTCTTTGATCGATCTTCTAGTTACTTGCTAACATGTTAGATAGAGTTTAACTAGGCTCTGATACCACTGTAAGTCCATGCTACCTCTCCCGGTACTTTCGGGAATGCGGAATTTGGTAAAAAACGATTTTTACGGAGGTGGTAACATGGACCTAAAACCCGGATCTTGGTTAAACATCTATCTAGCAACCTAACTACGAGTTTCTAGCTACTCGGTTAGGGGGTTATACCTTGCTTGTCTTGAACTCCTTCGTCTTCAAACTCCGATGGTGGTCCGGATTGGCTTCTTCCCGTCGTCTCCGTACGCCGAAGATAGATCCACCTGAAAGCTCCAACCTTTAGCTCCTTCTTCGTTCATTGAAGAAACTAGTTCACTTGGTTTGCTAAACCTAGTGAACTAGAATGAGTAGAGAATAGTTTGTGTGGGATTTTATCTATGGTTCTTGATTCTCAACTCATGAGACAAGAGAACCATAGATTAAAGAGAGGGAAAAAGAGCAAGAGGGTGAGAGCAAAACAAGAGAGCTCAAGAACAAAAGAGAGAATGAGCAAGAAAGAATGAGCAACTCTTTTATCTCTCACCCTCTCATAATCCAAAGTCATGATAACTCATCATATCAAAAAAGTCTTATGTGATGGTTGAAGCAACCATAACCATATCATTTCATGCACTCATTTTACACAAATGAGCAAGCAAACAAAAGTCTTTGCCATGAAATGATGGCTATGGTTATCATGATGGTCAACTAGTCAAGCCTAGTCAACCGGTCAACAAAGTCAACAAGTCAACAAAAGTCAACAAGTCAACAAAGTCAACAAGTCAACAAAAGTCAACAAGTCAACAAAGTCAACAACCATGTCACCATAATACTTAATTAATATAATAGTTAATCACATATCATATTCTCATTAGGGTTGAGCAAAAAGTCAAATAGTCAACGGTCAACTGTCAACAACCCTAATGAGAATCCGCTGCCTCTGTCTCCCTATCAACTGTGCATACACACCCGCATCCGCGTTCCGAGGAACACGAATGCACACTGGATAAATCCAATCCCAAAAGGTACACTAGGATCTGGCTTAAACCAAAGCCCGCTAGTGTAAACTGTCCGGACACTGTACGTGCACAAGTGCACGGATGTGACCGAACCCTGTCGCAAAACCATGCGACCTGTCGCAATACCATGCGACCTCTACTCTTTTGCCTAAAGGCGAAAAGCTTTCTGTGTGGGACTCTAAAGACTCGACACTACGCTGGCAGTGGGTTTAACCACAGACCGCAAGCGGCACTAGCTGTGCGTAACGGTCCCCAGGTAGTGCCGACAAGAAGACCGACGAGGCGAAACCCATCTGAACTCCTACTGAGCCTGAGTGTGACATTCTCCGTACAGTCCGGTTTGTTCGTCTGATACATCGCATGGCGGGCCTAGGGGGCGGTAAACGTCAGTCCCCCAATAGAGGTACAAGTCGTGCCGGAGCGTAGCCCAAAACACCCTGAGATAACACTGGAAACCTACCAGTATATCTCGTTTGCCCTGGCCAGGGACTACTCGTGTAATGGCTCTCCTAGACACAGCGCGATGTCAACCCCCAATACCGGGAGAGACGATTCCTGTCTAACCGTCACTGCCTCCAAGTGCTTCGGGACTGCACCCAACAACTACCTGTTTGCACGACTCCTTTGAGCCATGGTAGGGTAGTGATCAAAGTACAGTGGGAACACACTCGAGGCGAAGTGACAGTGTCAAGTCAGCGGACTAAGCTGTACTCATGTCACCTGGGAACTGATAACTGACGATAGGCATAATACCAACTAGTCAGTTCCCGACGAGTCCTGTCCAGTGTACCCGTAACCTAACGAGCACCCGCATACTATCTCAAGTACGACGTACTGACGGCTGTGGGACAGACCGTCTCCCACACTGGGATGAGAAGCGCATGCGCTGGTCTACTCCGGAGTATCGATGCCCTGTCTCGATAGTCCTGCGACCAGGGACCTGCATAAGGATGTGCTTATAGATTACCCAGCCCCACTAGTGTGACGGCCATGACATCGCTAGTAATCAAGCAAATATCCTAAGGGCTCCACTTATGTGTATAGGCGATATACTAAAATAAACACATGTACACATTGAAGTAGAAACAAACCAAGTAGCATACTACTATTTCGAGCAAGATTGTATATACAAGGTGAATATCCCAAGCTTCCATTAAGTAATATACAAACTAGTATGATACAGTAATGGCCTCTAGGGCATATACACTAACAAAACTATCGGGAATTTCAAGTGTTGAAATTTGCAATGAGATTGCATACCTTCTATGAGATAGTTGGATCCCGATACCCGCTGTGAGTAAGAGTTACTCCTGGGAGAGTTTTACACATTACAATTAGCCGATCAAGTAGGTGTCTAGAAAGGTGTTAATGAGGTTACGCCTCTGGAAAAACGAGGTTTACATTAATTAGGTTCGTGCGAAAGCACGTGGGACCTCCCTCAAAGTACCGACACTGGCCTGGCTGAAAGATTGGCGAACTTGTAGTTTGTAATTAATCCCGGCTAGTCTTTCCTTTTAGGATTTGAAGGAAGATTTGATAAAAAGCAGAGGGAGCCATCCTGATTAGATAAAATAATAACCAATCTATTCTTAAAAGAGCGCACGCTGAGTGTTTTCTTCTCTCTCTCTCCAGGTAGCGACCATATCACGCCTTAATCAAGATAATAATACGGAAAATTGACCGAACCCGCTTGTTATACTGAGCTGGGGAACGTTGGTCCCGCTCCAACTTATAATTGTTATAAAACAGAGCAGGAAATTGGGGATTACCAGAATTCCCGTGCCGCCCAAACGAAGAGAGTGCATGATGATGCATCATCTTCGGGTGTGTTCATTATACAGAACTGTTTCTCAGTATCCTCCGCATCCTGGGTATATGATACCGGATCTGGATCCCAGATATGTAATCTGTTACATAGGGCTACAAAAAGGTAGAAAAACTGAGAACGGGTGATAAGTTTCATGAGACAGAAAACGGGGCAAGTGTTGCAGCCAAGTCTGTTGGTCACTGTCACCCTGTATTACCAATACATTGATTCTGAACGAATGTTATTAGATACCGAACCTGATATACAAAATCATATCATTCTCTTTATCAGTAAAGAAATGATAAAATTTTGTATTGTTGGATAATGTTTTGAACATTTCCTATATCAAAAGTTGATCGGTTCAGGCACGTTATCTAAAAGCATTGATGTTCTAAATCAAACTACAGTTCTTAGTATGCGGAACACACACAAGAGGAAGAGTTCAGAAATGAACGAATCCTTCTTGAGGCATTGTAGACTATGTCATATCAATGCGATCCGACTGGCTGAAGTTACATTTTAGATGCATATTTAAATCAGTTTGAATTTACATCTTGTGAAACTTGCCAGTCATGTCACAAAGATTAGATGACCATAGCCCTGTTTATTGGAAACAGAGAAAGAGTTAGTGAACTCTTGGGATGATACATGTTGATGTATAAAGGTCCCCTGTCTACACATGCTAAGACTGGTTCTTTGTACTTCATTACATTCTCTGATAATCTCTCAAGATTCAGACATATGTTCCTGTTGAAACACAAGTCCGAACCTTTTGAGATATTCACGGAATATAAGTTAGAAGTAGAGAACCAAAATACGGGTATAAGTATTATGTCCTTTGATGCGATCAGGGAGGAGAATACTTGAGCACGAAATTCTTGGACTTTTCTAAAAGAGAATGAGATTCTCTCTCAGCATTACTCCTCCGTATACACCATAGCACGATGGTATATCGGGGCCGAGCAGATGCACCCTATATGATATGGTGTGCTCTATGATGAGTACTACTGAGTTTCCTATTTCCTTTTTGGGAGTTATGCACTTGAGAAGCTGCATACCTATTGAATTGAATTCGAATCAAATCTATGCCTACCGCTTCATATGTGATATGGAAAGGGAAGAGCCCATATCTTAAGTTAGTTAAGATTTGGGGTTGTCCGGGCTATGTTTAAAAGCAAAATCCGGACAAGCTCGAGGCAAGGTCTGTTATGTACAACTGGAAAGGTTCCAGCTATACAAACTACAGCAGATGATTTGGTAAAACCAAAGGATTCAATAGTTACCAATGAACCTCAGCCTCTCCGCCGATCTAGTGAGGTTCCTCACCCACCTGAGAGATACTTCGGTTACTCTATGACAGTGGGAGCGAGGATTGCATCATGAGATGATGACCCAACTAGTTTCGAGCTGGCCATCAGGAGTGGGACTCTGTAAGAATGGCTGGATGCTTAGCGATCTGAGATGGAATCCATGTACACCAACAAAGTATGGACTTTGGTTGCTATATCTGAAGGGTTAAATCCCCATCAGGAGCAAGTATATCTTGAGAAGATTACTTGGTGTGGATGGAAAAGTTGAGACTTTCAAAGCTAGACTTGTTAAAGCTTTTCGTCATCGACCAGGCGTGGATAATGATGAAACCTTTTCAAGTAGCCATGCTTAAGTACATCCAGATCCTACTTGCCTCGGCTACATACCATGACTACAATATCTGGCGGTTGGGTGCCATGACTGCTTTTCTAAATGATGTTTTAGAAGAGTGCGTCTATAAGTACACAGCCAGAGGGCTTCATAGACAGTGGGAGCAGCGGAAACGTATACAAGATGCTTTATAGGATAAAGCAGGCATCGCGGAGTTGGAACATCTGTTTTGATGGATTAGTCAAAGAGTTTGACATCATCAAAATGGTAGATGAACCTTGTATATACAAAAAGGTAGTAGGGAGTATGGTGATGATCCTCGTAGAGTACGTAGATGACATACTCTTGATAGGGAAGGAGTTTCCTATACTACGCTCGGTCAATCTCCGCTTATCACAATGATTCTCCATAAAGGATCAAAGTGATGCCTCCTAAATCTTGGGTTTGGATCTATGAGATAGATCTAATTGGATGTTAGGATTCTCACTAGTTGTAGTGAGATGGTATCAGTTGATCCTGGGGAGAATCACTGGAAAGGTTCCAGGGTGATAAAGACGACTGAATGTCAGTCGCAGGCATTGTCTTTACCCTCAGTAAAGGGACGGTATGTTGGAAGAGTTCCAAGCTAAATACCGTGGCATACTAGACGATAAAGGCTTGATACATCGCTACTTAAGATGCTACCAAAGAGGCAAGTCTGGATGTATATTTGTTCATGAGATGAACTTTGTTCCTCCCATTGTGTGACAATGGAGTTGTGGCTTATGCCAAGGAACGTCCGTCCCATCAGTGATCTAGACATATTCTAAGGCAGTATCACCTGATCATGGAGATGGGTAATCTCCAGGATGATCGAGGTTAGGAGAGTAGACTCAGAGGACAACACGGCGGATCCACTCACAAAGGCCTTTTCCCAGAGAGAGACTTTTATGGGATGGTTGAGTATGAGATACTGCAACCACTTCTATCAGATGGCCCTAGTGCAAGTGGGAGATTGTTAGTTATATGTATGCCCTAGAGGCCATTACTGTACATTGGATGTATGTTGTAGTGGATGCTGGGACATATATAGGGAGGACTTTCTTGCTCGACATGATAGTATGCTATCTGGTTGATCTTTACCTTAACGTGTACACTGATTGTCTCTCTGTTACATGTTGGTAAAGCCCTTAGGATGCGTACTTGACTACCTGGACTATGATGCGGATCATACTAGTAGGGACAGAGTAGTCCATAAGTACATCCTTCAAGGTCCCTAGTCGTGGGTGTATCGAGACAGGGCATCGATATACCAGAGTAGACTAGCGTATACCTTCTCGACCCATACAGATGGGCGATGGATGATCCCATATCCATTGGTGTTTGACATCAGAGATGATTTACGGGTGCTCAGTGGAGACTGGGTACACTGGACGGACTCGCCGAGAACTCCCAGATGGTATTATACCTTACGTCAGATGGCAGTTCTCTGGTGACACTGGTACAGAGTAGTCTGTTGACCCGAGATCGTCATAGAGTCTTGTGTGGTTCCCACTGTGCTTTGATTTCCACCTTACCACGTCCAAGAGGGCGTGCAAAACGGTGGTTTTTGGGTACAGTCCCGAGTCACATGGAGGCAATGAGCGATAGGAGGGGATTCGTCTCTCCCGGTATAGGGAGTTGATGTTGCGTTGTGTTCGATTGGCTATAACCGGAAATCCCTGGCCAGGGTTGCTGAGATTTACTGGTAAGTGTTTCCAGAAGTTTCTCGAACTGTTATAGACCTCATATCGACACGACTTATCGAGCTATTGGGGTCTGACGTTTACCACCCCTAGGCGAGATATCCGACATATCAGACGATCAGACCGGACTGTACGGCTAAGTGTTACTGGTTGGATTCACAGGAGTGTGAGCGGGCTTGCTCGTCGATCTTCGGATCGCTCAATACCCGGGTGGCCGTTACGTTTAGCAGACCGCTTGCGGCTTGTGGGTGTTTGATATGATCAACACCTGCTGCCGGCGTATTGACGAGTCTTTAGAGTCCTACACAGAGGTTTCCTGGCTCAAGCGAAACGAAATAGGAGCGCATATGAGATATGTGCGGGACCGAGAATAATGCGTGTATGTGATACCGTATTCTATTCTCGCGATGAATGTATCGAATGGTTATATGCGATATAACCTAGTTATCGAATCAAGGATTGATTCGATAAGTCGATACATTGAATATTAGTCGGTTATATGCGATATGGCCGGATCGTTAAATCAAGTGTTGATTTAATGATTTAATGCATAATTATATATTTGATATATTACTTTGCATTAACTAGTATTGGTTCACTTTAAATGGATTTTCTCACTTTATGTGCACATTGTATATGTGATATACTTTTGTACACTAGTTTGTATCATGTTTGATGATGCATGCTCATTAGGGTTTGTGTAAAGATTAAACCATGGTTGTGTAATGGTTAAGGGTTTTCATTTTCTTTATGCTTTATTTAGTTATTCATTTTGAAAATGATAAGCATAAAGAGAAAGAATGGTGGCTTTATTTGTAGTTTAGTTGAAGCTTCATGAAACTTTGACCTAGTCCACCATTCTTGTCTCTTGCTTAACCCTAACCATCATATCTAACCATGGTCTATTCTCTACACTAAACTAAGGTTAGTATTATGATAAGTATTCATTTTTCCTTTTCATTTTAATAACTTATCATAATATTATCATCTTCTTCTTCTTCTTCTTCAAGAAGAAAACCTAGATTTCATCAATGGTGACTTGATGAAATGAGTGAGAAATCCAATTCTAAAGTGAACCCACTTCCTATTTCTTCATCCTCTACCTCTTGCCAAGTAGTAGAGTGTGTTTTCTTCACAAGTTTCATGACTTGGTGAAGTTGGAGCTTGATCTAGCGATGCCTCGACGTAGATCATTTTCGGCATCGTCGTCGATGACCTAGCCTGCTTTTTCTCCGATGAAGCCGACGCTAGAGCCCAAGATCCGATTTGTACAGCGAGGAGACTTCATCGCGGAGCCATGGAGGTGGAGAACCGGATCTACAAAGGTTGTATTTCCGTTTACCATTTAGTTAAGTTGTTAACTAGTTTCTTTTTCGCCTAAACTTCTAGCCAACGATCCGTATAAGGGTTTCTCGGCACCCGTAAAATTTGAAATTGGCATGGTTGATGCCTTGTGAGACCTCATTAGTCTGCCTAGAAACCCTACAAATGATCCCGTTAAGTAGATCTTAGTCTAAAATTACACTAACGTATTCTTGACAAATGGTTAAGTTGACCTTAGTTTAAAATTAGACTAACGTGTCCTTAACAAACCGTTAAGTTGATCTTAGTCTAAAATTAGACTAATTTATTCTTAACAAACGTTTAAGTTGATCTTAGTCTCAAATGAGACTAACATATCCTTAAACGCAAGCCCAAACCCAAATCTACGAAGATCCAGATTTGGACTAAACTACGCCCTACGGGCGACAACATAAATTAGTCTCCGTATACAATCCACGGGCAACCTAAAACAAAACAAACACCCACGACGTGAAGTGACCATCTGGAGAAGGAGAAAGTGGTTACCACGACGCGGTAGCATAATTAACTGCAGGGGCTTACGACTGCAGGGAAGAGCGTCCCCACAATCAAAAACCCCTCAATGAGGGGGAATCTGACGAAGTCTGCTACATCGGCCGCATCCGTTTAAACTTTCGATACATGGTGTCAAAAATCAACATGGTATCTTCGGAGAGGTGGACGGATAGCACCAATTAGCATCTGCCCCCAAATTCAGGCAAGACGTTTGTCTTTTCGGTTTTCGGTGGAGAACAGATTCTGGCACGCCCGGTGGGACCTTTTCCTCTTTCCACTTCACACTTCGTGTGTCATGTTCGCGAACGAATCGCGGTTTGCTAGGGTTGCCTGTGGATTCGAGGTTCTAAGATTTGGTGTCTTGCTCCATGCAGAAAACAGAAGATCAATGGCTTCAAACTGCACTAACTGCAACTGCAACTCTCGCTCCGTCCCGTCTGGAGGAGTGACTTACGGGCCCCAAGCGGCCTCCATCTTCGCTATGCCGGTGGAACAGGTGACTCAGGCCACCACTGGATTGTTCTTCGGGACCATGATCTCGCCAACAAGCTTCAACGCTCCTGTACCATCACAAGAAGCTTCGAAGAAGTCAGACTTTGATCGGATTACCACTACTGCGGCCCCTCTTAACGGGTCGCCCAAACCAAGCGCCTCAGTTTTCAGCAGACTGGGCCAAAGCTCCAACGGGCCTGTGAAGAAGCCCGCAATACCAGAAGGCGTTATCCCGAAGAGGATAGCCATTTCTACTCCTGAAGTCACCAAAGCGGCTTCTCCGGCTAAGGGGTCGGTCTTCACAAGACTGGCCATTTCAGCTCCCACTCCGGGTGAAGTAACCAAGGCCATTTCCCCTGCACGAAAATCGGCCTTTTCAAACATGGCCATTCTCTCTCTGCAAGCATCTGTCTTTGACAGGCCCGCGCCAACAGCAGACTCTTATCCGAACAGGGGGCATGGAAAAGCTGATCCAACAGCGGAGGTGATCCCGGCCGCACGACATGCTCGACGTCGCCACTGGCGCCGAGTAAGGAAGGCTGGGGGCAATTCCCCTTCTGGACTGACTCCACCGGCTCCAATGGTGGAAGTTGATGCTGTTGTTCCAACCAGGAACAACCTTGAATTACTTAACAGGGTATGCAGGAATTCGCCAACTGCCGTGCTAAAAAAGTCTCCTCCGCCCGTTGAAAAGATTACAAAGGAGAAGCTGGAACAGCCCCCTCAGCGTCGGTCCTCTAAAATTTTTAATGTTTGGCGACAGGTTCAAGACTCCGTAGTAGATCAAGACTACCCCCGCCGACAGGAAAAGATGAAGGTTCGGCAAGAAGAGAACCACCCTGTCAAGCCACAGAAGGCGATAGCTATTTGGGTGCCCACTGCAACAGCCCCCTCAACTTCGACCGCCCATAAGAGGAGAAGGCCGGAGAAAATTCCCATGTTTGCGACAAATGTCAAGGGCACTGAGCCTAAACGCCCCAATTCTGGGGGATGGTGGTGCACACCATCTATATAGCATCCGGAAAAGAGGATAGCCGTATCTCCACAGGTCATCAACCGCTTACGCGATCAGTGACTAGGACTCAGGAGCAACAACAGCAAAAGCTCCAAGAAATGCTAACAGCTATGGCCGCACTTACAGGGCCGAAAGCAAGCCCAGAGACATCCTCGGAGCAGCGCCGTGAGCAGGAAACTGATGCCGAATTCCTTCGGAGAATACTTGAGAAGAAGGACAAAGAGGCCACGGAACAAGCGGCCAATATAAAACGAATGACCATTCTATTCCAAGATATTGTGGGCATGATAATCCAGCCGGATCCCCCAGCCGAAGATCCTCCAGTAATAATTGAAGATGATAGAGGAGAGACATCAAATTCTCTGCCGGCTCTGTCAACAGCCAACGAGGAGACAATCTCCAAAGCTGCCCTGGATGATTACATCGCTCAGCAGATACGAGTTCACCAGGAGAATGAAGCGACTGGGCAAATTGTTAAAACTGGACGACCCTATCTGGGTTGGTATGACCAAATAAAGTACCCGCCGGGATACACGATCCCCAAATTCCACGTATATAAGGGGACGGGAAATCCGCATCAGCACGTCGCTCAATTCAGAGCCTTATGCGGCAACACCGGAGGTGACGATAAGCTACTGCTTCGCCAATTCGTTGGCAGCTTGTCAGAGATAGCATTCGAGTGGTATTCCGAACTCCCAAATGACTCTGTCAAGACATTCGCAGAGATGGAGTTGCTATTCACCCAGCGTTTCGCGAGTGCTAGTGAACGCACCCCAATAACGGCATTGATCAATGACAGGGTGAAGCTTGGAGAAACTTAGGTTCAGTACGCGATACGGTGGAGGAACCTATGGTCGAAATGCGAACAACGCATAGAAGAAGCTCCTGCAGGCATGTGTGTGGGAACCCTCGATCCGCAGGAGACCATATCCCAATTCATGATGTTCTTCAAGCCGACCACCTTCCAGGCCTTGATTGACAAGCTAACCCAAATGGACTAGATGGGCCATAGGCCTTCCTCTTCAAAGACGGAGCCTTGGAATGAAAAGGGCAAAGGGAAAGCAACCTTCGTTGCCAACACTCAACAACAACCGAGTGGCCCGAGATCGGTTGTTCGCCAAAGCAACAAGCGGCAGTCCCTCGATGAGAAGTTGGAACGTCCTTACTCATTTTCCCGGGATAAAACAAGGAAACTGTTTGAACTGACAGTGCGCAATGGGCTCATTACTCTACCGGAGTCGAGACACCCACCGCAACTGAACGATGTCAACGATCCCAATTACTGCCCCTACCATCGAGTATTGGGCCATCCACTCAAAGATTGCTACGTCTTCAAAAATTGGGTCGAAGACCAGTATCAACATGGCAAGTTCGCACTGTCCGAAAACTGGAAGGTAAATCCGCCACAACAGCACACCCCTAAAAGGGTGGACATGCCGGGGGCATCATGCTTTTTTATAGAGGAAGCTCCACGGGAAGTCTTTCTTTCGGCAAAAACTAAAGGAATGCTGAAAGATCTTCAAACATGTCCGGCGAGCAGGTGGAAAAGCCCGCCAGAGCCGGAGATCATCGAGGGGATGCTGAAACTACACCCAACATTGGGAGTTAATAGTGATGGTGGACAAAACATTCAGGCCCAGCCATCAAAGTCTTCTAAAAAAAAAGAAGACCAAAAATCCCGCGCGGTTTGATATCAAGCACATGGATCTGCAAAAGTATATTGACGCGCTGGAGGAATATAAGTAGAAGGCGCGGACCCCGGTCACACTCCAAGAATTTCTCAACAATATCCTTGAGAGCGGAGATAACAACAATAACGATGGGGATGACTCGTCAGAAGAATCTTAGGACTATGTGGCAAGTTGCCACATGATCTCTCATTCGGCGTTAATTAACGAAGAAGCTCAGTCGGTGATAGAAAATAGCATAAAAGAGCTGGGGGCAGGATCGAAGCCAAAACCCTTGGAACCGTCTGACAAGATGATCGACTTGCTACTGAACGAAACCCGTCAGAAAAGAAAAGCCAATCGAGAGCGCGAACTGGCTATATTCGAAAAAGCCAAACGCCAACGACTGAATGAAAAGGTCGAGGCACCCCAACCGGATCGAAGCATCCCTATCGCCAGCAAAAGCAAGCTTAAAGTAAAGAAACGATTCGCGAGGGCCCTGTCAATAGGAATGAAGTTGCACTCTTTCAGAGGAAATTCTCCTGGCGGTATACATCTTGATGAAGTGGACATACATCCTAACTTCTGCTTATACCATCAGAGGATTACACACCCTACCGAGGAGTGCATAGCCTTTAAAAACTGGTGGCAGGGATATATTGCCCACCGGCAACACGTTCAATGAGTGAAGCGCAAGGCTCGTCGGGAACAGAAAAGCACGACAGATGAGCGCAAAAGAGCCGTCGGCAACTGTCACATAGTCGACACCAAGGAATCGCAAGTTGTCACCTTTAGAAGCGACTCTGACGAAGAAATCGCCCTCAGCCCTCTCTTCAAGGAATCCACCTCCGACACAAAAGATGCGAAGATTTGCGAGAAAATCTAGCTGCGTAATCGTATGTTGCCCAAAAAATCTCGGACCTATGACCGAAACGTCGTTAAACTACTACAAACCCGCGGCGTCCCCGGGCTGACGTGGTTAAAAAAATGGTACGTCCATAAGCAAGATGGGCACGGATGAAAACCCGAAAGGGCTCCGTGAGTAAAAACAGCGAGACTACCGGCAAGTTTTGTGAAAACCCGAAAGGGCGCAATCTCGTCAAAAGACACTTGTAAGGTCCTCTCGACCCTGTAAGGAGAAACCACCTGCGTGAGATCCTTACGACTCACAAAAAAGCAACACACTTAGGGATCCCCACGATTCCTGAGGAGAAATTAAACTTGCGAGATCCTTACGACTCGTAAGAAGAATTCCCCTTTGAGACCCTCACGGCTCATAGGGTTCAAAAGCCTTAAGCTACAGGGATCTGAATCTGTTCTTAAGCCATCATAATCTCCAATTTTGCCCTACAAGCTGTTCAATATTGACCCTTGTATACAATCCGCGGGCATAAATGAACATTTCCCTAACAGAGTCCCACCAGCAACTAGGGATATACTCACACGGTGAACGACACTTGTAATTCCTCTCGACTTATAAGGAGAAAACACTCTTGTAAGATTCTTACGACTTATAAGAGAACACACACTTAGAAATCCTCACGATTCCTAAGGAGAAAACGCACCTACGAGAACACACACTTATAGGGAGAAACACCTTTATGAGACCCTTATGGCTCATGAAGTCAAAAGCCTTAGTCGACGGGATCCTAACCCTGTTTGCTAAGCCACCTTTGTTCGATATCGACAGAGGCAAATGATGATTCGCTCCTGGCAATATCCCAGTTGTAGCGATGCTGATGCCTAAATCGATATCACATTCCAAGCCCTTTCATGGCAAATGATGATTCGCTCCTGGCAATATTCCAGTCGTAGCGATACTGATTGCTAAGATTGGTACCAGATTCCAAGTTCCACACTCGCGATAAATATCAGTGAGCCAAAAATGCATATGAAATAGCCGAAATGATGGGGCAACTTGCAACAAAATCAGCAAGTAAAAATATATGCATACAAAATACCCGAAATGATTGGGCAACTCGTAATAAAAAAACAGCGAGTAAAAAGAAAAAATAGCCGAAATGATTGGGCACCGCGAAAAATAGCCGAAATGATTGGGCAATCGCGATTTTCGCGATATAAAAAGCTGAAATGATAGAGCATCGCGGAAAGAATTAAAAAAAATGAAAGAATAAAACTTTTTGCCCTGCAGATGAGGTTACATTGACTTCTGTATACAATCCATGGGCATAAACAAGAAGGGAACCATATCGTCCCACCAGGCTTCATCAAAGCGAAGCCAAATCTCGACGGTTTATAGACAACCTAAAGACAATCTCGACATTCGTCGCAATATTGCAGGCACAATGTCGACAAACGAAGCGAAGGAAGATCCCTAACTTCAGCGTCTCGACGTCAACATCGACAACTTAGACATCAACACCGACATTCTTCCTCCCTCCAATCGGATGCAGACGCAACATCAACAAGCGAAGCCACGGCAAAGTCCCCTAGTTCCAAATCTCGACGGTTCACAGACAGCCTAGAGATTACCCCGGAACCGTGGCAAAGTCCCCTAGTTCCAAATCTCGACGGTTCACAGACAGCCTAAAGATCACCAACGGCGTTTCTCCTTACTCCAGCAGGATGCAGATGCGACGTCAACAAACGACCCCAGGGTCAAAACAACGAAACCATGACAAAGTCCCCTAGAGCCAAATCTCGACAGTTCACAGACAGCCCAGAGATCACCTACAGCGTTCCTCCTCATTCCAGCAGGATTCAGACGCGACAATCAATCTTGGAGCCATGGCAAAGTCCCTGTTCCAAATCTCGACGGTTCACAGACAACATAGAGATCACCAACAGCGTTCCTCCTCATTCCAGCACGATTCAGACGCGACAATCAACCTTGGAGCCATGGCAAAGCCCCAGTTCCAAGACTCTACGGTTCATAGAAAACCTAGAGTCATCCAATGACCCCGTCACGGAAACACGTCATCAAATGACCCTGCCGCGGAAATACGTCATCAAATGACCCCGTCTCGAATACACATCAGCAAATGACCCCGTCACGGAAACACGTCATCAAATGACCCCACCGCGGAAACACGTCATCAAATGACCCCGTCTCGGAAATACGTTATCCAATGACTCTGTCTTGGAAACAAGTCAACCAACCCCAAGGAAATCAGTGTCCTTGGCAATCTCCTCGATTCAGGGAAATCAGCGTCCTTTATGAGAGCATCTCGATTCGCGTCGACCCGCAGAGAAGTCAGCGTCTTTGCAGGAATACCTCGACTCGTCTCAACCCTAAGGAAATCAGTATCCTTGGCAACCTCCTCGATTCAGGGAAATCAGCGTCCTTGACGAAAGCATCTCGATTCGCGTCGACCCACAGAGAAATCAGCGTCTTTGCAGGAATACCTCTATTCGTCTCAACCCCAAGGAAATCAGTGTCCTTGGCAACCTCCTCGATTCAGGGAAATCAGCGTCCTTGACGAGAGCACCTCGATTCGCGTCGACCCGCAGAGAAATCAGCATCTTTGCAGGAATACCTCGATTCGTCTCAACCCCAGGGAAATCAGTGTCCTTGGCAAAAGCTCGATTCAGGGAAATCAGTGTCCTTGACGAGAGCACCTCTATTCGCGTTGGCCCGCAGAGAAATCAGTGTCTTTGCAGGAATACATCGACTCGTCTCAACTCCGAGGAAATCAGCGTCCTTGGAAAAAACCTGATTCAGGGAAATCAGCGTCCTTGACGAAAGCATCTCGATTCGCGTCGACCCGCAGAGAAATCAGCGTCTTTGCAGGAATACCTCGATTCATTTCAACTTCGAGGAAATCAATGTCCTTGGCAGCCTCCTTGATTCAGGGAAATCAGCGTCCTTGACGAGAGTATCTCGATTCGCGTCGACCCGCAGAGAAATCAGCGTCTTTGCAGGAATACCTCGATTCGTCTCAACCCCAGGGAAATCAGTGTCCTTGGCAAAAACCTCGATTCAGGGAAATCAGCGTCCTTGACGAGAGCATCTCGATTCGCATCGACCCGCAGAGAAATCAGCGTCTTTGCAGAAATACCTGGATTCGTTTCAACTCTGAGGAAATCAGTGTCCTGAGCAAAAACCTCGATTCATGGAAATCAGCGTCCTTGACGAGAGCACCTCGATTCGCGTCGACCCGCAGAGAAATCAGTGTCTTTGCAGGAATACCTCGATTCGTTTCAACTCCAGGGAAATCAGTGTCCTTGGCAAAACCTCGATTTAGGGAAATCAGCGTCCTTGGCGAGGGCATCTCGATTCGCGTCGACCCGCAAGGAAATCAGTGTCTTTGCAGGAATACCTCGATTCGTCTCAACTCCGAGGAAATCAGTGTCCTTGGCAAATACCTCGATTCAGGGAAATCGGTATCCTTGACGAGAACATCTCGATTCGCGCCGACCCACAGAGAAATCGGTGTCTCTGCAGGAATATACAACGTCAGCAAAGCGGAGCCGCGGCAAAGTTCCCAGTTCCATGACTCGGCGGTGCACAGACAACCCAAAGTCAACCCTCGACCTCCTTGTTGAAGCAATGCTTTGACTCGGGAGTAGGTCAACTCATCAATCACTTATGAGTCCTCTCGACTTGTAAGGAAGAAAATTCTCTTGTGAGATTCTTACGACTCTCAAGAGAAAACACATTTAGGGATCCCCACGATTCCTAAGAAGAAAATACACTTATGAGATCCTTTCGACTCGTAGGGAGAAAAAATCTTTATGAGACCCTCACGGCTCATAAAGTTGAAAAGTCTTAGGCGGCAGATCTGAACCTGTTTCCTAAGCCATCGCTTCTTATCTCGATTAAGGGAAATCAACGTCCTTGGCGAGAACCTCTCGATTCGTTTCGACCCGCAAGGAAATTAGTGTCTTTGCAAGAATCTATCGATTCGTCTCAACTTGCGGGGAAATTAGTGTCCTTACGCATAAGGAAAATTCTCTTGTGGGATCCTTACGATTCTCAAGAGAAAACGCACTTAGGAGTCCTCATGACTCCTAAGGAGAAAAGACACCTACGAGATCCTCATGACTCGTAGGGAGAAAAGCTTTTGTGAGACCCTCACGGCTCATAAAGTTGGAAAGTCTTAGGCAACTGATCCTAACCCTGTTTCCTAAGCCATCGCTACCTTATAAAAAGTTCAAGATGAACTGTTATCCACCATTTATGGGCCACACTTGCCAAAGCTACATGCCACTGAAATGGGGAAGTTACTCATAAGCATATAAACTACTTCACGCCAGAGTAAAACATAAAGAAATAGAAGGGTGCGGCTCATGGAGCTGAGCGTTTGGAACTATATCTCTTAAGAGTCAAGATTTGAGTCAATGATAAATGACGACGCTTGTGTCCGCTCGTTATCTTTTCAGATCAAGATTCTGAAAATTATATACCAACCCAAAACTGGTTATACGATATTAATTACTCTGCACTACTTCACCCACGTATATACTTACGTGGGCAAAGTAGTGGGGGCATTTGTTCCTGCCAAAAAATTTCTGCGCAAAAGAGCCCAAGGTATCTAATGGCAGCGATACGTTTAAGAAAATGTGAACCAGTATTTTCCGGGCTGTATTTTGACAAACTCCTGAATGTGAAATAGCTAAATTCTGATAGTATTGAAAGCATCTCGAAAAATCCTTCGATTTGATATATTATGAGCTTCATAATTCATCCGGGATCAAAAATTATGAGCAAATATGCTATGCACGTGTAATGTAAGGAAGAAAATGCGAACCAGTATTTTCCGGGCTGCATTTTGACAAACTCCCGAATGAGAAATAGCTAAATTCTAATGGTCTCGAAATTGTCTCGAAAAATCCTTCGATTTGATATATTATGGGCCTCATAATTCATCCGAGATCAAAAGTTATGAGGCATCGCGTGCTCACACGTGACCGGGCATCACGTGCAGACACGTGACCATTTACAGGCAAAGCCTGTAGGCACTGAATAAAATAAATAATTGGAAATAATTAATCAGTGGGGTCATGTGCCAACACGTGATGGGCCTTTAAACCCACTGAAAAGAATTAAAGGTATAATAAAATAACAAGAAAAAACCCAAATGGGGCATCACGTGCTGACACGTGATAATTCCTGAGTTCTTTAAAACGACAGAATTAAATTCTGGTCAAATACCTAATCAGGGGGTCACGTGCCAACACGTGATGGGTTCCTAAACATCTATGAATTAATAGAATTAAATTCTAATTAAGAGAGAATCAAAAAGCCTAACTGGAAAAATATTTCTCTAAATCTTTCCAAACAAAAAAGACGGTGCTCTGTAAAATGAAGCACCGTTGGATTAAAAATCCAATGGTGATTAAAAATCATCAATTTATGGAAAGATTTTATACAAGGAAATATTTCCCTGAAATTTACCAGGAATAACAGATAAAAGATCTTTTGGATTAAAAATCCAATGGTGAATAAAATTCACTGAGTGATCTAAAAGAACATGTTGGTTACAAAAAAAACAACCAAAATCTTTTAATGAAAGATTGACTAAACAAATTGATTCTTTTCTTTCTCCTATAAATATGAGCCAAGAAGAGAAGAGAGGAGGATCTACTTTTTTAGGGAGATAACAACAACAGAGAGAAAAAAGAGAGGAGAATTTAATTCTCAAGAGAGAGAAAAAAGATCTCTTCAGAGAAAAGAAACCCTAGCTGAGAAAAGGGAAAGAGATCTAAGTTTTATAAAACAAAGAGAATTTAATTCTCAATTTAAGAGTTTAACTCTTCTGATAAGAACTTAGTTCTTCCTTTTGTTGAAGATCTACAGAAGCAGATCTTCCCACAAGTTGAGAATTTAATTCTCATCGGGGAGATTCTGCCATGCAGATCCAAAACATAGAGGGAGAATTGAGTTTAAGGAATTTAATTCCCCCAAATTCATAGGAATTTAATTCCTCCAAATGAAACTAGGGTTTAACTCTATATGAGAATTTAATTCTCCCAAATTCATAGGAATTTAATTCCTCCAAGACAGAACTAGGGTTTAACCCTATATGAGAATTTAATTCTTCCACATACATAGGAATTTAATTCCTCTAAAACATAATTAGGGTTTAACCCTACAGAGAATTTAATTCTTAAAACAAAGAAACTTGAAAGCTCTCCATGCACGTAAAGAACTTGATCACGTGGTAATACGTGACCCCCATTCTCAATGAGCAGAAAAGAAAAAAAAGAACTTGGTCACGTGGTGACACGTGACCCCTATCCTCAATGATCAGAAAAGAAAGAATAAAACTAGGTCACGTGTCCCCACGTGACCCTTAAACAGGCCCCTCAAAATGAGAAAGAAAAAGCATGAAGGCAATGCCTCACGTGCTCACACGTGACTCTCAAAATAAAAGTGAACAAATCCAAGGCAGTACTGATTTTGGGCGCCCACACGTGTCCTTACGTGGCCCCTAATAAACACTCTAATGATCAATGCATGGATTCCCATCACGTGCCCACATGTGATGGCCGTTAAGATTAAAAGTGTTTAACACTTATTTGAATATTCTGATAATAAAATAAATGAGGTCTGGCCCCATCTCAGGCGCCTCACGTGACCCCACGTGACCCCTTCCTTTCTAGTGTTTAACACTATTTTGAGCATTTTGTCTCCAGTGTTTAACACTGTTTTAAATACATCACGTGAGGACACGTGACCGCCAGATGTCCTTTAGTGTTTAACACTATTCTAAAACTAGCTTAGCCCAAATTGCCTAAGTTTTCCAGAGGCAAATATCCCCTTCAAATGAGCCTTAAAATCCAGAGCTATAATGATTAATTCTCAAAGAAAAAATGTTATCAGAGCCTTCAAACTCTTGTTTAGCATTGCTAAATAATGATGGGCTGAACCCAGACAAATGCTCAACAGGCCAACGAAGGGCCAACATTTCAAACTTAATTGGACTTAGCCCAAATTGGCCATAAGTCCGCAATTCAGATTTACCTATGCCAATATGCTCATAATCTATTTAATTGATCTTAGTTCCAAATTGGACTACAGATTTCCCAATCAACTTTGGTTCAAGGGTACATCTCTTCACTCCTCTGATATTTGTCGTTGTAATCCTTCAACGTCTTCAGAAAGGTGACGGGTCCCGATAACCAATCATTCTATGGACTGTGTGGTCCTTAAACCCATGGACTATGATGTCCTTAACCTCGGACTGTGGGGTCCTTAAACCCATGGACTATGATATCCTTAATCTCGGACTGTGGGGTCCTTTTAAACCCATGGACTATGATGTCCTTAACCTGGACTGTGGGGTCCTTAAGCCCATGGACTATGATGTCCTTAACCTCGGATTGTGGGGTCCTTTTAAACCCATGGACTATGATGTCCTTAACCTCGGACTGTGGGGTCCCTTTAAACCCACGGACTATGATGTCCTTAAGCTTGGTCCACCATGTCCTTAAACTGGAAATTGACCGCAAAGTCCCTAAACTAGAACAATAGAGCCCAAATGCTCTTTTGTTGGATCTAAATGATCCCGTTAAGTAGATCTTAGTCTAAAATTAGACTAACGTATCCTTAACAAATGGTTAAGTTGACCTTAGTTTAAAATTAGACTAACGTGTCCTTACCAAACCGTTAAGTTGATCTTAGTCTAAAATTAGACTGATGTATCCTTAACAAACGTTTAAGTTGATCTTAGTCTTAAATGAGACTAACGTATCCTTAAACCCAACCCCAAACCCAAATCTAAGAAGATACGGATTTGGACTAATCCACGCCCTACGGGCGACAACATAAATTAGTCTCCGTATACAATCTACGGGCAACCAAAAACAAAACAAACACCCACGACGCGAAGTGACCAACTGGAGAAGGAGAAAGTGGTTACCATGACGCGGTAGCATAATTTACTGCATGGGCTTGCACCTACAGGGAAGTGTTGGAGATAGTGCCCTCAAAGTCATTTATTGGATCACAGGTACGTGATTGCAATGATTGAGGCAGGACCTATACCGATATGACAGTCTTGCTCGAGATGATAGTATGCTATCTGGTTTGTCTTTATCATCGTATACATGCTTTGGTTCACTATTGCATGATGATAGAGCCCATAAGATTCTTGCTTGACTACCAGCAGTATGATGGCGATCATATACGTGGGAGCTGGGGTCTGTAAGCACATCCTTAAAGTGTCCATAGTCGTGGGGTTTCGAGACAAGGCATCGATACTCCAGAGTAGACTAGTGTATACAGTCGAGACCCCGACGAGGGGCGGTGGCCGGTCTCACAAGCCACTGGTGTCAGTTGGATCACCTAAGATGTATACAGGTGCTCATTAGGTTATGAGTACACCAGACAGAACTCGCCGGGAACATGCTAGTTGGTATTATACATATCTTCAGATAGCAGTTCCCTGGTGACATGTGTACAGGTTAGTTTGTCGACCTGAATCGTCATTTGTCTCTTGTGAGTTCCCACTGTACTTAGATTACTACCCTACCACGCTCAAAGGAGTTATGCAAACAGGTTTTAGTTGGGTACAGTCCCGAGCCACATGGAGGCAGTGAGCGGATCGTCGGGGATTCGTCTCTCCGGTATTGGGGGTGAGATCGCGCTGTGTCTAGGAGAGCCATTACACAAAGCCCTCGGCCGAGGCAGGAGATTTACTGGTAGGTACTCCAGTAGTATCTCAGGGTGTTCTGGGCTACTCTCTGACACAACTTATACCGCTAGTGGGGGTCTGACGTTACCAGCCCCCTAGGCAGATATGCGATACTCATAGATGAACGGACCAGACTGTATGTATATTGTCACTGTTAGGCTCAGTAGGGTTTATAGATGAGTTCGCTTGTCAGCTTCCCTTCCAACCAATACATAGGCAAACCGTTACGTACATCTAGTACCTCTGACGTGCTAGAGGTTATACCCAGTGCCAGTGTGTTGATGAGTCATTAGAGTCCCCCACAGACACTTTCCCAAGTTCGGGCGAAACGTTGTAGAGGCCATATGGTTTTATTGCAGGGTTCGTAAAATGCACGTGCATTTTCGCATGTGTCATTTTTCGGGCAAATAATACTGGTAGGCTTTGGTTTAAGCCGGAACCCAGTATTATACTGTGTAGATATAATATCTTTGTCTCGGATGCATTTGTATTCAGTTGTAATACAAATGCGGGTATGTTTATACCATTACGGGGTTATCCTGAAATTCGTTTCAGGATCACTTTTGGAAGTTGCCAGTTTTCAGTTTTCTATCAGCCGTATTTAACATTCGGTTAAATGCGGATTTATCTTTTCTTGAGTTGTGTGTGGAAGCTTCTAGAAGGTGGTGACTAGGTTCATGCATCTTTGTGACTCATTAGTGCATTTAATGATGTTTGATGACTAGGGTTAATGATTCATCACTTGCATTATATGTGTTCATACTAGGTGTCATGGTGAATCATCATCTCATTTAATCTTATGGTCACCTCCTAGCTCCTACACTCACCTCCCTTGCTTCTATAAATGGCCGTCCATTCATTTGGTGGAGGATATGGTTGTTGATTGAAAAAAGATATAAGTTTTGGTGCATAGAAATTAGATGTGATCGATTTCTCATTTCCATTCGATCCAAAAGGCAACTTCATTAACCGTTCGTCCATAGCCTTAGACGTAACGAGACAAAGTGTTCTACTCATTCTCTACATCATCTTGGTCGTCTCTTTTAGCAAACTTGACGATCGAGTTGCCTCGGTTCAGAGGCAGGAGCCCGTTTAAAGATCCGTCGACGTGGTGCCACCTGGACGAGAAGACTGGAGATTCAGGAGATCGGAGCAGCCACAACAAAGCGTGGGATGATGGTTGAAGACCGAAGGACTCGGATCGTTCGGTATAACGTTTCTACCCACTTTGTAGTTTGTTAGTTTAGCTTTAATGGCAGATCCGGGTTATAGTACGCGATAGCGCCAGTTGTAAAAGTTTTTGTTCCGCATTTGGCGTCTGTTTGACAGCCGGGACGCTACCATGGACTTACAGTGGTATCAGAGCCTCACCATTAAGCTATACTAACTTGTGCTAACACGTTTAAAAGATCGATCGAACGAAATTTCCGAAATCACAATTTTATGCACACTGAGTTTCTGTCGATTTTTCAAAGGGCCTAAAAATAATTTTGCATATCGCAGAAAAGCGTGCAGGGTTTTATAAGCATACTGGAAAAAGTTGGGCACGTGATCCCACCAGAACACCGCGGATCCGCGGTCAAACTTAGGGTTTGACCACGGAACCGCGGCGCTTCAGTGGGAACAATGCTTCAGTTTTTTCCAGAGAGCTTCTATGTTGAAATTGTGGTTTTTGGTATAGTTCTTTTGGGCCCAGATTTTGTTACTGTACAGCAGATGTACGTGGGGCCCACTACGGGAAATTTAGTCTATCGAAATTTTAAATTTGTTAGTATGCAGTATTTACATTATATCTCCGACCGGGAATGTCATTTGATCGGTAAACCGCGTCTGATTGCTATAGTTCTTTTAGACGGGTTTACGAACATGACATTCGCGTTGATGTTCTGTGTTGTGCTGTGATGTTGCGGATATGTCGTGGTGGATAGCAGGGTGAAATGATAGTGCAGTTTGGATTTATTTATACATTTGATATTGCGGGGCAAGCGTCCAACATGTGGACTGCCGTCACTGCCTGTTTGTATAATATTCTTTTGGGGCACGACCGGGTTGAGGTCGATGTACCCGTTGTACATATTTTTATTTCTGTAATAGGTTTATCCCCCGAAGGAGTGCACGGATAGCCGGGTTCTGGAGGGCAACGGGTCCGTATCTCATGGCTTTGAGAGGCAGAGAGACCTCACTCTAGAATTGACAGACTATTCGCCGCACTCGTAGGGGGTACAGGCTGACCCAAGGAGGGGTGCTCAATTTACCGGATTCCTTGAAGTGCCGGGTGTTCCATTCACTATGCTGTAGGGACTGCCTCGCTTCAGGTTTTGGCGGGTAACTTGCCGCACCCGTAGGGGTCTAGGTTTCATTGCACAGGCTATCCACACGACCAGGGGAACGTCGGGTTTCAGCAGGGGCTCTGTGAAACCTGGGGATCCCAGATAATCTGTATTGTTCTGTGATGCTTATTACTTTTCTGTAATGTTGCATATTATCACTCCTGGAGTGATTATTGTATATTGGTATATATACTATTAGATGTTGTATATGTTTTACACCCGCGCTAGTCCAGCCCCCGCTCTGTCGTTAGTTAAGTAACCTAACGGGTGATGACGGGACCCAGTAACGAATGCGGATGGCATATACGTACATTATATTTTCGTTCTTTTCTGGTGTGATTGATTGATGGGACTGCATTGATTCTTATCAATGCAAGGATAAAACAAACCTATATTTGATGTTGTTTGAACAAATTTTAAAAGGTGTTATTACAAAGATGTTTCCTTTTGTTTTGCATAGCGGTATTCAGTTGGAATATCCTGCACCTCATTCCACGAGGCAAGGGCCGAGATCCCTTCACCGGGAGTGACCCCTTGGGCAGAAGTTTACGTCAGGGTAATAACTTCATTATAGTCGATTACAAGTTGCTTTGCATCGCGGTATTCAGTTGGAATATCCTGCACCTCATTCCACGAGGAAAGAGCCGAGATCCCTTCACCGGGAGTAACCTCTTTAGCAAAGGTTTTTCGTCACTATATTTTTATAAAATGCTATCAGGTTCCTTCAACGAGATCAAGTTCATTACGTTAAAGGTTTTTCGCCAAAAACCAGTCGTAGCCCTCCGTCATTTCTTTTGGGTATTCAGTAGTATTCAAGTTATGCATTTTAGCCAAAGTTAAGGCATAGTGTTTGGTAGCTGCTGGGTATTCATCTGTTGCATAGATAGATGAGTTGGTTTGGGACAGTCGTTCTGCCATTTTGGCCAAAGTCAAGGGCATGTGCGGGTGGGTTCAAATTGACCTGGATAGTGACGGGTAGAACTTGGCATGTAACTTATGACATTTTGACCAAAGCCAAGATTATAAGAGCATGGGGCAAAAATCACATCGGGAGTTTCAAACATACAAGAAACTTGCCAGGCATGCGCATACCTTCTGGAGTGTGATAACTTGAGTGGCTTCCATCAAGTTATCATGCGATGATAATTGGATCCCGATTCCCACTGATGAGTTAGTTTACTCTTCGGGTGATCCCGACTAATTCTTCTTTCAGGTTTGGAGGAGAATTTGAGATAACAGTGGGAGGTTTCCTGATTAGATAAATTGATAACCATTCTGATCTAGGTTAAAATGAACGCAGAGTGTTTCTTTTCTCTCTCTCTCTCTTTGGCAGCGACCATTGACCGACCCTAGACTATGACTCAGTGACCAAGTTGACCGAACCTTCTTAAAATACTGGCTTTTGAATTGTCTGAGTTGCATAAGTCATTGCCGCTCCTTCTTTTACCCTTTGTATTTCTCAGAACACCCCGTATTACTACGGACATCCATTTCCATTTCCATTGGATAGATCCATCGTATGGTTATATACGAACTCGAAGGGACTTCTTCGAGGATGGATCCAGGTTCAGGAGAAATAGAATTGGTTTATTCAGTTGTCTTATATTATCACCTTCTCTCAGGTTGCGAGGGCTCCTTAGTTTAGGAGAGTACACCTATTACGCTTATTGGATAGTCTTATTCCAAACCATAGGCTGGTGCCGAAAGGTAGGGAATGAAGAAAACCAATTAGCCTAAGTAGGGTGTACAGAAGGTAATATGTAAAGACAAAATGAAGGGATTAGAAAGAGGGCAAAGTAAATTGCGACTGTTATAATTCACGACCAAACCGCGTACTTCATCGCCACTCCTATTTCACTTTTGCTTTTTTCCTCAGTTCGGGAGAAATAAAATAAGGTATTATTCAGTTGTCTTTTATCATCACCTTCTCTCAAGTTGCGAGTAATCCTAGGATTAGGAGAGTACACCTATTATGCTTACTGGATAGTCTTCTTCCAAACCATAGGCTAGTGCCGAACGGTAGGGAAGGAAGAAAACCATTTAGCCTAAACGATGGTGTACAGAAGGTAACGACTAAAGACAAATAAAGGGATTTGGAAAGATGGCAAAGAAATATACGGTTATAGTCATGAATTGGATTATGGAAGAGGCATTACTATGAATACCAGGATACCCCTACGAGACATTTTAATGCTTCAGTTTCACTGCGCATTGTTAAAAGAAAACTGTTTTCCCGATTAGATACTTACTCCAGGGTATGTATTTACCAGGTTTCATTCTCATATCTGTAAGGTTTTTATAGAAGATGAGTGGGAGTAAGTTATTGGGAATTAGGTGATCATCCTCATTATATCGGAATTCGTTGAAATTGGTGATATTTGAGGAAATCGGCTGGGTACAGTTTTCAACCTACGACGCATAAGGTTTTGAGTTATTCAACTCAGCGGACTTATACAGAGTATTGTATGTTGTCCAGTGTCCGTCAGGACAAAGGGGTAGGTCCTCATACTATGTTCTGTTTACTTATGACTTCTCTAGTTTTTAGACAAGTGTTTCGTAGAAATACAATGTCTAAGTTTTGAGAAGTTGTGGGTATAAGAATAAAGTAGAGAAGCAGGTGTCACAAGTATCGGGATTCTTCGAAGAGATTGAAGATACAGATTCTTATGATTGGTATTCAGATGATAGTAATGGTTTTGAGAAACTCGTTTCTCTTTCAGGTTACTCATAATTGGATGGATTCCTAAGTTGAGTAATGCCGAGTAGCCACTTTCCATTAAGTTGATATGCACTGGAGACAGCTGCATGATTTGAATTTTGTTCCAATTAAATTAGTGCCTCTGTTTCTATATTGGATATAGAATGGTTCATATCTTAACGATGTTAAGGTAAGGAGAGTTGTCCAGCTTATGCTTAAAACCAGACACTGGATAACTCAAGGCACGTTTCTGTAATGGCAGTTTGTGGGTTGACCCTGGCTTTGACGAGGGTTGACATTTCTACCATCTGGAAGATCAATAGTGATATTGTTCTTGACTCGCCACAGTTTTAGTAAAATGGATTTTTTCAGAAAACAGTAATGGGAGTATGGTAGAACTGGAAGTGATTCCAGAACCGCAAACGATTACGGAAAATTTAATAGGACCTTTATATTCAATCAGGTTTGACATTCCATTAGCCACTCCGAAGATATGGTGGGTAACGTCAGACACCCGAGAGGTACTCCGGTAGCCTCAAGGACGGTGACAGGGAGGTTCTTGTTTACCCAGACTTGACACTACCGTTGTTCCAGACTATGAGACCCGGCAAGAGGATAAGTATAACGTCGTTCTAAACAAGCTTTAAAAGTGTACGTAGATATTATTCTGCCAGAGGGTTGTCATAGTCAGTGGGAGCAGCGGAAGCATAGTGGGCAAGTAGCATATGTCTATTTATAGGTGTGAGCAAATATAGCGGAGATAGATCATCTAATTTTGATATGAGAGTCATGGGTTTGACTTCATCAGAATAGGGGATGGATCTGTCGAGAAGGTAGTAGGGTGTGATGTCATGGTATTTGGATGACATATACAGAGTAGGAAGTAAAATTCCTATACTACAATCGGTTGTATTTTGGTCGTCACACAGTTGTTTCTCCACAAAGGATATGGATTTAATATCAGACATTCTGGTTACTAGATCTATGGTTTTAGATCTAGATTTGGGTAGGTTCCTAATATGGGTATTTTGACAGGATTCTAATGGTATTTAGAATAGATGACTCCTGGCATAGTGGTGTACCTGCAGGTAATGGAGTCACCCTCTCTAAAGGTGTCTTAGAGACTAAAGGAGAGAGGGATGTACATGATTGGCAGATCACTTACTTAGGCAATTGAGTCAATCATGAAATGTCAAGTACCACACCAGATGTTGTTTTTGCACTAGATGCAATAAGTTTGTATTAATCCAATCCTGAAGAAACATAAGGAAGCAGTTTTGGAACATAAGTGCATGTTCTAAGGATTTGATGACGGCAGCCTCCTTCGGGGACGGTTATCATTCCAGGCTTCAAAGGTGACATGGATGACAGAGTGACTGTCAGAGTTATAGTTTTACCTCTGACGAGGAACAGTATTATGGATAGGTGGTCTAAGAGGATACTGTGGGAAGCATGGTGCTGGATACTGATTAAGTTTAGTTATCGATACAGTCTAAGAAGTTTGGATTTTTTATGAACTAGGTCTTATCAGATATTCAGACATATTCTAAGACAAGTACTACTCAATTCGGGAGATGGCTTTCTCCGCGAACTTGAGATTAAGAGAGACATAGAAAGAAACATCAGGGCGGATCCACTCACTGAGGCTTTTCTCGAACACAACAGTTTTACAAACTAGCTTTGTGAAACTGATTAGTAGAGAAGTTAGGTGTTCGGTATCACACGGGCTGTGAGTATGCGACATCACAATAATTAGCCTTAAGTGCAAGTGGGAGATTGTTGGAGATAGTGCCCTCAAAGTCAATTATTGGATCGCAGGTACGTGATTGCAATGATTGAGGCAGGACCTATACCGATATGACAGTCTTGCTCGAGATGATAGTATGCTATCTGGTTTGTCATGCTTTGGTTCACTATTGCATGATGATAGAGCCCATAGGATTCTTGCTTGACTACCAGCAGTATGATGGCGATCATATACGTGGGAGCTGGGGTCTGTAAGCGCATCCTTAAAGTGTCCCTAATCGTGGGAGTTTCGAGACAGGGCATCGATACTCCAGAGTAGACTAGTGTATACAGTCGAGACCCAGACGAGGGGCGGTGGCCGGTCTCACAAGCCACTGGTGTCAGTTGGATCACCTAAGATGTATACAGGTGCTCATTAGGTTATGAGTACACCGGACAGGACTCACCGGGAACATGCTAGTTGGTATTATACATATCGTCAGATAGCAGTTCCCTGGTGACATGTGTACAGGTTAGTTTGTCGATCTGAGATCGTCATTTGTCTTATGTGAGTTCCCACTGTGTTTAGATTACGACCCTGCCACGCTCAAAGGAGTTGTGCAAACAGGTTTTAGTTAGGTACAGTCCCGAGCCACATGGAGGCAGTGAGCGGATCGTCGGGGATTCGTCTCTCCCGGTATTGGGGGTGAGATGGCGCTGTGTCGAGGAGAGCCATTACACAAACCCCTCGGCCGAGGCAGGAGATTTACTGGTAGGTACTCCAGTAGTATCTCAGGGTGTTCTGGGCTACTCTCTGGCACGACTTATACCGCTAATGGGGGTCTGACGTTACCAGCCCCCTAGGCAGATATGCGATACTCATAGACGAACGGACCGGACTGTATGTATATTGTCACTGTTAGGCTCAGTAGGGTTTATAGATGAGTTCGCTCGTCAGCTTACCATCCAATCAATACATAGGCAAACCGTTACGTACAGCTAGTACCTCTGACGTGCTAGAGGTTATACCCAGTGCCAGTGTGTTGATGAGTCATTAGAGCCCCCACAGACACTTTCCCAAGTTCGGGCGAAACGTTGTAGAGGCCGTATGGTTTTATGGCAGGGTTCGGAAAAGCACGTGCGTTTTCGCACGTGTCATGATGCGGGCAAATAATACTGGTAGGCTTTGGTTTAAGCCGGAACCTAGTATTATACTGTGTAGATATAATATCTTTGTCTCAGATACATTTGTATTCAGTTGTAATACAAATGCGGGTATGTTTATACCATTACGGGGTTATCCTGAAATTCGTTTCAGGATCACTTTTGAAAGTTGCCAGTTTTCAGTTTTCTATCAGCCGTATTTAACATTCGGTTAAATGCGGATTTATCTTTTCTTGAGTTGTGTGTGGAAGCTTCTAGAAGGTGGTGACTAGGTTCATGCATCTTTGTGACTCATTAGTGCATTTAATGATGTTTGATGACTAGGGTTAATGATTCATCACTTGCATTATATGTGTTCATACTAGGTGTCATGGTGAATCATCATCTCATTTAATCTTATGGTCACCTCCTATCTCCTACACTCACCTCCCTTGCTTCTATAAATGGCCGGCCATCCATTTGGTGGAGGATATGGTTGTTGATTGAAAAAAGATATAAGTTTTGGTGCATAGAAATTAGATGTGATCGATTTCTCATTTCCATTCGATCCAAAAGGCAACTTCATTAACCGTTCGTCCATAGCCTTGGACGTAACGAGACAAAGTGTTCTACTCATTCTCTACATCATCTTGGTCGTCTCTTTTAGCAAACTTGACGATCGAGTTGCCTCTGCTAAGAGGCGGGAGCCCGTTTAAAGATCCGTCGACGTGGTGCCACCTGGACGAGAAGACTGGAGATTCAGGAGATCGGAGCAGCCGCAACAAAGCGTGGGATGATGGTTGAAGACCGAAGGACTTGGATCATTCGGTATAACGTTTCTACCAACTTTGTAGTTTGTTAGTTTAGCTTTAATGGAAGATCCGGGTTATAGTACGCGATAACGCCAGTTGTAAAAAGTTTTTGTTCCGCATTTGGCGTCTGTTAGACGGCCGGGACGCTACCGTGGACTTACAGGAAGAGCGTCACCACAATCAAAAACCCCTCAATGAGGGGGAATCTGACGAAGTCTGCTACATCGGTCGCATCTGTTTAAACCTTCGATACATGGTGTCATAAATCGACTTGTTATCTTCGGAGAGGTGGATGGATAGCACTAATTAGCATCTGCTCCCAAATTCAGGCAAGGCATTTGTCTTCCCGGTTTTCGATGGAGAACAAGTACACTGGACGGACTCGCCGAGAACCTCTAGAAGGTATTATACCTATCTTCAGATAGAGTTTCTTAGGTGACATGAGTACATGTTAGTCTTTAGACCCGAGATCATCATTTGTCTCGTTTGAATTCCCACTGTGATTTGATCACTACCCTACCATGGCTCAACTGGTCATACAGATAGGTTTTGGTTGGGTACAGTCTCGAGCCACATGAGGCAGTGAGTGATTGTCAGGGATCTATCTCTCTTGGTATTGTGAGTCGATATCGCACTGTGTCTGGTTGGCTAGAACTATAAGACCTTAGCCAAGACAATTGAGATTTATTGATGGTTAGATCAGTAGTTTCTCGGATTGGTCCTGAGCCAAATCGACACAACTTATCAAGTCAGTAGGGGGTCTGACGTTTACCACCCCTAGACCCGGTATGCGATACTCTTAGATAAAGAGACCGGACTGTACGAAGATTGTCACGGATAGACTCAGTAGGGGTTTGGATGAGCTTGCTCGTCGGCCTTCTTTTCGACTGGTATCTGGATAGCCGTTATGTACAGCTAGTGCCACTGACGTGCTTGTGGTTATACCTGTTAGGAATATGTATGCCTTAGATGCCATTATTGTATGATATAGTGGATGCTTGGATATATATATAGAAGAATTTCTTGCTTGACATGATAGTATGCTATCCGGTTGCTCTTTATCTTAACATGTACACTTGTATTATACATGTTGATAAAGCCCTTAGGTTGTTTGCTTGACTACCAGGACTATGATGCCGATCATACTACTGAGACTTATGTAGTCAACAAGAACACCCTTTAACAGTTCTTAGTCGAGGGAGTATCGAGACAGGGCATCGATATTCCAGAGTAGACTAGTGTGTACGTTTCTTGACCCTGTAGGGGGCGAAGGTTGATCCCAGAACCATTGGTGTTTGACATCAAAGATTGTACACAGGTGTTCATTAGAGAATGGGTACACCGAACATGGCTCGTCGAGAACTCCTAGATGGTACCATACCTATCGTCAGATAGCAGTTCTCTGGTGACACTGGTACAGCTTAGTTTGTAGACCCCAGATCGTCATAGTGTCTTGTGTGGTTCTTACTGTGCTTTGATTTTCTCCTTACCATGGCTCAAAGGAGTCATGCAAACAGGTGGATTTTGGGTACAGTCCCGAGTCACATGGAGGCAATGAGCGATAGGAGGGGTTTCGCCTCTCCCAGTATTGGGAGTTGATGTTGCGCTATGCTCGATTGGCTATAACAGCATATCCCTGGCCAGGGCTGATGAGATTCACTAGTAAGTGTTATCAGTAGTTTCTCGAACCGTTATGAGCCATACATCGGTATGACTTATCAAGTTACTGGGATCTGAAGATTCCATCCCTAGACTCGATATGCGACATATCAGATGAAGAGACCGGACTGTACGTTAAGTGTTACTTATAGGCTTCATGGGAGTTTGGACAAGCTTGCTTGTTGATCTTCTAATCGATCAATACCTGGGCAGCCGTTACATCCAGCTTGTACCGCTGACGGCTTGTGGGTAACTGATGTGATCATTTCCTACTGTTGGTGTATTGACGAGTCTTTAGAGTCCCACACAGAGGTTTCCTAGTTCAAGCGAAATGAAGTAGGGCACATATGATAATACGTGTGGGGGCCTGATTAAATACGAGCATGTGATAACATATTCTAATCTGATGGTTATTTGTTGTCTGTTAGGTTATATATGATATAACCGGATTATTGAATCATGTGTTGATTTGATAATGTGATATACAGATAAATGATATTAGTCGGTTATATGTGATATAACCGGATTATTAAATCAAGTGTTGATTTAATAATTTGATATATATTTATATTTGATATGATTATATATTAACTAATATTAAGCTCACAAATTATTTTCTTTTCTTTATATATATATATATATATATATATATATATATGAAGCATGGTTGGAATTTCTATTTTGAGAAAATAGAAATGAGGTGGAAAATTGAGGAGATATTTGAGGGATGGTGTATTATTCATTTGTATTCACTATTGAAGCATGGGTGCAATTTATTATTGGAATAAATTGTATGCTTCAATAAGTGAACATATTAGTGTATCCATTCTTCACTTGTTCAAGCCTTAGCCATTTTTCATTGAGCTCTTTTCCTCTCTAGCTTTCTCCATCACCTCTTCCTTCCACCTCAAAGCCTTAACCCTCACATGTGATGTAAATCATAGGGCTTTGGATCAATCCTAGTAAGCTAAACACCCTACTTCATCAACCTAATATAGATTAGCACTTTAAACTAGGTTGTTTACTTCACTAATAGGAGATTAGTGAAGAGGTAGCTTGATCTAGAGGAACTTCGGGTGGATCATCTTCGACATGAAGATCACGAAGGAAGCCCGTTCATTCTTCAAGCGGAGCCTAGAGGAGTCGTAAAGACTACTACCCAGAGCTATTGAAGTGAAGGACTCGGTCTTCACAGGTTGTTACCTTCTTCATGTAGGGTTCCTAGGCACACTCAAGCGGTTCCACAAGGCATCAACCATGCCAAATTCAAAAATTATATGCCGAGAAACCCTAATGCTAGATCGTTAACTAGAGGTAAAGGCGAAAAGCAAGCAAGTAAACAACTTTATTGCTAAGTGAATGGAAATACAACCTTTGTAGATCCAGTCCACCACTTCTTTAGCTCTGTGATGACGTCCCTTCGCTGCGATCACCGGGATCTCGGACTCTAGCGATGGTTTCGTCGGGGAAATAAGCGGGCTAGGTCGTTGATTTCGATGCCGAAGATGATCTACGTCGAGGAAACTCTAACTCAAGCTCCATCTTCTCTAGGTCATGAAACTTGTGAAGAAAACACCCAATACAACATGGCAAGTGGTAGAGGATGAAGAAATAGGAAGTGGGTTCACTTTGGATTTGGATTTCTCACTTGATTTCAACACTTGAAATTTTTGCAGCAAGCTTTTCTTTTCTTTTTCAAGAAGAAGAAGAAGAAGAAAAGAATATCAATTATTCATTAAATGAAAAATCAAGTGAAGAGTTATCCTAATGCAACCATGGGTGAGGCTAACACATGTAGAGAATAAACTAGGGTTTAGGTTTAATGGTTAGGTTAAGGCAAAAGACAATGGCTAGACTTATGAAAGCTTCATGAAGCTTCAAGAGAAAAACAAAGAAAGCCACCATATTTGTTTTTGCCGAAATGAATAAAGAAAATAAATAAAAACAAAATAAAACCTAACCATTAACCTAAAGATGGTTTAAACAAACATACACCCAAATTTGCATGTATCATCAAACATGATACAATCTAGTGCACAAAAATATATCACATATACTACTTGTGCACTTCAAGTGAGAAAATCCATCTTAAGTGAACAAATACTAGTTAATGTAAAGTAATATATCAAATATAAAATTATACATTAAATCATTAAATCAACACTTGATTTAATGATCCGGTCATATCGCATATAACCGACTAATATCAAGTGTATCAATGTATCGAATCAACACTTGATTCGGTAACCTGGCTATATCATATATAACCGTCCAATGATACAAATCGCGAGAATAGAATACAGTATCACATACTGGTATTATTCTCGGTCCCGCACATATCTCATATGCGCTCCTATTTCGTTTCGCTTGAGCCAGGAAACCTCTGTGTAGGACTCTAAAGACTCGTCAATACGCCGGCAGCAGGTGATGATCATATCAAACACCCACAAGACGCAAGCGGTCTGCTAAACGTAACGGCCACCCGGGTATTGAGCGATCAGAAGATCAACGAGCAAGCCCGCTCACACTCCTGTGAATCCAACCAGCAACACTTACCGTACAGTCCGGTCTCATCGTCTGATATATCGCATATCTCGCCTAGGGGTGGTAAACGTCACACCCCAATAGCTCGATAAGTCGTGTTGATATGAGGTCTATAACAGTTTGAGAAACTACTGGTAACACTTACTAGTAAATCTCAGCAACCCTGGCCAGGGATTTCCGGTTATAGCCAATCGAACACAGCGCAATATCAACTCCCTATACCGGGAGAGACGAATCCCCTCCTATCGCTCATTGCCTCCATGTGATTCGGGACTGTACCCCAAAACCACCGTTTTGCACGCCCTCTTGGACGTGGTAAGGTGGAAATCAAAGCACAGTGGGAATCACACAAGTCTCTATGACGATCTTGGGTCTACAGACTAACCTGTACCAGTGTCACCAGAGAACTGCCATCTGACGTAAGGTATAATACTATCTGGGAGTTCTCGGCGAGTCCGTCCAGTGTACCCAGTCTCCACTGAGCACCCGTATATCATCTCTGATGTCAAACACCAATGGATATGGGATCATCCATCGCCCATCTGTATGGGTCGAGAAGGTATACGCTAGTCTACTCTGGTATATCGATGCCCCATCTCGATACACCCACGACTAGGGACCTTGAAGGATGTACTTATGGACTACCATGTCCCCACTAGTATGATCCGCATCATAGTTCAGGTAGTTAAGTACACATCCTAAGGGCTTTACCAACATGTAACAGAGAGACAATCAGTGTACACGTTAAGATAAAGAGCAACCAGATAGCATACTATCATGTCGAGCAAGAAAGTCCTCCCTATATATGTCCTAGCATCCACTACAATATACATCCTATGTACAGTAATGGCCTCTAGGGCATACATATAACTAACAATCTCCCATTTGCACTAGGGTCATCTGTAGCAGTGGTTGCAGTATCTCATACTCAACCATCCCATAAAAGTCTCTCTCTGGGAAAAGGCCTTTGTGAGTGGATCCGCCGTGTTGTCCTCTGAGTCTACTCTCCTAACCTCGATCATCCTGGAGATCAACTATCTCCATGATCAGGTGACACTGCCTTAGAATATGTCTGGATCATTGATGGGACGGGCGTTCCTTGGCATAAGCCACAACTCTATTGTCTCACAATGGTAGGAACGAAGTTCATCTCATGAACCAATATACACCTAGACTTCCTCTTTGGTAGCATCTTTGGTAGCGATGTATCCAGCCTTTATCGTCTAGTATGCCATGGTATCTAGCTTGGAACTCTTCCAACATACCGTCCCTTTACTGAGGGTAAACACAATGCCTGTGACTGACTTTCAGTCGTCCTTATCACCCTGGAACCCTTCCAGTGATTCTTCCCAGGATCGATTGATACCATCTCACTACAACTAGTGAGTATCCTAACATCCAATTAGATCTATCTCATAGATCCAAAACCCAGGATTTAGTAGGTATCAGTTTGATCCTATACGGAGAATCATTGTGATAAGCGGAGATTGATCGAGCGTAGCATAGGAAACTCCTTCCCTCTCAAGAGTATGTCATCCACGTACTCTACGAGGATCACCACCATACTTCCTACTACCTTTTTGTATATACAAGGTTCATCTACCATTTTGATGATGTCAAACTCTTTGACTAACACATCAAAACAGACGTTCCAACTCCGCGATGCCTGCTTTATTCTGTAAAGAAACTTGCACACGTTTCCGCTGCTCCCACTGTTTACGAAGCCCTCTGGCTGTGTACTTATAGACGTTCTCTTCTAAAACATCCTTTTAGAAAAGCAGTCATGACACCCAACCGCCAGATATCGTAGTCATGGTATGTAGCCGTGGCAAGTAGGATCTGGATGGACTTAAGCATAGCTACTTGAAAAAGTTTCATCATTATCCACGCCTGGTTGATGACGAAAACCTTTAACAGGTCTAGCTTTGAAAGTCTCAACTTTTCCATGTACACCAAGTAATCTTCTCAAGATATACTTGCTCCTGATGGGGATTTAATCCTTCAGATAAAGCAACCAAAATCCATATTTTGTCGGTGTATAAGGATTCCATCTCAGATCGCTAAGCATCCAGCCATTCTTACAGAGACCCTACTCTCGATGGCCTGCTCGAAACTAGTTGGGTCATCATCTCATGATGCAATCCTCGCTCCCACTGTCTTAGAGAAACCGAAGTATCTCTTAGGTGGGTGAGGAACCCTGCTAGATCGGCGGAGAGGCTGAGGTTCGTTGGTTACTATTGAATCCTTTGGTTTTATCAAATCATCTGCTGTAGTTTGTATATCTGGAACCTTTCCAGTTCTACATAACAGACCTTGCCTCGAGCTTGTCCGGATATTTCTTTTAGACATAGGCCGGACAACCCCAAATCTTAACCAACTTAAGATATGGGCTATTCCCTTTCCATATCACATATGAAGTGGTAGGCAACTGATTTGATCGGAACCCTATTCAATAGGTATGCAACTTCATAAGTGCATAACTCCCTAAAAGGAAATAGGAAACTCAGCAGTACTCATCATAAAGCGCACCATATCATATAGGGTGTGATTGCTCCACCCCGATACACCGAGGTGCTGTGGTGTATACGAAGGAGTAATGCTGAGAGAGAATCTCATTCTTAGAATAGTCCAGGAATCCCGTGCTCAAGTATTCTCCTCCTTGATCACATCAAAGGATATAATACTTGTACCCGTTTTTGGTTCTCTACTTCTAAATTATATTCTGTGAATATCTCAAAAGTTTCGGACTTGTGTTTCAACAGGAACATATGTCTGAATCTCGAGAGATCATCAGAGAATTTAATGAAGTACAAAGAACCGGTCTTGGCATGTGTAGACAGGGGACCTTCCATACATCATCATGTATCAGTTCCAAGAGTTTACTAACTCTTTCTCTGTTTCCAATAAACAGAGCTATGGTCATATTATCTTTGTGACATGACTGGCAAGTTTTATAAAATGTAAATTCAAACTGATTTAAATATGCATCTAAATGTAACTTTAGCCAGTCGGGTCGCATTGATATGACCTAGTCTACAATACCTTAAGAAGGATTCGTTCATTTCTGAACTCTTCCTCTTGTGTGTGTTCCGTATACTAAGAACTGTAGTTTGATTTAGAACACCAATGCTTTTAGATAACGTGCCTGAACCGATCAACTTTTGATATAGGAAATGTTCAAAACATTTTCCAACAATACAAAATTATATCCTTTCTTTACTGATAAAGAGACTGATATGATTTTGTATATCAGGTTCGGTATCTAATAACATTTGTTCAGAATCAATGTATTCTGGTAATACAGGGTGATAGTGACCAACAGACTTGGCTGCAACACTTGCACCGTTTTCTATCTCATGAAACTTATCATCCGTTCTCAGTTCTTTGTAATGAACATACCCGAAGATGATGCATCAGTATGTACTTTCTTCGTTTGGGCGGCACGGGAATTCTGGTAATCCCCAATTTCCTGCTCTGTCTTATAACAATTATAAGTTGGAGCGGGACCAACGTTCCCCAGCTCAGTATAACAAGCGGGTTCGGTCAATACATCCGTATTATTATCTTGATTAAGGCGTGATATGGTCTCTACCTGGAGAGAGAGAGAAGAAAACACTCAGCGTGCGCTCTTGCAAGATCAGATTGGTTATTATTTTATCTAATCAGGATGGCTCCCACTGTTTTTTATCAAATCTTCCTTCAAACCCTAAAAGGAAAGACTAGCCGGGATTAATTACACGCTACAAGTTCGCCAATCTTTCAGCCAGGCCAGTGTCGGTACTTTGAGGGAGGTTCCCCGTGCTTTCGCACGGACCTAATTACAGTAAACCTCGTTTTCCCAGAGGCGTAACCCCGTTGACACCTTTCTAGACACCTACTTGATCGGCTAATTGTAATGTGTAAAACTCTCCCAGGAGTAACAATTACTCGCAGTGGGTATTGGGATCCAACTATCTCATAGAAGGTATGCAATCTCATTGCAAATTTCAACACTTGAAATTCCCAATAATATTTTGCCCCAAGCGATCTATGACCTTGACTGAGTCAACAAACCATAGACCGCAAGTAAAGTTCAACCCGTCATTTCCCGATTGAATTAAACCAACCCGCACGACCCTTGACTGAGTCAACAAGGCCGCACGACTACCCTAATCCAATCGCATCATATGCTTTGCAGATAAGCAGTAATCAGCTACCGCACACTACGCCTTGACTGAGCCAACAAACGCAGCACGAATACTAACTATTACTTATCTGAAATGACGGAGGGCTACGTCAGGTTTTTAAGAAAACCCTTTGCGTAATGAACTTTATATCGTTGTAGAATCAAATGATTTTAAATGGAGTGTTTTTTAGGCTTTTCTAGTTTTGCTAAAGGGGTCACTCCCGGTGAAGGGATCGTCGGCCCTTTCCTCATCGAATAAGGTGCAGGATATATCATATATACCGCTGTGCAAAGCAAGAACTATAGGAGCAATCAAAAGACAAACCGAGGGGTGTAGCATCTGCCGGTTATTGCTAAAGGGGTCACTCCCGGTGAAGGGATCTCGGCCCTTTCCTTATCGAATAAGGTGCAGGATGTTCTACAAGGAACACCGCGATGCAAAGCAAGAACTGTAGTTACCTGTTTTTGAAAATTCGATTCCACAACATCTTAGGTTTCTTTTTCTTTCATTAATCACATTAATGAAGTCCCATCATTTAAATCACCTAAACATCACAGATAAATACGACGTACACTTATGCCATCCGCATTCGCCTCGATGTCCCCTCGTGCACCGTTAGGTTAGGTAACTAACGACAGAGCACGGCAGGGCTAGCGCGGGTGTAAAAACATAAGTAACGCCTATATAATATATCATATATACTATATACAGTATCCATCACAGCATATCAAATGATCACATCACAGATATCGCAGCAGAAGAAACATATATGAAATATTGGATATACTAGGACGTCCGTGTTTTTGATACGAGCCAGTATAAAACACGGATTCCACAGTCGCGATGAATAGCCAAACCCACACCCCTAGACCCCTACGAGAGCGGCAAGCAACCCTACCAATTCTAGAGTTAGGAGACCCGGACTCGACTCCTCGAGTTGGTCTCCCACTGGACTCAAGAACCCGGTTACTTGTGCCCTCCTCCTTGGGTCTATCCTAGTGCGGAAAAGTAAATAATATACAAAAGGTGACATCTTCCGCAACCTGGAAGTGCCCCAATAAAAGAATATTACATACAAGTTTTTACATGAATGAAAATGAAAAACACTCATCTCACATAAAACCCCCCGGCTATTCAAACACGACGATCCAATATAACATATCCAGCAACACATAATATCACATGTCATCAACGTAAGTAAACATGCGTATCCCAATTGTCGTTGACATATAGCAACGAAACCGGTGATATCACATATTACACTTACGGTTGTAGAAAAAGAAAGTGTAAAACTACAACAGTTGGAATCCGCAACCTCTTTAGACATCGCATGCCTAATCAAATGAATTACTTAGACATCGCATGCCTAACAATTATAAACCCCGTATTTTAGTCTCTATATCGAAAACACTTTTCAATATCAAGTCAGGCAATTCAACAGGATTCCCGACATGCTGATCGAATGCTCGTCACAAACTTTAGTAGACGGCTGCACCCCCGATACCGTCGACGAAGTGCACTAAGGCGGAACACCGCTGCCGCGAGCACCCGAACGGATGCTTTCGGCGACGGGGTTCTCCTACAGTCACTTGGTCGGGGCTATGGGGTGTAGCTGTCTATTAAGTTTACCCGGCGAGTATCCGCATACGCTATGTGATTGCGGCGGACTTTTGATCGCATCAAAATTCCGTGGCAACCGATCAAGTGAGACTAAAGTGCTATGTTTATAACATTCATATCAGTTATCTCATAACTATTTGTGAATTCCAAATATTGTATCACATTCCGGATCAATAGAAAATGTTAAACTTTCCGATCGAACAACCAAACACCTAAGTTTTCCCGAAACAGCTCAACACATGAAATAAGTTCAAAAACATCCTTTTCATGTCTCAGTACCAACGGTCCAGCCGTAGAAGGGTCAAGCCAACGCCTCACATGTGGCAAGCTGTACTGCCCCAAACCCTAAGGTTCAAAGGGCAGTTCAAGACGGTCACATAATCGAGTTAAGATTTGTTGTCTTCTAGAGGGTCCATCGCGTTACTTGCACTACTCAGAACGTTCTCAAACTACGGAAAAATCCAACACTTGGAAATTTCTCGGCAGGGAAAAAGTGGGTATTTATATCCGGTCGAACTTTTCAACATGTTCTAAAATTACCCGGAAAAACACATTGACAAAATTAGACAATCCGATCGAATCTATGAACTCCCAATACAACCCAGAAAACTGAACTCTTGAATAGAAGTTAAAAATTCCCAGAAAATACAGCACTAAAAGATAGGAATTACTGTGCAATTTCCAAAAGTTGATGTGACTATATGGCCGCGGAGCCGCCGCACGAGCCATGCTCGTGCCGTGCTTCCGCGGCGCTTTAGTGGATTCAGGCGCACGTGCTGCACAGTATTTCTTAAACTTCCCTGCTGATTTTTCTGCATATTTTTAATTCACAAAAATCCCAGTTTTGAAAAAATATATAGAGAAGGGTTTGAGTTAGGGTTTCGGGGTTCGATCGGATTTCTAACATCATCTACATTTCGCCTAAAGCTCTAGCTAGGCTCTGATACCACTGTAGGTTTCCTAGGCACACTCAAGAGGTTCCACAAGGCATCAACCATGCCAAATTCAAAAATTATATGCCGAGAAACCCTAATGCTAGATCATTAACTAGAGGTAAAGGCGAAAAACAAGCAAGTAAACAAATTTATTGCTAAGTGAATGGAAATACAACCTTTGTAGATCCGGTCCACCACTTCTTTAGCTCCGTGATGACGTCCCTTCGCTGCGATCACCGGGATCCCGGACTCTAGCGATGGTTTCATCGGGGAAATGAGCGGGCTAGGTCGTTGACTTCGATGCCGAAGATGATCTACGTCGAGGCAACTCTAACTCAAGCTCCATCTTCACTAGGTCATGAAACTTGTGAAGAAAACACCCAATACAACATGGCAAGTGGTAGAGGATGAAGAAATAGGAAGTGGGTTCACTTTGTATTTGGATTTCTCACTTGATTTCAACACTTGAAATTTTTGTAGCAAGCTTTTCTTTTCTTTTTCAAGAAGAAGAAGAAGAAGAAAAGAATATCAATTATTCATTAAATGAAAAATCAAGTGAAGAGTTATCCTAATGCAACCATGGATGAGGCTAACACATGTAGAGAATAAACTAGGGTTTAGGTTTAATGGTTAGGTTAAGGCAAAAGATAAAATGGCTAGACTTATGAAAGCTTCATGAAGCTTCAAGAGAAAAACAAAGAAAGCCACCATATTTGTTTTTGCCAAAATGAATAAAGAAAGAAAAGAATATCAATTATTCATTTAATGAAAAATCAAGTGAAGAGTTATCCTAATGCAACCATGGGTGAGGCTAACACATGTAGAGAATAAACTAGGGTTTAGGTTTAATGGTTAGGTTAAGGCAAAAGACAAAATGGCTAGACTTATGAAAGCTTCATGAAGCTTCAAGAGAAAAACAAAGAAATCCACCATATTTGTTTTTGCCAAAATGAATAAAGAAAATAAATAAAAACAAAATAAAACCTAACCATTAACCTAAAGATGGTTTAAACAAACATACACCCAAGTTTGCATGTATCATCAAACATGATACAATCTAGTGCACAAAAATATATCACATATACTACTTGTGCACTTCAAGTGAGAAAATCCGTCTTAAGTGAACAAATACTAGTTAATATAAAGTAATATATCAAATATATAATTATACATTAAATCATTAAATCAACACTTGATTTAATGATCCGGTCATATCGTATATAACTGACTAATATCAAGTGTATCAATGTATCGAATCAACACTTGATTCGGTAACCCGGCTATATCATATATAACCGTCCAATGATACAAATCGCGAGAATAGAATACAGTATCACATACTGGTATTATTCTCGGTCCCGCACATATCTCATATGCGCTCCTATTTCGTTTCGCTTGAGCCAGAAAACCTCTGTGTAGGACTCTAAAGACTCGTCAATACGCCGGCAGCAGGTGATGATCATATCAAACACCCACACGCCGCAAGTGGTCTGCTAAACGTAACGGCCACCCGGGTATTAAGCGATCAGAAGATCAACGAGCAAGCCCGCTCACACTCCTGTGAATCCAACCAGCAACACTTACCGTACAGTCCGGTCTTGTCATCTGATATGTCGTATATCTCGCCTAGGGGTGGTAAACGTTAGACCCCAATAGCTCGACAAGTCATGTCGATATGAGGTCTATAACAGTTCGAGAAACTACTGGTAACACTTACCAGTAAATCTCAGCAACCCTGGCCAGGGATTTCCGGTTATAGCCAATCGAACACAGCGCAACATCAACTCCCTATACCGGGAGAGACGAATCCCCTCCTATCGCTCATTGCCTCCATGTGATTCGGGACTGTACCCAAAAAACACCATTTTGCACGCCCTCTTGGACGTGGTAAGGTAGAAATCAAAGCACAGTGGGAATCACACAAGACTCTATGACGATCTCGGGTCTACAGACTAACCTGTACCAGTGTCACCAGAGAACTGCCATCTGACGTAAGGTATAATACCATCTGGGAGTTCTCGGCGAGTCCGTCCAGTGTACCCAGTCTCCACTGAGCACCCGTATATCATCTTTGATGTCAAACACTAATGGATATGGGATCATCCATCGCCCATCTGTATGGGTCGAGAAGGTATACGCTAGTCTACTCTGGTATATCGATGCCCCATCTCGATACATCCACGACTAGGGACCTTGAAGGATGTACTTATGGACTACCATGTCCCCACTAGTATGATCCGCATCATAGTTCAGGTAGTCAAGTACACATCCTAAGAGCTTTACCAACATGTAACAGAGAGACAATCAGTGTACACGTTAAGATAAAGAGCAACCAGATAGCATACTATCATGTCGAGCAAGAAAGTCCTCCCTATATATGTCCTAGCATCCACTACAATATACATCCTATGTACAGTAATGGCCTCTAGGGCATACATATAGCTAACACTTCACTTAGTATTGTTCTATTGATATCATACCTAAACCCTAACATTCTAGTTAAGATTCTAGGTTAGTCTAGCTTAACACCATAAATTTTTAAAAATAGCATGCTTGATGCCAGTTTAAACATAGTGGTGGTGCTAGGGTAGACTTTCATGGTATCAGAGACAGGCTAGAAGATTAGACGATGTTATTAGAATCACAAAACCGAAACAACTCAGAAAACCGAAACCTTAAAACCAAGTTTCTTTCAATTTTAAAACGGCCTCTAAAAAGTTTTTAAACAAATACAGAATGTTACATGTGATGTAACTAGAACACCAAAGAAATTCGAGGCCAAAACTCCAAAAACGACCCGGCGAAAACCTCTTTAAAATCAGCCTAGCCGGCTCCCCAATCAAATTTTGGTCTCGTATTTGTTTGGTGTTCTAATGGCATGGGTTTAGGGTTTCAGTTTATGTTTGGTTTTCCCATATTTTATGTGATGTTATCTTTTTTGTTGGGGCAATTTGGAGTGTTTCGTATTCACAATTTTAACATCGTTTCGGGTTTAAGTTTGATACATGATATAATATTTAGAATCCACTTTAATTAGTTTCGTGAAAACTAGTTTGCTAATTGTAAATCTAGCATTTTAGTCGATGTTGATCGATTGCCACGAAATTTTGATTCGGATCAAAACTCCGTCGCAAGCGTGTATAGTATGCGAACACTCGCCGGATAAGTCGACTAGATAGCTATGCCCCATTGCCCCGACTAAGTGACTATAGAAGAACCCTGTTGCCAATAGCATCCACTCGGGTGCTCGCAGCCACGGTGTTCCACCTAAGTCCACTTCGTCGTCGGCATCGGGTGTACGGCCATTTACTAAAGTTCTTGACGAGTATTTGATTATTTTAGTCGGGGATCTTGTTGAATTACCTAACTAAGTTATTGAAAAGTGTTTTCGATTTGAGACTAAAATGCAAAGTGTATAGGTTAGGCATGAAATTCGGCATATGAGATATTCCGGGTTTATGATGTCTAAGGAAAATGCAGATTTTAAATATTGTAGTTTTTCATTTCTTTTCTGCGTCCGTAAGTGTAATATATAGGGTATCCCCGATCTCGTTGCTATACATCAACGACATTCGGGATACACATATTTACTTACGTTGATGACATGAGATGTTTATTTGTTGCTGTGATATATTATATTGGATCGTCATGATTGAATAGACAGGGTTTTTTTGCGTGAGATGAGAGTTTTTCCATTTTCATTCATGTAAAAGTTGTATATAATATTCTTTTATTGGGACACTTCCGGGTTGAGGATGATGTCACTATTGATGTATATTATTTACTTTTCTGCATTAGGATAGACCCAAGGGCGGGGAGAACAAGTAACCAGGTTCTAGAGTCCAGTGGGAGACCATCTCGAGGAGTCGAGACCGGGTCTTCTAACTTTAGAATTGGCAGGGTTGCTTGCCGCTCTCATAGGGGTCTAGGGTTTTGGGTTTGGCTATTCATCACGACTGTGAAATTTGTGTTTTTCATTACTGGCTAAATTTAAAACATGGACCTCCTAGAATATTTAATATTTCATATGTTTGCTTCTGCTGCTTAAGTTCTATAATGTGATCATATAACTGTGTGAGACGAATGCTATATATATATGATATATATAATAACTGTGAAATATGAGATATTTAGGGAAACATAAATGGTGGGACTTCATATGAGATTAATGGAAAGAAAAGAAACCTAAAGATATTGTAAAATCAAAATTTTTAAAAAAGGTAGCTCTAGTTCTTGCTTTGCATAGTGGTATTCCTTGATGAATATCCAGCACCTCATTCGATGAGGAAAGAGCCGAGATCCCTTCACGGGGAGTGACCTTTTTAGAAAAACTTGCAAATGCTATAACCCACTCGGTTTTGTTTTGATAGCTTCTCTAGTTCTTGCTTTGGATAGTGGTATTCTTTGAAGAATGTCCAACACCTCATTCGATGAGGAAAGAGCTGAGATCCCTTCACCGGGTGTGACCTCTTTAGCAAAACTTGCAAATGCTACAAAAACCACTCCTTTTCAAAATCACTAGATTCTACAACGATATCAAGTTCATTACGTTAAAGGTTTTCCCAAAAACAGTCGTAGCCCTCCGTCATTTCAGATAAAGACTATTTAGTATTCATGCTGTGTTTGTTGACCTTGTCAAGGCGTAGTATGCGGTAGCTGATTAGTGCTTATCTGTAGCATATGATGCGATTGGATTAGGATATTCGTACGGCTTTGTTGACCTTGTTAAGGGTCATATAGGTGGGTGTAATTCAATCACGAAATGACGGGTAGAACTTGACTAGCACTTATGATTTGTTGACCTTGTTAAGGTCATAAGTTTCTAAGGGTAAAAACAGATATTGGGAATTTCAAGTGTTGAAATTTGCAATGAGATTGCATACCTTCTATGAGATAGTTCGATCCTAATACCTACTGCGAGTAAGAGTTACTCCTGGGAGAGTTTTGCACTTTACAATTAGCTGATCCAGTAAGTGTCTAAGAAAGGTGTTAACGGGGTTATGCCCCTGCGGAAACGAGATTATTTAATTAGTTACATGCGAAAACATGGGGAGACTCTCTCGGAGTACCAATACCTGCCTGGCTGACCGATTGGCGAACTTGTAGGGCGTAATTAATTCTAGCTAATCTTACCTTTTATGGTTTGAAGGAAAATTTGATAAATATAGTGGGAGCCATCCTGATTAGATAAGATAATAACAAATCTAATTTTACAAAGAGCAAACGCTAAAACGTTTCCTTCTCTCTCTCTCCAGGTAGCGACCATGACACGCCTTAATAAAGATAATAATATGGATGTATTGACCAAACCCGCTTATTATATTGAGCTGGGGAACGTTGGTTCCATTTTTTCTTATGATTGTCATAAGTCTGAGCAAGGAATAGGGGAATATCAGGATTCCTACGCAACCCGAACGAAGAAAAAGCATGCTGATGCATCTTCTTCGGGTGTGTTCGTTATCGAGAACCATTTCTCAGCATGCTCTACGTCCTGGGTATTAGATACCGGATCAGGATCCTATGTCTGTAATATTTTACATGGGCTAAGAAGAGATAGAGAACTGGGAAAGGATGATATGTCTCTAAATGTGGGGAATGGAGCAATTGTTGCAGCCAAAGCAGTTGCCGAATATCGCCAAGTATTACTAAATGGTAATACACTAATTCTGAATGACTGTTATTACGTACCAAACATGATGTGCAATATTATATCAGTTTTTTTGTTGCATAAAGAAGGATATAACTTTGCATTAGAGGATAATGTTATGAACATTTTCGTGAATTAAGTGTTGATTGGATTTGATGTTAGGAATATGTATACCCTAGAGGCCATTATTGTTGATATAGTGAACGCTTGGACATATATATTGAGGACTTTCTTGCTCGACATGATAGTATGCTATCAGGTTACCTTTATCTTAACATGTAGGCAGGTATTTATACTGTCTGTCTCTTACATGTTGATAAAGCCCTTAGGATATGTACTTGACTACCAGGATTATGATGAGATCATACTAGTGGGGCCAGGGTGGTCCAAAAGTACATACTTTAATCAGTTCCTAGTCGAGAGAATATCGAGACTAGGGCATCGATATTCCAGAGTAGACTAGTATGTACATTTCTTGTCCTTCAGAGGGCGATGGTTGATCCCACAACTATTGGTGTGTGACATCAAAGATTTTACACAGGTGCTCATTAGAGAATAGGTACACCGAACAGGACTCGCCGAGGATTCCTAGTTGGTAGTATACCTATCGTTAGATATCAGTCCTCTGGTGAAACTGGTACAGATTAGTCTGTCAACCCGAGATCGTTATAGAGTCGTGTGTGGCTCCCACTGTGCTTTGATTTCCTCCTTACCATGCTCAAAGGAGACGTGCAAACAGGTGGATTTTGGATACAGTCCCGAGTCACATGGAAGCAATGAGCGATAGGAGGGGTTTCTTCTCTCCCGGTATTGGGGGTTGATGTTTCCATATGCTCGATTGGCTATAACTCGAAGCCCCTAGCCAGGGCTGCTTATGAGATTTACCAATAAGTGTTATCAGTAGTTTCTCAAACCGTTATAGGCCAGACATCGGCATGAATTATCATATTACTGGGGTTTGACGTTAACCACCCCTAGAGATGATATGTGACATATCAGACGAAGAGACCGGAATGTTCGGCAGTGTTACTGATAGGCTTCATGGAGAGTATGGACAAGCTTGCTTGTTGATCTACATATCGCTCAATACCCGGGTAGCCGTTACGTCCAGCTAGTACAGCTGATGGCTTATAGGTGACTGATGTGATCATCACCTACTGCTGGTGTATTGACGAGTCTTTAGCGTCACGACCCGAAGGTACGGAATGTGACTGGCACATAGATTACGACATGTCTCAAGGCGTAACGTAACCTAAGTCAGCCAAAGCCCAGAAAATCTAAACCATAATCAATAAGAGTGAAGGAAAACCATTTATGAAAACGATTTTTAAACCAATTAAGTTATATTAACCCCTTTTTAAAATATCATAATTTACCAAAAATTTTGGCAGAGTCTCCTTTGTAAATACTGGCCCTGAAACGGGTAGAACAAGAATATATAAACCTGTAATGATATAATGGCATCCCCAAGCGGGAGCTAGCTCTTCGCCCAAGGCGGATCACAACCACAAGCAATATATATATATATATATATATATATAATATCAAGCAAATAAGCATAAAGAACGCAAAAATAAGAAAAAACATAACGTCGGCTCAAGTGAGCTCGACCCCAGAAAAACAACATATACACAAATCTGTCGGTCTCATCACCAGGTCGCATATACAATAGAAGAAGTGGTAGATCAAGAATACTAGATACAATGATAGTATAAAAAGAGTCAAAAGTGTCTTCGCAACCCACCTACGAGCAATGTCGCGAGTCCGAGCAAAAGATACCAAGGAAAAGTATGCCCGCCGCTACAAGGCTGACGGGTCCGACCTGCAAGACATTGTGGCACAACGGGGGTGAGTTGCCAGCTCGTGAGTAGTAAGTAATATCTAATAAGGTTATCGTAAAAATGCACGCAAATGCGTCACAACCTGCCTATCTAGATATGATGCGATGCCACTAATATGTATGCACATGGATGCAAAATCAATACAAAATCTTTAAGTGTTTAATACAACGATATTTGCATTCTTAACTTAGAAAAATATCTGTACAATAGCTAAGATATCATCAATGAAATCATCCAAAAACAGTGTCAAGTATCGACACAATATATATATATATATAGATATATATGTATGTCTCAATGTATCACTATGTCCATATCTCAATACCTCGGGCTTCGTCAGTCCGGATCGGCCCATATCATCAAATCTCACGACAACGGTCGGTATCCTCCGGATATCCGCCGCGTCAGACATCACCTGTAGGTAGTCTTCCCCCGCCAGGCTCATCGTCTACAACTCGAGCTTCTTGCCCCGGGGTACCATACCGGGCCCACCATGTATCCGAGACGGTTCATCCACTCCTCGAATCGGGTCTCGAAATCCAACAGAAAACATAAAAACTCATGGTGGACGATACATACATCACGATAAAACCGCAACTGATATTTTAAAACATAATGAGTTTGGAAAAATTCTCGTGGTTTTCCCCAAAATCTAGAAATCTCATCAATAGTAAAATCCTCAAGAAATCATAATATCTGACATGTTGTAAATGATAGATGCCTATGATATCGATATTATGCAATATAATTTACGACGAGGAATCTATATAAGAATGATAATGAAGTGAGGTATATACATACTTTGCAATTCAATGTATCATGTACGATGCAAGTGTTTGACACTGAACTAAGCAGGTTCTAAAGTGCTCATGGCATGACAATTACCAAAAGCGTGTGTGTTCACATGAATAGTGCGCGTGCAACATGAGCCAATGGTAATGGTGCAAGTGTCCTAAGAGGTGATATCACACATAGGTATATAGATAACTATGCGATGCCAGCAGATGAATAACTAGAAAGCTATGCATATGAAAGCAACTACTACTAGCAACCCTAAATGTCGGGCGCCTCACGCCATCCAGATGATCCCCCCATAGATGTGTACATCTACTCACTCGGATGCCTCGCTAATCTGATCCGACCACAGCTTTGCTTTTGCGCGCCGCGTCCAATGCTTCCGCAACCGATCCTAAAATTGCATAACACAAAACATAAGATTACACGTCCTGAAACGAAGCAAAGTCATAATATGAAAAGATCAACGTTCACAAGTTAGGCACAACGTGCACTTGGTGCGCGGAACACATACGACAATCACTATAACCTTAACTAGAATCGTCGTTCGGAACAACCGTCAAAACTAAAACCCGATCAAACCAATTCCGCATTCGCACACCCTAACTACCGTAGGAGATGGTAATAACATAACCAAGATATCAAAATTAATTCGCTACCTAATTATATAGAAAACTTAGTAAGCTCCATAATTCCAAATTGGGTGAAAACTTCGCGGATTAAAGATAAAATGACCACAACCTAGCACAATCATCCAAACCAAACCACTAGATAGCCACTACACTTAATTTGACTTATTTGCAATACTTCAAACCCTAATTCCAGAATCAACCCTTTTCTTGAATTCCTTAAACAAGCAATTATAACCAAATTTCACACTTTAAAATTTTATATTAGTATAGTTAAACTACAAATTAACCATTAAATTAGAATTTTACCTCTCAAGTTTTGAACCCTAGCTTGCACTTAGCCTTCTAAGATGCCTCCTTTCTCCATGTTTTAAACTAAATTGGGCTTGAGAAGTGATAAAATAAGGATTTGTTTTGAATTTGTGAAGAAATTTGTGGATTTTTGATGGATTTGTGATGAATTTTGAACCAAAAAGAGATGGGAAAAAATTGGGGGATGGCAGCAGGAACTCTCGGCCTGGCGAGTGAGGGAGGAAAAGGTGAGGGTTGTGTAGAAATTTCTATGAAGAAAGTATCTCACAAGTGCAATAAATGCTTATCACATCAATTTCTAATTAAAATTTCATTTTATTTTCATTTAAGACCATAGAAACAATTAATCTTGAAATGTCTTAATAAAATTTATGTTAACAATAGGTTTTAGTTTGTAATGGTTCCTAAGTATGTAATTCACCCATTCAAATTTGTATTTATCACTAATTTAATGTATATTTAAAAGCTTAAAATAATATTAAAAATAATTAATTAAGGAAAAAATTTTAAATGACTAGAAATTTATAAGTGACAATTAACTAACCAATTTCTAGCAATTTCTTATCTAAATTTTGTATAATTAGGCCTATATTGAAAAATAATTATTTTTACATTTTACGGAATTACCGATTATTTTTACCGATTATCGAAAAATTACCTAAACGATTTTCAAAGTGTTACAATCTTCCCCCTTAAACAAATTCGGTCCCCGAATTTAAAATCTAACTATGCGTACCTTCAAAAAGATGGGGATATTTCATCCTCATCTCGTCATCGGCCTCCTAGGTGACCTCCTCGCTGTTCGGGCCACGCCAAAGAACTTTGACGGACAGTATAACCTTCGACCTCAATTTCTTCACCTGCCAATCCAAAATGACCACCGGCTGCTCGGTGAATGAAAGATCGCGCTCTAGCTGAATCGTCTGGTGCTGAATCGCATGAGAAGGGTCATGAAGTTACTTGCGGAGCATCGAAATATGGAACACGGGGTGAACATCTGGAAAGCTGGGGGGAAGAGCTAACCGATAAGCCACCGAACCGACACGCTCTTGGATCTCGAAGGGACCAACATATCTAGGACTAAGCTTTCCTTTCTGCCCAAATCTCATCACGCCCTTCATCGGAAAGACCCTCAGGAAAACATGGTCGCCAACAGCGAACTCGAGTCGGTGACGATGCCTGTCAGCATATGATTTCTGCCTATTCTGGGCCGCTCTCATCCTGTCCCGAATCAGCTGTATCTTTTCGGTCGTCTCCTGTACGATCTGCGGGCCCAAAATACTGCTCTCTCTGAGCTCTGTCCAACATACGGGCGATCGACATCTTCTCCCATATAAAGACTCAAAAGGTGCCATCTGAATCGTTTCATGGAATCTATTATTGTAGGAGAACTCGATCAAGAGCAAATGACGACCCCAGCTACCACTGAAATCTAAAACACAAGCTCCGAGCATGTCCTCAAGAGTCTGAATAGTACGCTCTGACTGACCGTCATTCTGCGGATGAAAAGCTATGCTAAAACTCAATCGGGTGCCCAATGCCTCCTGAAGTTTCTGCCATAATCGGCTGGTAAACTTGGTACCCCGGTTGGACACGATGCAAGTCGGGACGCCATGCAGTCGTACGATCTCGTCAATATAAACTTGGACGTACTGAGCAAATCCAAAAGTGGTCTTCACTGGCAGAAAGTGAGCTGCTTTCGTCAATCGATCTACAATCACCCAAATAGAGTCATACCCTCGACTGGTCCTGGGTAGACCCACAATGAAGTCCATGGAGACCTGTTCCCACTTCCACTCAGGAATGGGCAAAGGCTATAACTCGCTAGATGGCCTCTGGTGCTCGGCCTTGACTTGCTGATAAGTCACGCATCTCGATACAAAGTCCGTGACATCCTTCTTCATCCCGTCCCACCAGTAAACCTCTCTCAAATCACGGTACATCTTGGTGGAACATGGATAAACACTGTATACTAATTTATATGCCTCCTCAAGAATATCACGCCTTAGTTTCTCAGAATCTGGTACGCACAGTCGAGTCCCAAATCGAAGTATCCCCTGATCATCAATCATGAACTCGGAAACTCTGCCCTGCTGAATCTGCTTGATAGTCTCTAAAATACGGGCATCACCGGACTGTGCCTCGTGGATACGGTCAAGTAACTGTGAGCATGCTATGAAATGGGCCAGCTATACCCCGGTAGGAGTAAACTCGAACTGTACTTGGCTATCACATAGCACCTGCCAATCAGCCATCGAATGCATCTGTACTGCGCTCAAACAAGATAAGCTACCTCCAGGCCTCCTACTCAAAGCATCTGCCACCACATTCGTCTTGCCCGGATGGTATAGAATCTTGCAGTCATAGTCTTTCACCAACTCCATCCAACGGCACTGTTTCAGATTCAGATCTCGCTGCTAAAAGATATACTTCAAGCTCTTGTGGTCTGTGAATATCTGGCACGACTCGCCGTATAGGTAATGTCTCCAGATCTTGAGTGCAAACACCACTGCAGCCATCTCTAAATCAGGAGTGGGGTAATTCTGCTCGTGCTTCCTCAACTGTCGAGAAGCATACGCGATAACCCTGCCATGCTGCATCAATACACAGCCCAGCCCCACTTGAGAAGCATTACAATATACCACAAAACCGCCCGATCCTGAAGGCAATGATAACACTGGTGCAGTAGTCAGACGCGTCTTCAACTGCTGGAAGCTATCCTCACATGCCTCGGTCCAATCAAAAGGAACCCCCTTCCGGGTCAACCCGGTCAACGGTGCGGCAATACGAGAAAAGTCCTGGACAAAACGTCGATAATAGCCGGCCAGACCTAGAAAGCAGTGAACCTCTATAACTGATACCGGTCTGGGCCAACGCTGCACTGCCTCGATCTTCATCGGGTCCACACAAATACCATCTCTCTTCACCACGTGACCCAAGAAGTCGACATTGTCTAGCCAGAATGCGCACTTGGAAAATTTAGCGAACTGCTGATGTGTAAGTCCGTGTTGCCCACCCCGGTGCTTACGGGGAGGCGGAAAACATAATAAAAATCGGATTTTTAATGACTTAGGCAACATGGACTAAGCTTATGAGGATCTTTACTAAACATAAACTAGCTAACCCTAACTACAAAGTAGCTAAGTGAAGAAAGGTTATACCTTTGGTCTTTAGTCCTTCTCTCCTTGCTCCTAGGTATGGTAGAAAAAGTTCACCTTGCTTGTCTTCTCCCGTCAAAGAAAGATCCACTTGAAAGCCACCACCTTTAGCTTCAACTCCAAGCTAGGAGTAACTAGAGTGCAAGAAATGCTAAGACTTGAACCCTAGAAGTGAGAAGAGAAGATCAAGAGAGGGTTTTTCTCAAGCTTTTTGTTTCTCAACACATGAGAGGGAGAGAGCTTGAGGGAGAGGATGAGCAAGAGAGAGAAATAGAATGAGAGAATGAAAAATAAAAGAGCCATTCTCACTAATATGTGAGGATAATTTTAATTAGATAATTAGCTTGAAAATTGTCATGATAAATCATGACTTGACCATTATCATTTCAATTTTTGCAAAGATCAAAGAGCATCTTCCAAATGAAATGATCATGGTCAAGTTGTCAACATGGTCAACAAGTCAATGAAGTCAAATTGTCAACAACAACCATGCACAATAATTAAGCTAATTATCAATTAACAATAATCCACACAAAATCAATAGGGTTAATAAAATGACAAAATCCATTAACCCTAAACAAGGTCCTCTCCCCCAATCTCAAGCAACTGTGCATACGCACCCGCATTCGTGATCCGAGGAACATGAACACAATGAGAAAAACCAATCTCAAATCATATACTAGGATCCGGCTTAAACCAAAGCCCGCTAGTATAAACTGTCCGGACAGCAAACGTGCACAAGTGCGCGGATGCGAACGAACCCTGTCGCAAAACCATGCGACCTCTACTCGTTTTGCCTAAAGGCGAATAGCTCTCTGTGTGGGACTCTAAAGACTCGACACTACGCTGGCAGTGGGTTTAACCACAGACCGCAAGCGGCACTAGCTGTACGTAACGGTCCCCAGGTAGATGTCGATAAGAAGACTGACGAGGTGAACCCCATCTGCACTCCTACTGAGCCTGTATGTGACAGTCTCCGTACAGTCCGGTCTGTTCGTCTGATACATCGCATGGCGGGCCTAGGGGGGCGGTGAACGTCAGTCCCCTAATAGCGGTACAAGTCGTGTCGGAGTGTAGCCCAGAACACCCTGAGATAACACTGGAAACCTACCAGTATATCTCGCTTGCCCTGGCCAGGGACTACTCGTGTAATGGCTCTCCTAGACACAGCGCGATGTCAACCCCCAATACCGGGAGAGACGAATCCTGTCTAACCGTCACTGCCTCCAAGTGCTTCGGGACTGCACCCAAAAACTACCTGTTTGCACAGCTCCTTTGAGCCGTGGTAGGGTAGTAATCAAAGTGCAGTGGGAACACACTCGAGGCGAAGTGACAGTGTCAAGTCAGCGGACTAAGCTGTACTCATGTCACCTGGGAACTGATAACTGACGATAGGTATATTACCAACCAACAGTTCCCGACGAGTCCTGTCCAGTGTACTCGTAACCTAACGAGCACCCGCATACTATCCCAAGTACGACGTACTAACGGCTGTGGGACAGACCGTCTCCCACACTGGGATGAGAAGCGCATACGCTAGTCTACTCCGGAGTATCGATGCCCTGTCTCGATAGTCCAACGACCAGGGACCTGTATAAGGATGTGCTTATAGATTACCCAGCTCCCACGAGTGCGAGCGCCATCACAACGCTGGTAATCAAGCAAAGATCCTAAGGGCTCTACTAATATGTATACCAGCAATATGCTAAAAGAAACACATGCACATATTAAAGCAGAGACAAACCAAGTAGCATACTACCATTTCGAGCAAGATTGTATATACAACTGTGAATATCCCAAGCTTCCATTAAGTAATATACAAGCTAGTATGATACAGTAATGGCCTCTAGGGCATATACACTAACAATCTCCCACTTGCACTAAGGCCATGTACTGGCGTATCGAAGACCTATCATCTCGATCAGCCGCTCGAACTGAGTCTGGGGCAAGGCCTTGGTGAATGGATCTGCTGTGTTATCCTCTGATGCAACTCTCCGGACCTCGATCTCCTGGCGATCCACGATCTCCCTGATCAGGTGATACCGCCTTAAGATGTGTCTGGATTTCTGATGGGACCTGGGTTCCTTCGCTAAAGCTATAGCCCCGTTGTTGTCGCAATACAGAGGTATTGGGTCAACAATGGACGGAACCACCTGAAGTTCTTTCAAGAACTTCCTCATCCAGACAGCTTCTTTTGCGGCATCAGATGCAGCGATGTATTCCGCTTCCATAGTCGAGTCAGCAACGGTTTCCTGTTTGGAGCTCTTCCAACACACCGCCCCTCCATTGAGGGTAAAGACAAAACCCGACATGGACTTGGAATCATCCTTGTCACTCTGGAAGCTGGAGTCAGCAAAGGCCTCAATCTGCAGGTCTTTTCCGCCATACACCAAGAACATCTCCTTAGTCCTTCTCAGGTACTTGAGAATGTTCTTTACTGCTATCCAATGTTTCTCCCCAGGGTTTGACTGATACCTGCTTACCACACTCAGTGCATAAGCCACATCCGGTCTGGTACACAACATCGCATACATTATAGAGCCTACCGCAGAAGCGTAGGGTATAATAGACATGCGATCCCTCTCCAAATCAGTCTTGGGAGACATCTCTTTGGAGAGGGTGATCCCGTGACAAACCGGTAGATTACCGCGCTTGGAATCTTCCATACTGAATCTCTTCAGTATGGTGTCGATGTACCTGGACTGCGAGAGTCCTAATATCCTCTTGGATCTGTCACGGTAGATCCGGATACCCAGAATGTATGAGGCATCACCCAGGTCTTTCATGGAGAACCTGTGTGACAAGAACCCCTTGACAGATTGTAGCATAGGAATGTCATTTCCTATTAAGAGAATGTCATCCACGTATAAAACGAGGAATACTACAGTTCTCGCTACAAATCTACAATAGATGCATGGTTCATCTGGATTTTTGATAAAGCCAAATTCTTTGACCGTCTCATCAAAACAGATGTTCCAACTCCGCGATGCCTGCTTGAGTCCATAAATGGACTTGAGCAACTTGCACACCTTTCCGCTGCTCCCACCCTGAATGAAACCCTCTGGCTGGTCCATATAGACACACTCCTCTAAATGACCATTTAGAAAAGCTGTCTTTACGTCCATCTGCCAAATCTCATAATCGTGGAAAGCAGCGATGGCAAGAAGGATCCGAATGGATTTCAGCATAGCTACTGGAGAAAAGGTTTCGTCATAGTCCAAACCAGGTCGCTGACGAAAACCCTTTGCTACCAGTCTAGCTTTATAGGTCTCAACCTGTCCATCTACACCAATCTTCCTTTTGAAGATCCACTTGCATCCTACGGGTTTTACCCCGTCTGGAGCAATGTCCAACGTCCATACTTTGTTGGTGTACATGGACTCCATCTCGGTCCGCATTGCATCCAGCCATTTTACCGAGTCGACGCTCTGAATGGCTTGCTGGAAGCTAGTAGGCTCATCACAATCTAGGATGCAGTCTTCTCTATCCCCGTCAATGAGAAAACCGTAGTACCTCTCGGGCGGATGAGACTGCCTACTACTCCTGCGGAGTGGCATGGGAATGTCTTGTTCTTTCGAACCCTCTGGTTCTACTAAGCTTTCAGTAATAGCTTGCGGTTCTGGAATTTCTTCCAGTTCTATTGCGCTCCCACTTAATTCCTTTTCTATGAACTGATGTTCTAGAAAGTGGGCATGGCGAGAAACAAGGACTTTTTGTTCCTCTTCGCAATAGAAGTAATATCCCTTGGAGTTCTTTGGATATCCCACAAACTTGCACTTTACTGAGCGTGCCTCGAGCTTGTCCGTATGCTGCTTTTTTACAAAAGCTGGACATCCCCATGTCTTAACGTGATTAAGATAGGGTTTCTTCCCACTCCATAACTCATATGGTGTGGTAGGCACAGTCTTAGTGGGAACACGGTTCAAAAGATATGCAGCAGTTTCTAGCGCATACCCCCAGAACGATCGCGGCAACTCAGCGTTACTCATCATGGACCGTACCATATCCAATAGGGTTCGGTTCCGTCTCTCCGATACACCGTTATGTTGCGGAGTGTATGGAGGAGTAAGCTGAGAGAGAATTCCATTCTCTTTTAAGTAATTCAGGAATTCGGCACTTAAGTATTCTCCTCCTCGATCCGATCTTAGGATCTTGATACTTTTGCCGGTCTGTTTTTCTACTTCACTCTTATATTCCTGGAATTTTTCAAAAGCCTCGGATTTATGTTTCATTAAGAAGACATAACCGTACCTTGAAAAATCATCCGTAAAAGTTATGAAGTAAGAAAAACCGCTTCGCGCATGTGTAGACATTGGACCGCACACGTCGCTGTGTACGAGTCCCAAGAGCTCGCTCGCTCTTTCTCCGTGTCCAGAAAACGGAGCCTTTGTCATCTTTCCTTTGAGACAGGATTGACAAGTTGCATACGATTGATATTCGAACGAATCTAAATATCCTTCAGTATGTAACTTAGTCAATCTTCTCTCGTTGACTCGCTCTTTCTCCGTGTCCAGAAAACGGAGCCTTTGTCATCTTTCCTTTGAGACAGGATTGACAAGTTGCATACGATTGATATTCGAACGAATCTAAATATCCTTCAGTATGTAACTTAGTCAATCTTCTCTCGTTGATGTGACCCAGTCTACAATGCCATAAGAAAGTTTTATTAATTTCTGGAGACTTTCTTTTGTGTGTATTCTGGATATTGAAAACCTGTGGTTGGTTTAAAACGTAAATACCGTTGTTCAATGTACCTGACCCAATCAACACTTGATTAAGGTGAATGTTCACTACATTACTTACAAATGCAAATTCATAACCTTCTTTAGATAATAAAGATACAGAAATGATATTACAGGTTGCATTTGGTACATAATAACAACTACGCAAAACCAAAAAGTGTCCATCTGATAATCCCAGGTGATAGTCCCCCACGGCCTCAGCATCCATGCTAGCACCGTTCGCAACTCTGAGGGTCATGTCACCTGTCTTCAAAACTCTACGCTTTCTCAACGCCTGCAAAGAATTACAGATATGAGATCCTGATCCGGTATCCAATACCCAGGATGTAGAGTTTATTGATAGAAAATTTTCAATAACATACACACCTGAAGCTGAAGCTGCAACTCGCTTCAAATCCTGTGTTCTGGCTTTCCAAGCCTTGCAATCTTGTTTCCAGTGACCACTTTTGTGACAATAGAAGCATTCTTCCTTCCCCACCAGCTTCCCCGCTACCTTTGTTGCTTTACCCTTTCCCTTCGTATCCACTTTACCGACACCGCCTCTTGGTTTGGCGGGGGCTTTCTTCTTCTTGCCCTTGGCTTTCGCCCTGGACCTAGAAGAGGAAGATCCTCCTACAAACAAAGTGGATGTCTCCCTACCCTTCTGTAGGGTGCCCTCAGCAGTCCTCAACATGTTCAGAAGCTCGGCAAGTTCAACCTCCTTTCCTTGCATGTTGAAGTTAAGAATGAACTGGGCGTAAGTGGAAGGAAGGGACTGGAGAATCAGATCAGTATAGAGTTCATTCTCCAACGTGGTCCCAAGGTCCGCGAGCTCCTCTATGTAGCCGATCATCTTAAGCACGTGGTCCGCTACCGATGATCCGACGGCCAACCTTGCCGAAAAAAGCTTCTTCGACACTTCGTATCTTGCGATACGAGACTGCTCTCCATACAGTTCTTTTGTATGGAGAAATATGGACTCTAGGTCCATATTCTCGTGCCTCCTCTGATGGTCGTTGTCCATCGAGGCTAGTACGAGGCATTTGGCCCTCGCGCAATCTATCTCCCATGTCTTACGGATTTCTACATCCGCGACGCTGGAGGTGGGACCTGGGACGGGGGGAGCTTTGGTGGTAAGTATATACCCCAGCTTGTCATAAGTGATAGCCATCTTGACATTCCTGAGCCAATCTTTGTAGTTTGGCCCTGTCAATATGTTTTTATCTAATAGTAACTTAAGTCCGGTCATCTTGAATGGTCGCTGCAATTAGGAGAGAGAAAAGAAGCACTTTAGCATGATGCTCTTGCAAGTTTAGAGTGGTTTTTAGTTTGTCTAAACTGGATGGCTCCCACTGTTTCTCGAATCCCTTCTCAAACCATAAAGAAAAGGATTAGCCGGGATCATTCTCACCGTACAATACTTGCTTAACCGTTCAGCCAGGCCAGTGTCGGTACTTCGAGGGAGGTTTTCCAACGCTTTCGCGAAGTTCCTTAATTAAGTAACCTCTTTTCCCTGTGGGCGTAGCCCCGCTAACACCTTTCTAGGCACCTACTAGGTTTATAGCATTGATCGTTAAGTGAGAGTTTTCCCGAGGAGTAGCATATACTCACAGTAGGATCGGGATCCAAATATCATCGCGTGATAAAACCGAAGGAATCCTACCAGAATCATCACACTCCAAATGGTATGCAACGCTAGCAAGTTTCAGTACTTATGAAACTCCCGATGTGGATTTTTGCCCCATGCTCTTATGACCTTGACTTTGGCCAAAATATCATAAGTCACATGTCAAGTTCTACCCGTCATTCTCCTGGTTAATTTGGACCCACCCGTACCTACCCTTGACTTTGGCCAAAATGGCAGCACGACTGTCCCAAATCAACGCATCTATCTATGCTGCACATGAATACCCAAACGCTACCAATCACTATGCCTTGACTTTGGCCAAAATACATAGCTTGAATACTTTTGACCATTCATGTGGAATGACGGAGGGCTACGGATGGTTTTGGCGAAACCGTGAACGTAGTGAACTTGATATAATCGATGGAACGAGATAGCTTTTAAAAGGAGTGGTTCAAGCTCCGCGTTTAAAAGTTTTAGTTTTGAAAAGAACCGAATGGTTTTCAAAGTGTTCCAATCGACTTTTACTTGGTTTATTTCTTGCATTAGTTCTTTTAATGCGTCCCATCATTTAATCCTACCATTGCAGAAAACAACCAAAATATGACGTACGCTTATGCCATTCGCATTCGCCACGGGGCCCCGTCATCACCCGTTAGGTTACTTAACTAACGACAGAGCGGGGGCTGGGCTAGCGCGGCTGTAAAACATAAGCAACGCCTAAATAGTTATTATATATAAATATATAGCAATGATAGACATTACAGATCACAGATGAATACATTGGATATACTAGGAATCCGCAATGCGTTCGAGCCTGCAACGTAAAGCGGATTACACGGTCGCGGTGAATAGCCAATACCCCACCCAAGACCCCTACGGGTGCGGCAAACTACCCGCCAAGCACCCGAAGCGAAGCAACCTCCCTCACCACCGTGAGTAGGCCACTCGGCACTTCGAGATACCCGGTAGTTTGTGCACCCCCTCCATGGGTCTATCCTAGGAGCAAAAACAGTAAAAAGAATTATACAATGACGGCTACAACCCCGACCCGGTTGTGCGGCAATACAAAGAATATTATTACATCAATTTACATGTTACAAATGAATGAAAGAAAAAAAAAAAAACGCTCATCTCACATCCAACCCGGCTATTCACCCGCGACGATCCAATCCATTCATATCCACAAACCAATAACAATCACAGATCATGTATAACCCCGACTAATCGTCTTATAGCGATTAGCCGACGTTCAATACATGCAAGCATTACAGATATAACCGATATAGTTAAAATGCAGTGAAGTTCGGAAAAATACGGAATTATAGGACCCCAAAAGGAAATTTCTTTTCTGGAAAATCTGGGTACATATAATATATCCTAAAAATCCCAAAACCAACAAAAACACACTCTGCACGAAAAACGATGCGCTGATCACGACAATCCGCGGCGGTTCCGCCGCATATACCTACTTCATGCGGCGGAAGGGCGGCGACTTGAGGGAATTAGGGTATCGTTTTTCTTGGGTGTATTCACAAAACCCTGAGACGATTTTACATGTATACAGTTTTTCATTTTGAGCAGAAATAATTTTAACAGAAACTTGGATTTTGTAAAAGTTTGGTTTTGTGATTTTTCCGGTTCCGAACTTCGTTACACTTAACTACTTAACTAGTTTAGGTTTAGTTAGGCTCTGATACCACTGTAAGTCCGTGTTGCCCACCCCGGTGCTTACGGGGAGGCGGAAAACATAATAAAAATCGGATTTTTAATGACTTAGGCAACATGGACTAAGCTTATGAGGATCTTTACTAAACATAAACTAGCTAACCCTAACTACAAAGTAGCTAAGTGAAGAAAGGTTATACCTTTGGTCTTTAGTCCTTCTCTCCTTGCTCCTAGGTATGGTAGAAAAAGTTCACCTTGCTTGTCTTCTCCCGTCAAAGAAAGATCCACTTGAAAGCCACCACCTTTAGCTTCAACTCCAAGCTAGGAGTAACTAGAGTGCAAGAAATGCTAAGACTTGAACCCTAGAAGTGAGAAGAGAAGATCAAGAGAGGGTTTTTCTCAAGCTTTTTGTTTCTCAACACATGAGAGGGAGAGAGCTTGAGGGAGAGGATGAGCAAGAGAGAGAAATAGAATGAGAGAATGAAAAATAAAAGAGCCATTCTCACTAATATGTGAGGATAATTTTAATTAGATAATTAGCTTGAAAATTGTCATGATAAATCATGACTTGACCATTATCATTTCAATTTTTGCAAAGATCAAAGAGCATCTTCCAAATGAAATGATCATGGTCAAGTTGTCAACATGGTCAACAAGTCAATGAAGTCAAATTGTCAACAACAACCATGCACAATAATTAAGCTAATTATCAATTAACAATAATCCACACAAAATCAATAGGGTTAATAAAATGACAAAATCCATTAACCCTAAACAAGGTCCTCTCCCCCAATCTCAAGCAACTGTGCATACGCACCCGCATTCGTGATCCGAGGAACATGAACACAATGAGAAAAACCAATCTCAAATCATATACTAGGATCCGGCTTAAACCAAAGCCCGCTAGTATAAACTGTCCGGACAGCAAACGTGCACAAGTGCGCGGATGCGAACGAACCCTGTCGCAAAACCATGCGACCTCTACTCGTTTTGCCTAAAGGCGAATAGCTCTCTGTGTGGGACTCTAAAGACTCGACACTACGCTGGCAGTGGGTTTAACCACAGACCGCAAGCGGCACTAGCTGTACGTAACGGTCCCCAGGTAGATGTCGATAAGAAGACTGACGAGGTGAACCCCATCTGCACTCCTACTGAGCCTGTATGTGACAGTCTCCGTACAGTCCGGTCTGTTCGTCTGATACATCGCATGGCGGGCCTAGGGGGGCAGTGAACGTCAGTCCTCTAATAGCGGTACAAGTCGTGTCGGAGTGTAGCCCAGAACACCCTGAGATAACACTGGAAACCTACCAGTATATCTCGCTTGCCCTGGCCAGGGACTACTCGTGTAATGGCTCTCCTAGACACAGCGCGATGTCAACCCCCAATACCGGGAGAGACGAATCCTGTCTAACCGTCACTGCCTCCAAGTGCTTCGGGACTGCACCCAAAAACTACCTGTTTGCACAGCTCCTTTGAGCCGTGGTAGGGTAGTAATCAAAGTGCAGTGGGAACACACTCGAGGCGAAGTGACAGTGTCAAGTCAGCGGACTAAGCTGTACTCATGTCACCTGGGAACTGATAACTGACGATAGGTATATTACCAACCAACAGTTCCCGACGAGTCCTGTCCAGTGTACTCGTAACCTAACGAGCACCCGCATACTATCCCAAGTACGACGTACTAACGGCTGTGGGACAGACCGTCTCCCACACTGGGATGAGAAGCGCATACGCTAGTCTACTCCGGAGTATCGATGCCCTGTCTCGATAGTCCAACGACCAGGGACCTGTATAAGGATGTGCTTATAGATTACCCAGCTCCCACGAGTGCGAGCGCCATCACAACGCTGGTAATCAAGCAAAGATCCTAAGGGCTCTACTAATATGTATACCAGCAATATGCTAAAAGAAACACATGCACATATTAAAGCAGAGACAAACCAAGTAGCATACTACCATTTCGAGCAAGATTGTATATACAACTGTGAATATCCCAAGCTTCCATTAAGTAATATACAAGCTAGTATGATACAGTAATGGCCTCTAGGGCATATACACTAACATGATGCTCCCTCAAAGTCTGCAATGTGATACGCAAGTGCTGCTCGTGCTCCTCCCGGCTCCGGGAATATACCAAGATGTCGTCAATGAACACAATGATGAACTGATCAAGATACGGCCTGAATATACGGTTCATCAAGTCCATATCGTTTATGGAAAGCGGTCTTCGGAATATCCTCCTTCCGAACCCGCAATTGGTGATAACCCGACCGTAAATCAACCTTCGAGAAATACCCTGCACCCTGAAGCTGATCAAATAAGTCGTTAATGCGGGGTAGAGGATATATGTTCCGCACAGTAACCCGGTTCAGCTTACGATAATCGATGCATAAGCGTATACTGTCGTCCTTCTTCTTAACAAACAGGACGGGAGCACCCCAAGGTGACACACTCGATCGGATAATCCCTTTATCCAACAAGTCCCGTAACTGCTCCTTCAGCTCTCTAAGCTCCGCCGGGGCCATCCGATAAGGCGGTATAAAGATAAGCCCCGTGCCGGGGATCAAGTCAATGCAGAACTCAATCTCACGCTCTGGCGGCAGACGAGGCAGCTCGTCAGGGAATACATCAGGAAACTCTCTCAGAATAGGGACCTGGTCCAACAGAACCTCTGTGGCGCTAGTTTCACAAGCATAGGCTGAGAATCCCTGACACCCTTTCTGTAAGAGCTGACCAGCACGAAGAGAAGAAATCTAGCTGGGAAGGGTGGCGCTACAATCTCCCTGAATAACAAGAACCGGCTCACCAGGAAAGCTGAATCTGACTGCCTTCTCACGGCAGTCCACAGAAGCATAACAGGTGGCTAGCCAATCCATACCAAGAAGAACGTCGAAGTCTAGCATATCGAGGAGAATCAAATCAACTGAAGAATCTCTCTCCCCGATACGAACGGGACACGATCGGTACACAAAATGAGCAACAAACGACTCGCCTACCGGAGTAATAACAACAAGCGGCTGATCTAACGAAGAAGACTCTCGGCCCAACCTCGGTGCAAAGTATGTGGATACAAAAGAATGTGTGGAGCCTGGATCGAATAATACCCGTGCATCAAAAGAACATACTGGCAGAGTACCTGTCATAACGGCATTGGATGCCTGTGCATCCTGAGGAGTCAAAGCGAATACTCGAGCCTGTCCACCACTAATAGCTGGCTATCCTCTGCCTATGCCTCTGCCTCTGTCGCTTCGTCCTCTCTGAACAGGACCGCCACTCCCATGACCTCTAGGAGCATCTGCCTGGCGTGGACCATCATCACGGGTAGGAAGTAGAGCTCTCTGAGGAGGTGGTGAAGATGGTAAGGTCACATGTAGCACTGTCGCCGCGTCCTGGTACCCCATAGTACAGTCTCTGATACGATGGTACTGACTTCCGCACCGGAAACATCCTGGCGACGACTGCTAGGTCTGCGGATAAGAACCAAATAACTGACCCCGTCTCAATCCTCTGCCGCCACCATCTCCCGGAAAGAATCTATCACGGTGTCTACCCATCTGTCGCTGGGCTGGCGTATCAGTACAAATCCGCTTCGGCCTAGAAATGACCGGAGTCTCGGAAATACGCTCCTTCAAAAGTAAGGCTGCATCCATCACGGCTGCGTATGTGTCAAAGTGCTGGGTGCCGATGGCAAGGAATAACTGCGTGTCAAGCCCTCGCATAAACCTCTTTATCCTCTTCTCTTCAGTGTCTACTAGGTACGGAGCATATCGAGACAACTGAGTAAACTGTATGTCATACTCTGACACTGTCATCCCGGGAGTCTTACGCAAAGACTCAAAACTACGAGCTCAAGCATCTCGTACATTCTCCGGAAGAAAACGGGCAAGAAATGCAGCTGTGAAATCATCCCAAGTCATAGGAGGTAAACCTGCAGCTCGGCCTCTCTCTACTCAATCGTACCACGTCTGAGCAAGGCCCTCCAGACGAAAACTCGCAAACACTACCCATCTATCATTAGAACATCTCAACGAATGGAAAATCCTAGCCATCCTATCGAGAAATTCCTGCGGGTCCTCTGTCACATCCGTGCCGGTAAAGGCTGGAGGTCTCAGCCTCATAAACTCCTGTAATGATATGGGAATAGTCGCAGTAGTAGCAGGAACAACTGTATGGGCAGCAGGTATAATCATGGTCTGTGCGGTGGAAGGAGCATCCTCAGATCTCTGTGCCCGACTGGCCTCAACTAAAAATCCCATCATCTGACGCAACTCCTGCATACCGGCCTCTAATCTGGCAATACGGTCTGGAGAAGGCGGATCAATCTGACCCTGAGGGGTAGGCGTATCGTCCTGCTCGATCCTCGCCTCAGACGAGCCCGCTCGAATCTCATCCCTAGCGGCAGCCCTCTGAGCCCTCGTAGTATTTGGCGGCATCGAAGCTGGAATAAGAAACAGGAGCGATAAGAACATTGCAATTGAATCAAGAGATGCATGGAATCAAGAAAGGAAATACAAATAATTATGTCCTAAGGTACTTAGGCGGAGTACCGTATCGTAAGTATGCCGCGGAACATACACACGCTACGCTACTCTGCTTGAGTCACCTACTCCATCTACCAAGGGTCGTCCTACACTCAGAAAGGTAAAACTCATGCTCTGATGCCAACTTTGTCACGACCCGAAGGTACGGAACGTGACTGGCACTTAGATTACGAGACGTCTCAAGGCGTAACGTAACCTAAGTCAGCCAAAGCCCAGAAAATCTAAACCATAACCAATAAGAGTGAAGGAAAACCTTTTATGAAAACGATTTTTAAACCAATTAAGTTATATTAACCCCTTTTTAAAAATATCATAATTTACCAAAAATTTCGGCAGAGTCTCCTTTGTAAATACTGGCCCTAAAACGGGTACAACAAGAATATATAAACCTGTAATGATATAATGGCATCCCTAAGCGGGAGCTACCTCTTCGCCCAAGGCGGATCACAACTACACGCAATATATATATAACATCAAGCAAATAAGCATAATGAACGCAAAAATAAGAAAAAACATAACGTCGGCTCAAGTGAGCTCCAACCCCAGAAAAACAACATATACACAAATCTCTCGGTCTCATCACTAGGTCGCATATACAATAGAAGAAGTGGTAGATGGAGAATACTAGATATAATGATAGTACAAAAAGAGTCAAATGTGTCCTCGCAACCTACCTAAGAGCAATGTCGCGAGTCCGAGCAAAAGATACCAAGGAAAATTACGCCCGCCGCTACAAGGCTGACGGGTCCGACCTGCAAGACACTGTGACACAACGGGGGTGAGTTGCCAGCTCGTGAGTAGTAAGTAACATCTAATAAGGCTATCGTAAAAATGCACGCAAATGCGTCACAACCTGCTTATCTAGATATGATGCGATGCCACTAATATGTATGTACATGGATGCAAAATCAATACGAAATCTTTAAGTGTTTAATACAACGATATCTGCATTCTTAACTTAGAAAAAAATCTGTACAATAGCTAAGGTATCATCAACGAAATCATCCGAAAACAGTGTCAAATATCGACACAAAATATGGAGATATATATATATATATATATATATATATATATATATGTATGTCTCAATGTATCACTATGTCCATATCTCAATACCTCGGGCTCCGTCAGTCCAGATCGGCCCATATCATCAAATCTCACGACAACGGTCGGTATCCTTCGGATATCCGCCATGTCAGACATCACCGGTAGGTAGTCTTTCCCTGCCAGGCTCATCGTCTACAACTCGAGCTTCTTGCCTCAGGATACCATACCGGGCCCACCATGTACCCGAGACGGTTCATCCACTTCTTGAATCGGGTCTCGAAATCCAACAGAAAACATGAAAACTCATGGTGGACGACACATACATCACGAGAAAACCGCAACTGATATTTTAAAACATAATGAGTTTGGAAAAATTCTTGCGGTTTTCCCCAAAATCCAGAAATCTCATCAATAGTAAAATCCTCAAGAAATCATAATATCTGACATGTTGTAAATGATAGATGCCTATGATTTCGATATTATGCAATATTATTTATGACGAGGAATCTATAGAAGAATGATACTGAAGTGAGGTATATACATGCTTTGCAATTCAATATATCATGTACGATGCAAGTGTTTGATACTGAACTAAGCAGGTTTTAAAGTGCTCGTGGCATGACAATTACCAAAGGTGTGTGTGTTCATATGAATAGTGCGCGTGCAATATGAGCCAATGGTAATGGTGCAAGTGTCCTAAGAGGTGATATCACACATAGGTATATAGATAACTATGTGATGTCAGCAGATTGATAACTAGAAATCTATGCATATGAAAGCAACTTCTACTGGCAACCCTAAATGTCGGGCGCCTCACGCCATCCAGACGATCCCTCCATAGATGTATACATCTACTCACCCGGACGTCTCGCTAATATGATCCGACCACAGCTTTGCCTTTGTGCGCCGTGTCCAATACTTCCGTAACTGATCCTAAAATTGCACAACACAAAACATAAGATTACACATCCTGAAACGAAGCAAAGTCACAATATGAAAAGATCAACGTTCACAAGTTAGGCACAACGTGCACTTGGTGTGCGAAACACACACGACAATCACTATAACCTTAACTAGAATCGTCGTTCGGAACAACCGTCAAAACTAAAACCCGATCAAACCAATTCCGCATTCGCACACCCTAACTACCGATTAATTTTACCGATTATCGAAAAATTACCTAAACGATTTTCAAAGTGTTACATTTAGTGTCCCACACAGAAGTTCCCTGGTTCAAGCGAAACGAATTAGGACACATATGTGATATGTGTGTGGGCCTGATTAAATACGTGTATTTGATACAGTATTGTAATCTTCCAGTTATCTGTTATCGAGTTAGGTTATATGTGATATAACCAGATTATCGAATCAAGTGTTGATTTGATAATGTGATACACAGATAAATGATATTAAACGGTCATATGTGCTATAACCGGATTATTAAATCAAGTGTTGATCTAATAATGTGATATATATTATATGTGATATAATTATATCTTAACTAATATCATTATATCACTAAATATTTTTATTATATGTATGTATGTGTGTGTCTGTGTGTATATATATATATATAGCATGACATAAATTTCTATTTTATGAAAATAGAAATGAGGTGGAAAATAGGAAGACTTTGGGAGCATGGTTGCAAGCTTAGGCTTTTATCTTTGTTTATTCATTATGACTCACTATTCAAGCATGGTTGAAATTTTATATTATAATAATTCCATGATTGAATAAGTGAGGGGTCAAGAGTTGCCATTCACACTTGCTCATTCTAACACTTAGCCATTTTTTGATGGCTTGCTCTCATATGCTCTCTTGCTCTCATCTTCTTCCTCTTCTTCATGCCACCATGGTTCAAGCTTCAACCCTCACATGTGATGTGAATCATGAAGCTTGAACACACATCTTGCGAGCAAAATCATATCCCCTATTCGCCATCCTACACTTGACTTGCGATCGAGTGTAGCGTGTTTCCTACGCTAAAGAGTTTAGTGTAGAGGTAACTTAAGTTGGAGGGACTTCGCGTGGATCATCTTCGGCACGAAGGTCATTAGAGGAAGCTCGTCCAAAGCCTCAGGTGGAGCCTAGTGGAGTCACGTGACTGCTATACGGAGCATGTGAAGTGAAGGACTCGATCTATGAGTGTATAACCATCTTTCACTTCTTCTATTTTCTTGATATCAAACTTTAAACCCTAATCAACTAGTTAAAGATCTTGGATAGTCTAGATTAGCACCTATAAAAATTTGAATTTAGCGTGCTTGATGCCACTTGGACCTCATGGTGGTGCTTGGGTACACTTTCATGGTATCAGAGCCAAAGCTAGAAGATTAGACGATGTTAGATAAGTTACGAAACCGAAACAACTCCATAACAGTCGCCATGAAACCCTGTTCTCTTTCGAATTTTTGAGAGCCTCTGAAATTTTTTTAAAGAACTGCAGAGTGCTATTTATTATGAATCTAGAGCACCACAAAAATTTCAAACATTTTGGCTAAAATTGGGCCGGCCACTTCTTGAAAAAATCCAGTCCCACCCGTTTTACTGTAGCATCATGCCTTGAAATTTTTGTAGTGTTCTGATCTCTGGGTTTGGGGTTTTATGTTATTGTTTGATTTTTTCCAAAATTGCATGTGATGTTAATTTGGTTAAGGGGCAATTCAGAGTATTTCGTAGTCGTAATTTTAACATTGTTTCGGGTTTAAATTTGATATGGATGCAGTAGTTAAGATCCGCATTTAAATTAGTTTTGTGAAAACTAGTTTGTTTATAAATCTAGTGTTTTAGTCTCGGATAATCGGTTGCCACAAAGTCTTGATTCGGATCAAAACTCCGTCGCAATCGCGTATTGTACGCGAATACTCGCCAAATAACTTTGCTAGGTAGCCACGCCCCATTGCCCCGACCAAGTGACTGTAGGAAAACCCCGGTGCCAAAAGCATCCACTCGGGCGCTTGCGGCTACGGTGTTCCGCCTTAGTGCACTTCATCGACGGCATCGGGGGTGCGGCCATCTACTAAAGTTTTCGACGAGTATTCTATAATGTAGTCGGGAATCTTGTTGAATCCCCGACTAAGTAATTGAAAAGTGTTTTCAATTTGAGACTAAAATACAAGATTTATCTGGTTAGGCATGAAATTCGGAATATGAGATATGCCGGGTTTATAATGTCTAAGGACATGTAGATTCTAATTATTGCAGTTTTATATTACTTTTCTGCGACCGTAAGTGTAATACGTGGGGTATCCCAAATATCGTTGCTATATGTCAACGGAATTTGGAATACACGTATTTATTTACGTTGATGATATGTGATATTATGTGTCGCTGATATGTTTTATTGGATCGTCGTGATTGAATAGCCTAGGGTTTTATGTGAGATGAGAGTTTTTTCAATTTTCATTCATGTAAAATTTTGTATGTAATATTCTTTTATTGGGCCACTTCCAGATTGAGGATGATGTCACCATTGATATATATTATTTACTTTTCTGCATTAGGATAGATCCAAGAAGGGGAGCACAAGTAACCGGGTTCTAGGGTCCAGTGGGAGACCATCTCAAGGAGTTGAGACCGGGTCTCCTAACTCTAGGATTGGTAGGGTTATTTGCCGCTCTCGTAGGGGTCTATGGGATGTGGGTTTGGCTATTCATCACGACCGTGGAATCCGTGTTTTATATTACTGGATAAATTTAAAACACGAAAATCCTAGTATATCCAATATTTCATATGTTGCTTCTGCTGCTTTGTTCTGTGATGTGATCATATTACTGCGTGAGACGAATGTTATATTATATATATGATATATAATAAACGCTGCTTATGTTTTGCACCCGCGCTAGTCCATCCTCCGCTCTGCCAGACGTTAAGTAACCTAACGGTGCATGACGAGGCCCAGTGGCGAATGCGGATAGCATAAGCGTACGTTCTATTTTCGTTTCATTTTTCTGTAATGTTTAGGAAACATTAAATGATGGGACTTTATTAATGAGATTAATGAAAAGAAAGAAATCTAAAGATGTTGTAGAATCAAATTTTCAAAAAGGGCAGCTCTAGTTTTTGCTTTGCATAGTGGTATTCTTTGATGAATATCCAGCACCTCATTCTATGAGGAAAGAGCCGAGATCCTTTCACCGGGAGTGACCTCCTTAGCGAAACTAGCAAATGCTATAACCCACTCGGTTTTGTCTTTTGATTGCTTCTCTAGTCCATGCTTTGCATTGTGGTATTCATGAATATCCAGCACCTCATTCGATGAGGAAAGAGCCGAGATCCCTTCACCGGGAGTGACCTCTTTAGCGAAACTAGTAAAAACCTCAAAAACACTCCTTTTCAAAACCACTAGATTCTACAACGATATCAAGTTCATTAGGCTCATGGTTTTCTTAAAAATTTGCGAAGCCCTCCGTCATTTCAGATAAGTACTATTTAGTATTTGTGCTACGTTTGTTGACCATAGCCAAGGCGTAGTGTGCGGTAGCTAATTAGTGCTTGTTCCCACCATGTGATGCGATTAGATTAGGGGTAGTCGTACGGTTTTGTTGACCTTAGCCAAGGGTCATACGGATGGGTTTGATTCAATTAAGAAATGACGGGTTGAACTTGGCTAGCACTTATGATTTGTTGACCATAGCCAAGGTCATAAGTTGCTAGGGGTAAAAACCATTATCGATAATTTCAAATGTTGAAATTTGCAATGAGATTGCATACCTTTTATATGATAGTTGGATCCTGATACCCACTGCGAGTAAGAGTTACTCCTGGGAGAGTTTTGCACTTTATAATTAGCTAATCCAGTAGCTGTCTAGAAAAGTGTCAACGAGATTAAGTCTCTAGGGAAACGAGGTTTATTTTAATTAGGTCCGTACGAAAGTACGGGGAACCTCCCTCGGAGTACCGACACTTGCCTAGCTGACCGGTTAGCGAACTTATAGAATGTAATTAATCTCGGCTAATCTTACCTTTTAGGGTTTGAAGGAAGATTTGATAAAAACAGTGGGAGCCATCCTGATTAGATAAAAACCAATCTAATCTTACAAAGAGCGCACGCAAAGTGATTATCCTTCTTTCTCTCCTGGTAGCGACCAATGAAATGCCTTAATCAAGATAATAATATGGATGTATTGACCGAACTTACTTATTATATTGGGCTAGGTTCCGCTCTATCTTATGATTGTCATAAGTCTGAGCAAGGAATAGGGGAATATCCGGATTCCTACGCTACCCGAACGAAGAATAAGCATGTTGATGTATCTTCTTCGGGTGTGTTCGTTATCAAGAACTGTTTCTCAGTTTGTTCTACGTCCTGGGTATTGGATACCGGATCAGGATCCCACGTGTGTAATTTGTTACATGGGCTATAGAAAGGTGGAGAACTAGGAAAGGGTGATATGTCTCTAGTAGGAGAGATGGTGCAATTGTTGCAGCCAAAGCAGTTGGCAAATATCACATAGTGTTACCAACTGGTAATACAATGATTCTGAGCGACTATTATTTCGTACCAATAATATTGTGAATATTTTCTTAAATCAAGTGTTGATTGGGTAATATATGTTGTATAATAGTATACACGTTTTGAATCAAACTACAGTTTTAAACGTACAGAACACACACAAGAGGAACAGTTCAGAAATGAACAAAGTCTGCTTGTGGTATTGTAGACTGGGTCATATCGATGAAACAAGACTTGCTAAAGTTCCATAAGGATGCATATTTGAATTCATTCGAATTTACATCTTATGAAACTTGCCAGTCATGTCTCAAAGGCTAGGTGACCAAATCTCTGTTTGCTGGAAACGGAGAAAGAGCTACTGAACTCTTAGACAGATACATAGTGATGTATGCGGTCCTATGCCTACGTATGCTAGGGATGGTTCCGCGTACTTTATTACATTCACCGGCGTTCTCTCAAGATACGGACATGCGTTCTTGTTGAAACACAAATCTAAATCTTTTGAGAATTTCAAGGAATATAAGTACGAAGTTGAGAACTAGATGGGTAAAAGTATTCAAATCCTTCGATATGATCGGAGAGGAGAATACTTGAGCACGGAATTCCGGGATTATTTAAGAGAGACTGAGATTCTCTCTCATCTTACTCCTCCGTATACACCACAGTACAACGGTAGAAATCGCACCCTATGAGATATGGTACGCTCTATGATGAGTACTGCTGAGTTACCTATTTCTTTCTGGAGATATGCACTTGAGATAGTTGCATACCTATTGAATAGAGTTCCGACCAAATCCATTGCCTTCCACTCCATATGAGATATGGAATGGGAAAAGACCATCTCTTAAACTAGTTAAGATTTGGGGTTGTCCGGCCTATATTGAAAAGCAAAATCTAGACAAGCTTAAGGCAAGGTCAGTTCTGTGCAAGTTTGTAGGATATCCCAAACACTCGCGAGGGTATATTTCTACCACACCGAGGAACAAAAGGTGTTTTGTTTCTCGACATGCCACCTTTTTAGAAAAGTAATTTCTTGTTAAAGATATTAGTGGCAAAGAGATAGAACTGGAAGAAGTTCCAGTAATACAAACTATAACTGACGATTTGGCGGAACCGGAGGATTCAATAGTCCCCGAAGAACAGTAGCCACTCTGTAGATCTAGTAGGGTTCCTCATCCACCTGAGAGATACTACGGTTTTCTCATAGACGGTAGGAGCGAATATTGCATCATGGAGATGATGACCTAAATAGTTTCGAGCAGGCCATCACAAGTGGTGATTATATGAAATGGCTGGATGCTATTCGATCTGAGATGAATCCATGTACACCAGCAAAGTGTTGACTTTGCATGTTGTTCCTGAAAGGGTAAAACCCATCGGGAATAAGAAGATCTTTGAGAAAGATAATTTGGTGTAGATGGAAAAGTTGAGACTTTCAAATCTAGACTTGTAGCAAAAGGTTTTCGTCTATGACCTGGTGTCGAGTATGATGAAAGCTTTTCTCCTGTCGCTATACTTAAGTCCATCAGGATCCTACTTGCTATTGCTGCATACCATGACTACGAAATATGGCAGACTGCAAGTCAAAATCGCTTTTCTAAATGGTGATTTAGAAGAGAGAGTGTATATGACACTGCCAGAGAGCTTCGTAGACAGTGGGAGCAGCGGAAGCATGTGCAAGCTGCTTAAATCCATCTACGGGTTAAAGCATGCATCACGGAGATGGAACATCTGTTTTGATAAAGCCGTCAAAGAGTTTGACTTCATAAAAAAGGTAGATGAACCATGTATAAATAAGAAGGTTGTAGAAAGTATGGTTGCCTTCCTCGTATTGTACGAAGATGACATACTCTTGTTAGGAAACGATGTTCCTATGCTACACTCGGTCAAGCTCCTCTAATCACACAAGTTCTCCATGAAAGATCTAACTGATGCCTCCTACATCCTAAGGATATAGATCTATAGAGATAGATCTAAATGGATTTGGGATTGTCCCAATCCAGGTACATAGACACTATACTAAAGTGGTTTAGTATGGAAGATTCCGAGTGTGGTAATGTACCCGCTTGTTCAGGAATCACTTTCTCCAAAAAGATGTCTCCCAAGACTGATTTAGAGAGGGCATGCATTCAAGGGATACCTTATCTTCGGCAGTCGGGTCAATTATGCATGCAATGTTATGTACCAGACCGGATGTATCTTACTCGCTAGGTGTAGTGAGTAAGTATCGAAAAGATCTTTGGGCTGTGAAGAACATTCTTAAGTGCTTGAGAAGGACTAAAGAGATGTTCTTGGTGTATAGTAACGGTGAACTCCAGATGTAGTGCTCTACCGATTTGAGCTTCCGGAGTGATAAGGACGACTAAAAGTCATTCTCGGGTTTTATCTTCACCCTCAGTAGAGGGATGGTATGTTGGAAGGGTACCAAGCAATATACTGTAGCAGACTCGTTGATAGAGGCTAATTTCATCGCTACCAACGATGCTGCCAAAGAGGATGTCTGGATGAAAAAGTTCATAGGATGAACTTGGTTCCTACCATTGAGCATCCAATACCTGTGTATTGTGATGACAATGGAGTTGTGGCTTTAGCCTAAAAACCCCGGTCCCGTCAGCGATCTGGACATATTCTTAGACAGTATCACCTGATCAGGGAGATAGTTGATCTCCGGGATGTTAGTTATATGTATGCCCTAATTGTTAGTTATATGTATGCCCTAGAGGCCATTATTGTATATGTAATGTATATTATAGTGGATGCTTGGACATATATATATAGAGGATTTTCTTGCTCGACATGATAGTATGCTATCTGGTTACTCTTTATCTTAACATGTTGACAGATATTCTTTACTGTCTTGCTCTCACATGTTGATAAAGCCCTTAGGATATGTACTTGACTACCAGGATTATGATGAGATTATACTAGTGGGGCCAGGGTAGTCCACAAGTACATCCTTTAATCAGTTCATAGTCGTGGGAATATCGAGACCAGGACATCAATATTCCAGTGTAGACTAGTGTGTACGTTTCTTGTCCCTTAGAGGGCGATGGTTGATCCTATTACCATTGGTGTGTGACATCAACGATTGTACACAGGTGCTCATTGGAGAATGGGTACACCGAACAGGACTCGCCGAGGACTCCTATATAGTAATATACCTATCGTTAGATAGCAGTTCTCTGGTGACACTTGTCACGCCCGCTTCCCGGTATACGGCGAAGGGGACGGGACTGGTCCGCTACTTATTTACTCAGAAACAAATACGCTAAGCGTAACCAAGCAATATAAAAGAAAATACACAAGAGAAAAGATATAATAAAAACAACAACTTTTATTTATTAACATTCTTTTGCACAATGCATGGAAAGGAACTACAACTGAAATAAAACGATACCTAAATAATAGCATAACAGGAAATGAAAAGTACTAAATGGAAAAATATATAATAAAACTAGAGCTCTAATTCTTCGGCAAACTGGTCCAAGTCTTCTGCAGATGGCTCGATCTCCGCCGGGTCCAAACCACCTGACGACATTCAAAGAAGAAAGAAATAGAATGTCGTCAGCGAACAGGTCGCTCGGTAAATCCCAAAGATAAGAGAGAAATAGACAGAGAGTAAGAGAGAGAGAGAGAGAGTAGCTTTTAATGTTGTATTATAATATTGTAATGTTGTATTAACGCTGTTATTTGTAGCCTGGTACAGAAGATCCCAGTATATACGAGGGGAGTCCCACTTACACCGGGGACCTTGGTAACCTGTAGTACAAGGCTCCATCGATAATAGCATGGAACAACGGCATGGATGTAATTACGTCTTAAGTGACCACCTCGTACCACCTTTAACATATTCCGTACCAGTCTACCCCTTAAACCCCGCAGTGTTTTGATTGTATTGTTTGTCTTGTAAATTATATTGATTGTATAATTGATTGACTGACCGAAACCATGATATCGGTAAACGGATATAACTGTAGAGTCATGTAAATGGAATAACTGGAGAATCATATAAGTGGAATATATCCATGGTTCGGTTCGGTCAAGTCATATAGATTGATAATTGGATTCATGGATTCATGTGTTCATATTGAATTGGAATATTGTAGATTGTAGATTGACTTGAATCATATTCAAGTCAGAGTGATCAGACTCAAACCCGAGTCAGACAGTTAGAAATGTAAATCGAAGTCCTATAATTGCTAGGGTCCTTAGGGTAATTTATAAAACTTGAGGGGGTTTTATGTAAAAATACTTTTATATACTTTTCAAAATACACCTTAAGTATTCATTATTCATCTTTAGAGTTGTAATGAGTGTGGATTTTATATTGTGATATTTCTAGTGAAAATATCCTAGTTTCATAAAGGTATTTATCTGTAATATTGATTTATTTGAAATTCATGGTATTTTAGTGTAAATTTATTCTTGGGATTTATAGAAAAGGTGGAATATTTATCTCATAAAAAATAGGTATTTTAATGATAAATATACATATATTTATAATAAAAATAATTTTAATATATATATTTTATATTCTAAAAATCTCATTTTCTTAAGATGTCGTATTTTAAATCTTTCGAGACCGAATGCTCTTTGCGGAAGTCTGAATCTCGCACTACTAAGCCCGAGGATGTGCGATAATCCACACCATCCCGAACGGGTTCCCCAAGGTGGGTTGTAGCGGCACTTTGCAAAGATTGTAAAATACTAAATCCTTTAGAAAACGGTTTTATAAAGTAAAAGGTATTTATTTATAAAAATGTCAATTTTCCATATTTTAGATTCTAGGGTTTCCTAAGTCAACTAGCCTATTTCTAAATAGTCTAAACGACAAGTTGTTAGATGCCTCAAATCGCATCTTCACCGCCAATTGTGGCCAGGTAAGTACAAATGAGGAAATGAGGGATCCGCTCACGAATCACAGTGAGACGGGCCTTTTAAAGTTACCATTCTCACTTGCCTAGCCTAGACACCACAAAGTCAGATTTAGATAAACGACCGATGTCCACAACTTATCGTATTTTCCTAATAAGAGGTATTTATTTAAAAGTGTATCAACTCTAAATCTTTTATGATAGGTTTATTAAGTATATGGTATTTAAATGTAAATTCTTGTTTTCTCGTATTCTAAGGTTTCAATGGTATCATATTAGATTGTATGTAAGTGTGTGAGGAGTTAGTTCGTTACCTCGTGATCTACTATAAATGTATAGCAAGTTTGATGGTGTTAAATGAAAGAGTGAAACATTGTGGTATTTAAGCGAAAAATATGGTAAATTGAGAAAGCTATCATTTCATGTGGTGAAACTTGTTCAAATTCTTTGATTAGTGTTTAGTAGTCAACATAAGAATGTTTAATTATGATTGTATTAGTGAGAAGTGAAATTTATAGAAAACCGAATCGGAAATCGGATTTGTTCCGATTCCGTCGGGTTTGTAATTCCATATTTTCTTAAATAGCGAAGAGAGAGATAGAAAGGGACTTACGGGTTTTCGATTACACTAGAGTGAGGGGGAACTAAAGGGATTGCCGATGCATTGCGTCGTCGCCGGTAGTTCCTAAAAACGTCGCCGGAATTTCCCTCGGAATTTCGTCGGAGCTTCGCCGCGAGCTTGTTTTCAAAGTACACAACACTTGGAAAATTTTGAGAGAGTGGGATTAGGATTTTGGGGTGAGAGGGTAGAGGGTAGGGGGTGTATTTATAGGGTAGGCTAGGGGTAGGGTAGGTGAAGGGTTTTTAAATAAAAAAAATATAAAAATGTGTGAAAAATCATTAAAAATAGATTAAATAGAGTATATTTAACTCTCCGGAACCGATCTCATAATTTAGAGTGTGTAGGGAGGTTAGGAAGCTGAAAAGTCACAACTTTCCAGTTGATGACTCGCAGGAATCGGCAACTCCGGCCGACGGCGGCGGGCCGAGTCGGCCGGTCCGCCGGCCGAGTTGGCCGATCCGGGCCGAGTCAGGGTGGCAGGAGGGGCGGGGTCATCAGATGGGGCCTCTGGTGTATTTAGGTTTTCAGGTGCAGTTCAAGTTTTGGGAGTTATGGTGTGTGGACTGTTGGGCTTCCAAAGAATTTAAAACAAAATAATATTAAAAATAATGTGGGGCAGGGGATTTGAACTCTGGTGGCTTGGTTCAGCAATGCAAGGTATTACCAATGGGCTACAAGCTCTTTCTTGTAATTAAATTGCTAATTAATTACTTAAGTCATGTGCTCAGGCAATAAATACCCCTTTAAGGATTTTGAAAAAAAAACAATTTAAAAGTTTGTATAGGAAAAAGTGTATAAGAAAATTAGGGTTGTTACATTCTACCCTCCTTATAAAAATTTCATCCTCGAAATTTGTAAAAGGAAAGTGTAACAAGTCCAAGGAAAGTTTGGTGCTGGTGTACTGACAGTATGTGAAAAATAACAAGGTGGTGCAAGGGTTTTAAAAATGTGAAGAATGTGTGAAGGAATGAAAGAATGCGAAGGTTTTGGTAAAATTGTAAAAGAGGTGAGGGAATTTTGTGTTAGGACAGATTTAAAGTATATGATTCAAGGAATATGAAAGATAAGATTCAAGGAACATGAATTGTAATGAATGTTTTAGTTGCTGGTTCTTGTGTTATATTGCTCAAGTTTGTTCACGCAGAACAGAACTGCATAATAGGGTTTCATACAGCTCTGGCCTGCATGGGCCACCAACAAAACCTGTCACGCCCCGCTTCCCGGTATACGGCGAAGAGGACGGGACTGGTCCACTACGTATTTACTCAGAAGCAAATACGCTAATTGTAACTAAGTAATATAAAAGAAAATACACAAGAGACAAAATATAATAAAAACTGCAACTTTTATTTATTAACATTCTTTTGTACAATACATGAAAAGGAACTACAACTGAATAAAACGATGCCTAAACAATGGCATAACAGGAAATGAAAAGTACTGAATGGAAAATGTACAATGAAACTAGAGCTCTGGTTCTTCAGCAAACTGGTCCAAGTCTTCTGCAGATGGCTCGATCTCCGCCGGGTCCAAACCACCTGACGACATTCAAAGAAAAAAGAAATAGAATGTCGTCAGCGAACAGGTCGCTCGGTAAGTCCCAAAGATAAGGGAGAAATAGACAGAGAGTAAGAGAGAGAGAGTAGTTTTTAATGTTGTATTATAATATTGTAATGTTGTATTAACGTTGTTGTTTGTAGCCTGGTACAGAAGATGGCAGTGTATACGAGGGGAGTCCCACTTACACCGGGGACCTTGGTAACCTGTAGTACAAGGCTCCGTCGATAATACCACGGAACAACGGCATGGATGTAATTACGTCTTAAGTGACCATCTCGTGCCACCTTTAACATATTCCGTACCAGTCTACCCCTTAAACCCCGCAGTGTTTTGATTGTATTATTTGTCTTGTAAATTGTATTGATTGTATAATTGATTGACTGACCGAAACTATGATATTGGTAAACGGATATAACTGTAGAGTCATGTAAATGGAATAACTGGAGAATCATATAAGTGGAATATATCCATGGTTCCGTTTAGTCAAGTCATATAGATTGATAATTGGATTCATGGATTCATGTGTTCATATTGAATTGGAATATTGTAGATTGTAGATTGACTTGAATCATATTCAAGTCAGAGTGATCAGACTCAAACCCGAGTCAGACAGTTAGAAATGTAAATCGAAGTCCTATAATTGCTAGGGTCCTTAGGGTAATTTATAAAACTTGAGGATTTTTTTGTAAAAATACTTTTATATACTTTTCAAAATGCACCTCAGGTATTCATTATTCGTCTTTAGAGTTGTAATGAGTATGGATTTTATATTGTGATATTTCTAGTGAAAATATCCTAGTTTCATAAAAGTATTTATCTGTAATATTGATTTATTTGAAATTCATGGAATTTTAGTGTAAATTTATTCTTGGGATTTTTAGAAAAGGTGGAATATTTATCTCATAACAAAATAGGTATTTTAATGATAAATATACATATATTTATAATAAAAATAAGTTTAATATATATATATATATATTATATTCTAAAAATCTCATTTTCTTAAGATGTCGTATTTTAAATCTTTCGAGACCGAATGCTCCTTGCTGAAGTCTGAATCTCGCACTACTAAGCCCGAGGATGTGCGATAATCCGCACCATCCCGAACGGGTTCCCCAAGGTGGGTTGTAGCAGCGCTTTGCAAAGATTGTAAAATACTAAATCCTTTAGAAAACGGTTTTATAAAGTAAAAGGTATTTATTTGTAAAAATGTCAATTTTCCGTATTTTAGATTCTAGGGTTTCCTAAGTCAACTAGCCTATTTCTAAATGGTCTAAACGACAAGTTGTTAGATGCCTCAAATCGCCTCTTCACCGCCAATTGTGGCCAGGTAAGTACAAATGAGAAAAGGAGGGATCCGCTCACGAATCACCGTGAGACGGGCTTTTTAAAGTTACCTTTCTCACTTGCCTAGCCTAGACACCACAAAATCAGGTTTAGATAAACGACCGATGTCCACAACTTATCGTATTTTCCTAATAAGAGGTATTTATTTAAAAGTGTATCAACTCTAAATCTTTTATGATAGTTTTATTAAGTATATGGTATTTAAATGTAAATTCTTGTTTTCTCGTATTCTAAGGTTTAAATGGTATCGTATTAGATTGTATGTAAGTGTGTGAGGAGGTAAGTCGTTACCTCGTGATCTACTATAAATGTATAGCAAGTTTGATGGTGTTAAATGAAAGAGTGAAATATTATGGTATTTAAGCGAAAAATATGGTAAATTGAGAAAGCTATCATTTCATGTGGTGAAACTTGTTCAAATTCTTTGATTAGTATTTAGTAGTCAGCATAAGAATGTTTAATTATGATTGTATTAGTGAGAAGTGAAATTTATAGAAAACCGAATCGGAAATCGGATTTGTTCCGATTCCGTCGGGTTTGTAATTCCGTATTTTCTTGAATAGCGAAGAGAGAGATAGAAAGGGACTTACGGGTTTTCGATTACATTAGAGTGAGGGGGAACTAAAGGGATTGCCGATGCATTGCGTCATTGCCAGTAGTTCCTAAAAACGTCGCCGGAATTTCCGCCGGAATTTCGTCAGAGCTTCGCCGCAAGCTTGTTTTTAAAGTACACAACTCTTAGAAAATTTTGAGAGAGTGAGCTTAGGATTTTAGGGTGAGAGGGTAGAGGGTAGGGGGTGTATTTATAGGGTAGGGTTGGTGAAGAGTTTTTAAATAAAAAAAATTGTAAAAATGTGTGAAAAATCATTAAAAATAGATTAAATCGGATATATTTAACTCTCTAGAACCGATCTCATAATTTAGAGTGTGCAGGGGGGTTAGGAAGCTGAAAAGTCACAACTTTCCAGTTGATGACTCGCCGGAATCGGCAACTCCGGCCGGCGGCGGCGGGCCGAGTCGGCCGATCCGCCGGCCGAGTTGGCCGATCCGGGCCGAGTCAGGGTGGCAGGAGGTGGGGGGTCATCAGATAGGGCCTCTGGTGTATTTAGGTTTTCAGGTGTAGTTCAAGTTTTCGGAGTTATGGTGTGTGGACTGTTGGGCTTCCAAAGAATTTAAAACAAAATAATATTAAAATTAAAGTGGGGCAGGGGATTTGAACTCTGGTGGCTTGGTTCAGCAATGCAAGGTATTACCAATGAGCTACAAGCTCTTTCTTGTAATTAAATTGCTAATTAATTACTTAAGTCTTGTGCTCAGGCAATAAATACCCCTTTAAGGATTTTGAAAAAAAAAACAATTTAAAAATTTGTATAGGAAAAAGTGTATAAGTAAATTAGGGTTGTTACAACACTGGTACAGGTTAGTCTCTAGACGCGAGATAGTCATAGAGTCTTGTGTGGTTCCCACTGTGCTTTGATTTTCTTCCTACCACGGCTCAAAGGAGTCATGCAAACAGGTGGATTTTGGGTACAGTCCCGAGTCACATGGAGGCAATGAGCGATAGGAGGGGTTTCGTCTCTCCCGGTATTGGGGATTGATATTGCGCTATACTCGATTGGCTATAACTGGAAGTCCCTGGCCAGGGCTACTGCTGAGATTTACTGATAAGATTTATCAGTAGTTTCTGAAACCGTTATAGGCCAGACATCGGCATGACTTATAACGTTACTGGAGCCTGATGTTTTCCAGCCCTAGACATGATATGCGACATATCAGACGAAGAGACCGGACTGTACGGTAGTGTTATTGATAGGCTTCATGGAGACTATGGACGAGCTTGCCTGTTGATCTTCAAACCGCTTAATACCCGGATAGCCGTTACGTCCAGCTAGTACCACTGACGGCTTGCAGGTGACTGATGTGATCATCACCTACTGCTGGCGTATTGACGAGTCTTTAGAGTCCCACACAGAAGTTTCCTGGTTTAAGCAAAACAAAGTAGGACACATGTGATATATGTGTAGGCCTGATTAAATACGAGTATGTGATACGATATTGTAATCTGTTATCGGTTCGGTTATATGTGATATAACCAGATTGTCGAATTAAGTGTTGATTTGATAATGTGATATATAGATAAATGATATTAGTCGGTCATATGTGATATAACCGGATTATTAAATCAAGTGTTGATTTAATAATGTGATATACATTATATGTGATATAATTATATCTTAACTAATATCATCAGCTCACTAATTATTCTTCATAATATATATATATATATATATATAATGTAGCATGGTATAGAAATTCTATTTTATGAAAATAGAAATGAGGTGGAAAATGAGAGCATGGTTGCAAGCATGGGATTTATTTTCGTTTATTCATCTTGACTCACTATTCAAGCATGGTTGCAATTTTATATTGCAAAATTCCATGCTTGAATGAGTGGGGGTCAAGTGTTACCATTTTCTTTGCTCTTTCTCAACACTTAGCCATTTTTCTTGCTTTGCTCCCATGGTTGCTCTCTAGCTTCTTCTTCTTCCTCAATCCCATGTTTCAAGCTTTAACCCTCACATGTGATGTGAACCATGAAGCTTGAACACAAACTAGTGAGCAAATTAAACCCCTACTTCACCACCACACATTAGATTAGCAATTTGATGTGGAGTGTTGCCTTCACTAATGAGATTAGTGAAGGGTTAGCTTGAGCTTGTGGACTTCGGGTGGATCGTCTTTGGCGTGAAGATCACGAAGGAGGTTCGTTCAACTCGAAGAGGAGCCTAGTAGAATCACGTGGACTTCAACCCGGAGCTATTGAAGAGAAGGACTCAAACTATAAAGGTTGTATGCTCTTTTTTTCTCTTGAGTCCATCACATCACAAATTCAAACCCTAAATAATCTAGTAAAGATTTTGTTAGTCTAACTTAGCACCTAATAAAATTAAATTTGGCATGCTTGATGCCTCTAGAACCTCATGGTGGTGCTAAGGTCGACTTTCACGGGAGGGTCGAGGTCAGGAGAGTTGACATAGAGGATAACACAGCGGATCCGCTCACCGAGGCCATTCCCAAGATGCTATTCGAGAGAGTTTTGGGAAGTTGGGTATGAAATACTACAACAACTGGCCTTAGTGCAAGTGGGAGATTGTTAGGAATATGTATGTTCTAGAGGTCATTATTGTTGATATAGTGGATGCTTGGACATATATATAAAGGAATTTCTTGCTCGACATGATAGTATGCTATCAGGTTACATTTATCTTAACATGTAGACTGGTATTTATACTGTCTGTTTCTTACATGTTGATAAGCCCTTAGGATATGTACTTGACTACCAGGATTATGATGAGATCATACTAGTGGGGCCAGGGTGGTCCAAAAGTACATCCTTTAATCAATTCCTAGTCGAGAGAATATCGAGACTAGGGCATCGATGTTCCAGAGTAGACTAGTGTGTACGTTTCTTATCCCTTAGAGGGTGATGGTTGATCCCACAACCATTGGTGTGTGACATCAAAGATTGTACATAAGTGCTCATTGGAGAATGGATACACCGAACAAGACTCACCGAGGACTCCTAGTTGGTAGTATACCTATCGTTAGATAGCAGTCCTCTGGTGACACTGGTACAGGTTAGTCTATAGACCCGAGATCGTCATAGAGTCTTGTGTGGCTCCCACTGTGCTTTGATTTCCTCCCTGCCACGCTCAAAGTAGTCGTGTAAACAGGTGGATTTTGGGTACAGTCCCGAGTCACATGGAGGCAATGAGAGATAGGAGGGGTTTCGTCTCTCCCGGTATTAGGGGTTGATGTTGCGCTATGCTCAATTGGCTATAACTGGAAGTCCCTGATCAGGGCTGCTTATGAGATTTACTGATAAGTGTTATCAGTAGTTTCTCAAATTGTTATAGGCCAGACATCCGCATGACTTATCACGTTACTGGGGTCTGACGTTAACCACCCATGGACATGATATGCGACATATCAGACGAAGAGACCGGACTGTACGGTAGTGTTACTAATAGACTTCATGTAGAGTATGGACAACCTTGCTTGTTGATCTTCATATCGCTCAATACCCGGGTAGCCGTTACGTCCAGTTAGTACTGTTGACGGCTTATAGGTGACTGATGTGATCATCACTTACTGCTGGCGTATTGACAAGTCTTTAGTGTCCCACACAGAAGTTCCCTGGTTCAAGCGAAACGAAGTAGGACACATATGCAATATGTGTGTGGGCCTGATTAAATATGTGTATATGATACCGTATTGTAATCTGGCAGTTATCTGTTATCGAGTTAGGTTATATGTGATATAACCAGATTATCGAATCAAGTGTTGATTTGATAATGTGATACACAGATAAATGATATTAGTCGGTCATATATGATATAAACGGATTATTAAATCAAGTGTTGATTTAATAATGTGATATATATTATATGTGATATAATTATATCTTAACTAATATCATTAGCTCACTAAATATTTTTATTATATGTATTAATATATATATATATATGATATATATATATAAATATATATATATATATGTAGCAAGACATAAATTTCTATTTTATGAAAATAGAAATGAGGTGGAAAATGGGAAGACTTTGGGAGCATAGTTGCAAACATGGGATTTTATCTTTGTTTATTCATCTTGACTCACTATTCAAGCATGATTGCAATTTTATATTGCAATAATTCTAGGATTGAATGAGTGAGGGGTCAAGAGTTTCCATTCACACTTGCTCATTCTAACATTTAGCCATTTTTTGATGGCTTGCTCTCATATGCTCTCTTGCTCTCATCTTCTTCCTCTTCTTCATGCCACCATGGTTCAAGCTTCAACCCTCACATGTGATGTGAATCATGAAGCTTGAACACACATCTTGTGAGCAAAATTGTATTCCCTACTTCACCATCCTACATTTGACTAGCGATCGGGTGTAGCGTGTTTCCTACGCTAAAGAGTTTAGTGTAGAGGTAGCTTGAGTTGGAGGGACTTCGCGTGGATTATCTTCGGCACAAAGGCCATCGGAGGAAGCTCGTCTAAAGCCTCAGGTGGAGTCTAGTGGAGTTGCGGGACTACTACACAGAGCATGTAAAGTGAAGGGCTCGATCTACGAGGGTATATCCATCTTTCACTTCTTCTATTTTCTTGATATCAAACTTTAAACCCTAATCAACTAGTTAAAGATCTTGGATAGTCTAGCTTAGCACCTATAAAAATTTGAATTTGGCATTCTTGATGCCACTTGGACCTCATTGTGGTGCTAGGGTACACTTTCATTTGGTACGTTGTGTAACGGTATATACGTTTTAAATTAGGCTACAGTTCTAAACATACAGAACATACATAAGAGGAATAGTTCAGAAAAGAACGAAGCCTTCTTATAGCATTGTAGACTAGGTCATATCAATGCGACCAGACTAGCTAAGTTTCATAAAAATGGATATTTGAATACGTTCGAGTTTACATCTTATGAAACTTATGGGTCATGTCTCAAAGGCAAGATGACCAAAACTCCATTTACTAGACACGGAGAAAGAACTACTGAACTCTTGGAACTGATACATAGTGATGTATGCGGTCCTATATCTATACATGCCAAGAATGGTTCCTCGTACTTTATTGCATTTACCGATGATCTCTCAAGATTTGGACATGTGTTCCTGATGAAACACAACTCTGAAGCTTTTGAGAAATTCAAGGAATATAAGTACGAAGTTGAGAACCAGATGGGTAAAAGTATTAAAATCCTTTGATCTGATCGGAGAGGAGAATACTAGAGCACGGAATTCCGAGACAACTTAAAAGAGAATGAGATTCTCTCTCAGCTTACACCTCCGTATACACCACAACACAACGGAGTATCGGAGCGGAGGAATCACACCCTATTAGATATGGTACGCTCTATGATGAGTAATGCCGAGTTACCTATTTCCATTTGGGGTTATGCACTTGAGCAGCTGCATACCTATTGAATCAAGTTCCATCAAAATTTGTGCGTAAAACACCATATGAGATATGGAGTGGAAAGAGACAATATCTTAAACGAGTTAAGATATGGGGTTGTCTGACCTATGTTAAAAAACAGAATCCGGACAAACTCGAGACACGATTAGTTCTTTGCAAGTTTGTGGGATATCCGAAAAATTCACATGGATATATATTCTACAACACTGAGGAACAAAAGGTGTTTGTTTATCAATTTGCTACCTTTTTAGAAAAGGAATTTCTTGTGAAAGTAATTAGTGGTAAAGAGGTAGAGCTGGAAGAAGTTCCAGCTACACAAACTACAACTGATGATTTGATAGAACCAGAGGATCCAATAGTCCCTGACAAACCTCAGTCACTCTACAGATCTAGTAGGGTACCTCATCTACATGAGAGATACTACGTTTTTCTCATAGACGGTGGGAGCGAGGATTGCATCATGGAAGATGATGGCCCAACTAGTTTTGAGCAGGCCATCACAAGTGGAGACTCTGTGAAATGGTTGGATGCTATGCGATCTAAGATGGAATCCATGTACACCAACAAAGTATGGACTTTGGAAGTTGTTCCTGAAGGGGTAAAGCCCATCAGGAGCAAGTGGATCTTTAAGAAGAAAATTGGTGTAGATGGAAAGGTTGAGACCTTCAAAGGTAGAATTGTAGAAAAAGGTTTTCGTCAACGACCAGGTGTTGAATATGATGAAACATTTTCTCCTGTCGCTATGCTTAAGTCCATCAGGATCCTACTTGCCATTGCTGCATACCATGACTATGAAATCTGGCAGATGGTCGTCAAGACTGCTTTTCTAAATGGTGATTTAGAAGAGAGCGTGTACATGACACATCAAGAGGGCTTCGTAGACAGCAGGAGCAGCGGAAACGTGTGCAAGCTGCTTAAATCAATTTACGGATTAAACCAGGCATCGCTGAGCTAGAACATCTGTTTTGATGAAGCTATCAAAGAGTTTGATTTCATCAAAAATATTGATGAACCATGTATATACAAGAAGGATGTAGAGAGTAAGGTTGTCTTTCTTGTATTGTACGTGGATGACATACTCTTGATAGGAAATGATGTTCCTATACTACACTCGGTCAAGCTCTTCTCATCACAAAAGTTCTCCATGAAAGATCTATGTGATGCCTCCTACATTCTGGGGATAAAGATCTATAGAGATAGATCTAAGCGGATGTTGGGATTGTCCCAATCCAGGTACATAGACACTACACTAAAAAGGTTTAGTATGAAAGATTCTAAGCGTGATAATTTAGCCACTTGCTCAGGAATCACTCTCTCCAAAGAGATGTCTCCCAAGACTAATTTAGAGAGGGCTCGCATGCAAGGGATACCCTATGCTTCAGCAGTCGGGTCTATCATGTATGCAATATTACGTACCAGACCGGATATAACTTACTCACTAGGTGTAGTGAGCAGGTATCAATTAGATCTTAGGGAGAAACACTAGATAGCTGTGAAGAACATTCTTAAGTACTTGAGAATGACTAAAGAAATGTTCTTGATGTATGGTAACGGTGAACTCTAAATGGAGTCCATTACCAATTCGAGCTTCCAAAGTGATAAGGACGACAGTAAATCAGTCCCAGGTTTTGTCTTTACCCTCAATGGAGGGGCGGTATGTTGGAAGAGTTCCAAGCAAGATACCGTAGCAGACTTGACGATGGTGGCTGAATACATCGCTGCCAACGATGCTTCCAAAGAGGCTATTTGGATGAAGAAGTTCATTGCTGAACTTTGTGTGGTTCCAACCATTGAGTACCCAATACCTTTATATTGTGATAACAATGGGGCTGTGGCTTTGGCTAAGGAACCCCGGTCCCATCAAAGATCTAGATATATTCTTATGCGGTATCACCTAATCCGGGAGATATTAGATCGACGGGAGATCAAGGTCAGGAGATTTGACACGAAGGACAACATAACGGATCCACTCACGAAGGCCCTCCCCCAGACGCAGTTTGAGAGAATTTTTGGGATGTTAGGTATGAGATACTATAACAACTGGCCTTAGTGCAAGTGGGAGATTGTTAGTAATATGTATGCCCTAAAGGCCATTATTGTATGATATAGTGAATGCTTGGACATATATATAGAGGACTTTCTTGCTCGACATGATAGTATGCTATCTGGTTGCTCTTTACCTTAATATGTACACTTGTATTATCGTACTGTCTCTCTGATACATGTTGATAAAGCCCTTAGGATGTTTGCTTGACTACCAGGACTATGATGCAGATCATACTACTGGGACTTTTGTAGTCCACAAGCAAATCCTTTAACAATTCCTAGTCGAGAGAGTATCGAGACAGAGCATCGATATTCTAGAGTAGACTAGTGTGTACGTTTCTTGACCTTGTAAGGGACAATGGTTGATCCCATAACCATTGGTGTTTGATATCAAAGATTGTACACATGTGCTCATTAGAGAATGGGTACACCGAACATGACTCACCGAGAACTCCTAGATGGTACCATACCTATCGTCAGATAGCAGTTCTCTGGTGACACTGGTATAGGTTAGTCTGTAGACCCGAGATCGTCATAGTGACTTGTGTGGTTCCCACTGTGCTTTGATTTCCTCCCTACCACGGCACAAAGGAGTCTTGCAAACAGGTGGATTTTGGGTACAGTCCCGAGTCACATTGTGGCAGTGAGTGATAGGAAGGGTTTCGTCTCTCCCGGTATTGAGATTTGATGTTGCGCTATGCTCGATTGGCTATAATAGTAAATCCCTGGCCAGGTCTGATGAGATTTACTGGTATGTGTTATCAGTAGTTTCAAAAACCGTTATGAGCTATACATCAGCATAACTTATCAAATTACTGGGGTATGACGATTCTACCCGTAGACTCGATATGTAACATATCAGACGAAGAGACCGGACTGTACTGTAAGTGTTACTTATAGGTTTCATGGGAGTTTAGACAAGCTTGCTTGTTGATCTTCTAATAGATCAATACCTGGGTAGCCAATACGTCCAGCTAGTACCGCTGATGGCTTATGGGTAACTGATGTGATCATTACTTACTGCTAGCGTATGACGAGTCTTTAGAGTCCCACACAGAGGTTTCCTAGTTCAAGCGAAACAAAGTAGGGCATATATGATGATATGTGCGGGGGCCTGATTAAATACGAGTATGTGATACTGTATTTTAATCTGGCGGTTATTTGTTATCAGTTACGTTATATGTGATATAACCGGATTATTGAATCAAGTGTTGATTTGATAATGTGATATACAGATAAATGATATTAGTGGTTTATATGTGATATAACCAGATTATTAAATCACGTGTTGATTTAATAATTTGATATATATTTATATTTGATATGATTATATATTAACCAATATTAAGCTCACCAATTATTTTCTTTTCTTTATATTATATATATATATGAAGCATGGTTGGAATTTCTATTTTGAGAAAATAGAAATGAGGTGGAAATTGAGGACATATTTGAGGGATGATGAGGCATGGCTTTTTCTATTATATTATTCATTTGTATTCACAATTGAAGCATGGGTGCAATTTATTATCGGAATAAATTGTATGCTTCAATAAGTGAACATATTAGTGTAGCCATTCTTCACTTGTTCAAGCCTTAGCCATTTTTCATTGAGCTCTTTTCCTCTCTACCTTTCTCCATCTCCTTCTTCCTCCACCTCAAAGCCCTATCCCTCACATGTGCTATGAATCATAGGGCTTTGGATCAATCCTAGTGAGCTAAACACCCTACTTCATCACCCTAGTATTGATTAGCACTCTAAACTAGGTTGTTTATCTCACTAATAGGAGATTAGTGAAGATGTAGCTTGATCTAGAGGAACTTTGGGTGGATCAGCTTTGACACGAAGATCGTGAAGAAAGCCCATTCATTCTTCAAGCGAAGCCTAAAGGAATCTTAGGGACTACTACCCGGAGTTTTGAAGTGAAGGACTCGGTCTTCAAAGGTTGTTGCCTCCTTCACTTAGTATAGTTCTATTGATATCATACCTAAACCCTAACATTCTAGTTAAGATTCTCGGTTAGTCTAGCTTAGCACCCAAATTTTTTAAAAAATAGCATACTTGATGCTGGTTTAAACATAGTGGTGGTGCTAGGGTAGACTTTCAAAACCCATAGCCAACATACTGTCGAGTCTTTAGAGTTCCACACAGAGGGTTTCTCTGATCCAGGTGAAACGATGTGGTGGCCGTATATTTATATGTGCAGGGTTTCGATCGAATGATAACACTAGCCGGCTTTAGATTAAGCCGGATTATTTAATCAGGTATTGATTTAATAATTTACATATACACATTTCGATATGTATATTCTAGTGTCATCCAGGTTTTCGATTGAGCAGGTTTTCGATCGAACGATAATACTGGCCGGCTTAGAATTAAGCCAGATTATTGAATCGGGTATTGATTTAATAATTTGCATATACACATTTCGATATGTATATTCTAGTGTTATCCAGGTTTTTGATCGGACGGTTGATAATACTAACGGGCTTAGGATTAAACCGGTTTGTTAAATCAGATTTTGATTTAATACTGGTATTATATTAGTAGTAGTATTCTATCTCTTGGGTATTCGTATTTTGGTACGAATATGGGTATATATATACGGCAGAATGTATTTTGTATTTATACAAAATACCTTCTAAAAGATGACACCTCATCATGCATTTTTTCTATTTTCTTGAAAATGGAAAATGAGGTGGAAAAGGGAGGCATGGATGAAGTATGGCTTTGTATTTATTGAAAACCCTATTGGAGTATGGTTGTAATTTTAAAAGGGAAAAGAAAAATGCTTTATAGAAAATGATTGAGCCATTCTTCACATAGTTTTTCTTGATAGCCATTCTTCATGTGATGGTTTCTTCACTTGCTCTTTTCTCTTTATATTCTTGAGTTCATTCTCTTGCAAATCCTTATCATTCTCATGTGTTGAGAACCAAAAAATTTGAGATAGAAAACCACTACTGAACACTCACTACATCTCGTTGGTAACCTAGATTAGTAAACTAGGTTACTAAGTTACTTCATGAATGAAGCTAAACTTGGATTATAAACTCTCGGGTGGATCATCTAGGATCAAGAAGGCTATTAAGCAAGCTTGATCTAGTAGACCTCGAGGAGTTTAAGAAGAGGAGTGAAGATCCGAAGGACACGTGTTTATCGGTATAACTTTCTTTCATAGTAGATAAATCTCTAGTAGCTTGCTAATTAGGGTTATGGTTTGATCACTTGGGTTAAGTTGGTTGTGCTTGCTTAAAAATTTAATTTTTTTTGCATTCCGCCTCTTTATTTTGATATAGATTGAGCACAACTCACTAACATGGTATCAGAGACAGTACATAAACCATAACTAGACTAGTTTGCACTAATTTAGAGTTTCGATCGACGGAATTTTCCGATTCGCATTTCCATATCTTTGCTTGCTGTTCGAATTTTAAAGTTGTTAAAAAAATATTTCTGGTTGTATTGAAATTATGTGCAGGCAAAATTAGAGCCTAGAAAAAAAATTGGGCTCCTAAACCCAAAATTGGACCGCGGAATAGAAGCCAAATGCACCATTTGACCGCTGAACCGCGGTCCAATTTTGGCTACAGTGCCCCAAATTTTTTCTGGGGCTCTAATACATGGAAATATGATTTTGTAATATTTGGTTTTAGTCCAGATGTGTTTGTGTACTGGATTGTACTTGGGGCCAATGCGAAAAGTTTTAATCGATCGAAATTTTAAATTTATGTCTTTCTGTAACATTTCAGAAAATATAAAATATTATTTTTGGAATATAATATTAAAATAATATATTTAGCGAAAACTACTCGATTTGCGAATTTGGGATTTTCATAAAATGGTATAAATATATACCAATATTTGTGAAATAATTGGAGATTAAAATGATTTATTCATTTAAAAATATATTTATCGGATTTGGGCATTTTTATAATTAATTATATGCAAATTTAAAATTAAACTTGATTAGTGCACTAATAATCGGGATTAGGCCAAATCTATGTTTCTACATTTTTCCATGGTTAGTGCACCATGATATGTTGCATTTGATTGCATATTGTTTTATTGGTATTTGTTGATATTTGGTTTTAAAAAGAATAAGAGAGAAGAGAGAGAGGGGGGACAAAAGTCATGATGAGGCATGGGCTTGTGAGATGGTGAGATTAAGAAAGAGTGAGCATAAGAGAGAGAGAGAGGATAAGAGAGAGAGAGAGAGAGTTGGGGCTGCCTTCATTTCCCCATCTACTTGTTTTCTTCATCTTCTTCATCCTCATACTCCCTCCACCTCCACCTCCATGTTTCATCTCCAAAACCTTGCCAAAACCCTACACCCTCTTCACAAAAAATGATCACAACCTCTCTACAAACCTATTGGACCTTTCAAAGTTGGATTTTGAAGACTTTGAACAACTTAAGAAAATTCTTGAGTTGCCAAAAGAGATAATTCCTACACTTCTAGTTTAGTTTTTGAGTTTCCTAGCATCAATAGTTTAGAGTTAAATCGATTTAGATTAGTGAGCTTTGGAAATTCCAAGAGAAGCTTTAGGTGTTTGTGTGGACTTGTGATCTGTAGTGGGTGTTTACTTAACCCTTAGTGGTGTTTTACTGGTCAAGACCCGAGATTAGCACCAAAATATGAACTTAGAAATTGTTCCGTGTCGATTTTGTGATGTTTTGTAGCCTACAGGGTATCTGGAGCTATCTGGAGTAGTTTAAAGAAAATCAAACAAGTCCATAGACCTAGACAAATGACCAGAAGAACGCCACTAAAATACGAGCTCATTTTCCCCTAATCTGACCAGCGAGCTCGGGTATTCTGGTGTTGTCGCAGGATTTTTGATGGGTTCTGGGGTTGGGTTTTTGGCTGTAGCTCCTAATCCCTATAAACTATTCCCTGTATTAGCTTGTTTATTCCCAATTAACCTGAGATGAAATCTGGGAGTGATTTCCTATGTTGCTGAATTTGGTATTTAGGATTTATGAACTTGGGTTTTTGTATTTGATATTGTATTAGGTCGTTGGATATTTGTACGTCAACGGCGAGGGTTATTTGGTTGTTTTTGCAAGCGTAAGCTATAGGTTCTAACCTATAGGCAATTCGTGTGCCGTATCGGTTTTCGGAATTGATTTTAATAGCATTGCGATTGTGTATTGATTGTAGGTACTTTCGCGTGGATTCCGAGGCGACGAAGCACATCGACTACGGCTGAACCAGAAGTTCCGCAGGTGAGTAGATTTATATCTACGGGGGAAGTCGGGTGGATGGCGTATAGCACCACCGCAATCATTGATATGTGATTTGTAATTTGGAGACAAGATATACCACGACTTAAGTTATAGTTAATGATTTTAGTGTGAAATGATATGATAGAAAGGATGTCTCGAATTGATATATAAGGATGTGAAACGTGAATGTGAATCACGATATATATATATATATATATATATAGTTGCAAGAGAATCAGTATGAGATTATAGGGGCATGTTATGAGGTCGATGAATACGACATGAGATTAATAAGATGACTTGATTTGAGATATTGATGTGATGAAAAGAGTATACGATGAGATATGATGAATTGGTTTGATATGCCGTTATACGGTTGCGAGGCGATATGAGACAATTGATACTTTTGTCGGTCCCATGATTGAGATTGATACAAATGTGACCTGAGAGATAGGTATGTATATATATAATGATGTGAATAATGAGTGATATGTCGTACGAGACGTTAGATCCATACCCTCATTGTTGTATAGGTCAATAGAATCCTTATTCTGTTGTTGTCGCTACACGATGGTTTACCGCACACGATGTTTTACCGGATGATTGATCCATACCCTTGACTAGGGGATGCCGTACGATGGATTATACCGTACGTGATGTTGTGAGGCTGGATGCCGATTGATAGATTCATCGACTCGGATACGTTATAAATATTTAATCCCTGTTTACAGCGCTTAGTTTAGCCTTTACATAGAGGTTAGATATACCTTATAGCATTGCGCTTACGATTTACATTCTACTGCATTCATGATATTCCCATTGCATTATATATACCTGTGCTAGTACACCTACACAATTATCGATGATGCGTATGTTACACTGACACAGATTGCCGGCCCACACACAATCATCATCGGTAATTGCCATGTCACTTACACAGTCAACTTGCTACATCATACTATTACTCTTAATTGTTTAGTAGTATCACAGGACTCATTTGCATGATATACTGATATGCTCACATCACTATTCTATATTGCATGATATACGGATATGCTCACATTTCTGTTCTATGTTTGCATACATCATGCTTTACGATTATATGCATTGAGATGCTGTTTTCATGAGATTCTAGATTTGAGAACCGTGGTTATATTTCAAAAGAAAGTATGTATTGTTTTAAAAACCTGGTTTCTCTTAATATGATATTTCGAGGCGTCCACCATGTGTTTTCTCAGTTATGAGTTATGTGATACCCGATTCGAGGAGATGGATGAACCATTTGTGGGTACATGGTGGAGCCGGTATGGTACCCCGGGGCAAGAAAGGTATGTTGTGCAGTAGACGATGAGCTTGGCAGAGGGACTACTACCTACCGGTGATAGTATTGGGCTCGGCGGTTATCCGGAGGATACTGGCCGGAGTCGTGAGATGATATGGGCCGATCCGGATTGACGGAGCATGTTGGCCGGTCCGGACTGACGGAGCCCGAGATATGAGGATTTACGTGTTGATGTTTGACACGGGTTTTATGATGTTTCGAGTGTCAATGTTGGACACTCAGGTTCCATGATTTTGATGTGTCATTGATGGACACACGTTGGTTGATATCCTCATATTTACATGCATATGTTTTCATGATATTTCGAGTGTCGATGTTGGACACTCAGATTCCATGATATTGTTGTGTCATCGATGGACACGTAGATGAAATCCACATGCATACATGCATTGATTATATTGTTGGCTCATATGCAGATACGGTCACCCTAGATATCATAGTATTACCTTTATGATATAGTTGACCTAGGAATCGTTGTTTTATTCGATTTCTACCTGCTGATGTTTTCTACTCATGAGTTGGCAACTCACCCCCGTTGTGCCATAGTTCTTGCAGGTTTGACCGTATGGATCAGTAGCGGTATCGCTGGCACACAGCTTGCTTTCGGGTGATTTTCTATGGTAGGTGGGACATATTGGATCGTGCCCACTCTTGTATTATTATTCCTGTTGTATCTAGTCAACTCCCTCAATCAGGAACTAGTATTTGTATATTTAGTACGACTTAGAAATAATTATGGTTGCGTGACATAGAGCGATGGGTTATATGTTCGCTTGGTAGATTTGATGTCTTGCTTTATTCACTATTCTTTTGTGTTGATCTTTGATTAGTCCAAAAATATAAGTTAACCGTAATCAGAAACGGCGTCGCTTTGCAGCTAGCCGGTGAATACGGGTCGATCCACAGAGATGTGTAATTTTCTGATTTGTGTTTTTATGAGTTGATTCCGATGGTGGTTTGGTTTTTGTTGATTGATTTAAAAACTAATTTATACGATATTAAAGAACTTGTTAGGATTAGGTCTAAGGTAGGGTTGATAAGATTAATATTGTCACCTCTTTCAATGCCTTTTGATTAAAACTTTTTAGAAGTCATAACAATTATTAGCAAAGGGGATTAGGATGATTGGGAAGCAACGAAGTTCCTTCCTCTAGATCCTTGTCCGTCCTTTCCTATTAATTGCTATAACCTTCATGGACGTCATGTATGTCCGGCCCTTTATACTACGGTTCACCGTTACCTCGTGGGTAGGGTGCCGTAGGGAGCGGATCATGCATGCGTGCATGAAGTTCTACTTATGAAAATTTATTGGCATTGAAGGAGATGAGAGATATTCCTCTCTCAATCCCTCCCTTGTTCCTAACCCTAACAAGCGAGGATTTTACTCGCTCATTAGGGGATCTTCTAAAAATGACATCTTTTTTTATGTTTAATGTGTTTTGTTTAGATCTAAAATTATTACTTATCTACTGCAGATTAAAAGAACTACACTAAGTTAACTAGGGAAAGTGATATGATTACTCTACTGCAAGAATTATACTAGATAGCTAGGGCAAGAAATGAATTAACACTAAGGCAGGAATTTAAAAAAATAAAGACTTACAAAAATGATGCTCTTGATCTCCCAACAAATTCTGAATTTTATTGATTGAAAAGAGGCATAGCCTCTACAAATTTTTTTTTGATTACAATTTATAAGTAAACAGGGGAATTTAGGGTTACGGGATTCGCACATGTGCAATTACATATATGCCCACGAAAAATCCAAACCCCCACACCGACGCATCGACACCCGAAATTTGCACCGACACGGGCTTTAAATGGCCGCGGAACCGCGGCATTAGTGGGCTTGGGCCGCAGTTCCGCGGCCCTTTGGTGAGATCATCTCACCAAACTTCCTGGGCTGCATACATGTTATTTGGGCTTCTTTATTCTTTACTACTTTTCTCTGTTTGGCTTCTTATTCTTCTCCAAATCTTCAGTGAAAATTTGTATTGGTTTTTTAACCGTTTCACTTTGACATGTTTGGACCTTGCGTTGCCTTGTACCTATGTGAACTGTTATTAGTCTAGGCTTGACTAGGATCCGTCTGCTTGTTGGTCAAAAGTCCCTTTTCTGTATCAACTTTCGTCTTTTTCACTGTATTCGCTCCAAGAGCCTGTATCCTGTAATATGCAACAAACGTGCGTCAAGAGTACCTGTTTATTTATAAAACGAATAAAAATGGGGAGTACAATAATGCAATATTATAGTATGAACAAATACCCCCAAACTTATCTTTTGCTCGTCCTCGAGCAAACTTATTATTTTATTCTCAATAAAAGCTAACCGCACATTCGCAGGGAAACGCGATTGCACTGAGCTCGTGCAATAAGCCGTTAAACCTCTAGGTGTCCCTAGTAGGAGAAGTGTTGTCTCCTGAGGGTTTTCAGCGGATTACACCCACAAAATCCTATCAATTTGGCTCTTCCGACAATAATTCTCCAATTAGGTTTTCTAACACAGAATTCTATTATCATCGACTCATAAACTATCTACCCATATTCTTCACACTTCCTCATTATTTAACTTAAGATTACATATGTTCTATAGAATTACTCAGCTTTCGGCATTTCTTAGGTTTTCCTTTTAGGGTTCCATCTCCACTTAGGAATTTTTCTATCAACTCTACTAAAGATACAAGTTTTATTCTTCATTCCTTTCTCTTATCTAAACTCTAATAACATATCCCCACGTGTGTGTATAGACCACCCCTACACTTGGAAATTCAAATTAAGCAATCATACCCTTGTCCGTTGTCCAAAGCACTTATTAATTGGTGAATTTCGCTTACACATCTTTCATGCGACCGTTAATACTTCTTGAGGTACCAACGAACGATTACAAAATGCGTTTGCGTTTTAAAGCGTACTTCCTAGTTTTGCAACACCCAAGGCTTTAGCAGTGACTCCCAAACCAGTTGGTCTAAGGCACTAGGTGATGAAGCACCCTCGCTATATATTTTTCTATTTTTAGCCTTAAGTAATCACAAAACCAGTGTTCATTTTTTTATTCACTTTTGTATTTTTTTATTTTCTTCGTACTAGGGACTTATAGACAAGAGCATTTTAAGGTCTCCTCTACTATTCCAAGCTTTAAGGTGTGTGATTGTGCAATTTTGTAGGGTATACATTTTCAGAATCCATACTTAAGCCAGGAATTATTTTTCAAACTTATACTCTAATAAGAATATCAATATTTTTCCTTTATTTCAACTTAGCCCAAAAAGTGAACTCAAAATTTGCCTATTTCTAAATAAACTACAAAGACATGTACTTTCTACCGTTAATCTTTAAAGAAGGTTATTTTTAAGGGTTTTAATTTACCAAGTCTAAGATCTAGTTATTCGTAGCTAGTTAACCTATTTGTTAAACTGAAGTTAAATATGGCCAAAATTGAATACAATAATTTTTTTATAAATTTTTTTTGAAATTTTTCAATTTTTATGGGTTTTCAAATAAATATGCAAATGCAAAAATATGTACAAATGAATGCGAAGGGAAGAAAACGTACCGAGCAAACCCCCAAACTTCAACTTGACAATGTCCTCACTGTCATGCTAAACCAAGAGTGTCAAAAAGTCGGCACTCCCCTGTTTATTTATTTACAACTTTTTTTTATTGTTAAAACAAAAATATATACAGAAAGGCCCCCCCAAACTTCAGTGAAACAATGTTAGACATTACCGCCAGACTTTGCACAGACCAAATATCAACACCAACCAGTCGAAAAATTTATCTGTAAAGAGTGTCGGTTGGCGGAAGAACATGTTGTACCGATCCAAAAAGAATTGGGGAAGATAGGAGTGATGGTAGTGAAAGTGTGGAAGTGAATGGATATGATGTAGTGGTGAATCAAAATGAGAATGAGAATGATTGGCAATCAGTGGAATATTGGCATTCTCATAGCTTATTAAAAGAGATGGGGGTGGTTCAACTTCTAAAGGAAGAGGTTGACACACCACAATACCCCCAAAATGTTTCTGTCGGTCCTTTATTGACTTGGCATCATCCATCAATTGCATATGATATTCAATTATGAGGGAACTAATCTTCTCGATGTCCGCCATAGTCCAACCGAAAACTTGCCGCCTATCTTGTAAGACCTTTAAAATAGCGTTCTCTTGCTCGAAGGCTAGAGAGGCTGATATTATAATGGGAAAAGTCTCATTCTCACCTATCTAAGCATATTTAAGGTGAGGCGGTAAGGACATGAGTTCGAGTTTCGGAGGCGAAAGAATCATTGCGGAATCTACCTCGAACTCAAAGGACTCCAATACAGGTTCGAAATCACTGCAAACAACCGATTCGGATGGTTCAACTAACTCATCCAAAAATTCAAAAGACTCATATTCGGGCTGTGAGTCGTCATTATCCGAAAAAGTGAAACTTTTATAATCAATATCGGTTGTGTCGACTGTGATAGGCTTAAGGAGGGACGCACTAGTGGCGTCAAAACTGTTCTCATCAAACAAGAAACTTTCAAACTCGCAGTCCTCCTGCGTGATTTCGTGAATAGAGCAAACTTCTCGTGTACTAGTATTAGGCACGGGGGGCAGACTTCCTGACTTGTAAATATTGAACTCACTAGACGTCTTCCCGAAGGATAGAGTCATGGAGCCATTGCGACAGTTTATTACTGCATTGGAAGTGGCCAAAAATGGTCGACCGAGAATCACCGGAATTTGGTTCCGTGAGTTAGCAACAGGTTGTGTATCCATAACAATAAAATCAACGGGGAATATGAATTCCCCAACTTTGATCAACACATCCTCTAGCTCACCTCTTGGATAGGTGATTGATCGATCAGCCATTTGGAGAGTGCAACGAGTGGGTTTTAACTCTCCTACCCCCAATTGTTCGTACACGGAATAAGGGAGCAAATTGACACTAGCACCAAGATCTAATAGTGCTCTATTGATGTTCTTGTCCCCAATTGTTATCGAAATAGTAGGACAACCGGGGTCCTTTTGCTTTGGGGGTAAAGAATTGACAAGAGCATCACTAACAGCACTAGCGACGAAAACTTTCTTTGGTACTTGTGACTTTCTCTTTTTGGTGCACAAGTCCTTTAAGATTTTTGCATATGAAGGAACTTGTTGGATTGCATCCAAAAGAGGGATATTTATGCTCACCTGTTTGAACAGCTCAACAATCTTCTCCATTTGTGGAGTTGGTTTATTGGATCTCAACCGGTTTGGAAAAGGAGCATTTTGAAATGTTGTTGAGTTTAATTTTTGCGGATCAGATTGTTGAGTTGGAACGGAACCCCGTTTAGATGTGTTCGTGTTGTGAGAAGTGGGTCCGTTCGAGCTAGAAGGAGTAGAGCCTTGTGAATGATGGGGAACAGGCTCTAACGAAGAAGAAGAAGGTGAAGAAGAACCACCGGCAGGGGTGTCATCGGGAATACCCACATTGTTTTGCAACATTTTCCCGATCTCAACGTGGTCACAGCGTTTACGTTATGAGTTTGCTATTGATGTGCAACATGTGCGTGACCGGGATTAGGCAGTGGTTGAGAGGGGAGCTTTCCTTTCTCTCGCTCGCTCAATGCTGCATTGAGTTGTGCAATTTGTGCCTCAATAGATTTGATGCTTTGATCGTATGAGGCACTGTTTTGCACCAAAGATTGAATAGAAGTCTCTAGTCTTGCTGTAGACTGTGTAGATTGCTTTAGGAATGCATCTAGACTTCTTTCGGGCGAGCTAACCCTGTCATTGTTAGGTTGAACAAAATTGTTTGGCGCGTAAGAATTATTAGGCACAAAATTGTTCACTTGATTAGGGTAAGGTTGTTGTTGGAAAGGTTGTTGAAATTGAGTTTGTGGGGGTGCTTGTTGTTGTTGTGGAGAAGGCCCTTGATAATTGTTATTTCCTTGGAATTGTTGATTTTGGTTCCAAGCGAAATTTGGGTGACTTCTCCACCCCGGATTGTATGTCGAAGAGTATGGATCGTTTCTCTGTCGTTGTTGAAAGGCAGCATTGACTTGATCCTGTCCTTGAGTAGATGCATTGTAAGGACACTCTTCGGTTAAGTGTGATGGAGCCGAACAACAAGCACACATAGTTCGTGGAGGCATAACAGGGGCAGGAGAAGATGACGAGATTTTGGTCTCAATCGCTTCTAGCTTTTTAGCAAGAGCAGCCATCTCGGCCTTCATAGCAATTGACATCTCTACTTGATGTATGCCTGCCCTAGATTGACCACTAGAAGAAGATGATGTGGTCTTGGAGCTCTCCCACTGAATTGTTTGCTCACTAAGATCCTCAAGAAACTGCCACGCTTCGTCACTAGACTTGGAGAGAAAATGACCTTAACATATGGTTTCTAGCAACTGCTTCGTTGCCGAGTTCAATCCCTCGTATAATGTTTGGCAAAGTTGCCAACTTTCGATCCCATGATGAGGGCATTGAACGAGTAGGTCTTTAAATCTCTCGAAGCACTTCCAAAATGGTTCGGAAGGAAGTTGTGAAAATTGTATTATTTCATTACGGATTCTAGCAGTTTTGTGATGAGGATAGAAATTTTTCACAAACTCGTCCCAATTTCTAATAGAATGTGATGCGGTGCTGTATAGCCACTTCTCGGCTAGGTCACATAAGGTAAAAGGAATGACCCTTAACCTTATAGCGTCATCACTTAATTGGGTCGTTTTCATCATAGCGCACACATTTTGGAATTTATTGATAAAGATATAAGCATCTTCAGATTCCAAACCATGAAATTTTGGCAGCATATTGATGAAATGTGGTTTTATTTCAAAATTGTCCCCATTTGCCGGTGGGGGTGAAAGACAGGTGGGTAAAGAAGTGCGGATGAGGTAGAAGAGACCCTGGAGCGCAACTCGTGCGGGCGCTTCAACAGGCGGTTGATTCGGGTTATTCGCACCTAACGGAGGTGGAATCATTCTCGTCGGTAAGGTATCGTTGGGGTTAAATCCCGACATGCCTTCGGAAAAAGAGTTTGAAGGTGTAGGTAAGAAAGTGGACAGAATGTCGACTTCGGTGTTGAAGGGTTCGTCGGTCGGTACCAACGAAACACGGACTAATCGGGCGTTAGTATCCCTAGTCCAACGTGACATACACTAAAGGGGTAGTGTAGTCAGAAAAAAGAAGAAAGACAGAATGTGGAGGTAAGATAACGTCAATGAAGGGAAGTGGTGTAAGTGAGGTGCAAGTTTCCTTTAGCGACAAGTTGCAAGTTTTGAAAAGATTTTTTTTTTTATGTGAGAATGTTTGCAAAGAGGCTTTTGAAAAGAGACTTGTGACACAAATGTATCAACCACACATGCACAATCAGGCCTAGATCTAGGGTCACCTAGGTCTGCTAGACAGCTCCTAACTAGGGCTAGAAATAGAACCTCAAACCGCCTCTTCACCGGCAACTGCGGCCAGGTAAGTGCCAGGTAAGTGGGAAGGAACCACAATAGTGGGCCTAATTAATAACCACTAGCCTAGACACACTTGCCTAGACACCGCAGGGTCAGGTTAGGATAAACGGTCGATGCCTATACTAGTCATTTTCCTACTGAGCTCGATGTCCTTAGGGCTGAGTCTAGTATTTTTTAATTAATTGTGGTCAATGCAAATGCTTTAAGTGTTTTCTGGGGTCCTGGGAAGGGTGATGAAATCCCCACCCAATCTGAGTTTGGTCAATTAGCCCCTTAAAGTCCGATTAAATTATGCAAAACATTAAATTCACTTGCAATCAATTTTTAGCGCGGCGCAAAGAAACCTGCAGAAAATCTGTTATTTAGAAGGGGGAGAAAGAAATTTTTTTTTTTAGCGCAAAGAAATCCTGCAGAAAATTTTCACAAAAGATATATGGAGGTTGACAGAGGGGAGAAGGAGAAACAAACCGAGCAAATTTCTGCGCAGCGAAGCCAACAAAAAGCCGCGGAACCGCGGTTTTGATGGGGTATTTGCGGCGGAACCGCGGTCTCGTGGGGGGTTCAAGTCTCCAGAGGACCTGAAGTGGCTAAAGCGCCGCGGGTTCGCGGTCTGGGGCACTATAAAGCCGTGGTTCCGCGGTCAGTTGAGCGGATCGGTAGCTCAGAAAATTTGTGGTGCTCTGTTGGTTCAATCTACCTCTGTTGTGATGTGCACTTTGCTGATTTGCCTTCTATAAAATTCCAGATCCGCGATTCTTCGCTGTTCCTGCAAGATTCAAACAATAAACCCTTCAAACAGATAAAAATTGATAAAAAATTTTGTATTTTTTTTTCTATTTTCAGATTTTTATGATTTTTAAGATTTATATCAACCCGAAATTACACAAAAGAAATTTTACGCCATCCCCGGCAACGGTGCCATTTGATTAGTCCAAAAATATAAATTAACCGTAATCAAAAACGGCGTCGCTTTGCAGCTAGCCGGTGAATACGGGTCGATCCACAGAGATGTGTAATTTTCTGATTTGTGTTTTTACGAGTTGATTCCGATGGTGGTTTGGTTTTTGTTGATTGATTTAAAAACTAATTTATACGATATTAAAGAACTTGTTAGGATTAGGTTTAAGGTAGGGTTGATAAGATTAATATTGTCACCTCTTTCAATGCCTTTTGATTAAAACTTTTTAGAAGTCATAACAATTATTAGCAAAGGGGATTAGGATGATTGGGAAGAAACGAAGTTTCTTCCTCTAGATCCTTGTCTGTCCTTTCCTATTAATTGCTATAACCTTCATGGACGTCATGTATGTCCGGCCCTTTATACTACGGTTCACCGTTACCTTGTGGGTAGGGTGGCATAGGGAGCGGATCATGCATGCGTGCATGAAGTTCTACTTATGAAAATTTATTGGTATTGAAGGAGATGAGAGATATTCCTCTCTCAATCCCTCCCTTGTTCCTAACCCTAACAAGCGAGGATTTTACTCGCTCAATAGGGGATCTTCTAAAAATGACATCTTTTTTTATGTTTAATGTGTTTTGTTTAGATCTAAAATTATTACTTATCTACTGCAGATTAAAAGAACTACACTAAGTTAACTAGGGCAAGTGATATGATTACTCTACTGCAAGAATTATACTAGATAGCTAGGGCAAGAAATGAATTAACACTAAGGCAGGAATTTAAAAAAATAAAGACTTACAAAAATGATGCTCTTGATCTCCCAACAAATTCTGAATTTTATTGATTGAAAAGAGGCATAGCCTCTACAATTTTTTTTTTGATTACAATTTATAAGTAAACAGGGGAATTTAGGGTTACGGGATTCGCACATGTGCAATTACAGATATGCCCACGAAAAATCCAACCCCCCGCACCGACGCACCGACACCCGAAATTTGCACCGACACGGGCTTTAAATGGCCGCGGAACCGCGGCATTAGTGGGCTTGGGCCGCGGTTCCGCGGCCCTTTGGTGAGATAATCTCACCAAACTTCCTGGGCTGCATACATGTTATTTGGGCTTCTTTATTCTTCACTACTTTTCTCTGTTTGGCTTCTTATTCTTCTCCAGATCTTCAGTGAAAATTTGTATTGGTCTTTTAACCGTTTCACTTTGACATGTTTGGACCTTGCGTTGCCTTGTACCTATGTGAACTGTTATTAGTCTAGGCTTGACTAGGATCCGTCTGCTTGTTGGTCAAAAGTCCCTTTTCTGTATCAACTTTCGTTTTTTTCACTGTATTCGCTCCAAGAGCCTGTATTCTGTAATATGCAACAAACGTGCGTCAAGAGTACCTGTTTATTTATAAAACGAATAAAAATGGGGAGTACAATAATGCAATATTATAGTATGAACAATCTTCACCGTTGGGCATCGTATACATATATTTCTGACTTGCATGGTTGTGATTCCGCCGATTGGCGAAGAGCTAGCTCCCGCTTGGGGATGCATTTATTATTATTATGTATATGTGGTTTTGGATCAAAATATACAAGTGAGGTGCTGCCCAAATTTTTAAAAGACGAAACATGTTTTTTTCAACTAGTATAATCAACTTGCATTTTCATGTTCCATTATCTATGCATTTAAGAAAATGTTTGATTTCATCATACCTTTCAAAACTTCACCTCTTTTATTTTCTTTAAAAAGGTTTAGATTTCTGGGATTCGGCTGACTTAAGTTATGTTACGCCTTTAGACGTTGTGTGATTTAAGTGCCGGCCACGAACTAAATTTCGGGTCGTGACACTTTCTGAGCATTTGTTTCTGCGACCGTGAATATCTTAGCACGGTATAATCTGATTGCTTTCTATATGTACAATCAGACGGGTTTACAAACATGATATTCGCGTAGATGTTCTGTGTTGCACTAATGTTATGGATGGATTGTCGTGGTGGATAGTCTGTAGTGCAATGGTAGATGTACAGTGTTGATTCATTTGTATATTTATTATTGCGGGGTTAGTGTCCGACATGTGTATTGCCATTTCTACGAGTTTTATATTCTTTTATTGGGGCATGGCCGGGTTGAGGTCGATGTCACCGTTTGTAAATATATTTTTCTTTTCTGTACTAGGATTACCCTGTGGAGGTGTGCTCGAATGGACGGGTTCTAGAAGGCAATGGCCCCGCATCTCATGGTGTTGAGACGGAGGGGGCCTTACTCTAGAGTTGGCGGGCTATCCGCCACACTCACAAGGGGTATAGGATTACCTACGGAGGGGTGCTCAAGTTACCGGATTTCATGAAGTACTGGGTGGCCCATTCACTTTGTTGATTGGGGTTGGCTCACTTACGGGATTGGCGGGTAACTTGTCGCACTTGTTGGGGTCTAGGTTCTTTATTGTACTGGCTATCCACATGACCGGAGAACGTAGAGTTTCATTAGCGGCTCAAGTGAAACCCGGGGCTCTTAGATTATCCGTTATTCCATATTGCTTATTGATATTCTGTGATGTTGCTTATATCATGCCTGAGATGAATGGTTATATATATATATATATATAATATATATATATATATATATATATATATATAATATATATATATATATATATACTAGTAGATATTGTATATGTTTTGCATCCACGCTAGTCCTGCCCCCGCTCTGCCGATAGTTAACTAACCAAATGGTGCATGACGGGGCCCCGTGGCGAATGCGGATGTCATATCATACATTTTATTTTCGTTCTTTTCTTGTGTGACAGGATTTAATTAATGGGACCGCGTTAATTTTAATTAATGTAAGAAAAAGAGACCTAAAAGATGTTGGAACAAATTTTGAAAAACTATAGTCTTACTCTTTCGATTTGCATAGTGGTATTCGGTTAGGAATATCCAGTACTTCATTCGAGGAAGCAAGAGCCTACATCCCTTCACGGGGAGTGACCTCTTGAGCAAAAGATTATCTTACTATCGAATACTCAGTTTTTTTCTTTTAAAACCACTAGTTTTCAAAAGCAGAGACTAAACCACTCCTTTTCAAAACTGCTCGGTTCCTTCAAAGATATCAAGTTCATTACGTTAAGGGATTTTTGCCAAAAACAATCCGTAGCCTTCCGTCATTTCCTACGAGTAGTACTCAGTATTCGTGTTGCATTTTTTGACCTTGTAAAGGCGTAGTGTACAGTAGCTGAGTGGTGCTTATTTGTAGCATATGATGTAATTAACTAGGATGGTCACATAGCCTTGTTGACCTTGTCAAGGGCTTATGCGGGTGGGTCTAGGATAATCAAGATAATGACGGGTTGAACTTGACTAGCGACTTTTGGTTTGTTGACCTTGTCAAGGTCATAGGTCGTTAGGGGCAAAAACCACATCGGGAGTTTCAAATATATAGGAAACTTGCTAGTGTTGCATACCTTCTGGAGTGTGGTAACTAGAGTGGCTTCCATCTAGGTTATCACGCAATGGTAGTTGGATCCCAATCCCACTAATGAGTAGGATTACTCTTGGGAGATAATTTTCACTTCACAATTAGATAACCTATTAGGTGTCTAGAAAAGTGTTAACGAGGTTATGCCTATGCGGAAACAAGGTTTATTTTAATAGGTCCGTGTGAGAGCACGAGGAACCTCCCTCGAAGTACCAACACTCACCTGACTGAACGGTTAGCGAACTTGTAAGATGCTAATGATCCCGACTAGTTTTCCTTTTAAAGGTTTGAAGGAAAATTCGAGGAAATAGTGGGAGCCATTCTGATTGGATAAACTAATAACCAATCTGATCTTGCAAGAGCACACGTTGAGTGTTTCTTTTCTCTCTCTCTAGATAGCAACCATTTCTCGCCCTAATCAGGATAATAAAATAATTGAATTGACCGAACCAGCTTATTACATTGGGTTGGGGAACGTCGGTTCGGCTCTAACTTGTGAAAATTGTCATAAATATGGGCAATGGAATGAGGAATGTAAGGAATTCCAGATGACCCTATTGAAGGAGAAGCATTCTAATGCATCTTCTTCGGGTGTATTTGTTATTGAAAACAGTTTTTCGGTCAACCCTCCCTCCTGGATACTATATACCAAGTCTGGATCTTATATCTGTAATTTATTACAAGGATTGAGAAAAAGTAGAATGGTTGGACCGGATGATATATCCCTCAGAGTAGGTAACGAAGCACAGGTTGATGCTGCTGCCGTCGGTGAATATCACATAGTATTGCCTAGCGGCAATACTATGATTTTGAACAATTGTTACTATGTACCTTCCATACTTTGCAACATCATATCAGTTTTTTTACTTGATAAAGATGGATATAATTTTGTTCTAAATAAAAATATCATGAACATTTATCTTAATCAGGTATTGGTTGTAGAAGGTACATTGTGTAATGGTATCTACGTTCTAAATCAAAACACAGTTGTAGGGTATTTTTCATCACCCATTGAGATGGGAATACGCGTCGCTTGTCAGGCATATACAGATTTCCCCTGCCTAGGGTAGGCCAGGGTTTATTGATTGTGGGGATCCGAATCTCCGGCAGCCATGGACTAAGCTGCCGTTAATTACCCCTCGCCTTTGAAGCGAATGAACCTCCGATTGACGGGTCAACTAGTCATGCGAACTCAATGTGCAATGTGTGTATGCGTGTCATGAGGGGTTTTAGATATATCGGAAGCTTCGCAGAGTTTACGGGGGTCCCGCTATCCGGATAGCGAGCTGGGGGTTAAGGGGGCTAGCAGCCCCCTTGCAAGGTGCGGGGCAACGCCTCTTTAGAATAACGGGGGATAGTTTTGAGTGTGGAGTGTATGGGAAAAAGAGGGTGAGGAGCGTCTTAAGGATGCATGAGTGGCGCATGGGCATTAAGCGCCAGCGGGTCACGTGAGTGGCGCGTAGGCGCTGGGCGCCCGCGGGTCATGTGAGTGGTGCGTGGGCGCTGGGCGCCCACGGGTCACGTGCCCTGCGCATGGGCGCTTGGAGCCCACAGGTCATGTGCACGAGCTGGGCGCCAGCGGGTAATATGTGCGGCATGTGACTGCTGGAAACACCAGCAGAGAAAGGGGCTTAGTCCCTAGGCTGGGAGTTAAACTCCTGAGGGGCTTTGGAGTTGAACTCCTAAACAGGAATTAGGTAAAAATTTGGAGTTAAACTCCTAAAAGATTTAGATTTGGAGTTAAACTCCTAAGTAATAAATTGGATGTGGATTTGGAGTTAAACTCCTAAAAGCCTTGGATTTGGAGTTAAAGTCCTAAGGAACTTTGGAAACTCCCAGAAAAGGGAAGGGTTTTTATCTTTATGGAGTTATACTCCTAAAAGGATTTTGAATGGAGTTAAACTCCCAACAGGATTTTATTTATGGAGTTAAACTCCAAAAGATTTTTGACAAATAGAGTTGAGCTCCTAGAAATCTTTGGAGATGATAAAAGGGGACCCCTTTTTTTATCCTCTTTAGTCCTGGATCTTCTTTTAAGCCTTGGATCTTCCCGTAGTGGGGGTTTTTTGGGAGATGGGTCTCCTTCCTCCTCCTCTCCGTTGGCTGGATCTTGGAGAAAAAAGGGCGAGACTTAAAAATCTCCCCTTTTAGGGATTTGATGGAAGATCCGAGCACCCCTTCAAGGATTTTATGGTGAAAAACTGTTTGTTTTTAGAAAAAGAAGAGTTAAACTCTTGATTTAATTCAAAAAAAGAAAGAAGGTTTAGAATCTTGAGGAAGGAGAAAGAGGCACAGAACTCTAATTTTTGAGAGAATGAAAAGTTGTTATTGATTTTTCATCATGTTTGCCTTTATAGGCTACACACTTTACATATAGCACCTTGGGCTTTACCAAATGGCACTTGTGCCACACCATGGCTTATGTGCTTATTTCTTTTTGGATCAATCCCATTTTACTTTTGTTGGAAAAACCAACGCCGACCTTTCTTTCAGTCTCTTTGATCTTTTCGGGAGCAGAGCAGTCACTGTTTTAGCTCCAGTTGATAACAAGGGAGGTGCAAACTAGTTTGCCTTATAGGCCCTTGGTCACGACTTCCTCAAGAGAGGGGCCATGGGTCATATAAGCCATGGGGTTTACAAAATTTTGGTTTTCTGCCTATTTTTCATACATTTATTTCTAAAAAATTGCATTAAACTAATTTATTGCTTCATTTTTGTCATGGAGCTGGCCCCTTCCATGCTTGGTCTTGACTTGGGCTTGGGCCTGCTTAGCTAGGGGTTGACTGACTTTGACTTGGTCAACCGGGATGTAAATGTTGACTTTAACAAAGTGCCTCGAACACCACATATATGGGTCATGTGCATAAAATTGATGGATCTTCTTTCGCGTGAAGGTTGAGTTGATTTGGTTCCCGTTTTGACCGCTGCCCTTTTTGCAACGTGGACGGTAAGTGCTACCCTTTTTGCGACTTGGAAAGTCGGTTGATAATGCCCTTTTAGCGACATAGACGGTCGATGCTACCCTTTTAACGATGTGGATGGTCGGTGCTGCCCTTTTTGCGACATAGACGGTCGGTGCTTCCCTTTTAGAAATGTGGGCGGTCGGCTCTGCCCTTTTAGCGACGTGGATGGTTAGCGCTGCCCTTTTTGTCACTTGGACTTTCGGTGATACCCTTTTGCGACTTGGACGGTCGGTGCTTGATTTGACTTGTTCTGCTTCTTGCGGTGTCGGGGTTGAAGTTGACTTGCTCCGCTTTGTGTGGTATCAGGATTGATTTATTTCCGAGGTGGAGCTTGGTTCCACCGATGAGGTGATTGGTTGACTTGTTAGATTTGGTTTGATTTGGGAGTTTCCTACCCGTCCTGTGGGACTTTTGAACTTAAATTTTGACCCTAACAAAGTGCACCCCATCAATAAATGCACACCACATATATGGGATGTGTGCATAAAATTGATGGATCTTCTTTCGCGTGAAGGTTGACTTGATTTGGTTCCCATTTTGACGACCTATAGGCCGATGCTACCCTTTTCGCGTCGTACATGGTCGATGTTGCCCTATTAGAGATGTGGATGGTCGGCGCTACCCTTTTGTGACGTGGACGGTCGGCGCTGCCCTTTTAGCGACGTGGACGGTCAGTGCTGCCCTTTTAGTAGACGGTCGGCGCTGCCTTTTTTGCGACGTGGGCGGTCGGCGCTGCCCTTTTAGAGACGTGGACGGTCAGTGGTGCCCTTTTTGACGTGGAAGGTCGGTGCTGCCCTTTTTGCGACTTGGACGGTCAGTCGATACTGCCCTTTTAGCGACGTGGACGGTCGGTGCTTCCCTTTTAGCAAAGTGGACAGTAGGTGCTGCCCTTTTTGTGACGTAGACCATCGGTGCTTCCCTTTTAGCGACGTGGACGGTAGGCGCTGCCCTTTTAGCGACATAGACGGTCGGCGCTGCCCTTTTTTCACTTAGACGGTCGGTGTTGCCCTTTTTGCGACTTGGCCGATCGGTGCTTGATTTGATTTGCTCTTCTTTTTGCGGTGTCTGGGTTGAAGTTTACTTGCTCCTCTTTGCGCGATGTCAGGATTGATTTGTTTTCGAGGTGGAGCTTGGTTCCACCGATGATGTGATTGGTTGACTTGTTTGATTTGGTTTGATTTGGGAGTTTCCTACCCGTCCAACGGGACTTTTGAACTTAGAAGCGCTACCGGGAGGGACGTTAATTTGATCTGTTTGATTTCTACCTTGTTTGGCGGGAATTTTGAATTTGAGAGGAACTTGGACTTTGGATTTTGTTTAGCATTAGTATTGCTGCACTGGAATAATTCCAGGAGAAACTCATCATTTGCCCCGGGAGGACTTGGGATTTGGTTTTTGGGTCGGCATCAGCACCGCTAACACTTAAGCATTGCCAGGAGCGACTCATCATTTGCCGTTGCCCGTTGGGGAGTGATGGCTCAGGAGACAAGTTTAGATCCCTATAACCTAAGGCTTTTCAATTTTATAAGTCATGAGAGTCTCATAAAAGAATTTTCACCCTACGAGTCGAAAGGATCTCATAGGTGTATTTTCTCCCTAGGAATCATGGGGATTCCTAAGCGTGTTACTCCTTTGTGAGTTGTAAGGATCTCACACGGGGATTTCCTCCTCACAAAGTCGATAGGAATTCGCAAGTGTATTTCATCTCTTTTTCATGAGTTTGCACCCTTTCGGGTTTTCACGAACTCGCCGGAAGTCCTACTGTTTTTACTCATGGAGACCTTTCGGGTTTTCATCCGTGCCCGTTTCGTTTGTGGTCATCGCCGGTGGGACTTTAAATGTAGTCTCGCCGGTAGGGCTTGGGAGAGATAGGGGTTGTTTACGCCCGTGGATTGTATACGGTTTTACAGGATGTATGATCCAGACGGTAGGGCCGGTATGCTCAATTCGTCTACGACTTGGAGCATTCATGCATATTATTTCTTGAGATATCGGCCATTGATGGGTGGCATGGGCCTTTCCCTCTCGGCATTTATTAGTTGGTAGGATCCTCCATCAAACACTTTCTCGATGATGTATAGTCCTTCCCAGTTTGGCTCGAATTTTCCCTTGGCATGTCGATTGGGGATTATCGGTCTTTGAGGACCAACACCAATTCGCTTTTCTTAAAAGCACGGAGACGGGTCATCTTGTCATAGGCCCGTGACATTTGGGCTCGGTATAGCTCCAGATTTTGCTGCACTGCGAGCCTCTTTTCTTGGAGGGCGTCGAGCTCTTCGAGCTGAAAGAGGACACTTTCCTCCTCCGTCAACTCATTCTGGATGGCCATTCTTAGGCTTGGAATTTCAACTTCGATGGAGAGGATTGCCTCCACTCCGAAAAGTAATGAGTATGAAGTGGACTGATTTGGTGTGCGGTGTGTGATACGATATGCCCACAACGCCTCATGGAGCTTGAGATTCTAGCTTCTCTTGTTGGCTGAAGTATTTTTTTCAGGAGCTTGCATTGAGTTTTATTGAAGGCTTCGGCTAGCCCATTAGTTCTTGGATTATAGATGGAGGAATATCTCCAGTCTATCTTGTGCTGAGTAGCAAACCTTGAGACTATGAAGCTCTTGAAAGAAGGCCCGTTGTCTGAAATGATTCTTCTAGATGTACCGAAGCGGTATAGAATATTATGCCGGAAGAACGTCAGAATCTATTCTGTCTTGACTTCTTTTAGCGGAACAGCTTCAGCCCATCTGAGAAGTAGTCAGTTGCGGCCAATATGAACCGATGGCCTTTGGATGACAGAGGATCAATTGGACCAATTATGTGTTGGATATAGTGCCCTCAAAGTCAATTATTGGATCGCAGGTACGTGATTGCAATGATTGAGGAGGATCTATACTGGTAGTACAGTCTTACTCGAGATGATAGTATGCTATCTGGTTTGCCTTTATCAGTAGTGTACAGGTTCAGATGACTGATCACTATTACACGTTGATAGAGCCTTTAGGATCTTGCTTGACTACCAACAGTATGATGACGATCATATACGTGAGAGTTGGGTAGTCCATAAGCACATCCTTAATTATGGTCCCTAGTCGTTAGAGTTTCGAGACAGGGTATCGATACTCCGGAGTAGACTAGTGTATACAGTCGAGACCCCGACGAGGGGCGGTGGCCGGTCTCATAAGCCACTGGTGTCAGTTGGATCACCTAAGATTTATACAGGTGCTCATTGGGTTATGAGTGTTAGTGTATATGCCCTAGAGGCCATTACTGTATCATACTAGTATGTATATTACTTGATGGAAGCTTGGGATATTCATAGTTGTATAGACAATCTTGCTCAATATAGTAGTATGCTACTTGGTTTGTCTCTGCTTTAATGTGTACATGTGTGTTTCTTTATTATATCACCTATACGCATTAGTAGAGCCCTTAGGATCTTTGCTTGATTACCGGCGTTGTGATGGCGATCACACTCGTGGGGCTGGGTAATCCACAAGCACATCCTTATACACGTCCCTAGTCGTGGGATTATCGAGACAGGGCATCGATACTCCGGAGTAGACTAGCGTATGCGCTTCTCATCCCAGCACGGGAGACGATCTGTCCCACAGCCGTCAGTACGTCGTACTTGAGATAGTATGCGGGTGCTCGTTAGGTTATGAGTACACTGGACATGACTCGTCGGGAACTGATGGTTGGTATTATACCTATCGTCAGTTATCAGTTCCCAGGTGACATGAGTACAGCTTAGTCCGCTGACTTGACACTGTCACTTCGCCTCGAGTGTGTTCCCACTGTTCTTTAATTACTACCCTACCACGGCTCTACTGAGTCGTACAAACAGGTAGTAGTTGGGTGCAATCCCGAAGCACTTGGAGGCAGTGACGGTTAGACAGGATTCGTCTCTCCCGGTATTGGGGGTTGACATCGCGCTGTGTCTAGGAGAGCCATTACACGAGTAGTCCCTGGCCAGGGCAAGCGAGATATACTGGTAGGTTTCCAGTGTTATCTCAGGGTGTAATGGGCTTCACTCCGACACGACTTGTACCACTATTAGGGGACTGACGTTTACCGCCCCCTAGGCCCGCCATGCGATGTATCAGACGAACAGACCGGACTGTACGGAGATTGTCACATACAGGCTCAGTAGGAGTTCGGATGGGTTTACCTCATCGGCCTTCTTATCGACATCTACCTAGGGACCGTTACGTACAGCTAGAGCCGCTTGCGGTCTGTGGTTAAACCCACTGCCAGCGTAGTGTCAAGTCTTTAGAGTCCCACACAGAGAGTTTCCCTGCACTGAGCGAAACGTGTAGAGAACGTATGGTTTTACGGCAGGGCTGCGATCACTTACGTACACTTGTGTGCGTGTGGTGTTCGGACAGGCAGTACTAGTGGGCTTTGGTTTAAGCCGGATCCTAGTATTGCACGGATGGATTTGTTTTGTCTTCTGCGCATCCGCATTCTATGGAATGCGGATGCAGGTGTGTATGCACAGTTTTCCGGAGCGATGAAGGAGGAGGTGCCTCATCAGGGTTTTGGCAGTTGGTTCGGCCAAAACCGTTATGTGGCAGGCTCATTAGGGTTTTGACAGTTCGTTTGGTCAAAACCATCATGAGCCCCGGACATCATTTGCTAATCCTTTTAGTGATAATTTTATGATGGCTAATTGCATTGACCATTTGACCTCGTTGACCTCTCTTGACTTTGTTGGCCGATTGACCGTGTTGACCATTGACTTTCAAGAGGGATCTACACTCTTCTTTTCTTTTTCTTTTTCTTTTAGATTATGATAATGGTCATTTCAATGTCGCCATCAACTTTATCTTGATAGGATTTGTAATGATGGTTTTAGTGCATTATTGGAACCATGGTTAATTTCATTAGTTCACATTTTCTTTCTCATTTTCTCTCTCTTGCCTTTTCAAGTGAGAAGAAAAAGAAATGAACCATGGTTGCTAGCTCCTCCTTCTTCTTCCTTCTCTTGATTCATCTTTTGATCTCATGTGTTGAGAGATAAAGATCCCACAAAGACAAAACCATCCCTCTACCACTTCTACACAACCTAAGGCTTCTAGATTAGCAATCTCTTTGCCCTAGTTACCTCGGTTCGAGGTGGAGCTCGGTGTACATCTCTCGGGTGGATCGTCTTCGACTCAAGGAGGCCGCGGAAGTGACGAAACTCCGGATCAACCCTCGAAGCAAGCAAGGAGAAGAACAACAAGAAGAGAAGGAGTTCAAGTTGAGGTATAACCCCTAACCGAGTAGATAAATCTCTAGTTAGGATGCTAGAGTGTTGTTTAGCAAAGATCCGGCTTTTACGGTCCATGTTACCAAGTCTAGAAAATTTTTGTTTTACCGTTTCCGCAACCCCGAAAGTTCCGGGAGAGGTAACGTGGACCTAACAGTGGTATCAGAGCCTAACTAAACACACCCTAGCATGTTAGCAAAGTATTTAGAATATCGACCGGATGAAAAACCGCAAAATCACCCCGAAAATTCAGTTTCTGCTGATTTTCAGATCTGTTCCAAAATCAATAAATCATACACTAAAAATCAGCTCAGGCTTTTTATAGAATACTGAAGAAAAATGGTCACCTAACTCGGTTAAAGCGCCGCGGTTCCGCGGCCGAGTTAACTCGGTTGACGATTTTCTTTTCTGCAGTATTCTTATATGGGTATTTTGGGATTTTTGATATATGACTTTTCTGCCCAGATTTTCCATAAAGCAAAATTTGTTTTTGGGGCTCAAAAATCCGTATTTTTTGGTCGATATTCTGTAGACTTTGGCTAATGGTTATATCTGTAATGTTATATGTGTATTGAACGTCTACTAATCGCTATACGTCGATTAGTGGGGGTTATACATATCTGTGATCTGTGTTGTTGATGGTATGTGTATATGAACTCGTTGGATTGTCGCGGATGAATAGCCGGGTTGGATGTGAGATGAGAGTTTCTTTTTCTTTCATTCATGTAATAAATTTGTAAATTGATGTAATATTACTTGTATGGCCGCACAACCGGGTCGGGGTTGTAGCCGTCATTGTATAATTCTTTTTACTGTTTTTGCTCCTAGGATAGACCCATGGAAGGGGTGCACAAACTACCGGGTATCTCGAAGTGCCGAGTGGCCTACTCACGGCGTTGAGGGAGGTTGCTTCACTTCGGGTACTTAGCGGGTAGTTTGCCGCACCCGTAGGGGTCTTGGGTGGGGTATCGGCTATTCATCGCGACCGTGTAATCCGCTTTTCGTTGCAGGCTCGAACGAATCGCGGGTTCCTAGTATATCCAAAGTGTTCATCTGTGATCTGGATTGGCTATCATTGCTATATATCTATATATAATAACTATTTAGGTATTGCTTATGTTTTTCAGCCGCGCTAGCCCAGCCCCCGCTCTGTCGTTAGTTAAGTAACCTAACGGGTGATGACGGGGCCCAGTGGCGAATGCGAATGGCATAAGCGTACATCATATTTTGGTTGTTTTCTGCAATGGTAGGATTTAAATGATGGGACGCATTAAAAGAACTAATGCAAGAAAATAAACCTAAAAGACGTTGTTGGAACAATTTTTCAAAAAAAAGCTGTTATTGCAAGGACGTTCACTTTTGTTTTGCATCGAGGTATTCGGTTATGAATGCCCAGCACCTCATTTGACGAGGCAAGGGCCGAGATCCCCTCATCGGGAGTGACCCCTTGGACAAAAGTTTGCGTCAGGGTAATAACTTCACTATAGTCGATTAATTCTTGCTTTGCATCGAGGTATTCAGTTTGGAATATCCTGCACCTCATTCGACGAGGAAAGAGCCGAGATCCCTTCACAGGGAGTGACCTCTTTAGCAAAAGTTTTTCGCTACTAAATTTTTCAAAAGTGTATCACGTTCCTTCAACAATATCAAGTTCATTACGTTAACGGGTTTTTGCCAAAACCCAGCCGTAGCCCTCCGTCATTTCTTATAAGTTATACTTAGTAATCGTGCTATGTTTGTTGACTGTGTCAAGGCGCAGTGAACGGTAGCTGAGTATTGCTTATCTGCTGGATACAATGTGATTGGTTAGGACAGTCGTGTAACCTTGTTGACTGTGTCAAGGGTTATGCGGGTGGGTTTAATGCAATCAAGATAATGACGGGTTGAACTTGAGTAGGACCCTTTGATTTGTTGACTGTGTCAAGGTCACTTGGGTCCGAGGGGCAAAAACCACATCGGGAGTTTCAAAAGTACTGAAACTTGCTAGTGTTGCATACCATTTGGAGTGTGATGATTCTGATAGGATTCCTTCAGTTTTGTCACGCGATGATATTTGGATCCCGATCCTACTGTGACTATATGCTACTCCTCGGGAACTTTCTCGCTTAACGATCAATACTATAAACCAAGTAGGTGTCTAGAAAGGTGTTAGCGGGGCTACGCCCACAGGGAAAAGAGGTTACTTAAATAAGGAACTTCGCGAAAGCGTTGGAAAACCTCCCTCGAAGTACCGACACTGGCCTGGCTGAACGGTTAAGCAAGTATTTTACGGTGAGATTGATCCCGACTAATTCTTCCTTTATGGTTTGAGGAAGGATTCGAGAGACAGTGGGAGCCATCCTGTTTAGATAAATTAAAAACCAATCTAAACTTGCAAGAGCGCACGCTAAGTGTTTCTTTTCTCTCTCTCCAGGTAGCAACCATTTCACGCCCTAATCAAGATAATAAAATGTATCGCTTGACCGATCCGAATTCTTATTCGGGGCTGGGGAACGTTGGTTCGGCTCTAATTTGTGACAACAGTCATAAGTATGAGCATGGGAAAGGGGATTGTATGGATTCCCAGGATACCCAGTTGAAGAAGAAGCATGGTTTTGCATCTACTTCAGGTGTTCTTGTAATTGAGAACTGTTTTACGGTCAGCCCTACCTCCTGGGTACTTGATACCGGATCAGGATCTCATATCTGTAATTTATTACAGGGACTGAGAAAAAGTAGAAAAGTTGCACCGGGTGATATGTCGCTCAGAGTAGCGAACGGAGCACAAGTTAATGCGGCAGCCGTCAGTGAATATCACCTAGTATTGCCAAATGGCAAGACTATGATTTTGAACGATTGCTACTATGTACCCTCCATGGTTTGCAACATCATATCAGTTTCTTTACTCAATAAAGATTGATATAACTTTGTTCTTGATAGAAATATCATGAACATTTACCTTCATAAGGTACTGGTTGCTGAGGGTACACTGTGTAATGGTATCTACGTTCTAAATCAGAATACAGTTCTCAATATACAAAACACACGCAAGAGGAAGAATTCAGATACGAATGAATCCTACTTGTGGCATTGTAGACTTGGTCATATCGGAGAGAAAAGACTGAGTAAGTTGCATAAAGATGGACTCTTGAATACGTTCGAGTTTTCATCCTATGAAACTTGTCAGTCTTGTCTCATAGGGAAGATGACCAAATCTCCGTTCACCGGACATGGAGAAAGGGCAGCAGAGCTCTTGGGACTCATACACAGTGATGTATGTGGTCCGATGTCTATACATGCAAGGGGTGGGTTCTCGTACTTCATCACATTCACTGACGATCTCTCTAGGTTCGGATATGTGTATCTTATGAAACACAAATCTGAAGCTTTTGAGAAATTCAAGGAATTTAGAAACGAAGTAGAGAACCAGACTGGCAAAAGTATCAAGATCCTCCGGTCTGACAGGGGAGGGTAGTACTTAAGCACGGAATTCCTAGATTACTTAAAAGAGAATGGCATTCCCTCTCAGCTTACTCCTCCTTATACACCACAGCACAACGGTGTTTCGGAGCGGAGGAATCGTACCCTATTGGATATGGTTCGCTCCATGATGAGTAGTGCTGAGTTGCCTCTTTCATTCTGGGGATATGCACTTCAAACTGCAGCACATCTATTGAATCAAGTTCCATCCAAATCCGTGCCTAAGACTCCGTATGAAATATGGAGTGGTAAGAGTTTGTATCTTAAACGTACTAAGATTTGGGGTTGCCCAGCTTATGTCAAAAAGCAGAACCCAGACAAACTTGAGGCACGGGCAGTTTTGTGTAAGTTTGTGGGATACCCAAAAGATTCAAGTGGGTATCTATTCTACCATGCAGAGGAACAGAAGATAATAGTTTCAAGAAATGCCACATTTTTAGAAAAAGAATTTCTTGTTAAAAATATTAGTGGCAGCACGGTAGAACTGGATGAAATTCCAGAAACACAAGCTTTAACAAAAGATTTGGTGGAACCGCTAGATTCAGTTACAACCAACGAACCTCAGCCACTCCGCAGATCTGGTAGGATTTCTCGTTCGCCCGAGAGATACTACGGTTTTCTCATAGACGGGGATCGAGAGGATTGCATCTTGGAAGAAGATGACCCTACCAGTTTCAGGCAGGCCATTATCAGTAGGAACTCTGATAAGTGGCAGGAAGCAATGCAATCCGAAATGGAGTCCATGTACGCCAATAAAGTGTGGACCTTGGATATTGCTCCACCTGGGGTAAAACCCGTTGGATGCAAATGGATCTACAAAAGGAAACTTGGAGTAGATGGGCAGGTGGAAACCTATAAGGCTAGACTCGTTGCAAAAGGTTTTCGTCAAAGACCTGGTTTGGACTATGACGAAACTTTTTCTCCGGTGGCTATGCTCAAATCCATTCGGATCCTACTTGCCATTGCTGCCTTCCATGACTATGAAATCTGGCAGATGGATGTTAAAACGGCTTTCCTAAATGGTTGTTTGGAAGAGTGCGTTTACATGGATCAGCCAGAAGGTTTCGTAGATAGTGGGAGCAGCGGGAAAGTGTGCAAGTTGCTTAAATCCATTTATGGATTAAAGCAGGCATCGCGGAGCTGGAACATCTGTTTTGATGAGGCAATCAAGGAATTTGATTTCATCAAGAACAAAGAGGAACCCTGTGTCTATAAGAAGATTGTAGGCCGAACTGTCGTATTCCTAGCCTTGTACGTGGACGACATTCTTTTGATAGGAAATGACATTCCTATGCTACAATCGGTCAAGCTATTTTTGTCACAACGGTTCTCCATGAAGGACCTGGGTGATGCCTCGTACATTCTGGGGATCAAGATCTATAGAGATAGATCCAAGAGACTACTGGGACTTTCGCAGTCCAGGTACATAGAGACCGTACTAAAGAGATTTAGTATGGAGGATTCCAAGCGCGGTAGCATACCCGCATTGCACAGAATTACCCTCTCCAAGAAGATGTCTCCTAAGACTGACGAGGAGAGGGTTCGCATGAGCACTATACCCTACGCTTCGGCGGTAGGATCTATAATGTATGCGATGCTATGTACAAAACCAGATGTAGCTTACGCGCTGAGCGCGGTAAGCCGGTATCAGTCAGACCCAGGTGAGGACCACTGGACAGCAGTGAAGAACATTCTCAAGTACCTGAGAAGGACTAAGGAGATGTTCCTGGTTTACGGTAATGGAGACCTCAGGGTCGAGTCCTTTACCGATTCAAGCTTCCAGAGTGACAAAGATGACAGCAAGTCTGTCTCGGGTTTTGTGTTTACCCTCAACGGAGGGGCGGTATGTTGGAGGAGTTCCAAACAGGATACCGTCGCAGACTCGACGATGGAGGCTGAATACATTGCTGCAAGCGATGCCGCAAAAGAGGCGGTCTGGATGAAGAAGTTCATTAGTGAACTTCAGGTGGTTCCGTCCATTGTTGACCCAATACCTTTGTATTGCAATAACAATGGGGCTATAGCTTTAGCGAAGGAACCAAGGTCCCATCAGAAATCCAGGCACATCTTAAGGCGGTAACACCTGATCAGGGAGATCATTGATCGCCAGGAGATCGAGGTGCGGAGAGTGGACACAAAAGACAACACGGCGGATCCATTCACGAAGGCCTTACCCCAGACTCAGTTCGAGTGGCTGATCGACATGATAGGTCTTCGATACGCCAGTACATGGCCTTAGTGCAAGTGGGAGATTGTTAGTGTATATGCCCTAGAGGCCATTACTGTATCATACTAGTATGTATATTACTTGATGGAAGCTTGGGATATTCACAGTTGTATAGACAATCTAGCTCAATATAGTAGTATGCTACTTGGTTTGTCTCTGCTTTAATGTGTACATGTGTGTTTCTTTATTATATCACCTATACGCATTAGTAGAGCCCTTAGGATCTTTGCTTGATTACCGGCGTTGTGATGGCGATCACACTCGTGGGGCTGGGTAATCCACAAGCACATCCTTATACACGTCCCTAGTCGTGGGATTATCGAGACAGGGCATCGATACTCCGGAGTAGACTAGCGTATGCGCTTCTCATCCCAGCACGGGAGACGGTCTGTCCCACAGCCGTCAATACGTCGTACTTGAGATAGTATGCGGGTGCTCGTTAGGTTATGAGTACACTGGACAGGACTCGTCGGGAACTGATGGTTGGTATTATACCTATCGTCAGTTATCAGTTCCCAGGTGACATGAGTACAGCTTAGTCCGCTGACTTGACACTGTCACTTCGCCTCGAGTGTGTTCCCACTGTTCTTTGATTACTACCCTACCACGGCTATACTGAGTCGTGCAAACAGGTAGTAGTTGGGTGCAGTCCCGAAGCACTTGGAGGCAGTGACGGTTAGACAGGATTCGTCTCTCCCGGTATTGGGGGTTGACATCGCGCTGTGTCTAGGAGAGCCATTACATGAGTAGTCCCTGGCCAGGGCAAGCGAGATATACTGGTAGGTTTCCAGTGTTATCTCAGGGTGTAATGGGCTTCACTCCGACACGACTTGTACCGCTATTAGGGGACTGACGTTTACCGCCCCCTAGGCCCGCCATGCGATGTATAAGACGAACAGACCGGACTGTACGGAGATTGTCACATACAGGCTCAGTAGGAGTTCGGATGGGTTTACCTCATCGGCCTTCTTATCGACATCTACCTGGGGACCGTTACGTACAGCTAGTGCCGCTTGGGGTCTGTGGTTAAACCCACTGCCAGCGTAGTGTCGAGTCTTTAGAGTCCCACACAGAGAGTTTCCCTGCACTGAGCGAAACGTGTAGAGACCGTATGGTTTTACGGCAGGGCTGCGATCACTTACGTACACTTGTGTGCGTGTGGTGTTCGGGCAGGCAGTACTAGTGGGCTTTGGTTTAAGCCGGATCCTAGTATTGCACGGATGGATTTGTTTTGTCTTCTGCGCATCCGCATTCTACGGAATACGGATGCAGGTGTGTATGCACAGTTTTCCGGAGCGATGAAGGAGGAGGTGCCTCATCAGGGTTTTGGCAGTTGGTTCGGCCAAAACTGTTATGTGGCAGGCTCATTAGGGTTTTGACAGTTCGTTTGGTCAAAACCATCATGAGCCGCGGACATCATTTGCTAATCCTTTTAGTGATAATTTTATGATGGCTAATTGCATTGACCATTTGACCTCGTTGACCTCTCTTGACTTTGTTGACCGGTTGACCGTGTTGACCATTGACTTTCAAGAGGGATCTACACTCTTCTTTTCTTTTTCTTATGGATTATGATAATGGTCATTTCAATGTAGCCATCAACTTTATCTTGATAGGATTTGTAATGATGGTTTTAGTGCATTATTGGAACCATGGTTAATTTCTTTAGTTCACATTTTCTTTCTAATTTTCTCTCTTTTGCCTTTTCAAGTAAGAAGAAAAAGAAATGAACCATGGTTGCTAGCTCCTCCTTCTTCTTCCTCCTCTTGATTCATCTTTTGATCTCATGTGTTGAGAGATAAAGATCCCACAAAGACAAAACCATCCCTCTACCACTTCTACACAACCTAAGGCTTCTAGATTAGCAATCTCTTTGCCCTAGTTACCTCGGCTCGAGGTGGAGCTCGGTGTACATTTTTCGGGTGGATCGTCTTCGACTCAAGGAGGCCGCGGAAGTGCCCAAAGTCCGGATCAACCCTCGAAGCAAGCAAGGAGAAGAACAACAAGAAGAGAAGGAGTTCAAGTTGAGGTATAATCCCTAACCGAGTAGATAAATCTCTAGTTAGGATGCTAGAGTGTTGTTTAGCAAAGATCCGGCTTTTACGGTCCATGTTACCAAGTCTAGAAAATTTTTGTTTTACCGTTTCCGCAACCCCGAAAGTACCGGGAGAGGTAACGTGGACCTAACAATGAGTACACCGGACAGGACTCGCCGGGAACCTGCTAGTTGGTATTATACTTAGCGTCAGATAGTAGTTCCCTGGTGAAATGTGTACAGGTTAGTTCATCGACCTGAGGTCATCATTTGTCTCGTGTGAGTTCCCACTGTGCTTTGATTTCTACCCTACCACGGTTCAAAGGAGTCGTGCAAACAGGTTCTTTTTGGGTACAGTCCCGAGCCACATGGAGGCAGGTGAGCAGATCGGCAGGGGATTCGTCTCTCCCAGTATTGGGGATGAGATCGCGCTGTGTCTAGGAGAGCCATTACACATAGCCCTCGGCCGAGGCAGGAGATTTACTGGTAGGTACTCCAGTAGTATCTCAGGGTGTTCTGGGCTACACTCCGACACGACTTATACCGCTATTGGGGGTCTGACGTTACCATCCCCCTAGGCCCGATATACGATACTCATAGACGAACGGACCGGACTGTATATATATTGACACTGATAGGCTCAGTAGGGTTCCAGGATGAGTTCGCTCATCGGCTTCCCTTGAGGTCAGTACATGGGCAGCCGTTATGCACTGCTAGTGCCGCTGACGTACTTGTGGTTAAACCCACAGCCAGGGTACTGACGAGTCTTTAGAGTCCCCCACAGATAGTTTCCCAAGTTCAGGAGAAACGTTGTAGAGGCCGTATGGTTTTATGGCAGGGTTCGGAAAATGCACGTGCGTTTACGCACGTGTCATATTTCGGGCAGATAATACTGGTGGGCTTTGGTTTAAGCCGGATCCATGTATTATTTTGAGTCAGAATATTTTAGTCTCTCGTATTCGTATTCGGTCGGAATATGGATACAGATATGTACATACAGGCGAGGGGTATTTTCGTAATCCGTTATGAGAATATTTTAGAAGATGCATTTTTTTTGGATTAATCATTTTGGTTTAAATGATTATTTGGTTTTTGGAAATGGTGACTCATTGTTAATGACTCATGATTAGTGACTCATTTGTTCTAGCATGTTCCTTAGTGACTCATGCTAATGAGTCACTAAGTGAGTCATGATAGCATTAAATGAGGTTTGTTTTGTGAAGAGATTTTTTGAGGAGATATTTCTCTTTTAGTTTTTGATAAAAGACTCCAACCTCATTCATCTATTCACATGAGAAGGAAAAGAGAGAAGATTATTATGCTTAGTTTTCTTTTACTCTCTTAAGTTTTCATGAGTTCACCATTTCCAAACCCTAGCATCTTCTTCAACCTCCACTCTTACCCTCTCATGTGATGAGAACCAAAGAGTGTTTGAGACAAAGTATTCTACTCATTCTCTACTTCATCTTGGTCATCTCTTTTAGCAGACTTGATAACCGAGTTGCCTCGGTATAGAGGCGGGAGCCCGTTTAAAGATACGTAGATGTGGTGCCACCTCGACGACGAGCAAAGAGATCGGAGTTGCCGCAAAGGAGCATGGGATGATGGATAATGACCGAAGGACTCAGATCGATCGGTATAGCCTTTCTACCTCTTTACAGTTTGTTAGTTTAGCGTTAATGGCAAGATCCGGGTTATAGTATGTGATACCGCCAGTTATAAAAGTTTTTGTTCCGCGTTTGGCGTCTGAATGACGGCCGGGACGCTACCGTAGACTTACATGGTATCAGAGCCATGCCATTAACCTTTACTAACTTGTTCTAACGCGTTTAAAATATCGATCGAACGAAATTTCGAAAACCGCATTTTTCAGTGTAAAGTTTCTGTCGATTTTAAAAACTGGTCTAAAAATCATTTTGACCATCTCAGAAAATCGCGCAGGCTTTTTTAAGAATTCTGGTGAAATTTGGTCAACTGACTCTACAGTACTGCCGCGGAACCGCCGCACAAACCAAGGTTTGGCTGCGGTTCCGCCGCAGGTTTAGAGCATCAGACTACCATTTTTCTACAGTAACCTCCTGCATAGAAAATTATGGTTTCTGAAATATTTCTTTTGGGCCCAGATTTTGTTTGTGTACTGCAGATGTACGTGGGGCCCACTTCGGGAAGTTTTGTCGATCGAAAATTTAAACTTGTTAGTTTACAGTACTTATATTATATCTCTGACCGTGAATGTCATTCGAGCGATAAATTGCGTCTAATTGCTATAGTTCTTTTAGACGGGTTTGCAAACGTGACATTCGCGTTGATGTTCTGTGTTGTGCTGTGATGTTGCGGATTTGTCGTGGTGGATAGTAGTGTGCAATGGTAGTGCAGTTTGGATTTATTTGTACATTTGATATTGCGGGACGAGCGTCCAACATATGGACTACCGTCACTGCCTGTTTGTATAATATTCTTTTGGGGCACGACCGGGCTGAGGTCGATGTACCCGTTGTACATATTTTTCATTACTGTACTAGGTTTGTCCCGCGGCGGAGTGCACGGATAGCCGAGTTCTGGAAGGCAACGGGTCCGCATCTCATGGATTTGAGAGGCAGAAGGGCCTCACTCTAGAATTGGCAGACTATTCGCCGCACTCGTAGGGGGTACAGATTGACCCAAGGAGGGGTGCTCAAGTTACCTGATTCCATGAAGTGAAGGGTGGTCCATTCACTTTGCTGTAGGGGGCTGCCTCGCTTCAGGTTTTGGCGGGTAACTTGCCGCACCCATAGGGGTCTAGGTTTCATTACACAGGCTATCCGCACGACCAAGGGAACGTCGGGTTTTGGTAGCAGCTCTATGAAACCCGGGGATCCCAGATTATCTGTATTGTTCTGTGATGCTTATTACTTTTCTGTAATGTTGCATTTATTACGCCTGGAGCCATTATTGTATATTTGTATATATACTAGTAGATGTTGTATATGTTTTACACCCACGCTAGTCCAGATCCCGCTCTGTCGTTAGTTAAGTAACCTAACGGGTGATGACGGGACCCAGTGACGAATGCGGATGGCATATACGTACATTATATTTTCGTTCTTTTCTGGTGTGATTAATTGATGGGACTGCGTTGATTCTGATCAATGCAAAGGAAAACAAATATGTTTGGACGTTGTTGGAACAGTTTTAAAAGTGTTATTACAAAGACGTTTTCTTTTGTTTTGCATAGTGGTATTCAGTTGGAATATCCTGCACCTCACTCGACGAGGCAAGGGCCGAGATCCCTTCACCGGGAGTGACCCCTTGGGCAGAAGTTTGCGTCAGGGTAATAACTTCACTATAGTCGATTACATGTTGCTTTGCATCGCGGTATTCAGTTGGAATATCCTGCACCTCATTCCACGAGGAAAGAGCCGAGATCCCTTCACCGGGAGTGACCTCTTTAGCAAAGGTTTTCGCTACTATATTTTTATAAAAAGCTATCAGGTTCCTTCAGTGATATCAAGTTCGTTACGTTAAAGGTTTTTTCGCCAAAAACCAGCCGTAGCCCTCCATCGTTTCATTTGGGTATTCAGTAGTATTCAAGCTATGTATTTTGACCTACGCCAAGGCATAGTGTTTGGTAGCTTCTGGGTATTCATCTGTTGCATAGATAGATGAGTTGGTTTGGGACAGTCGTTCTGCCATTTAGCCAACGTCAGGGGCATGTGCGGATGGGTTCAAATTGACAAGATAATGATAGGTAGAACTTGGCATATGACTTATGGCATTTTGGCCTACGTCAAGGTCATAAGAGCATGGGGAAAAAATCACATCGGGAGTTTCTAAAGAAACTGAAACTTACCAAGTATGCGCATACCTTCTGGAGTGTGATAACATGAGTGGATTCCTTTACGTTATCATGCGATGAGAGTTGGATCCCGATTCTCACTGATGAGTTGGTTTACTCTTCGGGTGATCCCGATTGATTCTTCTTTCAGGTTTGGAGGAGAATTTGACAGTACAGTGGGAGGTTTCCTAATTAGATAAAGTGATAACCATTCTGATCTAGGTTAGAGTGCACGCAGAGTGTTTTTTCCCTCTCTCTTTGGCAGCGACCTTTGACTGACCCTAGACTATGACTCAGTGACCAAGTTGACCGAACCTTCTTAAAATACTGGCTTTTGGATTGTCCGAGTTGCATAAGTCATTGCCGCTCCTTCTTTTACCCTTTGCATTTCTCAGAACACCTCGTATCACTACGAACATCCACTTCCATTGGATATATCCATCGTATGGTTATATACGAACTCGAAGGGACTTCTTCGAGGATGGATCCAGGTTTAGGAGAAATTGAATTGGTTTATTCGGTTGTCTTTTATCATCACCTTCTCTTAGGTTGCGAGGGCTCCTTGGTTTAGGAGAGTACACCTATTACGCTTATTGGATGTCTTCTTCCAAACCATAGGCAGGTGCCGAAAGGTAGGGAAGGAAGAAAACCAATTAGCCTAAGTAGGGTGTACAGAAGGTAATAAGTAAAGACAAAATAAAGGAATTAGAAAGAGGGCAAAGTAAATTACGACCGTTATCATTCACGACCAAACCGCGTACTTTATCGCCACTCCTACTTCACCTTTGCTTTTTTCCCCAGTTCGGGAGAAATAGAATAAGGTATTATTCAGCTGTCTTTTATCATCACCTTCTCTCAAGTTGCGAGTACTCCTTGGTTTAGGAGAGTACACCTATTATGCTTACTGGATAGTCTTCTTCCAAACCATAGGCTGGTGCCAAACGGTAGGGAAGGAAGAAAACCACTTAGCCTAAAGGGGTGTACAGAAGGTAATGAATAAAAACAAATAAAGGGATTTGAAGAGATGGCAAAGAAATATACGGTTATAGTCATGAATAGGATTATGGAAGAGGCATTACTAGGAATACCAGGATACCCCTACGAAACATTTTCATGTTTCAGTTTCACTGTGCATTGTTAAAGGAAAACTGATTTCCCGATTAGATACTTACTCCAGGGTATGTATTTACCAGGTATGATTCTCACATCTGTATGGTTTTACAGATGATGAGTGGGAGTAAGTTATTGGGAATAAGGTGATCATCCTCATTATATCGGAATTCGTTGTAATTGGTGATATTTGAGGAAGTCGCCTGGGTTTTTGCCAGACGGCATGTATTTGGTTTTGAGTATCCGTTGTTGTGCACCAATTTCAAAATGATATATCTGTACGTTTATTTTTATAAAGTGAGATATAACTTTTTGAAATTATGTCCGTGTCATTTACCTATATCAGTTGTCGATTGGGTAAGGAGCATTGAATAGCGGAGTAGTTCTTAACCATAAGTACAGTTTTCAACCTACGTTGCACAGGTTTTGAGTTATTCGACTCAGGGGACTCATACAGAGTATTGTATGCTGTCCAGTGTCCATCAGGACAAAGGGGTTGGTCCTCGTACTATGTTTTGTTTACTTATGACTTCTCTAGTTTTTAGACAAGTGTTTCGTAGAAATACAAGGTCTAAGTTTTGAGAAGTTGTGGGTATAGGAATAAAGTAGAGAACCAAGTATCGCAAGTATCGGGATTCTTCAAAGAGATCGAAGATGTAGATACTTGTGATTGGTATTCAGTTGATAGTAATGGTTTTGAGAAACTTGTTTTTCTTTCAGGTTACTCATAATTGGATGTATTCCTAAGTTGAGTAATGCTGATTAGCCTCTCTCCATTAAGTTGATATGCACTGGAGACAGCTGCATGATTAGAATCTGGTTCCAATTAAATAAGTGCCAAAGTTTCTATATTGGATATAGAATGGTTCATATCTTAACGATTTTAAGGTACGGGGAGTTATCCGGCTTATGCTTAAAACCAGACTCTGGATAACTCAGGGCACGTTTCTGTAATGACAGTTTGTGGGTTGACCCAGGCTATGTCGAGGGTTGACTTTCTACCATCTGGAAGATCAATGGTGATATTGTTCTTAACTCGCCACAGTTTTCGTAAAATGGATTTTTTCAGAAAACAGTAGTGGGAGTATGGTAGAACTGGAAGTGATTCCAGAACCGCAAACGATTACGGAAAATTTAATAGGACCTAAAGATTCAATCAGGTTTGACATTCCATTAGCCACTCAGCAGATATGGTGGGTAACCTCAGACACCCGAGAGGTACTCCGGTAACCTCAAGGATGGCGACATGGAGGTTCTTGTTTACCCAGACTTGACACTACTATTGTTCTAGGCTATGAGATCCGGCAGGAGGTTAAGTATAGCGTCGTTCTAAACTAGCTTTAGAAGTGCACGTATATATTATTCTGCCAGAGGGTTGTTGTGGTCAGTGGGAGCAGCGGAAACATAGTGGGCAAGTAGCTTATGTCTATTTATAGACTAGAGAAAATATAGCGGAGATAGATCATCTAATTTTGATGTGACAGTCATGGCTTTGACTTCATCAGAATAGGGGATGGATCTGTTAAGAAGGTAGTAGGGTGTGATGTCCTGGTATTTGGATAACATACACAGAGTAGGAAGTAAAATTCCTATACTACGATCGGTTGTACTGTGGTCGTCACACAGTCGTTTCTCCACAAAGGATATGGATATAATATCTAACATTCTGGTTTCAAGATCTATGGTTTTAGATCTAGATTTGGGTAGTTTCCCAATATGGGTACTTTGACAGTATTCTAATAGTTTTTAGAATAGGTGACTCCTGGCATGGTGGTATACCTGCAGATGATGGAGTCACCCTCTCTAAAGGTGTCTTACAGACTAAAGGGGAGAGGGATGTGCATGATTGGCATATCACTTGCATAGGCAATTGAGTCAATCGTGAGATGTCAAGTACCACACCAGATGTTGTTTTTGCACTTGATGCGATAAGTTTATATTAATCCAATCCTGAAGAAACATAAGGAAGCAGTTTTAGAACATAAGTGCATGTTCTGCGGATTTGATGACGGCAGCCTCCTTCGGGAGACGGTTATCATTCCAGACTTCAAAGGTGACATGGATGACAGAGTGATTGTCAGAGTTATAGTTTTCCCTCTGACGAGGGACAGTATTATGGACAGTTGGTCCAAGAGGATACTGTGGGAGGCATGGTGCAGGACACTGATTAGTTTCAGTGATCGATACAATCTAAGAAGTTTGGATTTGGAGTTCATTTATGAACTAGGTCCCATCAGATATCCGACATATTCTAAGACAGGTATTACTCAATGCGGGAGATGGCTTTCTCCGCGAAGTTGAGATTAAGAGAGACATAGAAAGAAACATCAGGGCGGATCCACTCATTGAGGCTATTTCTCGAACACAAGAGATTTACAAACGAGTTTTGTGAAACTGATTAGTAAAGGAGTTGGGTGTTCGGTATCACACGGGCTGTGAGTATGCGACATCGCAATAATTAGCCTTAAGTGCAAGTGGGAGATTGTTAGATATAGTGCCCTCAAAATTAATTATTGGATCGCAGGTACGTGATTGCAATGATTGAGGATGACCTATACCGGTAGTACAGTCTTACTCGAGATGATAGTATGCTATCTGGTTTGCCTTTATCAGTCGTGTACAGGTTCAGGTGACTGATCACTATTACACGTTGATAGAGCCCTTAGGATCTTGCTTGACTACCAACAGTATGATGGCGATCATATACGTGAGAGTTGGGTAGTCCATAAGCACATCCTTAATTATGGTCCCTAGTCGTGGGAGTTTCGAGATAGGGCATCGATACTCCGGAGTAGACTAGTGTATACAGTCGAGACCCCGATGAGAAGCGATGGCCGGTCTCACAAGCCACTAGTGTCAGTTGGATCACCTAAGATGTATACAGGTGCTCATTGGGTTTTGAGTACACCGGACAGGACTCGCCGGGAACCTGGTAGTTGGTATTATACCTAGCGTCAGATAGTAATTCCCCGGTGACATGTGTATTCATCGACCTGAGGTCGTCATTTGTCTCGTGTGAGTTCCCACTGTGCTTTGATTTCTACCCTACCACGGCTCAAAGGAGTCGTGCAAACAGGTTCATTTTGGGTACAGTCCCGAGCCACATGGAGGCAAGTGAGCGGATCGGTAGGGGATTCGTCTCTCCCAGTATTGGGGGTGAGATCGCGCTGTGTCTAGGAGAGCCATTACACATAGCCCTCGGCCGAGGCAGGAGATTTACTGGTAAGTACTCCAGTAGTATTTCAGGGTGTTCTGGGCAACACTCCGACACGACTTATACCGCTAATGGGGGGTCTGACGTTACCAGCCCCCTAAGCCCGATATGCGATACTCATAGACGAACGGACTGGACTGTATGTATATTGTCACTGATAGGCTCAGTGGGGTTCCAGGATGAGTTCGCTCATCGTCTTCCCTTGAGGTCAGTACATGGGCAGCCGTTACGCACTGCTAGTGCCGTTGACGTGCTTGTGGTTAAACCCACAGCCAGGGTACTGACGAGTCTTTAGAGTCCCCCACAGATAGTTTCCCAAGTTCGGGCGAAACGTTGTAGAGGCCATATGGTTTTATGGCAGGGTTCGGAAAATGCACGTGCATTTACGCACGTGTCATATTTCGGGCAGATAATACTAGTGGGCTTTGGTTTAAGCCGGATCCATATATTATATTGAGTCGGAATATTTTAGTCTCTCGTATTCATATTCGGTCGGAATACGGATACAGGTATGTATATACAAGCGAGGGATATTTTCGTAATCCGTTACGAGAATATTTTAGAAGATGCATTTCTTTTTGGATTAATCATTTTGGTTTAAATGATTATTTGATTTTTAGAAATGGTGACTCATTGTTAATGACTCATGATTAGTGACTCATTTGTTCTAGCATGTTCCTTAGTGACTCATGCTAATGAGTCACTAAGTGAGTCATGATAGCGTTAAATGAGGTTTGTTTTGTGAAGAGATTTTTCGAGGAGATATTTCTCCTTTAGTTTTTGATAAAAGACTTCAACCTCATTCATCTATTTACATGAGAAGGAAAAGAGAGAAGATTATTATGCTTAGTTTTCTTTTACTCTCTTAAGTTTTCATGAGTTCATCATTTCCAAACCCTAGCATCATCTTCAACCTCCACTCTTACCCTCTCATGTGATGAGAACCAAAGAGTGTTTGAGACAAAGTATTCTACTCATTCTCTACTTCATCTTGGTCATCTCTTTTAGCAGACTTGATGACCGAGTTGCCTCGGTATAGAGGCGGGAGCCCATTTAAAGATCCGTAGATGTGGTGCCACCTCGACGAGGAGCAAAGAGATCGGAGTTGCCCCAAAGGAGCGTGGGATGATGGCTAAAGACCGTAGGACTCGGATCGATCGGTATAGCTTTTCTATCTCTTTACAGTTTGTTAGTTTAACGTTAATAGCAAGATCCGGGTTATAGTATGCGATAGCGCCAGTTATAAAAGTTTTTGTTCCGCGTTTAGCGTCTGAATGACGGCCGGGGCGCTACCTTAGACTTACATTATGTTGGTGCCCTACAAATCAAAGGGCCATGATGCCACCGTAGGATGCAGCGGATTGGGATACTTATGAATGAAGCCACCGTGAATTTGGTATAGATGACACCTCTTCGCATGCTCTTCACAATCCCTTATCATGGTAGGCCAGTAATACCTCGGCTGTTTAATTTGAAGACGCATTTTGGGGCCAGATTGGTGAGCTCCGCAGACGCCCGAGTGAACTTCTTTCATGACTTTTTGTGCTTCGACCGAGGATAGACACCTGAGCCAGAATTGGTCATATGATTTGCGGTATAGCGTATTATTTACAAACATGCATCGAAGAGCTCTCTTCTTCAGCTGAATCCTCGCAGATATTTCTTTGGGCAGCTCGTCATATCGGAGGTATTCTATGAAAGGTTCTCTCTAATCGGGCTCGTCTTAAATGATCAGAGTTTCTTCGGCAAGATTATTCTCCTGTTCTATGCTTCCTTCTTCATACAAAAAGACTGGAGGTAGAATTTCCCGGCTTCTGACTGTTATCAGAATTTCATCCATATTGGGATCAGCCAGCTCCTTGGCTAAGTGAGCGAGTACGTCAGCTTTTCCATTCAACGCCCTAGGAACTCTCATCAGTTCAATATGGGTGAACTGTTTCATGAGCTCTACCACTTAGCTTCTGTACCGAGCTAACTCGGATTTGTATATCTTATAGTCGCCACTTACATGGTTGACGACAAGCTGGGAATCACCGTAGACTCGTAGCCAAAGGATTTCCATTTCTATGGTGAGATCCAAACCAGCTATCAGAGTTTCGTACTAAGCCTCGTTGTTTGTGCGAGGCTCGGTGAGAGCAAAAGAACTTCGTAAGGTTCCTATTGAAAGCGTGATGAACACCAATCCTATCCCTTATCTGTAGGACGCTTGATTTGCTGGAGGTTCATATTGATGAGGCTCTGTCAAAGTAGAGCTCCCAACATGGCTCGTTATTCTTGAGGTGCAGCACTTGTTCGTCGGTTAACTCGCAATTGAATTGTGACCCTTCTGGTATAGGATGAGCGACAAAGAAGTTGGCGAGGGCTTTCCCTTTTACTTCTTTCTGAGGAGTAGATTATGTCAAATTCAAGCAGCATGACAGCCCATCTTGCCATTCTACCGGCTAGGCTTGCTTTGGTCATTAAGTGTTTGAGCGGGTCGACCTTGGAGATTAGTATAACCCGATGAGCAAGAAGATACTGTCTTAGCTTTTTCACGGCAAATATCAGGACATGCACTGCTTTTTTATTGGGGAATAGTTATATTCCGCCCTGACTAATGTTCGACTGAGGTAGTAGAGGGCATTCTCTTTTCCCTCCTCATTATTCTGGACGAGGAGTGCACCGAGTGACTCATCTAGCGTGGCAGTATAAAGAATCAACGGTTTATTTAGGATCGGAGCAGCAACCACTGGAGGGTGCAACATGTACTGCTTGATATTTTCGAACGCTTATTGACATTTGGAATCCCAGATGAAAAGAGCACCTTTCTTCACGAGCTTCGAGAAAGGCCGACATCCCCCCGATAGGTTCGAGATGAACCTTCATATGTAAGCGAGTTTTTCTTGAAAGGATCTTAGCTGTGTCAGATTCTTTGGAGGAGGCATCTCCATAATGGCCTTTATCTTTGATGTGTCAACTTCGATCCCCCGATGTCGGACTATGAAGCCCAAGGATTTTCCCGACGACATACCAAAAGCACACTTCAGAGGATTCATCTTCAGATCATGTTCCCTCAGCCTGGTGAAAACGGTCCTGAGGTCTTGGATGTGGTCGGCCTTGGCTTTAGTCTTGACGACCAAATCATCAACACAATATTCGACGACTTTATGGATTAAGTCGTCAAAGATCTTGGTCATTTCCCTTTGATATGTGGCGCCTGCATTCTTCAGTCCAAACGGCATCATTTTGTAACAGTATATGCCTATCGGGGTTCGAAATGCTGTATGCTTCTCATCCTCAGGCGACATTTTTATCTGATTATACCCAGACGAACCATCCATGAAAGTGAACAGCTCATAATTTGAGGTGTCATAGACCATCGTTTCCATGACTGGAAGCGGGAAATCATCTTTAGGGCATGCCTTGTTAAGGTCCCTAAAATCGACGCAGACTCGGATCTGCCCATTCTTTTTTTTCACTGGGACGATGCATACGATCCAGTTCGCATATTTCTCTTCTCTGATGAAACCGGCTTCGATGAGTTTCTTGGTTTCCTCGATGACCTTTTCTTCCAGTTCTCTTCTCATTCTTCGAGAAGCTTGTTTGATTGTCTTGGCATCAGGAGATATAGCCAGCTTATGCATGGCCACTTTAGGGGAGAGGCCAGGCATTTCTTTGTATGTCTACGCGAAGCAGTCGGCGAACTCATGCTGCAGGGAGATTATCTGCTCTTTCATTTCCTAAGACAAGAGTGAGCTGATGTAGGTCGGCCTTGGATTATCAGGCATTACCAAATCAACCTCGGTTAGCTTGTCGAAGGGTGCATATCTGCCATCATCGAACTCTTAAGGGGCTTCTTTTGGCTCGGCTAGCTCGTCTTCATCATTTGACTCTTCGCTGGCTTCAGTAATATGGATCATCTAGCATGCCTTGATGTCATGTTGAATGAAACATATGCCCCGTCTATCTGGGATTCATCCATCGATGAGAGCTCAGACCTGAGGCGGGTTCCACAGCTCCTCATAAAACTTCTCTTTAGAGTTTGTTTGATATAACCGACATTCACACTTTTTAAAATATTCCCGCATCTCTGGTGCATAATATCTAGGGTTTAGGACGACTCTTATACATCTTTCATAGGGAAGGCATGTGAAAAACAAATCGTCTGGGTGCACGACAGGATTTGACCTAAAAAACAGGATTCTCTTCTGTCCACTCTTTCTTCCGGGAAAGAAGAAGGTTTTCAGCTGGTCCACAGTGGAGACTGACAATGCATCGAGCTCTTTGCACATCTGCTCCGGCACCCTTATGACGGCTAGGGACCCTTCCGTAACTTTGAAGGTCTCTCTTAGCTTCGCTTTTTGCATAAGAGCCCGATTTGCACATCTGTTGCAAGACGGATCCTCTTCTTCTGATTCTTTAGTGTCGCTGCTTAAACGAGGGCGATTTTTGCTTCCAAATGAGCCTTCAATATCAGACTCGTCCGTATCGCTACCGAAATGAGGGTGATTTTTTATGGAAGGACCGACTTCCAGTGTCGGGTTCATCAGTGTCACTGCCGAAACGCGGACGTACCTGGGGTTTTTGCTTTTGAAAGCGACAACCTATTCATATTTGCTTTTGAGTTTCGAGGCCATTCTGTCTTTGGTCAGCCATAGCTCAGGACTTTTGAGGTTCACAAAGTACCGAGAATCTTCGTATCGGACTTCATGCACACCGAATGGCTGGATGTCCCCGTCAATGCGACTTTCTTTGCCATTTTTAGTATACTTCATGCACCTATGGAGAGTTGACGGAACGATGCCATAATCGTGAAGCCACGGTCGTCCTAGGAGGATCTTATAGGACGTGTCGGCGTCGATCATGTATATCTTAGCTTTGGTTTGTAGGTCCCCAAATACGATCGGCAAAGCTATGAATCCCAGAACTTGCTGGCAGTTTTGATTGAAGCCCTAGATGACAATCCTCTCCCTTGACAGTTGTCGGACGTCCATTGATAAACTCTTTAGAGTCCGCAAGTTCATAATGTTCACTGAGGACCCCGGATTAATCAATATGCGATTAATCCGATCTCTATCGCTGTACCCTGTCACGTAAAGCGGTCGGTTGTGCTCGGCTGTTCCCAGTAATAGGTTCATCCTTAAATGTGACCACGGCTGTTTGCAGTGTGTACTAGGTCTCTTTCATATTAATTTCCGCAAAGCGAGCCTGGTACCGCTCGGTGTTTTGTAGAGCATAAATAAGAATATCTTTAAGATCCTTGGACAGGACCAGAGCATCATAGATGCTTAAGAGAAATGGAAGCTTCCGGAGATGAGTTAAGATATTACAGTCTACTGGGGAAGGACTCGAGTCTTCATGAGCAAGCTCTCTTCCATATTCTTTATTAGTGACTTGTTTTTCCTTCCCTTTTGGGTCATTGCCTTGATTTGGCGGTAGAGCTTTACCACTTCTGAGCTGGATTTGGTTGGCCTTTGTGGTGGGCTCCTTGTCCTCTTCAGGAAAACAAAGTTCTTCCTCAGAATCGCTACCAAGGTGGACGACATAGCAGGCCACTATAGGGATCTCGTCATCAGAGTCTTCTTCTAGCTCCTCCAGAATCTCAGCCGCTACTACAGGGAAGAACTCCTTTAATTGAATTAGATTTCTTTCCTTTTGTTCATAGTCTTCAAGGGATTCGATATATTTTTGAATGGTCGATCTCTCTGCAGACTCTTTTTTACGTCTAGCTGCACTTTTCTTCTTCTTGAGCTTTTTAGATTTTGAGCCTAATTGAGCCGAAGTGGTAGCTGGAACGGTGGGCTCCTTATGCCCCTCCCATTCTATTCTGGGCTCATTCTGAAGTAGCTTTAGCATCTTCTTTGTCTTTTTGGACATGTGTATGCTCCATGGAGGTTGCGGCGAGTCGGATTCATTTCTCGGGGCAGCGGATTCAGCTCTCTGCTCCCATAAGGCTTCAGCTTCTGTCTGTATAAAGTTGGTGGTTACAACTTGATTGTTCACTAACACACACTTGGATAGCTCGATCTTTCCGGTCTTATTTTTCTTTTTGACCCAGTCTTTGAAAATATAGCAATTCTCAATAGCATGGCTCACTACTTTATGTTACGGGCAATACATGGGATTGTCGGTCATTTTTGCTTTGCTAGGTCTCTGGGACTCCGGCAATTGTAGACCGTTATTCAAGTCATCCATAAATATCTTGCGGACCTTGTCCCTCCTGAAAGAGTAGAATTTGTTCTTTTTTTCCTCTAGGGAAAGCCCTTCTCTTCCTAGCACTGGCTTTTGGGCTCGGTCTGTTTGACCCGCCCGCCTTTCTCTTATCTTCACCGTCAGACGCATTGAAGGCGTTGTCTTGTTGGAGATCCCACTTTTACGGCTGTCGTCTTTTCTGCTCTTCCAAGACTTCTCACCCTGAGATTTCGGGGTAGACACTTGTTTCGAGCGTTCCAACATTTGTACTCTCTTGGTCAGCTCCTGAAACGTCTTGAGGCCTGATGTACATAAGAATGGGACCATCCAATTGCTGAGGTTCCTAATGAGGAGGCTGATGGATTGGTCCTGCTCTAGCGGCGGTTCGCACTTGACAGTGAGGTTGCACCATCCGGCAATAAAGTTCGTGTTGCTTTCGTTTTTCTTCAGCTTGGTTATCACGAGGTCAGCAATGGAGATTTTTTCACTAACACTCATGAATTTTTGCCGAAACAGAGACTGCATTTAGGCGAAAGTAGTGACGGACCCGTCTGGTATACTTGTGTACCGGTCGAAAGTGACACTAGTCAGGCTGTCGAAAAACTGACGAAGAAAGAGCGCGTCGTTGCCCCATGTATTTCTGCACGACGCTTTAAAGTGGGCGACGTGCTGATTTGCGTTTCCCGTCCCGTCAAATCTTCTGAACTTAGGAATGATATAGCCGCTCGGGAACTCGATCAGATCATACTGTGCGGGATATGGCCGCCCACTACTGCCAATTTCTTTCTGAGCTTTGGTTTCGGTCACCAATGTTTTAACCTTGCTGGTAACCAAATCCATTATCCGATCTTGTGTTAGCGGGATAGTGCTATCTAGGGCCAAGGCATCCCCCGAAGCGGAATGTGGCCGACTTTCGCGTGGCTCGCCTATACTCAGACCTTAAGGGACAGGCATTGGTTGCTTCGGGTCATTATCACCCGGCTCATGAGTGGAAACTTGTGCTTGATTGGATGGCGTCCGGGAAAGTTGAGCCGTGAGCTGCATCACGACATTCGTCAAGTCGATGATTTTGGAGTAAAGCTTGGCCATCTCTTTATCTTTGCTCCTGAGCTGTTTTTGGAGCTCTTGAAGCAGCTCTTGCCTTGTGGTCCTGGGGCGGAATGTTAGCTCTTCCTCGTTGTCCGAGCTTGACTCCATATGGATTGAGGGGTCTTTCTGCCTATCGGCCTCATCGAGAGGGTTTTCATCATTCATAGGAGGCGGATGATCTTGGGAAGCGCCAACCACATTCAAGCCAGATTGGGCTTAGGATTGGTGGCCCCATCCTTTCTTTTGCTGCGCAAGTTATCGCTGGGTCGTGCCCCTGCCATATAGATCGTATGGATAACATATCCGGCTGTCTTTTCATTATTGACAGCTGATTTCGTGGACCGCTGTTGTGGCCCTTCTGTTTCGGTAACGGACAATCGATTGAAGATGGATAGCCTGACTGGATTCTTGAATGGTGCTGGCGCTTCTTTTTTGAATTTGCCCCGCTGCTTTCATATGGCACAGAGCGCCTGATAGTTTCTTAAAGAGACAGTGTCATGCTTTCTCTGTTGGGGCTTGGATATGTCTCTTTGTAGCATCGTTCGGACTGATGTCTCCTTGATTCTGGCAGTAATGGCGTTTTTCTGAACCCACTTCAGAGGTTTGAAGGAATTGCTGACTTTTACGGCCAACTCAGCCGTCGTCATGGGGTAACCCTGCTCTTGGAACCTCATTAGATTCCACTTGGCCGGAGTCCTAGCCCTCTTGTTGGCTCAATACCTGAGCCGCTTCTGTCTCAACCTTTCTGTACTGAGCACTCGATAGGCTTCGGCTCCTTTGGAAGCTACCATAGATTGAGACCTGATTGTCCATTTGTTAGAGTCACCGCCTGAGCTCATCCACAACATTTGATGATGCCATTTGTTTCGGCAGACTTGCCCCAGCTGGAGCACCAAAGAGTCGTTCAGACACCGTCTTAAATTTAGGTTGTGGTGCATTAGCAGTCACAACGTTCGGCCTATTACCCCTTGAGACTGGCTTGGCCTCCTGGTTTGCTGAGATTTCTGCCAGATGAGCGCTTCCGACAGGGTAGATGAAGACGGAACCAAATTGGTAGGGCGGTTCCTCCCACTACCGACTGAGGCTTGCTGGGAGAATCACACGAGCATTGATCTTGACCACTTACGGGATCAGGGTCGCGTTAGAAGTTGAATTCATCTTAGAAGACATCATCGTTGAAAGTTGATTGCTGCACGGAAAAGCATTATTTCAGTACAAACATCGGTATATATGTTAAATGAGTTTGCATGAACTCTTGACCCGAGATATGGGAGGAGCGACAGAGTCCCACCTGGCGTGCCAGAATCTATAGGGTGCCTTTCGTCACCCCATTGAGATGGGAATGCGTGTCGCTTGTCAGGCGTATACAGATTCCCCCTGCCTAAGGTAGGCCGGCGTTTATTGATTGTAGGGATCCGATACTCCGGCAGCTGCGGACTAAGCTGCCGTTAATTACCCCTCACCTTTGAAGCGAAGGAACCTCCGTTTGACGGGTCAACTAGTCATGCGAACTCAATGTGTAGTGTGCGTATGTGTGTCTTGAGGGGTTTTGGGTATATCGGGGCTTTGCAGAGTTTACGGGGGTCCCGCTACCCGGATAGCGGGCTGGGGGTCAAGAGGGCTAGCAGCCTCCTTGCGCGGTGCGGGATAGTGCCCTATTAGAAATTTTTTCTAACGAGGGACGTGTTTTGAGTGTGGAGTGTATGGGAAAAAGAGGGGAGAGGAGCGTATTAAGGACGCGTGAGTGGCGCGTAGGCGCTGGGTGTCCATGGGTCACGTGCCCTGTGTGTGGGCATCGGGCGCCCGCAAGTCACGCGCCCTACATATAGGAGTTTGGCGCCCGCGGGTCACGTGCGCGGCACGCGAACGCTGGATGCCAGCGGGTCACGTGTGCGGCACGCGACCGCTGGGCGCCAGCGGGTCACGTGTGCGGCACGCGACCGCTGGGCGCCAGCGGGTCACGTGTGCGGCACGCAACCGCTGGGAGCCAGCAGGTCACGTGTGTGGCACGCGACTGCTGGAAACACCAGCAGAAAAAATGGCTTAGTCTTTGGGCTGGGAGTTGAATTCCCGAGGGGCTTTGGAGTTGAACTCCTAAACAGGAATTAGGTATAAATTTGCTGTTAAACTCCCAAAAGATTTGGTTTTGGAGTTAAACTCCCATGTAATAAATTGGATGTGGATTTGTAGTTCATATGTGATTCTTCTGCTGCTGTTATTCTATGATGTGATCACTAAATATTCTGAGATGAATGCCAATATTATATATATGAGATATAATTAATATTTCTGCTTTCGTTTCATATGTAATGCTTGGGAAGCATAATTAATGGGACTTCATTAATGAGATTAATGAAATAAAAGAAACCTAAAGATGTTGTAGAAACTTGTTTTAAAAACTGGTAGCTCTAGTTCTTGCTTTGCATAGCGGTATTCCTTGTAGAATATCCAGCACCTTATTCGATAAGGAAAGAGCCGAGATCCCTTCACCGGGAGTGACCTCTTTAGCGAAACTAACAGATGCTACAAACTCAGATTGTCTTTTGATTGCTTTTATAGTTTTTGCTTTGCATAGTGGTATTTGTGAAATATCCTGCACCTCATTCGATGAGGAATGAGCCGAGATCCCTTCACCGGGAGTGACATTTTTAGCAAAACTAGTAAAAGCCTCAAAAACACTCCTTTTCAAAATCACTCGGTTCTACGACGATATCAAGTTCATTACGCAAAAGGTTTCCTTAAAAACCTGTCGTAACCCTCCGTCATTTTAGGAAGTAGAGTACTTAGTATTCGTGCTACGTTTGTTGACCATAGTTAAGGTGTAGTATGCGGTAGCTAAGTGATGTCTTCCTATACAGCATATGATGCGATTAATTAAGACAGTCATGTGACTTTGTTGACCATAGTTAAAGGTCATGTGGGTGGGTCTAATTAATCACGAAATGACGGGTAGAACTTGACTAGTGCTTATGATTTGTTGACCTTAGTTAATGTCATAAGTCACTAGGGGTAAAATTATTATCGGGAATTTCAAGTGTTGAAATTTGCAATGAGATTGCATACCTTCTATGAGATAGTTGGATCCCGATACCCACTTGATTGATCTCAAAAACTATCTATTACCGCAATCAAGAACGGCGTCGCTTGGTAGCTAGCCGGTGAGTACGGGTCGGTCCACAAGGATGTTGTGAATTTCCTAATCGCGCTTACGAGTTAATTCCAAACGGTGTGAATGGATTAATTAAATAAAAAAAAACTAAATTAATTTAGGGCAATTGAATTAAAGATCTAACTATCTAACTAGGGCAAGCAATTAAATTTATACTAGGGCAGAGAATGAAAAATACCTAGGGCAAGAATTGAAATCTAAACTAGGGCAATTAAATAAATCTACTTACTTTACAGATGGCTCTCTCCAAACATCAACACAAGACTTGTCAGATCTGAATTTCTGAAATGAAAAGAGGCATCGATGCTCTCCAAAAGAAATCTAAATTTTATTGATAAAAAGATGCACAGGTAGGCATAAGAAATTACAATGATTAGAGTTCCTATTTATAGAGAATAGGAAACCCTAGGTTATATTTGATTCGCATATCTACAATTACAAATTTGCCCTTAGGTTGACTAGTCAGCTCAGAACCCGAATTATGGTAAAAACATATTTTCCTCCGGGCTTCATGTAGCCGCGGAACCGCGGCATTGGTGGGCTTGGACCGCGGTTCCGCGGCCCATTGGTCTAATCACATGCTGAAAATTCCTGGTATTATTCTGGGCTTCCTGGGCTTCTATATTCTTTGGATCTTTTCTCAATTTGGCTTCTTTATTTCTTCCAGATCTCCAGTGAACAATTTGTAATGGACTTGTAACCGTTCGCTTTGTCATCTTGGACCTTGCATTACCTTGTACTTTGTAAATTTTATCTTTAATGTAATCTTGATCAAGAGTCTTCTGTTTGTTGGTCAAAATCCACTTTTTCATCGTCTTTACATCGTTTTCACTGTTTTCTGTCCAAGAACCGGTAACCTGTAACATGTAGCAGACATGCGTCAAAAGCACTTGTTTATTTATAAAAAGAGTAAGAATGGGGAATATAATAATACAATATTATGATGTGAACAAATACCCCCAAACTTATCTTTTGCTCGTCCTCGAGCAAACTTATTTTTATTCACTAAAATCCTAACCACACTTTTGCAAGGAAACGCGATTGCACTGAGCACGTGCGACAAGCCGTTAAACCTCTAGGTGTCCCTAGTAGGAGGAGTGTTGTCTCCTGAGGGTTTTCAGCAGATACTACCCATAAAATCCTATCAATTCGGCCCTTCGACTTTTGTTCTTCAATTAGGTCTTCTAACAAGGAATTCTATTATCGTCGACTCGTAAATTATCCACCATATTCTTCACACTTCCTCATCATTTAACTTAAGATTATATATATTTTGCAGACCTACTTAGCTTTCGGCATCTCTTAAGTTTTCCTTCTAGGGTTCCATCTCCACTTAGGAATTTTTATCAACTCTACTAAAAATACAAGTTCTATTCTTCACTCCTTTCTCTCATCTAAACTCCAATCACATATCCCCACGTGTGTGTATATATCACCCCTACACTTGGAAATTCAAATCAAGCAATCATACCCTTGTCCGTTGTCTTTAATTGAATTTTTGCTTACACATCTTTCATGCGACCATTAATACTTCTTGAGGTACCAACGACCGATTACAAAATGCGTTTGCACTTTAAAGCGTACTTCCTAGTCTTGTAACACCCAAGGCTTTAGCAGTGACTCCCAAACCAGTTGGTCTAAGGCACTAGGTGATGAAGCACCCTCGCTAAATATTTTTCTATTTTTGCAGCCTTAAGTAATCACAAAAACCAGTGTTCATTTTTTTCTTCTTTATTCACACTTGTATTTATTTTTTTTTATTTTTTTTTATTTTCCATCGTACTAAGGACTTTAGACAAGAGCATTTCAAGCTCTCTTCTACTATTCCAAGTTTCAAGGTGCGTGATTGTGCAAATTGTAGGGTATACATTTTCAGAATCTAGACTTAAGCTAGGAATTATTTTTCAAACTTATACTCTAATAAGAACATCAATACTTTTCCTTCGTTTCGACTTAGCCCAAAAAGTGAACTCAAAATTTGCCTATTTCTAAATAAACTACAAAGATATATACTTTCTACCGTTAAACTTTAAGGAAGGTTATTTTTAGGGTTTTTAATTTACTAAGTCTAAGATCTAGTTGTTCCTAGCCAGTTAACCTATTTGTCAAACTCTAGTCAAATAAGCCAAAATCGAATACAGTAATTTTTATAATTTTTGAAATTTTTCAATTTTTATGGGTTTTAAAATAAGTATGCAAATGCAAAAATATACATATGAATGCGAAGGAAGAAGACGTACCGAGCATAACCCCAAACTTAAACTTGACAGTGTCCTCACTGTCATGCTACACCAAGAGGGTCAAATTGCCGGCACTCCCCTGTTTATTTATTTATAAAAAAATTCTTTTTTCATTTTTAAATTTTTTTTTATTTTGTTATTTTTATTGTTAAAAGAAAAATAAAAATATATATACAACAAAGTCCCCCCCCCCAACTCAAGCTTGGCCTTACACAAGCCAAAGGTTAGCACCAACCATTCAAAAATCTTATCGTGGTAATGGTCGAGTTGGTGAAAGAATGGAGTGGAAAGAAAGGAAATGAGAAGCACATGAGACCGTGTGGAGGTAGAAACGGGATACGGTCTCGGTGGGGGAGAAGAATGGCGGAAAAGAGAAAGAAGTGGAGCACGAACTTGAGGGTGTAAATCGAGTGAATAAATTAACGCAATTTGTGATGACCGATGTGTTGAAAGTGATTGCGCTAACCTATCAACCCGTCGTGAAATGGGGTCAAATACCTCAAGATTCGCAAGAAAACATGGGTACGCCGAACTTGGTATAGGAGATGAAAGCGTAACGGTCTCTTGTACGGTCGGAACAATGGGAAAGACGAAAGGGAGTGAATTAGGGATAGTATCATTCTCACCGTAGTAAACTGTCTCGAACTTGAACGATTCCATTAATGGTTCGAAACTACTGTAAGCAACCGAGTCTGATGGTTCAACTAACTCATCTGAAAATGTAAAGGACTCAAACTCGGGCGGTGAGTCATCAACATCGTCCGAAAAAGTGAAACACTCATAAGTGTTATCGTCTGTGAGAACTGTGTCAGATTCAAAGGAAAATTTTTCAAGCTCACAGTTTTCAAGCGGGGTCGGAATGATGGAAAGGAGGGAGGGTGATACAACAGTCAAAGGTTCAAGCGGATGAATTGGAAAATCGGACACATCAAATAAAAATGGTTCAACCTCGATATGGTCCTCAATACTATCCTTATAATTCTCCTCAAAATTCAACTCATCCATGCCATTATCATCAAAATCCAGACGCATATGAAGTTCGGGAGAAACATCTAATGACTCGGGATGATGAATTGGACATAAAATTTCAATCAAATCGACAGCTTCATCATCCGAAATATTCCCGGCGTCTATATCCTCAATCAAGTGAAAATTAATTTCTTTAGACACCTCATCAAAAGCATGGATATTTATCGATTTAGGTTCTAGAGTGGAGGTGTAAAGATCGAAAGGATTAAGTGTGGTTTCACTCGAAAGGGGTTCTTCACAATTTGGCAAATCAAGCACTACAAAATCACACAACTCATTTTTATTTTCAACTGGTGAATCATTTGGGACAATCGATGGAAAACCGGAGTTGTGGGCTTCAATTGGGTAAGGGTAGGTTTGATTTGGAAATCCTCTCACATTCTCACTCTGTCCAACCGCCTCCTTATACATTGAAAAATTTGAAGCTAGTTGGAAACTAGCTACCGGTTCACTAGGTTGCATAAGGGCGGCCATGGACGCTTCCACATTCCTCACCATTTTGTTTGTTGCTGCAATATAAGCCTCCAACGACTCTTCCAAACTAGACTTGGGTGGTAAGGGGGTTTCGGTAAAAGATTCGAAATTGTTTGGATATGTGAAACTCCCAAAAGGCTGTGTAGGAACAGTGTCTAGTGACGGTGGGAAAGTCGGGTAGGACTGGTAGGAAGTGGGTGGTTTGACAGGGTTAGGGTCAACATGTGGATAAAAAGGTGAATGGACTTGTTGATCCCTAGAACTAGATGAGTAGAGAAGGGTGAAAGATCGGCTGTGAGATTGAGCAATATGCTCAACAATGGACATTGGCTTAGGAGTGACAGAAGGACTTGAAAAAGTGGTATCAACATATGGAGGTGATAAAGGTTGACATGGTTGACACAAAGTGGGTTGAAAAGTCGAACTGTTTCTCCTAGACGCTTCTATTTGATCTTTCAAAGATTTTTTAGGCATGGAAGGATCGTCTTCAAATTGACCAAACAAGTTGACGTACGACGCAAAATTAGGTTCAAGTTCGGCAAGTGATTTATTATGTGGGGTACCCATGTTGTAAGAAGAAAGGGTGAAAGAAAGAAAGATGGGTGGTGGTGTAAGGATTTATTTGCGGCAAGAGTTTGCAAGTTTTCTAATAAAAATTTTCTTTTTTTCTTTTTATCATTATTTGATTTGTTGCAAAAAGATTTTCGAGAAAAGATATGCAACAGAAAAGATTACATGCAATCAATTTCTATTTTAAGCGAGGGCCCACAAATCCAGCACAAGATTGTTATTTGGATGGGTGAATATTTTTAAGGCGCACAAAATTCTACAGGAATATTTCAGAAAAGATATATCTAAATTTCCAGAGAAGAAACAGAGAAGCTTACAGTATAAATTCCAGAGGATGACGTCACCTATGCGCAGCGTTTCCGCGGCAAAAGAGGTCTCGGGCGGCGGAACCGCGGTCACACGTGCAGATCACACCTTCAAATTTTCCTGACGTCACCAAAGAGCCGCCCTTCCACGGTGGGAGCAGCCAAATGCGGCGGAACCGCGGTCTATGGAGCTGATCACAGCTTCGAATTTCTTCTGTGGCTCTTTTATTAAAAGCCTCCTTTGTTCTGATTTTCTGATTTTTGTTTTTCTTTCTGGAAATTTCCAGATCCGAATTTGTGTAGATCCTGCAAGATTCAAAAAACAAAGTACCCTTTCCAAAAATAACAAATTTTTTTTTTTTTGTGATTTTTCAGATTTTTATGATTTTTTAATTTTGATTAACCCGAAATTGCAAAAAGGAAAATAACACGCCATCCCCGGCAACGGCGCCATTTGATTGATCTCAAAAACTATCTATTACCGCAATCAAGAACGGCGTCGCTTGGTAGCTAGCCGGTGAGTACGGGTCGGTCCACAGGGATGTTATGAATTTCCTAATCGCGCTTACGAGTTAATTCCAAACGGTGTGAATGGATTAATTAAATCAAAAAAAACTAAATTAATCTAGGGCAATTGAATTAAAGATCTAACTATCTAACTAGGGCAAGCAATTAAATTTATACTAGGGTAGAGAATGAAAAATTACCTAGGGCAAGAATTGAAATCTAAACTAGGGCAATTAAATAAATCTACTTACTTTACAGATGGCTCTCTCCAAACATCAACACAAGACTTGTCAGATCTGAATTTCTGAAATGAAAAGAGGTATCGATGCTCTCCAAAAGAAATCTAAATTTTATTGATAAAAAGAGGCACAGGGAGGCATAAGAAATTACAATGATTAGAGTTCCTATTTATAGAGAATAGGAAACCCTAGGTTACATTTGATTCATATATCTACAATTAAAAATTTGCCTTTAGGTTGACTAGTCAGCTCAGAACCCGAATTATGGTAAAAACATATTTTCCTCCAGGCTTCATGTAGCCGCGGAACCGCGGCATTGGTGGGCTTGGGCCGCGGTTCCGCGGCCCATTGGTCTAATCACATGCTGAAAATTCCTGGTATTATTCTGGGCTTCCTGGGCTTCTATATTCTTTGGATCTTTGCTCAATTTGGCTTCTTTATTTCTTCCAGATCTCCAGTGAACAATTTGTAATGGACTTGTAACCGTTCGCTTTGTCATCTTGGACCTTGCATTACCTTGTACTTTGTAAATTTTATCTTTAATGTAGGCTTGATCAAGAGTCTTCTGTTTGTTGGTCAAAGTCCACTTTTTCATCGTCTTTACATCGTTTTCACTGTTTTCTGTCCAACAACCTGTAACCTGTAACATGTAGCAGACATGCGTCAAAAGCACCTGTTTATTTATAAAAAGAGTAAGAATGGGGAATATAATAATACAATATTATGATGTGAACACCACTGCGAGTAAGAGTTACTCCTGGGAGAGTTTTACACTTTACAATTAGCCGATCAAGTAGGTGTCCAGAAAGGTGTTAACGGGGTTACGCCCCTGAGAAAATGAGGTTTATTTTAATTAGGTCCGTGCGAAAGCACGGGGAACCTCCCTCAAACTATCGGCACTGGCCCAGCTGAAAGATTGGCGAACTTATAGGGTGTAATTAATCCCGGCTAATCTTTCCCTTTAGGGTTTGAAAGAAGATTTGATAGAAACAGTGGGAGCCATCCTGATTAGATAAAATAATAACCAATCTAATCTTACAAAGAGCGAACGCAGAGTGTTTTCTTCTCTCTCCTGGTAGCGACCATGTCACGCCTTAATCAAGATAATAATATGGATGCATTGACCGAACCTGCTTATTATACTGTGCTAGGGAACGTTGGTTCCGCTCTATCTTATAATTGTTATAAGTCCGAGCAGAAAATAGGGGAATATCCAGATCCCATGCCACCCAATCGAAGAAAGTACATGTTGATGCATCTTCTTCAAGTGTGTTCATTACCAAGAACTGTTTTTCAGTATCCTCTATGTCCTGGGTATGTGATACCGGATCAGGATCCCGCATATGTAATATGTTACATGGGCTACAAATAGGTAGAGAACTGAGAATGGGTGATATGTATCTAAGTATTAGAGAATGGTGCAATTGTTGCAGCCAAGTCAGTTGGCAAATATCATATTGTATTTATACATTGATTCTGAACGAATGTTATTACATACCGAACCTGATATACAACATCACATCAGTTTCTTTATTCAGTTAAAGAAGGATATAATTTTATATTAGCGGATAATGTTGTGAACATTTTCCTGAATCAAGAGTTGATTCAATCAGGCACGATATATAATAGCATATACGTTCTAAATCAAACCACAGTTCAAAGTGTCTAGAACACACACTAGAGGAGTAGTTCGGAAATGAACGAATCCTTCTTGTGGCATTGTAGACTAGGTCATACCAATGCGACACGACCAGCTAAGTTACAAAAGGATGAATATGAGAATCTGTTCGAATTTTTCATCTTATGCTACTTGCCGGTCTTGTCTCAAAGGTAAAATGACCTATACTCCGTTTATTGGAAACTGAGAAAGATTTACTGAACTCTTGGGGCGCATACATGTTGATGTATACGGTCCTATGTCTACAAATGCCAAGGTTGGTTTTTTGTACTTCATTATATTCATCGACTATCTCTCAGGATTCAGACATATGTTCCTATTGAAACACAAGTCTGAAACATTTGAGAAATTCAAGGAATATAAGTTTGAAGTTGAAAAACCAAACGGGTAGAAGTATTCAAGTCCTTCGATGTGATTGAGGAGGAAAATACTTGAGCATGGAATTCCTGGATTTTCTAAATGGAGAATGTGATTCTCTCCCAGCTTACACCTTTGTCTACACCACAGCACAACGGTGTATCGGGGCGGAGGTATCGCACCCTATAAGATATGGCATGCTTTATGATGAGTACTGCTGAGTTACCTATTTTCTTTTAGGGTTATGCACTTGAGAAGCTGTATACCTATTGAATGGGTTCCATCCAAATCAGTGCTTACCACTCCATATGAGATATGAAATGGGAAGAGACCATGTCTTAAACGAGTTGAGATATGGGGTTGTCCGGCCTATGTTGAAAAGCAAAATCCGGACAAACTCGAGGCAAGGTCAGTTCTGTATATGTTTGTTAGGATATCCCAAACATTTGTGAGGGAATATCTTCTACCACTCTGAGGAGCAAAAGGTGTTTTGTTTCTCAGCATGCCACCTTTTTAGAAAAGGAATTTCTTGTGAAGAAATTAGTGGTCATGAGGTAGAACTGGAAGGAGTTCCAGCTACACAAACTAACAGCTGATGATTTGGTGAAACCAAAGGATTCAATAATCTCCAACGAACCTTAGCCTCTCCGCGAATCTGATAGGGTTCCTCATCCACTTGAGAGATACTACGGTCTTCTCGGTGACAGTGGGAGCGAGGATTGCATCATGGTAGATGATAGCCCAACTAGGTTCAGACAAGCCATCACGAGTGGGGACTCTGTGAAATGGCTGGATGCTATGCGATCAAAGATGGAATCCATGTACACCAAGGAAGTATGACTTTGCATGTTGCACCTGAAGGGGTAAAACCTATTAAAAGCAAATGGATCTTGAGAAGATTCTTGGTATAAATGGAAAAGTTGAGACTTTCAAAGCTATGCTTAAGTCCATCAGGATTAATGCAAGTATCGCGGAGTTGGAACATCTGTTTTGATATAGCAGTCAAAATGTTTGGCTTCATCAAAAAGGTTGATGAACCTTGTATACACAAGAAGGCTGTAGAGAGTGAGGTTGTCTTACACGTATTATACGTAGATGACATACTCTTGATAGGAAATAGTTTCCTATGCTACAATCGGTCAAGCTCCACTTATCACAAGGATTCTCAATAGAAGATCGGAAGATACCTACTACATCTTGTGGATTATGATCTATAATGATAGATCTAAGTGGATGTTGGGAGTGTCCCAAATCCAGGTACATTAACAGCATACTAAAGGGGTTTAGTATGGAGGATTCTAAGCGTGGTGGTTCGCCCACTTACTCATGGATCACTCGCGTGCAAGGAATACCCTATGCTTCGGCAGTAGGCTCTATCATGTATGCGATGTTATGTACCAAACCAGATGTAGATGACTCACTAGGTGTAGTGATAAGGAATCAATCGGATCTTGGGAGAATAACTGGACAGCTGTGGAGGACATTCTTAAGTACTTAAGAAGCACTAAAAGAAAGTTCTTGGTTCTAGCTTCCAGAGTGATAAATTCGACTGAAAGTCAGTCACAGGCATTGTCTTTACCCTCAGTGGAGGGACGGTATGATTAGAAGAGTTCCAAGCTAGATACCGTGGCATACTAGACGATAAAGGCTGAATACATTGCTACCAATGATGCTACCAAAGAGGTTGTCTGGACATTACTTGTTCATGAGATGAGCAAGGTTCTTACCATTGAGCGTCCAATAACTGTTATTGTAATAACAATGGAGTTGTGGCTTTCTCCTAGGAACACCGGTCCCATCAGCGATCCGGACATATTCTGAGACTAGTATCACCTGATCAGAGAGATGGTTGATCTCCAACGGATCGAGATTAGGAGAGTTGACATGAAAAACAACACAATGGATCCACTCACCAAGGCCTGCTTTCCCAAATACTATTTGAGTGATTTTGGGATGGTTGAGTATGGGATACTACGACCACTGCTATCTTGTTGGGTATTGGATACTACAACAGACGGCCTTAGTGCAAGTGGGAGATTGTTAGTTATATGTATTACCTAGAGGCCATTGCTGTACATGGGATGTATATTGTAGTGGATGCTTGGACATATATAGGGAGGACTTTCTTGCTCGATATGATAGTATGCTATATGTTTGCTCTTTGTCTTAACATGTTGACTTGTATACGTGATACTGTCTTGCTCTCACATGTTGACAAAGCCCTTTAGGATGTGTACTTGACTCCCAGGACTATGATGGAGATCATACTAGTGGGGCCAAGGGTAGTCCACAAGTACACCCTATAATTGTTCCTAGTCGAGGGAGCATCGAGACAGGGCATCGATGCTCTAGAGTAGACTAGCGTATACGCATCTTGACCCATATGATGGGTGATGGATGATCCCACATCCATTGGTGTTTGAAATCAAAGATAGTGTACGGGTGCTCAGTGTAGACTGGGTACACTGAACGGACTCGCCGAGAACTCCTAGATGGTATTATACCTATCGTCAGATAGCAGTTCTCTGGTGACACTGGTACAGGTTAGTCTGTCGACCCGAGATCGCCATAGCGTCTTGTGTGATTCCCACTGTGCTTTGATTTCCACCTTACCACGGTCAAGAGATCGTGCAAAACGGTGGTTTTTGGGTAAAGTCCCGAGTCATATGGAGGCAATGAGCGATAGGAGGGGATTCTTCTCTCCCGGTATTGGGAGTTGATGTTGCGCTATGCTCGATTGGCCATAACATGAAATCCCTGGCCAGGGTTGCTGAGATTTACCGATAAGTGTTATCAGTAGTTTCTCGAACCGTTATGGACCTTGCATAGGCATGACTTATCGGGCTATTGGGGTCTGACGTTTTACCACCCCCAGGCGATGATATGCGACATATCAGACGAAGAGACAGTACTGTACGGTAGTGTTACTGACAGGCTTTTGCAGGAGTTAGAGCGGGCTTGCTTGCTGATCTTCTGATCGTTCAATACCCGGGTATCCGTTACTTCCAGCTAGTACCGCTAAAGGCTTGTGGGTGCTTGATGTGATCATCACCTACTACCGGCGTATTGACGAGTCTTTAGAGTCCTACACAAAGGTTTCACTGGCTCAGGCAAAACGAAATAGGAGCACATATGTGATATGTGCGGGACCGAGCTTAATATGAGTATGTGATACCGTATTCTATTCTTGCGATATAAAGTATAGATCGGTTATATGTGATATAGCCGGGTTATCGAATCAAATGTTGATTCGATAAGTCGATACTGTATCGATCGGTTATATGCGATATAGTCGGGTTATCGAATCAAGTGTTGATTCGATATGATGATACAAATAATATAAGTCGGTCATATAAGATATAACCGGATTATTAAATCAAGTATTGATTTAATGATTTAATGTATAATTATATATTTGATATATTAATTTACATTAACTAATATTAGCTCACTTAAACATTTATTTTTCTCACATGTGCACACTTAATATATATGTGATATATATTAATTGTGTTTTATTTTGTGTCATGGTTGATGATACAAGATACATGGGTGTAAGAGACTTACACCGTGATAAAGATAATGTAGGATTTATTTATTTAGTGTAAATCAATTATTAGTTGGATAATAGTCACATGGCATGAAGCTTTGAGAAGCTTGGAGACCCATTGACTAGTCCACTAGTTTTGTTTTATACTAGATATTTTGCTAACCCAACCATTATCTTAACTTATGGTTAAGTCTCTACATGAGACATATTAGATATTTTCTCACCCATGGTTGCCATCCTCTCTCACAACATTATCTCTCTTCATCTTTTTCTTCAAGCTCAAGAGCTCTCTAGCTTTTGGGTAAGTGAGAAACTTTAGTGAGAAAATCAATTCCAAAGTGAGCAAAAATCCTACTTCATCATACACTACTAGATTAGCACTTTAGTATAGGGTGTTAGCTTTAGTAATCCTATATTAGTGAAGAGGGGAGCTTGGGTTAGTGTCTCCTCAACGTAGATCATTTTCGGCCTTGAAGACTTCAAGCAAGATCGTTCCTTTCACCTTGAGAAGTCATGAAAGAGTCCGGGAGTTACATGATCGCAGCGAAGGGACCACTACAAGGAGCTTTTGAAGTGAAGGACCGGTCTACAAAGGTTGTATTCCTCATTCACTTAGATGTTAAGTTGTTAACATTGCTTGATTGTTTAAATTTCTAGTTAAAGATTCTAGGTTAGAGTTATTTAGAATGGCAAAAATTTAAAAACGGCATGGACGATGCCTCCCGAAACCTTGCTGCCGTCTTAGGTAACCTTACAATCTGGAGCTATCTGGGGTATTTATAAGAAAATCAAGCAAGTACATTAATCTATATAGACCACTAGAAGACCACCACAGAAGTACGAATCCATTCTACCCTAGTTAGACCGGCGTGACTGGACTTTTTGGCAATGTCGCTGAACCCTCTATCTCCTATGAAGTTGTGGTTTTGCCTGTAGCACACACTCAATATAAGCTATCCTTTGTACTTGCTTGTTTAGTTCCCATTTACCTGAGCTAAAATCTGGGAACTACTTGAGAGTGTTTTGGATTTGTTTTCCGATATGTGAATTCTTGGTTTTTATATTTGGAATGCGTGGTTTTTATATTTGGATTTGATTCCGTCGTTGGACGTTTGTACGTCAACGGGCGAGGGTTGTTTGGTTGTTTTTGCATGCGTAAGCTATAGGTTCTAACCTATAAACAATCTGTGTGCCGTATCGGTTTTCGGATATTGGTTTTAATAGAATTGTGATTGTGTATTGATTTTAGGTATCCTCGCGTGGACTTCCGAGACGACGAAGCACATCTACTTCTGCTAAGCGAGGAGTTTAGCAGGTGAGTAGATTTATATCTACGGGAGAAATCGGATGGATGGCGTATAGCACCCCCGCAACCATTGATATGGAAATGATGTTATAAATTATAATTATGATAAGGTTGATGTTACTGGATATATTTGCTTGAGAATATGAAGTGGGAAGTGAATCATGATAGGTACGAATTGAAAGAGAACAAGTATGAGTTAATGATGGTCTGATATGAGATCGGGATCGATATGCACGACACGAGATTGAGATTGAGGTGTGGTGGGATTAATAAGATATGATATTTATACAGATGTGATTTGAGATATATGTGTATATATATTTATAAATTTATGAGTATAATGAGTAATATGCCGTACAAGACTTTAGATCCGTACCCTCATTGTTGTACAGGTCGATAGATTCCCTATTCTGTTGGATGACCCCGTATGATAGATTACCGTATGTGATGAGATGTATCGGATGATTGATCCGTGCTAGTGATTTGAAGATGATGATCGATGATTATTGTCATATCGGATGTTATGAGGCTAGATCGCCGATATAAAGATTTCCGCCTGAACCATACTTATTTTCAAAACGACGATGTGTATCATTTTGAAGTGACCGTATTATTCTTGTATAGATAGATATACCCATTTATTGTTCATGATGTGTAGGATATTACCCCTCGTGATGTACATACCACGTGCTAGTATTTAATGCTATATGATATCATTTGCTAGTACACCTGCACAATTACCGTTGATGCGCATGTTACACATACACAGATTTGTCGGCTCACACACATTCTTCATCAGTAATTGCCATGTCACTTACACAGTAGAATTACCATATCACTTATACAGTAGAATTGTCGTGCCATTTATACAGGAGAACTGCCCTAGCATAATATTAATCTTAAAAGTAAAAGTACCTTCATTGTTCAGTACTATAACTTGACATGCTTGAATGGTATACCCGATATGCTCATATTACTACTCTATGTTGCATACATCGTACCTTATGGTTATATGCTTGCATGATATACCCGATATACTCATATTACTACTCTATATTGCATACATTGTACTTTATGGTTATATGCATTGAGATGTTGTTTTTATGAGATCTCTGGATTTGAGAACCGCGGTTAAATTTCAAAAGAAATTGTGTATTGTTTTAAAACCGCGGTTTCTCTTGATATGATATTTCGAGATGTCCACCATGAGTTTTCTCGGTAATAAGCAGTGAGTATACCCGATTCGAGAAGCGGGAGGCACCGTTTGCGGGTACATGGTGGACCCGGTGAGGTACCCAGGGCAAGAAGCTCGAGATGTAGACGATGAGCCTGGCAGGAGAGCACTACCTACCGGTGATAGTTTTAGGCTCGGCGGTTATCTGGAGGATACCGACCGAAGTCATGAGATGATATGGGCCGATCCGGACTGACGGAGCCTGAGATAGTTTGGCGCGGAGGATATCTGGAGTATACCGACCGTAGTCGTGATATGGGCTGATCCAGACTGACGGAGCCCGAGATATGAGGATTTACGTGTCGATACTGGACACGGGTTTTCATGATGTTTCGAGTGTCGGTGTTAGACACTCAGGTTCCATGATTTTGATGTGTCGTTGATGGACACACGTGGTTGATATCCTCATATTTATATATAGGCTTATGTTTTCATGATGTTTGAGTGTCGGTGTGGGACACTCAGATTCCATGATATTGTTTGTTTTGTTGATGTACACGTGGATGATATCCACATGCATACAGGCATATGATGTCGGATGTTTATTTATATAAGTCATTTGCATTGACTCGATTGTTGACATATATGCGTAATTGGTCACCCTAGATATCATAGTATTACCTTCACGATTTAGTGACCTAGGAAATCGTTGTTTTATTCGATTACTACTTGCTGATGTTTTCTACTCACGAGTTGGCAACTCACCCCCGTTGTGCCACAGTTCTTATAGGTTTAACCACTTGGGATAAGTTGTCGTATCGCTGGCACACAGCTTCATCCAGGGTGTTTTGCTTTGGTAGCTGGGACACATGTTGGATCGTGCCCACTCTTGTACTATTATATTCTATTGTATCTATATAAACTCCATCAGATCACATCACATCAGATCAGATCAGGACTAGACATTGTATATTGGTAGACCTAGTCAGACTTGGGTATTGTGCGAGACTTAGAGCGATGGATTTATGATCGCTTTCTTGAGTTTTGATGTCTTGCTTCTTTATTTGTTCTTTCTGGGTTGATTCTTCGCCGTTGGGCATCGTATATATGTTATTGCGTGGTTGTGATTCCACCAGTTGGCGAAGAGCTAGCCCCCGCATGGGGATGCCTATATATTGTTATGTATATATTTTTGGATCAAAATATACAAGGGAAGTGCTTCCCAAAATTTTAAAAGACAAAACATGATTCATTATACCTTTATTTCAAAACGGCACCCCTACTATTTTCTGCAAAAAGGTTTAGATTTTCCAGGCTTCGGCTTATTTGATTTACGTCACGCCTTTAGATGTTGTGTAATTTAAGTGCCGGTCATGTGCTAAATTACGGGTCATGACAGTTTTCTTCCTTCCCCACCTTTCGGCACCAGCCTAAGGTTTGCAAGAAGACTATCCAATAAGCACAATAGGTGTACTCTCCTAACACTAGGAGCTCTCGCAACCTGAGAGAAAGTAAAGAGAAAAGACAACCGAATAATCCTATTCAATTTCTCCAGAACCAGAATCCATTCTCGAATTGGAACAAGTTCCTTCGAGTTCGTATGTAACTATACAATGGAATATCCAAGCAATATGGATATTCGTAGTGATATGAAGTGGTTTGGAGAAACACAAAGTGGATGTAGGATTGGAAATGATATATGCGACTCTGTTACAATCCAAAAGCAAAAAGAAGGATCGGTTAACTTGGTTCATGAGTATTAGTTTAGGGTCAGGCCATGGACACTGCCATAGAGAGAGAGAAAAGAAACACTCAGCGTGCACTCTAACCTAGATTAGATTGGTTAATCAATTTATCTAATTAGCATGGCTCCCACTGTTTCCTCGAATTCTCCTTCAAACCCTAAAAGGAGAATTAGTCGGGATCATCTAAAATCACCCGAGGAGTAACACCTACTCATCAGTGGGAATCGAGATCCAACTATCATCGCATGATAATTTGATGAAAGCCACTCAAGTCAACGCATTCCATAAGGTATGTGCATGCCTGGAAAGTTTCTTGTATGTTTGAAACTCCCGATGTAGTTTTTACCCCTAAGACCCAATTGACTTTGACGGAGTCAACAAATTAAAGAGTCCTAGTCAAGTTCAACCCGTCATTATGTTTATTGCATTAAACCCACCTGCACGAGCCCTTAACGGAGTCAATAAGGCCGCATGACTGTCCTAACCAATCGTATCGAATGCTACAAACAATAACCACTTAGCTACAGTACACTATACCTTGACGGAGTCAACAAACGCAGCACGAATACTAAGTACTACTCGTAGGAAATGACAGAGGGCAACGGCTGGTTATTGAAGAAAAATCTTTAACATAATGAACTCGATATCGTTGAAGGAACCGAGTGGTTTTACAAATATATAGTGGCGCAAAGTTTTGCTAAAGAGGTCACTCCCTATGAAGGGATCTCGGCTCTTTCCTCATCGAATGAGGTGCAGGATATTCCGAATGAGGTGCAGGATAAACCTCTTTAGTATGGTTTCAATGTACCTGTATTGGGAAAATCCCAACATCCTTTTAGATCTATCTTTATAGATCTTTATCCCCAGGATGTAGGAAGTATCACCCAGATCTTTCATGGAGAACTTTTATGATAGGAAGAGTTTGACCGAGTGCAGCATAGGAACATCATTTCCTATCAAGAGTATGTCATACACGTACAATACAAGGAATACAACCTTACTCTCTACAACCTTTTTGTATATACAAGGTTAATCTATATTTTTTATGAAGTTAAACTCTTTGACTGCTACATCAAAACAGATGTTCCAACTCTGCGATGCCTGCTTTAATCCGTACATTGATTTAAGCAGCTTACATATCTTTCCGCTGCTCCAACTATCTATGAAGCCCTCTGGCTGTGTCAAGTACACACTCTCTTCTAAATCACCATTTAGAAAAGCGGTCTTGATGTCCATCTCAGATTTCATAGTCATGGTATGTAGCAATGGAAACTAGGATCCTGATGGGCTTAAGCATAGCCACTGGAGAAAAAGTTTTATCATAGTCGACGCGTAGTCATTGATGAAAACCTCTATAAGATATGGGTGATACCTCCTACATCGTGGGGATAAAGATCTATAGAGATAGATCTAAAAGGATGTTGGGATTGTCCCAACTTCAAAACCCACTGCCAGTGTATTGATGAATCTTTAGAGTCCCACACAGAGTGTTTTCACGGTTCAGGCGATATGGTGTAGATGACGTATGTTGGTACATACAGGTGTCCGATTAAATATGTGTACATGTTGCGCAGACTTTAATCGGACGGTTGATAATACTAGCGATTTAGGATTGAGCCAGATTATTAAATCGGTTTGGTTATACCGAAAGGGAGGCCGACAAGCAAACTCATCCTGAACCCCTACTGAGCCTAACAGTGACAATATCCGTACAATCCGGTCTGTTCGTCTAAGAGTATCGCATATCGAGTCTAGGAGGGTGGATAAAGTCAGATCCCTGACAACGTGAAATTTAGTGTTGGCATGAAACCCATCACCACCAGAGAAACTATCAATCCTGGATCGGTAATTCTCGTCCACCATGGCCATAGATTTCTGGTGATGGCCACCCGTGCACAACGAGACATCAACCCCCAATACCGGGAGAGACAAATCCCCGACGATCCGATCACTGCCTCCATGTGGCTCGGGACTGTACCCAACTAAAACCTATTTGCACGACTCCTTTAAGCCGTGGTAGGGTAGTAATCAAAGCACAGTGGGAACTCACACGAGACAAATGACGATCTCAGGTCGATAGACTAACCTGTACATATGTCACCTGGGAACTGCTATCTGACAATAGGTCCAATACCAACTAGCAGGTTCCCGGCGAGTCCGTCCAGTGTATTCATAACCCAATGAGCACCTATATACTATTTTAGGTGAACAAACTAACACCAATGGCTTGTGAGACCAGGCCGCCGCCCCTCGTCGGGGTCTCAATCAGTATACACTAGTCTACACTGGAGTATCGATACCCAGTCTCGATACTCCCATGACTAGGGACTGTTTACATTAATCAGAGCAAAGCTCTGTTCAAATTCCAAGGTGGAAAAAGAAGCAATGCTTCTGTTTTTCTCCAATCAGAGCAAATCTCTGTCTTCAAATTTAAAGTGCAAAAAAAAAAAAAATTGCGCAGCTGGACACGTGTCAGCGCAGCGCAACTGTGCGCTGCGCGACACATGTCAGCGCGACACGTGTCAGCGCAGCGCACCTGTGCGCTGCGCGACACGTGTCAGCGCAGCGCAACTGTGCGCTGCGAAAAAAAAAACTTGCGCGCAACTGCGCTGCGCGACACATGTCAGTGCAGCGCAACTGTGCGCTGCACCCCAAAAAAAAATGTGCAGCTGCGCTGCGCGACACGTGTCAGCGCAGCGCAACTGTACGCCGCGCGACACGTGTCAGCGCAGCGCAACTGTGTGCTGCTCCAAAAAAAAAATATTAGCTGCGCGACACGTGTCAGCGCAGCGCGACACGTGTCACGCTCTGGAGCATTTGCGCCAAGCAGAATTAAAATTCTGAGAAATCTTTTCTGTTCTTGTTAAAACAAGAAAATTTTCTTCTGTAAAACAGAGACCTTCGGATCAAAGATCCAGCGATGGAGAAAATTCCCCAAATCACTCAGAGAATGATCTCTTTAACAAACTTTAACTAATTTATGGGCACTATAAAAAAGACCCTAGACCTCAATTCAAAGGCATCAACATTTCTTGAAAAATCAAGAGCTTCAAACAGAGAGAACTCTGAGAAAAATTTCAAGAAAAAGGTAAAAACCTTCATAAGAGAGAAGAAATTTCTTCTAATAGATCATTGATCTAAAAACAAGATCAATGATCTTCACATAATAAACAGTGCTTTGCACTTCTTATGAACCACTGGTTCTTTAAAAACAAGAAAATAACGAAATAAAAATAGTGCTTTGCACTTTTATGAACCTTTGGTTCTCTGAGATGAGAAAAACAAGAAAAAACTTGTTTTTTCTTAGATCTAAATCAGATAGTGCTTTGCACTTCTTTTATGAACAATCGGTTCTTGAATTTAAAAGGTTCTTAAATTAATAGTGCTTTGCACTTTTATGAACCTCTGGTTCTTGGAACAAAAAAAAATTATTTTTCCTTGATCTAGAAATCAAATAGTGCTTTGCACTTTTATGAACCTTTGGTTCTTGAAATAAAAAGAAAAACTTGTTTTTTGTTTGATCTAAATTAGATCAAGAAATTAAACAGTGCTTTGCACTTCTTTTATGAACCATTGGTTCTTGAATCTAAAAGATTCTCAAATTAATAGTGATTTGCACTTATAAATCTGCACTGTTGCGCTCTTAGGTTGGCGTAAGCCACCAGAGAGCGCCACGTGTCAGCATCTGAACCAATTGCGCTATGCGCTCTCTGATTGGCGCAAAGCGCCTGATAAATGCAATGCATTTCCTAAAAGGGCCAGGCCCAAATCAAAAAGACCAAACAGGCCAAAATAAATTGCAAAGCAATAAAAGGGCAGAGCCCAAATGAAATTGATGCTCTGCATCATTTATAAAGGGCAGAGCCCAAAACAAATTGATGCTCTGCATCCTTTCTGGGCAAAGCCCAAATAAAAATAAAAATAAATGCAAGGCAGAAGCAAATAAAATGTTGAACGTTTCAACTGGACTTAGCCCAATTTTGGCCGTAAGTCCTTAAATTAAATTAACTGAGCACGACTGCTCTTTTAAATTAATTTATATCCGGTTCGAGGGTACATCTCCGAGCTCCTCTGACACTTATCGTTGTAATCCTTCAACGACGTCAGAGAGGTGACGGGTCCCGACGACCACATATGTCAATATGGACTGCGGGGTCCTTAAACTCGTGGACCGAAACGTCCTTAAACTAATATCGGACCGAAACGTTCTTAAACTAACGGTGGACCACTATGTCCTTAAACTGGTATTGGACCACCATGTCCCTAAACTGGCACAATAGAGCCCAAATGCTCTTTTGTCGGATCTAAACGATCCCGTTAAGTCGATCTTAGTCCCAAACTGGACTAACGTATCCTTAACAACCGTTTAAGTTGATCTTAGCCTCAAATATGGCTAACGCATCCTTAAACCTTCAAACAGACTTTAGTCCCAAATTGGACTATAAATTCCCCCAATCAACTTTGGCTCAAGGGTACATCTCTGAACTCCTCTGACATTTGTCGTTGTAATTCTTCAACGTCGTCAGAGAGGTGACGGGTCCCGACGACCATACATGCAATGGACCACTATGTCCCTAAACTGGAACAATAGAGCCCAAATGCTCTTTTGTCGGATCTAAACGATCCCGTTAAGTTGATCTTAGTTTCAAACGGGACTAACGTATCCTTGACGAACGTTTAAGTCGATCTTAGCCGCAACGCGACTAAGGCATCCTTAAACTAAAAACACCAAACCCAAATCTAAGTAAATACGGATTTGGACTAATTCACGTCCTACGGGCGACGGTATTACTCAGTCTCCGTATACTATCCATGGGCAACCACAAACAAAACAAACACCCACGACACGAAGTGAAATTCTGGAGAAAGAGAAAGTTGTTACCGCGAAGCGGTAGCGTAATTAACTGCAGGGGCTTGCGCCTGCAGGGAAGAGCATCCCCACAATCAAAATCCCCTCTAGCGAGGGGGAATCTGACAAAGTCTGCTACATCGGCCGCATCCGTCTAAACCTTCAATACACGGTGCCATAAATCAACTTGGCATCTTCGGAGAGGTGGACGGATAAAACCAAATAGCATCTGCCCCGAATCTCAGCGTCAGGCCATCGCGGTCCTGTGCGCCGTCCTTCGAAGGGGAACAGATTCTGGCACGCCCGGTGGGACCTTTTCCTCTTTCCACTCCACACTTCGTATGTCGTGTTTGCGAACGAATCGCGGTTTGCTGTGGTTGCCTGTGGATTCGAGGTACTAAGATTTGGTGTCTTGCTCCGCGCAGAAAACAGAAGATCAATGGCTTCAAACTACACTACCTGCAACTGCAACTCTCGCTCCATCCCGTCCGGAGGAGTGACTTATGGGCCTCAGGCGGCCTCCATCTTCGCTATGCCGGTGGAACAGGTAACTCAGGCCACCACTGGGCTGTTCTTTGGGACCATGATCCCACCGATGAGCGTCAATGCCCCAATGACATCGCAAGAAGCTCCCAAGAAGTCGGCATTCGATCGGCTTGCTACTACTGCGACCCCTCTCAACGGGTCGCCCAACTCCACTGCCTCGGTTTTTAATAGGCTAGGTCAAAGCTCCAACGGGCCCATGCAAAAGCCCGCGATACCCGAAGTTGCCATCCCAAAGCGGATAGCCATCCCGGCTCAAGCGGACGAAATCATTGGAAAGGCCCCTCCTTCCAAGAAGTCAGTTTTTACAAGGCTGGCCATTCCAGTTGCTGCTCCAGGCGAGATCCTCAAAGCTGCTTCCCCTGCCCAGAGGTCTGTCTTTGACATATTAGACATTACTTCTCAACGGGTGTCAGTCTTCGATAGGCTAGCACCAATAACAGTCTCTCCTCAAAGAAGGGGGCACGACGAAGTCACCCTTGTAGCTGAAACAACTCCATCCGCAAAACACGCTCGACGTCGCCACTGGCGTCGAGTAAGGAAGGCTGGAGGCAACTCCCCCTCTGGGATAACTCCGTCAGCTCCGATGGTGAAGATCGATGCTGCTGTTCCAACCAAGAATAGCTTTGAACTGCTCAACAAGGTGCGCAGAAACTCTCCTACTGCGATGTTGAAACGAACTCCTTCACCTGTAGAGAATACTCCAGAGAAGAAGTTAGAGCAGCCCCCTCAACGGCTGTCCTCTAAAATTTACAAAGTCTGGCGACAAGTCCAAGAGTCGGTGATCGATCAAGACTGCCTCCGATGACAGAAAAAGATGAAGGTTCGGCAGGGGAAGGATTACTCTGTCAAACCACAAAAAGCAAAAGCTACTTGGGTGCCCACTACAACGGCTCCCTTAACTCCAATCACTCAAAAAAGGAGGCCACAAAAAGCCCCTGTGAACATGGCGAAGCATAAAAGCGCTGAACACAAACGCCCCAAATCTGGGGGTATGGTGGTGCACACTGTTTATATGGCTTCTGGAAAGGAGGAAAGCCGCACTTCTACGGGCCACCGACCGCTCACCCGATCCGTGACGAAAGCCTAGGAGCAACAACAAAAGCTTCAGGAAATGATGACTACAATGGCTGCACTCACTGAGCCAAAAGAAAGCTCTGAAACGTCTTCGGATGACCGTCAAGAACAAGAAACCGACGCTGACTTTTTACACAGAGTCCTCGAAAAGAGGGACAAGAAGCTGCAGAGCAAGCGGCTAACATAAAACAGATGGCGCTCCTCTTCCAAGATATGGTAGGGATGATGTTACAGCCGGACCCTCCTGCTGAAGATCCTCCGATCGTCCTTGAAGACGACATGGGAGAAACGTCAAATCCTCCGCCGGCTCTGTCAACAGCCAATGAGGAGGCAATCTCCAGAGTTGACCTAGACGAATATATAGCTCAGCAGATCCGGGTTCATCAGGCGAATGAAGCGGCTGGGAAAATTGTTAGAACCGGACGACCGTATCCGAGCTGGTATGACCAAATCAGTTACCCGCCAGGATATACGATCCCTAAATTCCACGTATATAAAGGGACAGGGAATCCGCATCAGCATGTCGCTCAATTCAGGGCCTTATGCGGCAATACTGGAGGCGATGACAAATTGTTGCTACGTCAATTCGTCGGCAGCTTAGCAGAAACAGCCTTTGAATGGTATTCGGAGCTACCTAACGACTCTGTCAAAACATTTGCAGAGATGGAACTGCTGTTTACACAAAGATTCGCGAGTGCTAGTGAACGCACCCCGATAACAGCACTAATAAATGCCAGGATAAGGCCAAGCGAAACGTGGGTTCAATACGCAACACGATGGCGGAACCTATGGTCGAAATGCGAACAACGCATAGAAGAGGCACCTGCGGTAGGCATGTTTGTGGGCACTCTCGATCCGCAGGCGACCATCTCACAATTCATGATGTTCTTCAGGCCGACCACCTTCCAGGCCTTGATTGACAAATTAGCCCAAATGGACCAGATGGGCCATAGACCGTCTCCTCCAAAATCAGATTCCCGAGATGAGAAAGGAAAAGGGAAAGCGATTGTCGTCGCCAATGCTCAACAACAGTCGAGCAACTCAAAGCCGGTCGTTCGCCAAAACAACGCGCGTCCACGCCCATCCCTCGAAGAGAGGCTAGGACATTCTTACTCGTTTCCTCAGAATAAAACGGGAAGACTGTTCGAGCTGGCAGTGCGCAACAGACTCATTAATCTGCCGAGTCCAAAGCGTCTGTCGCAGCCAGGCGATCTTAATAATCCCAATTATTGCCCTTACCACCAAACGGTAAGTCACCCAATTGAGGATTGTTTCGTCTTTAAGGGATGGATCGAGGATCAATACCTACAAGGCAAGTTCGCGCTGTCTGAAAGCTGGAAGGTGAACCCACCACAGCCGCATACTCCAAAGAAGACAAACACGCCGGGGGCAACTTGTCATGTGATCTCTCACTCATTGGAAGATAATAAAGAGGCTCCTTGCGCCGAGAAAACGAGGGCGGACCCTGAAACAGAAATTCTGCGGCCGTCAGACGAGTTGATCGATGCCTTCCTAAATGAAATTCGTCTGAAAGCAAAAGCCAATCAGGAGCATGAAATGGCCATACTGGAAAGAGCCAAGGCATTCCCGTCAAATCAGAAGCCATACACTGCGGGTAAAAACAAATTCAAGACGAGGAAAAGGTTCGCCAAAGCTCTGTCAGTAGGAATGAAGCTACCGCCCTCTGAAGAAAATACTCTCGCTGAGGCAGAGATGCACCCTAACTTCTGTTTATATCATCAGAAGATCATACATCCTACCGAAGACTGCGAATCCTTTAACTGTTGGTGGCAAGGGTATGTCGCTCAAAAGTAACACTTCGACGGGACAAAGTGTGAAGCTTGTGGACATCGGAAAAATGCGATATATGAGCGCAAAAGAGTCGCCGACGATTGCCATATAGCCGACTCTAAGGCATCCCAAATTATCACCTTTGGAAGCAACTCTGACGAAGAAGCTATCCCCAACTCTTCCCTCGGGGAATCTATTTCAAAAATAAAGGAATTGAGAAGCTGCGAGAACGTTCAGCCATGCAATCGCATGCTACTCGGAAAAAATCCCGACCCCGCAAACAACGGAGCGAACAAAAAGGATAAAAGAAAAGGAAAAAAGGCCCTCGTCGCCAGCGCTCAACAACAATCAGGTGACTCTAGACCGGTTGCTTGCCAAAGCAACAAGCGGCAACCCCTCCAGGAAAAGTTGAAATGTCCTTACTCGTTTCCGCAAGATAAAACAAGGGGACTGTTCGAGCTGGCAGTGTGCGACAGACTCATCAATCTGCCGGGTCCAAAACGTCCGTTGCGACCAGGCGATGTTAATAATCCTAATTATTGCCCTTACCACCAAACAGTAGGTCACCTGATCGAAGACTGCTACGTCTTCAAAAACTGGGTTGAAGACCAATACCAACAGGGCAAGTTTGCGCTGTCTGAGAACTGGAAGGTGAGTCCGCCACAACCGCACGCTCCGAAGAAGATGGATACGCCGGGGGCATCATGTTCATTCATGGAGAAGGACTCATAGACCAGAAAGTCAATAAACCAGATATTCGCCTCAAATACAGCGACAATGGACTGAAATGTCCTTAAACTAATAGCGGACCGAGACATCCTTAAACTAATAGCAGACCGAAACGTCTTTAAACTAATACCGCAGCATCCTTAGGCTGACGAGATAAAAAAATAAAAAATAAAAAAATAAAAAATAAAAAAAAACGGTATGTCCATAAGCAAAAAGGGTACGGATGAAAACCCGAAAGGGCTCCGTGAGTAAAAACAGCAGGACTACCGGCGAGTGTTCGTGAAAACCCGAAAGGGCGCGACCTCGTAAAAAAAAAGAAGAAGAAGAAAATAAAAAGAATAAAAGAAAAAAAAACGGTATGTCCATAAGCAAAACGGGCACGGATGAAAACCCGAGAGGGCTCCGTGAGTAAAAACAGCAGGACTACCGGCGAGTGTTTGTGAAAACCCGAAAGGGTGCAACCTCGTTAAGAAACACTTATAGGGGCCTCTCGACCCTATAAGGAGAAACCACCCGCGTGAGATCCTTACGACTCACAAGGGAACAACACGCTTAGGGATCCCCACGATCCCTAAGGAGAAAATACACTTGCGAGATCCTCACGACTCGTAAGGAGAACTCTCTTATGGGACCTCCACGGCTCATAAGATTTGAAAGTCTTAAGTTACAGAGACCTAAACCTGTGCTTAAGCAACCCCCACAACTTTCGACATTGCCCTACAAGTGGTCCTATATTGGCCCTTGTATACAATCCACGGGCGCGAATAAACATTTCCCTAACCAAGTCCCATCCGTGACTGGGGATATGTCCACACGGTGAACAACCCTTGTGAGTCCTCTCGACTCATAAGGAGATAACACTCTTGTAAGATCCTTACGACTTATAAGAGAACATACACTTAGGAATCCTCACGATTCCTAAGGAGAAAACGCACCTGCGAGATCCTCACGACTCGTAGGGAGAAATACCTTTGTGAGACCCTTACGGCTCATGAAGTTAAAAGCCTTAGTCGACAGAATCCTAACCCTGTTTACTAAGCCACCCTTTGTTCGATATCGACAAAGGCAAATGATGATTCGCTCCTGGCAATATTCCAGTTGTAGCGATGCTGATGCCTAAATCGGTATCAAATTCCAAGTCCTTTCATGGCAAATGATGATTCCCTCCTGGCAATATCCCAGTTGTAGCGATGCTGATGCCTAAATCGGTATCAAATTCCAAGTCCTTTCACGGCAAATGATGATTCGCTCCTGGCAATATTCCGGTCGCAGCGATGCTGATGCTAAGATTGGTATCAGATCCCAAAACCCACACTCGCGATAAAAAAAATCAGCGAGCCAAAAATGCATATGAAATAGCCGAAACGATAGGGCAACTTGCAATAAAAAGCAGCAAGTAAAAATGTATGCATGCAAAATAGCCGAAATGATTGGGCAACTCGCAATAAAAAGAAGCGAGTAAAAATAAAATAAATAGCCGAAATGATTGGGCACCGCGAAAAATAGCCGAAATGATTGGGCAATCGCGACCTTCGCGATATAAAAGCTGAAATGATAGAGCATCGCGGAAAGAATAAAAAAAATGAAAGAATGAAACTTTTTGCCCTACAGGTGAAATCACACCGATCCCTGTATACAATCCAGGGGCACAGATAAAGAGGGAACCATACCTTCCCAACAGGCTCCATCAGAAAGCGAAGCCAAATCTCGACGGTTCATAGACAACCTAGAGACAATCTCGACATTTGTAGCAATATTACAGGCACAATATCAACAAATGAAGCAAACAAAGATCCCGAGCTTCAGGGTCTCGACGTCAACATCGACAACTTAGAAATCACCAACGGCGTTTCTCCTCACTCCAACTAGATGTAGACATGACGTCAACAACCGACCTCAGAATCGCAACGAAACGGAACCATGGCAAAGTCTCTAGTTCCAAATCTCAATGGCCACATCTGCAGCCTGGAGACCAACAACGGTGTGCCTCCTCATTCCAGCAGGACACAGATATTACACCATCAAGCGGAGCGATGGCAAAATCCCAACTCCACCTTAGCATTCGTCTCGTTACAGCAGACGCAATGTCAACAACGGCGTTCCTTCGCAGTCCAGCAGGGTGTACATGCAAAGTTAACAAAAGACCCCATGGTCGAAACCAAGCGGAGTGACGGCAAAATCCCAGCTCCACCTCAGCATTCGCTTCAATACACCAGACGCAGTGTGAGCAAATGAAGCGAAGGCCAAATTCCTAGCTTCAAGGTCTTAACGGCAAGCCATATAAAGCCTGAAAGACCACCGGAGATCATCTCACATGGAGTGGTCACCTCCTCGACGTTCGTTTCGATACAGCAGACGAGTTGTCACCCCAGCGTTCTTCCTCCAGCAGGGATTCGGACGTGACAAAGCAAACGAAGCGTAGGCCACATTCCTAGCTTCAACGTCTTTACGGTAACTCATATAAAACTGGAAAGACAATCGGAGATCATCTCGCACCAGCACAGAATGGTCACCACCTCGATGTCCGTCTCGATACAGTAGACGAGATGTCACCCCAATGTTCGTCTCGACACAGCAGGCGCAACGTCATTAAACGAATGGAGCCACGGCAAAATCCCTAGTTCCAAACCTCGGCGGTTCACTAGCAACCTAGAGACAACCTCGACGTCCGTCTCGATACAGCAAACGAGATGTTACCCCAACGTTCGTCTCGAAACAGCAGACGCAACGTCATCAAACAAACGGAGCCACGGCAAAATCCCTAGTTCCCACCGCAACATTCGTCTCGATACAGCAGACGCAATGCCAGCAAACGAAGCAAAGGCCAAATTCCTAGCTTCAGGGTCTTGACGGCAACTCATATAAAGCCCGAAAGACTATCGGAGATCATCCCCACACCAACGCGGAGTGGTTATGACTCATCGGGGCTCACCAAAATAAGCCTAACCTCAAGTAAAAAGCGACATGGCAAATTCCTAACGCTTGCTCTTCCGACGGTCAAACTGCCAAGGAGGATTGCTTGAAGACGTCTTGTCCAGCCCCCGAAGGGATCAGAGACACGGCAGTCGCAGGGCTACTCGAACAGCACGATTGCCTATCGAGAACTATATCAGCTTATGCGACGGTACGATGGCCAAAACCCTAAGTACCACCAACCTTAACGGGCTTCTGTCGTAAAGAGCAGAGGCTAAATGCGACGTTAAGATGTTCTTGCGAGAAACGCTCGATTCGTCTCGACTTGCGAAAAAAATTGTTGAGGCGGCTCGACTCGTGAGGTAAAGCCTTAGGCAGTGGGCATAAAAGAAACCTGTTTCCTAAGCACTAGGACCCTGCAAGTTGGCCCAAAACGGTCTCTTGCATACCATCCACGGGTCTCACTCTCCAACATCGAACTTCGACAAGGAGGGAAACAACCGCTTACAAGTCCTCTCGACTCGTAAGAGGGAAAAATTCTCTTGTAGGATCCTTACGACTTACAAGAGAAAACCACACTTAGGAATCCTCACGATTCCTAAGGAGAAAAATCCACCTACGAGATCCTCTCGATCCGTAGGGAGAAAAGTCTCTATGAGACCCTCACGGCTCATAGAGTTGAAAAGTCTTAGGCAGCAGATCTGAACCTGCGGCCTAAGCCCTCGCTATCTCATGAAGAAATCAAGAAGCTTACTCTATTACCTGCTAATTATGACGACATGCTGAGAAAGAGGAAAAGCAACAGAAAGAGCATCCGATTTACATTTGATCAAGCGTTCAAGACACATTCATTCATGCATGGGCAAAAAGACTCAGGACAAAAGATATATAATAAAACCAAGCTGGGATAAAAAAAAATCCATTAATATTGCCCGAAGTTCTTACAGTCATAAAAACAATAAACGAAAGTTACAATGGAATAACCTCAGATCCAGGGCATGGATTGAGGAATTCAAAAGCGACCCTATCTATGACTTTCCAAGCCTCGCGGACCATCCTAGTGTGCTTCCTTTCGCAAGCACAAGCGTCAGGGGGGGCCCTCCCGATGTCTTCCACCCTCCGATAAGCAGCGGGTATGGCAGACTGTTGAAAGATCTCGTGTAAGAGGTCAATAAGACTGTCTCGCCGTCTCTTCGAGATAAAGTTCAATAGATACACAGAGTGCACCTTGTCCTCAGCGGCATCCAACGCCCTAAGCGGCACGCCGGAACAGAATAGGGGAAGCGCTTCCCAGATAGCTCCCACGATAAGTTTAAGAAGAGAGGAACGTCGGGGAAGCAGTGGACCATTGTATGCGTCGAAGCGACTCATTATTTCAGCACACTCCTCGTTTGTGAACTCCCGATTTTGAGAGCGGCCAAGTCGGCGGATGCCCTCATGAGAGATGATCTCGTTAAGAGCATACATGTGGGCGTTCATTGTTCCTGTGAAAGAGGATCAACAGAATTATCAGAAAGACTGATTAAGCAAAACGATATAATGCACTGAGGAATAAAATGCCATCTTTAAGTTCCAAGATCCATGAAGAATTCTTAAGAGTTCTTCTATATGATTTGGGAGGAGCAAAGCTCCATTAATGAATTAAGAAAATCCAAGGAAAATCTTTCAGAGAGCAGAGCTCTATGGAACCCTAGTAGGGTCCCCTTTAGTTCTCTTCAGATCCTTTTAAGACCTATAGAGCAAAGCTCTGCTAAGTGAAACCCTAAATAGGTTTCCTTTAGATCAGGGATCTATTGAGAGCGAGGCTCTATCAACGAAAATTAATTTAATTTAATCCAAATTAAAATTTTCACCTAAAAGTTTTAAGAGTTTAACTCTTAAAATTCTTGAAAATAAAGAGCGGGGCTCTGAGTTCTGAAAGTAAAATTTTAGAGATGAGAATCATCTAAGAGACCAAAGGTCCTATTTATAGGCATCAAGTGCCCTTTCAGCTTCCAAGGGATGGCGCGACGGTTCGGAGTCTTCCACCGCTGTGCTCACGTTAGGAGGCCACGTAAGCGCAACGGTGGGGGGGCATTTGTTTACCTTAATCAGAGCAAAGCTCTGTTCAAATTCCAAGGTGGAAAAAGAAGCAATGCTTCTATTTTTCTCCAATCAGAGCAAGTATCTGTCTTCAAAATTAAAGTGCAAAAAAAAAATGCGCAGCTGGACACGTGTCAACGCAGCGCAACTGTGCGCTGCGCGACACGTGTCAGCGCAGCGCAACTGTGCGCTGCGAAAAAAAAAAAAATTGCGCGCAACTGCGCTGCGCGACACGTGTCAGCGCAGCGCAACTGTGCGCCGCGCGACACGTGTCAGCGCAGCGCAACTGTGCGCTGCGCCCTAAAAAAAATGTGCAGCTGCGCTGCGCGACACGTGTCAGCGCAGCGCAACTGTGCGCCGCGCGACACGTGTCAGCGCAGCGCAACTGTGCGCTGCGCCCAAAAAAAAAATGTGCAGCTGCGCTGCGCGACACGTGTCAGCGCAGCGCAACTGTGCGCTGCGCGACACGTGTCAGCGCAGCGCAGCTGTGCGCTGCGCCAAAAAAAAAAAATTAGCTGCGCGACACGTGTCAGCGCAGCGCGACACGTGTCACGCTCTGGAGCATTTGCGCCAAGCAGAATTAAAATTCTGAGAAATTTTTTCTGTTCTTATTAAAACAAGAAGATTTTCTTCTGTAATACAGAGGCCTTCGGATCAAAGATCCAACGATGGGGAAAATTCCCCAAATCACTCAGAGAATGATCTCTTTAACAAACTTTAACTAATTTATGGGCACTATAAAAAAGACCCTAGACCTCAATTCAAAGGCATCAACATTTCTTGAAAAATCAAGAGCTTCAAACAGAGAGAACTCTGAGAAAAATTTCAAGAAAAAGGTAAAAACCTTCATAAGAGAGAAGAAATTTCTTCTAATAGATCATTGATCTAAAAACAAGATCAATGATTTTCACATAATAAACAGTGCTTTGCACTTCTTATGAACCACTGGTTCTTTAAAAACAAGAAAATAACGAAATAAAAATAGTGCTTTGCATTTTTATGAACCTTTGGTTCTCTGAGATGAGAAAAACAAGAAAAACCTTGTTTTTTCTTAGATCTAAATCAGATAGTGCTTTGCACTTCTTTTATGAACCATCGGTTCTTGAATCTAAAAGGTTCTTAAATTAATAGTGCTTTGCACTTTTATGAACCTCTGGTTCTTGGAGCAAAAAAAACTTATTTTTCCTTGATCCAGAAATCAAATAGTGCTTTGCACTTTTATGAACCTTTGGTTCTTGAAATACAAAGAAAAACTTGTTTTCTCTTTGATCTAAATTAGATCAAGAAATCAAACAGTGCTTTGCACTTCTTTTATGAACCATTGGTTCTTGAATCTAAAAGATTCTCAAATTAATAGTGCTTTGTACTTATAAATCTGCACTGTTGCGCTCTTGGGTTGGCGTAAGCCACCAGAGAGCGTCACGTGTCAGCATCTGAACCAATTGCGCTATGCGCTCTCTGATTGGCACAAAGCGCCTGATAAATGCAATGCATTTCCTAAAAGGGCCAGGCCCAAATCAAAAAGACCAAACAGGCCAAAATAAATTGCAAAGCAATAAAAGGGCAGAGCCCAAATGAAATTGATGCCCTGCATCATTTATAAAGGGCAGAGCCCAAAACAAATTGATGCTCTGCATCCTTTCTGGGCAAAGCCCAAATAAAAATAAAAATAAATGCAAGGCAGAAGCAAATAAAATGTTGAACGTTTCAACTGGACTTAGCCCAATTTTGGCCGTAAGTCCTTTAATTAAATTGACTGAGCACGACTGCTCTTTTAAATTAATTTATATCCGGTTCGAGGGTACATCTCCGAGCTCCTCTGACACTTATCGTTGTAATCCTTCAACGACGTCAGAGAGGTGACGGGTCTCGACGACCACATATGTCAATATGGACTGCGGGGTCCTTAAACTCGTGGACCGAAACGTCCTTAAACTAATATCGGACCGAAACGTCCTTAAACTAATATTGGACCGAAACGTCCTTAAACTAACGGTGGACCACTATGTCTTAAACTGGTATTGGACCACCATGTCCCTAAACTGGCACAATAGAGCCCAAATGCTCTTTTGTCGGATCTAAACGATCCCGTTAAGTCGATCTTAGTCCCAAACTGGACTAACGTATCCTTAACAACCGTTTAAGTTGATCTTAGCCTCAAATATGGCTAACGCATCCTTAAACCTTCAAACAGACTTTAGTCCCAAATTGGACTATAAATTCCCCCAATCAACTTTGGCTCAAGGGTACATCTCTGAACTCCTCTGACATTTGTCGTTGTAATTCTTCAACGTCGTCAGAAAGGTGACGGGTCCCGACAACCATACATGCAATGGACCACTATGTCTCTAAACTGGAACAATAGAGCCCAAATGCTCTTTTGTCGGATCTAAACGATCCCGTTAAGTTGATCTTAGTTTCAAACGGGACTAACGTATCCTTGACGAACGTTTAAGTCGATCTTAGCCGCAACGCGACTAAGGCATCCTTAAACTAAAAACACCAAACCCAAATCTAAGTAAATACGGATTTGGACTAATCCACGTCCTACAGGCGACGGTATTACTCAGTCTCCGTATACAATCCACGGGAAACCACAAACAAAACAAACACCCACGACACGAAGTGAAATTCTGGAGAAGGAGAAAGTTGTTACCGCGAAGCGGTAGCGTATTTAACTGCAGGGGCTTGCGCCTGCAGGGAAGAGCGTCCCCACAATCAAAAACCCCTCTAGCGAGGGGGAATCTGACAAAGTCTGCTACATCGGCCGCATCCGTCTAAACCTTCGATACACGGTGCCATAAATCAACTTGGCATCTTCGGAGAGGTGGACGGATAAAACCAAATAGCATCTGCCCCGAATCTCAGCGTCAGGCCATCGCGGTCCTGTGCGCCGTCCTTCGGAGGGGAACAGGGACATTTACGGATGTGCTTATAGACCCCCAGCTCCCACGTATATGATCGCCATCATAATGCTGGTAGTCAAGCAAGAATCCTATGGGCTCTATCAATATGTAATAGTGATGATAAAGACAAACCAGATAGCATACTATCATCTCGAGTAAGACTGCTCTACCGGTATAGGTCCTCCCTCAATCATCATAATCATCCACCTGCGATTACGATAATTGCCTTGAGGGCACTATAACCAACAATCTCTCACTTGCACTTAAGGGCAATTATTGCGATGTCGCATACTCACAGCCCGTGTGATACCGAACACCCAACTTCTCTAGTAATCAGTTTTGCAAAGCCTGTTTGTGAAACTATTGTTTTCGAGAAATAGCCTCAGTGAGTGGATCCGCTCTAATATTTCTTTCTGTATCTATCTATATCTCAACTTCGTGGAGAATGCTATCTCCTAAAATGAGCAATACCTATCTTAGAATTTGTCTAGATATTTGATGGGACCCAGTTCACGAATGAACTCCAAATCCAGCAAACTTCCTAGAATGTATCGTCCACTGAATTTAATCAGTATCATGGTCCATGCCTTTCCTCAGTATCTGCTTGGACCACCTGTCCAACATACTGTCCCTCAAAAAAGGGAAAACTATAACTCTGGCAGTCACTCTGTCATCCAGGTAACCTTCGAGGTCTGAAATGATAACTGTCTCCCGAAGGAGGCTACCATTACCATATCCCTAGAACATCTATTTATGTTCATAAACTGCTTCCCAACGTTTCTCCAGGATTGGATTAATATATCTGCTTATTGCAGCTAGTGCAAAAACAACATCTGGTGTGGTACTTGACATTTCATGATTAAGTCAACTGCCTAAGCAAGTAATAAGCTAATCATGTAGATCCCTCTCCCCTTTAGTCTGTAACACTTTTAGAGAGGGTGACTTCATCACCTGCAGGTACACCACCATGTCAGGAGTCGTCCATTCTAAAATACCTTTAGAATAATGTCAAAGTACCCAGATTAGGATACTTCCCAAATCCAGATCTAAAACTATAGATCTAGTAACCAGAAACCCTGATATTATATCCATATCTAATGTAGAGAAACAACTTTGTGACAACCACAGTATAACCAATCGTAGTATAGGAATATCTCTTCCTATCAAGTGCATGTCATCCTAATATCTGGACATCATTCTCTACTACCTTCTTAGCAAATCCATCTCCTATTCTGATGAAGTCAAAACCTATGACTGTCACATCAAAATAGATGATCTATTTCCGTTATACCCGCTTTAGTCTATAAATAGACATAAGCTACTTTCCCACTATGCTTTCGCTGCTCCCACTGACTACAACAACCCTTTGGCAAAGTCATATACGCGTGCACTTTCAAAGCTAGTTTAAAACGATACTATACTCATCCTCCTACAGGGTCTTATAGTCTAGAACAGCAGCAATGGCAAGTCTGGATAAACAAGAACCTTCCTGTCACCGTCACTGAGAAGACCGAAGTACCTCTCGGGTGCCTGAGGTTACCCACCAAATCTTCGGAGTGGATAATAGAACGTCGAAACCAATTGAATTCTCAGGTTCTATTAAATCTTCAGTGATCATTTGTGGTTCTGGAATCACTTCCAGTTTTACCATACTCCCACTTCTGTTTTCTGAAAAAATCTATCGTACTAAAACTGTGGCGAGTCAAGAACAATATAAATATTGATCTTCCTGATGGTAGAAAGTTAACCCTCGTCAATACCCGGGATAACCCACAAACAGCCATTACTGAAACGTGCCTCAAGTTTATCCGGATTCTGGTTTTAAGCATCAGCCGGACAACTCCCTATACCTTAACATCGTTAAGATATAAATTGATTCTATATATATCTAATATAGAAACAAAAGACCTAATTTAATTGGAACCAGATTCAAAATCATGCAGCTGTCCCCAGTGCATATCAACCAAATGGGAAAAGGCCAATCAGCATTACTCATCTAGGAGTGCATCCATATATGAGTGACCTGAAAGAGAATCAAGTTCTCAAAACCATTAATATCAACGGAATACCAAACACAAGTATCTACATCTTCGACTTCCACGAAGAATCCTGATACTTCCAACAAATGGTGTCAGAGCCAACCCTTTAACCCTTTACTAGCTTATTTAGACGTGCTTAAAAGATCAATCGACAAAAGTTTTCGATATCACAATTCCATTTTTGAAGTTTCTGCCGATTTTCAAAAGTGGTCAAAAAATTATTTCCAGTGGCTTAAAATACGTGCAGGCTTTTTTAAGAGCACACAAAAAATTTGGGCTCATGATGCCTCTAAAGTGCCGCAGAACCACCGCATTTAACCCCTATTTGCGGCGGTTCCGCGGTCATTTAGTAGCAACGGAGCACCAAATTTTTTCTGTAGCTCAGTTATATGGAATTATGATTTTTGACATATATGGTTGTAGCTGGGACTTCTTCTAGCTCTACCTCATCACCACTAATTTTATTTATAAGAAATTTCTTTTCTAAAAAGGTGGCATGTTGAGCAACAAACACATTTTGTTCCTCATCGTGGTAGAATAGATATCCATGTGAATTCTTTGGATATCCCACAAACTTACAAAGAACTAATCGTGCTTCGAGTTTGTCCGGATTCTGTTTTTTGACATAGGCCGGACAACCCCATATCTTAACTCGTTTAAGATATGGTCTCTTTTCACTTCATATCTCATATGGTGTTTTCGGCACTGATTTTGATGGAACTTAATTCAATAGGTATGCAGCTGTCTCAAGTGCATAACCCTAAAAGGAAATAGGAAACTCAGCAACACTCATCATAGAGCGCACCATATCTAATAGGGTGCGATTTCTCCACTCCAAAACTCTATTGTGCTGTGCTGTATACGGAGGAGTAAGCTGAGAGAGAATCTCATTCTCTTTTAAATAATCTTGGAATTCAGTGCTTAAGTATTCTCCTCCTCGATCAGATCGAAGGATTTTACTACTTTTACCCGTCTGGTTCTCTACTTTGCACTTATATTCCTTGAATTTCTCAAAAACTTCAGATTTGTGTTTCAACAGGAACACATGTCCGAATCTTGAAAGATATGAAGTACGAGAAACCATTTCAGGCATGTGTAGACATAGGACCACATACATCACTATGTATCAGTCCTAAAAGTTCGGTAGCTCTTTCTCCGTGTCCAGCAAATGGATTTTTGGTCATCTTGCCTTTGAGACATGACTCGCAAGTTTCATAAGATGTAAATTCAAACTGATTCAAATATCCATCTTTATGCAACTTCGCTAGTCTTTTCGCATTGATATGACCAAGTCTACAATGCCATAAGAAGGTTTCATTTATTTCTGAACTTTTCCTCGTGTGTGTGTTTTGTATATTTAGAACTGTATTTTGATTTAGAACGTATATACAGTTACATAACAAACCAAACCCAATCAACACTTGATTTAGGAAAATGTCATAATATTTTTCTCTAGTGCAAAGTTGTATCCTTCTTTATCTACTAAAGAAACGGATATTATATTGCACATCATCGATGGTACGTAATAACAATCGTTCAAAATTAATGTATTACCATTTGGCAATACGAGGTGATATTCGCCGACAACTTCGGCAGCAACAATTGCTCTGTTCCCTACTCTGAGGGACATATCACCCTTTCCCAGTTCTCTACTTCTTCTTAACCCTTGTAACATATTAAAAATATGAGATCCTGATCCGGTATCTAATACCCAGCACGTAGAGCAAACTGAGAAATAGTTCTCAATAATGAACACACCCGAAGAAAATGCATCAATATGCTCTTTCATCGTTCTGGTTGCGTGAGAATCCTTGCATTCCCCTATTCCTTGCTCAGACTTATGACAGTCATAAGATAAAGTAGAACCAACGATCCCCAGCTTAGTGTAATAAGCGGGTTCGGTCAATACATCTATATTATTATCTTGATTAAGGCGTGTCATAGTCGCTACATAGAGAGAGAGAGAGAAAAAAACACTTTAACATGTGCTCTTACAAGATTAGACTGGTTATTATCTTATCTATCAGGATGACTCCCACTGTTTTTATCAAATCTTTCTTTAAACCCTAAAATGTAAAACTAGCCGGAATTAATTACACCCTACAAGTTCGCCAATTGGTCAGGCAGGCAGGTATTGGTACTCCAAGAGAGTCTCCCATGCTTTCTCATGGAACTAATTAAATAACCTCATTTCTGCAGGGGCATGACCCCGTTAACACCTTTCTTAGACAGCTACTAGATCAGTTAATTGTAAGGTGGAAAAATCTCCCAGGAGTAACTCTTACTCGCAGTGGATATCGGGATCCAACTATCATATAGAAGGTATGCAATCTCGTTGCAAATTTCAACACTTGAAATTCCCAATATCTATTCTTACCCCATGTGGTTTATGACCTTGACAAGGTCAACAAACCATAAACCGTAAGTCAAGTTCAACCCGTCATTTCGTGATTGAATTTAAACCCACCCGCACGACCCTTGACAAGGTCAACAAGGCCATATGACTACCCTAATCCAATCGCATCATCTGCGGCAGATAAGCACTATTCAGCTACCATACACTACGCCTTGACAAGGTCAACAAACGCAGCACGAATACTAAATAGCGCTTATCTGAAATGACGGAGGGCTTCGACTGGTTTTGAAGAAAAACCTTTAGTGTAATGAACTTGATATCGTCGTAGAATTTAATGATTTGAAAAAGAAGTGGTTTAAGCTCTGCTTTTAAAATCAACTAGTTTTCAAAACAAACCGAGTAGGTTGTAGCATATGCTAGTTTTGCTAAAGTGGTCATTCCCGATGAAGGGATCTTGGCTCTTTCCTCATCGAATGAGGTGCAGATATTCATAATGGAATACCGCTATGCAAAGTAAGAACTAGAGTTATCTTTTTGAAAAATTTGATTCTACATCTTTAGGTTTCTTTTGTTTTCATTAATCTCATTAATGACGTCCCATCATTTATGTTTCCTAAATATCACAGAAGAAACAAAAATAAAACATAAATATATGCCATCTGCATTCGCCACAGGGACCCGGGTCTTCACCGTAAGGTTATTTAGCTTACGGCAGGACGGGGTCAGGACTAGCACAGATGCAAAACATATATAGTGTCTACTAGTATATCACATATATAAGTAGTATTCGTCTCATGCAATTTATATGATCACATCATATCAGAATCGGCAGAAGCAAGTATATGAAATATAGGATATACTAGGAGGTCCGTGTTTTAAATTAAGCTAGTAATAAAAAAACACGGATTCCACGGTCGTGATGAATAGCAAACCCACATCCCTAGACCCCTATGAGAGCAGCAAGTGACCCTACCAATTCTAGAGTTAGGCAACCCGGTCTCGACTCCTCGAGATGGTCTCCCACTAGACTCTAGAACCCGATTACTTGTGCTCCCCGCCTTAAGTCTATCCTAATGTGGAAAAGTAAATAATATACATCAATGGAGACAGCAACCTCAACCCGGAAGTATCCCAATAAAAGAATATTACATACAAATTTATTATATTAATGAAAATAGAAAAACTCTCATCTCACGCAAAAACCCCCGGCTATTCATTCACGACAATCCAATATAATATATCACAGCAACACCATAACATCACATGTCATCAACGTAAGAAAAAATGCGTATTCCTAATGTCGTTGACGTATAGCAAAGAGATCGGGGATACACCACATATTACACTTACGGTCGCAGAAAAGAAATGAAAACTACAATAATTAGAATCCGCGTCATTCTTGGATATCATAAATCCGGAATATCACATACTCCGGATTTCATGCCTAACCCAATAAACCTTGCATTTAAGTCTCGAATTGAAAACACTTTTCAATAAACAAGTCGGGTAATTCAACAAGATTCCCGATTCAAAGATCGAATGCTCGTTGGGAACTTTAGTAGATGGCCGCACCCCCGATACCGTCAACGAAGTGCCCTTAGAAGGAACACTGCGGCCGTGAGCATCCGAGTGGATGCTTTTGGCTACGGGGTTCTCTTATAGTCACTTGGTCGGGGTTATAGGGCGTGGCTATCTAGTAGTATTTCCTGGAGAGTGTTCGTGTACAATACGAGATTGTGATGGAGTTTTGATCCGAATCAAAAATTCGTGACAATCGATCAAATGAGACTAAAATGCTAAATTTACAAATCATGAACTAGTTTTCACAAAACTAATTAATGTGGATTCCAAAAATTGTATCACACATCAAAACTATCTAGATGATGTTAAACATTTCGATTGATTTTTCAAACACCTGCAAATCACAGAGACCTCAACAACTTGAGCCTCACTAAAAATTCCCAGAAAACCCAAAATACAAAAATGAAGCAGTACAAGAAGTATCGACTCCTAACATCACTAATGAACCACGGAACCGCGGCAAATACAAGGTAATGGCAGCGGTTCCATGGCCATCTAGATGAGTCGTATTTCAGGTACCTTCATAGAAAAGCCTGCATGATTTTTTGGATATTTTTAATCTGAAAAATTTCAACTATTGAACAAATGGACAGAAACATGTAAAATACGGGTTTTGAATCTTCGATTGAACAATTTAACGTCGTTTAGACATCGCCTAATACTCTAGCTTGGCTCTGATACCATGAAAGTGTGTCTTAGCACCTCTACTAGGTTTCCACATGCATCAAGTATACAATTAAAAAAATTCTAGAGGTATAAACTATACTAACCTAGAATCGAACTAGAGAATTAAGGTTTGTAAACATGAAAGCAAGTTCTAAACTAAGTGAAGAGGGTTACAACCTTTGTAGACCAAGTCCTTCACTTCTATAGCTCCAAGTAACAGTCCCTAGAACTCTTTTTGGCTCCACTTGAAGAAAGGATCGAGCTTGCTATGTGATCTTCGAAGCCGAAGATGATCCATCTTGAAGTCTCTCTAACTCAAGCTCACTCTTCACTAATCAAGTAGTAGTGAAGCAAACAAGCTAAACTAATGAGCTAGATTAGTGTAGGTTGATGAAGTAGAAGATTTGGCTCACTTAGAAATATTTTTCTCTTTGTATTTCCAACTTAAGAAAAACCCTAGAGAGCTCTTGAGAGGGAAGAAGATGAACTTGGGTGAAGAATAATCTTGTGATGAGAGAGTGAACCATGAGCTCAAGATAAGGTTATGATGAATAAATATCTTAAGTAAAACAAAAAGAGAGAGATGAGTCATGGCTTCTCAATACTTCTCCATGCATCCAAGCCATAACTCATTATCTACCCTTTTTCATTTTGCTTTAAATATAAATCATCACAATAATCTTTAACCCTAGTGAGACTCTCATACACCTATGTTCTATGTATTATCAATCATGATACATAATCCATTTTATATATATAAATAAATATATATATATATCATATATATATATATACTTAATTATATATCAAGAGAAGAAAATCTTTAGTAAGCTATAATATTAGTTAATATATAAATATATCAAATATAAATATATATCAAATTATTAAATCAACACATGATTCAATAATCTGATTATATCATATATAACCAACTAATATCATTTATATATATGTATATCATATTATCAAATCAACACTTGATTCAATAACCAGGTTATATCACATATAACCGACTAATATTCAATACTTGATATTAAATCAACACTTGATTCAATAATCCAGTCATATCATATATAACCGGCCAATATTAAATATATATATATATATATATATATATACATAAGTCAAATCATTGAATTAACACTTGATTCAATAATCTGGTTATATCACATATAACCTAACTGATATCAAATATCGCTTGATTAGAATACGGTATCACATACTCGTATTTAATCAAGCTCCCGCACATAACACCATATGTGCCCTACTTCGTTTCGCTTGAGCTAGGAAACCTCTGCGTGAGACTCTAAAGACTCGTCAATACGCCAGCAGTAGGTAATGATCATATCAGATACCATCAAGCCGTCAGCGGTACTAGCTGGACGTAACGACTACCCAGATATTGAACGAATAGAAGATCAACAAGCAAACTTGTCCAAACTCCCGTAAAGCCTATAAGCAACACTTATCGTACAGTCCGGTCTCTTCGTCTGATATGTCGCATATCGAGTCTAGGGGTGGAATCGTCAGACCCAGTAACTTGATAAGTCATGCCGATGTATGGCCTATAACCTTTTGAGAAACTACTGATAACACTTATCAGTAAATCTCATCAGCCTTGGCCAAGAACTTATTGTTATAGCCAATCGATCATAACGCAACATCAACTCCCTATACCGGGAGAGACGAAACCCCTCCTATCGCTCACTGCCTCCATGTGACTCTGGACTGTACCCAAAATCTACCTGTTTGTACGACTCCTTTGAGTCGTGGTAGGGAGGAAATCAAAGCACAGTGGGAACCACACAAGACTCTATGAAGATATCGGGTCTACAGACTAACATGTACAAGTGTCACCAAAGAACTGCTATCTGATGATAGGTATAGTACCATCTAGGAGTTCTCGGTGAGTCTTGTTCGGTGTACCCATTCTCTAATGAGCAACTGTGCACAATCTTTAATGTCAAACACCAATGGTTGTGGGATCAACCATCGCCCCATACAGGGTTAAGAAACGTACACACTAGTCTACTCTAGAATATCAATGCCCTGTCTCGATATTCCCTCGACTAGGAACTGTTAAAGGATGTGCTTACGGACTACACAAGCCCACTGGTATGATCTGCATCATAGTCCTGGTAGTCAAGACAACATCCTAAGGGCTTTATCAACATGTAACAGAGAGACAATATAACAATATAAGTGTACATGTTAAGATAAAGTGCAACCAGATAGCATACTATCATGTCGAGCAAGAAAGTCCTATACATATATATATATATATATATATATGTCCAAGCATCCACAATAATACAATAATGGCCTCTAGGGCATACATATTCCTAACATTCCTAAGTCAATCTCGATTTGCTCGTCGATGATTGTTTATCCGCCATCTTCGAGCTCTCGAGGGGCTTCTTCTGGCTTAGGTAGCTCGTCATCGTCATTTAACCTTTCGCTGGCTTCACCAACATGAATCATGTAGCATACTTCAACGTCAGGGTGAATGAAACCTATGCCCCGTCTATCTGGGATTCGTCGATCGATCAGTGCTCGGACCTGAGCCGGATGCCATAGCCCCTCATAAAACTTCGCTTCGGATTCTATTTGATATAACTGACATTCGCACTTTGTAAAATATTCCCGCATCTCGGGCGCATAATATCTGGGATTGAGGATAGCTCTTATGCCTCTCTCATAGGGAAGGCACGTGATAGACAAATCTTCCGGGTGTACGACAGGATTTGACCCATAAAACAGGATGTCATTCTGTCCACTTTTCCTTTCGGGAACGTAGAAATTTTGTAGTTGGTTCACCATAGAGACCGACAAAGCATCTTGTTCCTTGCACATCTGTTCTAGCACACTTGTGATAACTAGAGACCCTTCTGTAATCTCGAAGGTTTCTCTTAACTTTGCTTTTTTCATGTAGGCCCAATCTGCATAGCTGTTGCTTGGCGGGTCCTCTTCCTCCGAATCTTCAGTTTCGTTTCCAAAATGAGGGCGAATTTTGCTGCCGGATGGGCCTTCGGTATCAGACTCATCCGTATTGCTACCGAAATGAAGGCGAGTTTTATGGAAGGATGGACTTCCAGCGTCAGATTCATCAGTTTCACTGCCGAAACGCGGATGCACTTGGGATTTTTGCTTTTGAAAGTGACAGCCGGCTCAGATTTATTTTTGAGTTTCGGAGCCATTCTGTCTTTAGTCAGTCGTGGCTCAGTATTTTGGGGGTTCATGAAGTACCAAGAATCTTCTTATCGGATTTCATGCAAACCGAACAGCTGGATGTCTCCGTCAATACGTCTTTCTTCACCATTTTGGTATACTTCATGCATTGATGGAGAGTTGATGGAACGATACCGTAATCGTGGAGCTACGGCCGTCCTAGGAGAATTTTATAAGACATGTCAGCGTCAATCTCATATATCTTGGCTTCAGTTTGTAGGTCCCCGAACCTGATTGGCAGAGCTATAGATCCCAGAACTTGCTAGCAATTTTAATTGAAGGCTTGAATAACAATCCTTTTCCTTAATAGGTGTCGGACGTCCATTGACAAACTCTTCAGAGTCCGCAAGTTCCTGATGTTCACTGAGGATCTCGGATCAATCAATATGCGATTAATCTGATCTCTGTCGCTGTACCCAGTCACGTAAAGCGGTCGGTTATGCTTAGCTATTCCCAGTAGCAGGTCTTCATCCTTAAACGTGACCGCGGCGGCATGCAGAGTGTAATGGGCTTCTTTCATATTAATTTCTGCAAAGCGAGCCTGGTACTGCTCGGGGTTTTATAGAGCATAAATGAGAATATCTCTAAGATCCTTAAATAGGACCAAGGCATCGTAGATGCTCAGGAGAGACAAAAGCTTCCGGAGATGGGCCAAAACATTATTGTCCACTGAAGAAGGACTCGAGTTTTCATGAGCCGGCTCTCCACCATCTACTTCATCAGAGACTTGTTTTTCCTTTCCTTTTGGGGCGTTGCCCTGATTTGGCGGTAGAGCCCTGCCGCTTCTGAGCTGGATTTGGTTGGCCTTTGTGGCAAGCTCCTCGTCCTCTTCAGGAAAACACAGCTCTTCCTCAGAGTCGCTACCAAGATGGGCGATGTAGCAAGTCACTATACAGATCTCGTCATTGGAGTCTTCTTCTAGCTCCTCGAGAATCTCAGAACTCCTTCAATTGAATCAGAGTTATTTTATTTTTTTCATAGTCTTCATGGGAATCGATGTACTTTTGAATGGTCGATCTCCCCGCAGACTCTTTTTCGCGTCGAGCCATAATTTTCTTCTTCTTGAGCTTTTTGGATTTTAGGATTGATTGAGCCGAATTGGCAACTGGAATGGTGGGCTTCTTCTGCCCTTCCCATTCAGTTCTGGGCTCTTTCTGAACCAATTTTAACATCGTCTTCGTCTTTTTGGACATGTGCATGCTCCATAGAGGCTGCAGCGAGTCAGTTTCATTCCTCAGGGTAGCTGGTTTAGCTGTCTACTTCCAGAAGGCTTCACCTAGTGTCTATATAAAGTTGGTGGTTGCGGCTTGATTATTCACCAACACACTCTTGGACAACTCGAACTCCCCAGTCTTGTGTTGCTTCTCGACCCAGTCTTTGAATACGTAGCAATCCTCGATAACGTGACCTAGAATTCTGTGGTATGGGCAATACAAAGGGTTGTCAGTCATGCTTGCTTCATGCAGCCTCTTTGGGTTCGGCGGTTGTAAACCATTCCTCAAGGCATCCCTGAATATCTTCTGGATCTTGTCCCTTCTGAAAGAGTAGACCTTACTTTTTATCTCTTCCAAAGTTGGTCCTTCTCCTCCCAGTACTGTCTTTTGCGATCGATCGGTTTTTTGTCCGCCCGCCCTTCTCTTGTCTTCATTGTCGGACGCATTGAAGATATTAGTATTGCTGGAATTCCCGCTTCTATGGTTGTCTTCCCTCTTGCTCTTCCAATTCTTGTCTCTCTGAGGGTCCGGGGTAGACTCTTGATTCGAGCGTTCCAGCATTTAGACTTTCTTGGTCAGCTCCTGAAACGTCTTGAGGCATGCTGTATACAAGAATAGAACCATCCAATTGCTGAGGTTCCCAATGAGGAGGCTGACGGACTGGTCCTGCTCCAGCGGCGGTTCGCACTTGACCTTGAGATTACGCCATCGGACAATAAATTCCGTATTGGTTTCGTTCTTCCCCGGCTTGGTCCTCACAAAGTCAGCAATGGAGATCTTATCACTAACGCTCATGAACTTTTGTCGAAATAGAAACTCCACTTAGTCAAAAGTGGTGATAGACACGTCTGGTACGCTCACGTACCAGTCAAAAGCAACAACGATCAGGCTGTTGACAAACTGACGAAGAAGGAGTGTATCATTGCCCCCTGTATTTCCGCACGATGCTTTAAAGTGGGCAATGTGCTGATTTGCGTTTCCCGTCCAGTCAAATCTTCTAAACTTAGGAATGACGTAGCTGCTGGGGAACTCAATCAGATCATACTGTGCGGGATCGGGCCGTCCACTACTGCCAATTTCTTTCTGAGGTTCAGCTTTGGCCACCAATGTTTTAACCTTACTGGTGACCAAATCCATTATCCGATCTTGTGTTAGCGTGATGGTGCCATCTTAGGCCAGGGCATCCCTTGAAGTGGAATGTGAGCGGCTTCCGCGTGGCTCGCCTATACTCGGGCCTAAAGGGACATGCATTGCATGCTTTGGGTCGTTATCACCTAGCTCATGAGTGGAAACTTGTGCTTGATTGGATGGCGTCCGGGAAATTTGAGACATGAGCTGCAACACGACATTCATCAAGTCGTCTATTTTGGAGTAAAGCTTGGCCATCTCTTTATCTTTGCTCCTGAGCTATTTTTGAAGCTATTGAAGCAGCTCTTGATCTACAGTCCTGGGACAGAAAGTTGGCTCTTCTTCACTGTCCGAGCTTGATTCCATATAGACTGAGGGGTCCTTCTTCTTATCGGCCTCATCGAGATGGTTTTCATCGTCCAGCGGAGGTGGTTGATCTTGGGAAACAGCAACCACATTCAAGCCAGATTGGGCTTGGGATGTAGTGACCCCATACTTGCTTTTGCTGCGCAAGTTGTCACTGGGATGCGCGCCCGCCATATAGACCATATGGATAACATATCCAGCTGTCTTTTCATTATTTGCAGCTGATTTCACGGATCGATGTCGTGGCCCTCCTGTTTCAATAACGGGAAATTGACTGAAAGCAGCTAGCCTAATCGGGTTCTTGAATGGTGCCGGCGCTTCCTTTTTGGCTTTGCCCCGCTGTTTTCGCGCGGAACAAAGCGCTTGATAGACTCTTGAAGAGACGGTGTTATGCTTTCTCTGTTGAGGCTGGGACACGTCTCTTTGTACATCGTTCGGACTGTTGTCTTATTGATTGTGGCGGTCTTGGTGTTTTTCTGAACCTACTTCAGGAGTTCAAAAGAGTTGCTGAATTTTACGGCTGACTCATCTGTCGATGCAGGGTAACCCTGCTCTTGGAATCTAATAAGGTTCAATTTGGCCAGAGCCCTGGCCCTTTTGTTGTCTCTATATCTGAGCCGTTTCTGCCTCAATTTTTCCATTTTGAGCACTTAGAAAGTTTTGGCCCTTCGGGAAGACGCCGTAGACCGATTGACAGAGAGTACAGAAAATACGCCTGCTCCCGCGATTGTCAAACGCACCGTTTGAGCTTGATGGAGATGATTTGTGGCTCCATTGGTGTTGACGGCCTTGCCCCTAGTCGGAACAGTGGAGAGCCGTTCGAATACGGATTTGCATTTAGGGTGGGATGCTTTGGCGACCACAATGTTCATCCTCCTGCCCCTTGAGGTCCATTTGGCCACTTGGTTTGCCGGGGCCTCAACCAGATGAGAGCTTCCGGCAGGGTAGATAATGACAGAACCAAATTTACGGGGCGGTTCCTTCCATTGCGGCTGAGAATTGCAAGGAGAACCACGCGGGCATTGATCTTGACCATGTAGGGAATCGGAGTGGCGTCAGAAATGAAGCTCATCTTGGAAGACATGATTGCTGAGTTAGATATTGTGACTGAAAGTTGTTAACCTGTACATAAAAAAATGACTTCGGTACAGGCAATCGATATATATGTTGATTGACTTTGGATGAACGTTTAACCCGAAATATGGGAGGAGATAAAAGGTCCCGCCGGGCGTGCCAGAATCTGTAGGGTGTTTTTCGTCACCACATTGAGATGGGAATGCACGCGCTTCTCAGGCGTATACAGATTCCCCCTGTGTAGGGTAGGGCGGGGTTTATTGATTGTGGGGATCCGAATATCCGGCAGCCGCAGACTAAGCTGCTATTAATTACCTCTCGCTTTTGAAGCGAGGGAACCTCTGATTGACGGGTTAAACTGGTCATGAGAACTCAATGTGCCGTGTATGTGTGTTGTGTTTTGAAAGGTTTTGGATATATCAGGGATCTCACAGAGTTTATGGGGGTCCCGCTACCCGGATAGCTGGCTGGGGGTCAAGGGAGCTAGTAGCCTTCTTGCGGGGTGCGGGGCAGTGTCCCGTTAGAATTTATTTCTAACGAGAGAGGTATTTTTAGTGGGAAGTGTATGGAAAAAAGAAGGGTGAGTAACGTCCTAAGGACGTGTGGGCGTGGGGCACCTGCGGGCCACGTGCAAGATACATGGGCGCTGGGAGCCAGCGCCTCATGCGCCCGGCATATGGGCGCTGGGTGCCCGCAGGCCACGTACAAGGCGCGTGGGCACTGGGCGCCAGCGCCTTACACGCCCGGGACGTGGGCGCTGGGCTCTTGCAGAAAAAAGGGAGCTTAACCCCGGGATCTAGAATTAAACTTCCGAGTGACTTTGGAAGCTTTCAGAAAAGGAGAGGATTTTTATCTTTATGGAGTTAAACTCCCAAAAGGATTTTTATTGTGGAGTTCAACTCCGAAATTTTTTTTATTATGGAGTTAAACTCCCAAAGATTTTAAATGGAGTAAAACTCCTAAAAGGATTTTTATTGTGGAGTTCAACTCTAAAAGAATTTTTATTATGGAGTTAAACTCTAAAAGATTTTAAATGGAGTTAAACTCCTAAAAGGATTTTATTTATGGAGTTAAACTCTAAAAGATTTTGATAAATGGAGTTGAACTCCCAAAAATTTTCAGAGATGATCAAAGGGGATCCCTATCTTCTCCCTTGAGCCCTGGATCTTCTCTTGAGCCTTGGATCTTCCCAAAATAGGATTTTTTGAGATGGGACCCCTTCCTCCCTCGGTTAGCTCGATCTTGGAGAAAAGAGTAAGACTTAAAAATCTCCCCTTTTGGGGATTTGATGGAAGATCCGAGCTCCCTTTCGTGGGTTTTATAGTGAAAAATTATTTATTTTTAGGAAAAGAAGAGTTAAACTCTTGATTTAAATCAAAAAAAAGAAGAAGGTTTGGAATCTTGAGGAAGGAGAAGGAGGCACAGAACCCTGATTTTTTTTTGAGAGAATGAAAGTTTTTTTTTATTTTTTCATCATATTTGCCTTTATAGATTACACACTTTACATATAGCCTCTTGGGCTTTAACAAATGGCACTTGTGCCACCCCATACCTTATATGTTTATTTCTTTTTGCACATAAGCCATGGGGCTTACAAAATTTTAGCTTTCTGCCCATTTTCTCATACATTTATTTCTAAAAAATGCATTAAACTAATTTATTGCTTCATTCTTGGCATGGAGCCGGCTCCTTCCATGCTTGGTCCTGACTTGGGCTTGGGGGTTGATTGACTTTGACTTGGTCGATCGGGATGTAACTTTTGACCCCAACAAACCTATAACAATTAGACAACGTTTATAAACACATACACAAACACAAAGATATAAACGATGCAAAAATTTCGATTTTAAAACTTTCCATGTTGTCCAAATACAAAGAAAATAGAGAATGAAATCTTGGCAAAAAAGAAGTTAACCAAAAATCCCAATTTCCAAAACCCAAGACACAGAAAAAAGACAAGGCAAAAAGGAGCAAGAATGGCCGCAATTTGCGGCAAAATGAAATTTTTTGGCGGCCCAAATTTCGATGATTGGTTTCGTTTTCATTCTGTGTCATCTACATACCATTATCATCCTTCTTCAATACTCCAAAAAAAATTTCGAGACCAAATTTTTTTTAACAGAAACATGAAATTTAAGGGTTTTGAAAAATGGAATTTTGTCGGTTTCAAAACGCAAGCATCGTCTAAACTAGTTTACGTGTTTGGGTGGCTCTGATACCATATAAGTAGATGCTCATACCCGTGCCTCTAGTTAGCAACCAAGGCGGAATACAAAATAAAAAATTTCAAGACAAGAGCACGAACTCCTACGATCTAGAATCGATTTCAAACACTAAACTAGTAAACTAGGAGTTAACTACTTAGTTAGTAGCTAGCTACCTTTGTAGTCGTGTCTTTCGTCTTCTATTCCACTTCTTAAGCTCCTAGGAACTCCGGAAACAAGCTTGGATGCCGATTTCCTTGTCGAAGATGATCCACCCGAAAGAACCCTAACATAGGCTCTAACTTCAAACTAAAAAGCTAAGTGAAGCAATTAGTAAACAAGACTTACTAGGAATTGGTCACTAGAAATATAGTAGTGTTTATCTATTGGTTTTATCTCTCTATTCTTTTTCTTTTCTCTATTTTCAAAACTCAAGAGAGGAAGAAGAAGAAGCTAATGGTGATGATGAAGCAAATGAGCTGGCATGGCCAAATAAAATCTTATCACTTCATTTTCTTTTTCTTCTTTCTTTTATGTTTGAATGGGTAGAATTGTGACTCACCATGTTGAGTCACAAGTCCACACCATTCTCATAAAATCAAGAAGAGATGAGAAGAGAAGAGAGAGCCACCTCATTTGTGTGTACACACATACGCGCGCGCGCGCACACACACACATATATATATATATATAAATATATATACAAATACACTAATATAAGTATATGCTACAAATACATGCACCCGTGTTCGTATCAAAATACATACACTGTATTCGTATAAAATGCGAATACCCGTATTTGTATTAAGATACAAATACTCGTATTTATATCAAGACACAAATACCCGTATTCATATAAATACCGTATTCGTGTTAAAATACAAATACCGTAAAAGAGAGATACTAGAAGAGAGATATAATATTAGCTTACATTTCATCCAAATGTGATAATCTGACTATCTTTCAAACCGGCTAGAGTTAACAAAATGTCCGATTAAAAGTACGTGTACAAAAACATGTATTTAATTGAAACTAAGTACATATCAAAATACGTACGCTACATTGTTTTGCCTGAGCTGGGAAACCCTCTGTGTGGGACTTTAAAGACTCGACAATACACTGGTAGTGGATTTAACCATAAGCACGTAGCGGCACTAGCTATACGTAACGGCTGCCCAGGTATTAAACGAAAAGAAAGTCGACAAGCAAACTCGTTCGTATCCTTACTGGGCCTAAAAGTAACAATCTCCGTACAGTCTAATCTTTTCGTCTGAGAGTATCGTATATCGGGTCTAAAGATGTGGAAAACATCAGACCCCTAATAACCCGATAAGTCGTGTCGATATAGCTCAAAACCATCCCAAGAAAATACTGATCTCATAATCAGTAAATCTCAACTGCCTTGGCCAAGATCTTTTGGTGATGACCAATCGAACACTACGCGACATCGACTCCCTATACCGGGAGAGATAAATCCCTTCTATCGCTCACTATCCCCAAGTGCTTCGGGACTGTACCCAACTAAAACCTGTTTGCATGACTCTTTAAAGCCGTGATAGGATAGAAATCTAAATACAGTGGAAACACATTCGAGACTGATGACGATGTCGGGTATAAAAACTAATTTGTACCTATGTCACCAGAAAACGGCTATCTGACGATAGCTATATTACATTCTAGAAGTTCTCGGCGAGTCCGTCCAGTGTAACTCAAAACCTAATGAACACATGTATACTATCTTTGGTGTCGTACACCAATGGTTGCAGGACAGGCCACCTTCCCTCATAGAAATAAGAAACGTATACACTGATCTACTCCGGAGTATTGATGTTCTGTCTCGAAACTCCAATGACTAGGGACAATTTAAGGATGTGCTTATACACTACCTAGACCCCACAAGTATGATCGTCATCGCAACTCTAGTAGTCAAGCAAAGATCCTATGGGATTTACCAACATGTATTTGAGATACGTAATATAAATAGAACATATACATGTGTTAAGGTAAAAGACAAACAAGATAGCATACTACTATATCGAGTAAGACTGTCCTGTACATATATATCCCAAGTATGAACATGTAATATACAATCATGTACTATACAATAATGGCCTCTAAGGAATACATATCCAACAAGAACACATCCTCATGCATAGTACATGTAAAAACATAAAAAGAGACTGATCTAAGAACATATTAATAAGTTTATGTTAAACTGGTTTGAAAATGATTTACTTTTATTGTTTAGTTTTTCCAAAAATAATATATAAGAAGACTTCAAACAAATTGAAAAGATTGCAAAGCCCCAAAATATAGAAAAAGGTTAAATAATTTTTAAACATTTAAAAATCCAAAAATTAAACTAAAAAGATATAGATTAAAAAAATATAGTTAATAATAGCAAAAAAGATTTGAAGAGACTTATTTTGATATAGATATAGATATAAATAGTATATGATGATAATAGTTTGATAGAAAATAATATCGACCAACATAAAATCGGGTTAATTTTTGGATGAATTTTTTAAGGAGAAATATGAAATATCTAATAGATTTGAGAGAGAAATATAAAATATGAAAAATCAAAGAGAATTTTTAAAATAAGAGAAAATTTGATGGGGGATATAAAAAACCTAAATAAAAATCTCAACTAACTCAATTTTATTTTAAAAAACTATTTTACAAAAAATTAAGAGATTTTTAAGATTTGAAAATTCAAGAATAAAAACTAAAAGATTTACAATGATTTGAAAAATATAAAAAGAAAAAATATTTGCAAATAATGGAATTGTGTAATGACTACTTTCTATGGGAGTTACTAGGCATGGATTGGTTAGGGACTTGTACGCTACTTTCGACTATAATCAAAGGAGGGTATTGTTCGAGATTCCCAATCACCGGCATTCATCGTCTTTTAAGATTCCAGTCAAGTTATATCCTAACTTGCATTCCTTAGACCATCCTTCTTCCGCCTTTAAAACAAGTCGTACGATACTAGTAGCCCCGATCTTAGCCTTTGCAACTGCATTATCTTTATCTGTTCCTTACCCTTTTACCGTTTATCACTTGTTGGATTTCTCTTAATTTTTAAGTTCCAATCAATTCTTTTCCTTCTTGGTTGCATCAATAATTACCCCTTATATACATCCTTGAATTATTCTCATCGACTTCAAAAATTATCCTAAAAACCTTATGCCGGCCTTCAAGTTATTAGACTCGGAACATCTCATCATTTTTGTTCTTCTAATTTTAATTCCCTCGCAATATATTCCAGTGGCACGCCTTCTTATCAATTAGAGCACTGATTAGTCTAAAAGATTGCACATTAGTATGAACATTTTCCCTAGCTACTTTTGTTAAGTACTAAAAGATATTTCTTGTAAATATAGAATATATGTGGGTTTATTTGTAAAAAATTTATTATTATATGTTTCTACATTATATTTAACATAATGAGTGAAAATACATGCATATAATGTTTATATAAAATATTAGTAATTAAAATATGCATATCATATCAATTCTCTAACCATATTCTTAAGATTTAATATCATATAAAATGGTTAAGATAATATCTCAAAAACACCAAATATTACTAAAACTTTGATTTGAGATATTGTGCAAATATTAGATCAGGTCTGGAATCCAAGAGATTCGAGATGTCGGAATCAAATCTGCCGAAATATGGTAGCAAATCGTAAGATTTAGCAACGGCAGATATTCAGAGCATTATTATCAAAATCCAAATATCGAAGAGATCTCCAAATGTCAACAAAATACAGCACAAAAAATCCCAGAACTTGATCCCACTATATCGCCGCGGTTGGACAGCCAAACTACCATATTCGCGGCGGATCTGCGGCCTCTTGATGGTCTAGGATTTAAGATTTTATGGGTAGGATTTTAACAGCATATATTATTATATGGAATCTAGGGTTTCTGTCTATGGTGACTATAAATAAGACCGAGAGCTTCACGTCTAAAATCATCAAACCAAAGTGATCAAGAGGACTAAAGCAATCCACGCAGCCAGGTGATCATCAGCTAGTCATACCCTCCAACATGAGAGAGAGAGCGAGAGAAAAACTAGGGTTCTTTGTAATCTACCTTGTATAGAAAGTTGTATGCAATAGTTGATCAATAAAGCTAGTCTTTTTATTAGTCTTTCCGCATTTACTTTCTGCATTTTATTTCTGCTTCTTAATCATTTTTTCTTCTTCATCTTGTCTTCTATCTCAAACTATGAGTGAGTAATTCATTGCTTGCTAGGGTTCGTAGGGTAGGGTAGATCAATCAATGATAAAATTATTTAACTTCTTTTAAACATTTTAAAGTTTATAAACTTTAACAAAATAAATGTTAACATCCTTTTGGGGCGCGCTACAAATTCATTGATAGTCACAACTAAGATTCGAGATCCATTTAACACTTGTTTTGTTATTGGCTAGACATAAATAGAGATCAATGTAAGGACAAGGGTTAATAGTGGGGAAATCCTAGTTTCTTCCAAAAACCCTAATCTACATTCATCCCTATTAATCTAATTTTAAACTATTAAAAGATAAAAGATATCATTTTTAATCATTCATCCATTGCTACCAAATCCTATAAACCCTACAAGCTCTTTCCTTATAAACTTTACATCCGTTCAAATTAGATTACAACTAATCAACCAATCTTCAATCGACTCGTCTAAAGCAAGATAAAGATTCAAGTTTCCCTGCGGACAACCCGTACTCATCACGACCAGCTATTAGCGACATCGTCCTGATTGCGGTTACTTTACTAAACACTTCTTTAAAACAGATAAATCAAATGGCGCCGTTGCCTGGAAAACGGCTGTAATTTTTTTCTTGCTATTCGGGTTGAATTTTTATTAATCCACACCATAAAAGAGAATCAAAACTGCATATTGTTGTTAGAGATAGTGCCCTCAGAGTTAATTACGGGATCACAGGCACGTGATTGCAATGATTGAGGGAGGACCTATGCCGGTAGGACAGTCTTACATAAGATGATAGTATGCTATCTGGTTTATCTTTATCATCGTGTACTACTTTAGGTGACCTTACAGGTCACTAGTGCACGTTGATAGAGCCCTTAGGATTCTTGCTTGACGGCCAGCAGTATGATGGCGATCATATACGTGGGAGCTGGGGTCTATAAGCACATCCTTAAAAGGTCCCTAGTCGTAGGAGTTTTTGAGACAGGGCATCGATACTCCAGAGTAGACTAGTGTATACAGTCGAGACCCCGACGAGGGGCGGTGGCCGGTCTCACAAGCCACTGGTGTCAGTTGGTTCACCTAAGATGTATACAGGTGCCCATTGGGTTATGAGTACACCGGACAGGACTCGCCGGGGACATGCTAGTTGGTTTTATACCTGACGTCAGATAGCGGTTCCCTGGTGACATGTGTACAGGTTAGTTCATCGACCTGAGATCGTCATTTGTCTCGTATGAGTTCCCACTGTACTTTGATTACTACCCTACCATGGCTCAAAGGAGTCGTGCAAACAGGTTTTACTTGGGTACAGTCCCGAGCCACATGGAGGCAGTGAGCGGATCTGCAGGGGTTCGTCTCTCCCGGTATTAGGGGTGAGGTCGCGCTGTGTCTAGGAAAGCCATTACACGAAGTCCTTGGCCAAGGCAGGAGATTTACTGGTAGGTATTCCAGTAATATCTCAGGGTGTTCTGGGCTGCACTCCGACACGACTTGTACCGCTTTTGGGGGTCTGACTTTTACCAAGCCTCTAGGCCCGCCATGCGATGCTCATAGACGAACGGACCGGACTGTACGGATATTGTCACTGACAGGCTCGGTAGGGTGTCAGGATGAGTTCGCTCATCGACTTCCCTTTTGGTCAATACCTGGTAGCCCGTTACGTATGGCTAATACCTCTGACGTGCTAGTGGTTAAATCCACAGCCAAAGTATTGACGAGTCTTTAGAGTCCCCCATAAACAGTTTCTTAAGTTTCGGGCGAAACGCTGAAGAGGCCGTATGGATATATGGCAGAGTTCGATCATATACGTGCGGTATTGCACGGATCATGATCGGACGGATAATACTAGCGGGCTTTGGTTTAAGCCGGATCCTAGTATTGTACAGTGTAGATTTTGTCTTATTGCATTTGTATTCGGTCGGAATACAAATGCGGGTATGTATATACAGTCGCGGGGTTATCCAGTAATTTGTTACCGGATCGCTTTTTGAAGTTGCCAGTTTGTATTCCGTTTCGGCCATTTTCCTTTCTATCTTTCTTTGGCTGAATTTTCCATGGAGGAGCTTATTTGCAAATGTGCAAATTAGCAAAGTGGAGGGTGTTTTTTGTAAATGGTTGCTTCATGATGGTTCTAGATTGACTTTGACTTCCTTTGTTCATCATGACTTGCTTTATGGAGATGGGATTAAAAAAGGCTTTGGAAAAGACTTTTGTCATGATGATCACTCATTTTCTCTTTTGCATTATTCTTTTCTCTCTCTCCCTTCACAACACATGGCCGGCCACACAAGGGGGTGGGGCTGTCAAAGATTTGGCTGGGGAAAATATGGTTCTCATATTTTTCTTGGCTTGCAAAAAAACTCCTTACCCTCTCCAAAGTTCATTTCTCCTCCACTCTAAAAATGGCAACTTCATAAACCCCCTCGAGACATAGCATTCTACACTTAGCCTACAGCAATCTTGGACACGTCGACTTGCCAACTTCGTGTCCGAGTTGCCTCGGTCCAGAGGTGAGAGCCCGTAAAAAGACTCGGCGGTGTGGTGCCCTTTCCGACGAGGAGATCAAGACCGGAGATTCCGCGAGGAGCTTGGGATGGAGGCCGAAGACCGAAGGACACGGATCGCTCGGTATAGCTCTCTTTCCTTTCTTTAGTTAGCTAGTAGTAGGTTAATGGTCTGATCCGGATTTATAGTCCGCGGTAGCGCCGGTTTCTGTTTAAAGAAAAGTTTTTGTTTCCGCATTTTGGCCTCGGACAGATGGCCGGGGCGCTACCGTGCACTTATATGGTATCAGAGCCACGCCATTAACCTTTTCTTGCTTGCTCTAATGTGTTTAGAAGTTCGATCGAACAAAAATTCCGAAAACCCGATTTCAAATTTGACAGTTTCTGTCGATTTTCATTTGTGCTCGAAAAATTATTTGGTATATTGTAGAAAATCGTGCAGGCTGTTATAAGAATACTGTAGAAATTTGGTTGCATAAAGTCACTGTATCGCCGCGGAACCGCGGCCGTAACCCCCTTTTGGCCGCGGTTCCGCCGCATAACAGTGAAGTCACTGCACCATTTTTCCTGCAGTGATTCCTGAGTTTAAAATGGGGTTTTTGGTATATTTTGTTTGGGCCCAGATTCATTTTAAGTGCTACAGTTGTGCTTGGGGCCCACTTCGGAATATTTAATCGATCGAAAATTTTAAACATGTTAGTTCACAGTATTTACATTATATCTGCGTCCATGAATGTCATTTGATCGGTAAATCCTGTCTAACTGCTATAGCCCTTTTAGATGGATTTGCGAACGTGACATTCACGTTGATATTCTGTGTTGTGCTGTGATGTTGCGGATTTGTCGTGGTGGATAGCCTGGATGCAATGTTAGTACAGTTTGGTTGTATATGTACATTTAATATTGCGGGGTGAGCGTCCGACATGTGGACTGCCGTTACTGCCTGTTTGTATATTATTCTTTTGGGGCACGACCGAGCTGAGGTCGATGTACCCGTTGTATATTTTACTTTCTGTACTAGGATTACCCTATGATGGGGTGTACGGATAGCCGGGTTCTAGAGGGCAACGGGCCCGCATCTTATGGCTTTGAGACGGAGGGGGCTTTACTCTAGAATTGGCAGGCTATTCGCCGCAATCGTAGGGGGTACAGGTTGACCCAAGGAGGGGTGCTCAAGTTACTGGATTCCGTGAAGTGCTGGGTGGTCCATTCACGTTGTTGAAGGGGGCTGCCTCGCTTCAGCTTTTGGCGGGTAACTTGCCGCGCCCGTAGGGGTCTAGGATTTCATTGCACAGGCTATCCACGCGACCAGGTGAACGTCCGGTTTCAGTAGCGGCTCTATGAAACCCGGAGACCCCAAATATCTGTATTGTTCTGTGATGCTTATTACATTTCTGTGATGTTGCATTTTATCACGCCTTGAGCGAATATTATATATTGATATATATACTAGTAGATGTTGTATATGTTTTACACCCGCGCTAGTCCAGTCCCCGTTCTATCGTTAGTTAAGTAACCTAACGGGTGATGACGGGACCCAGTGGTGAATGCAGATGACATATACGTACATCATTATTTTCGTTCTTTATTGGTGTGATCAATTGATGAGACTGCGTTGATTCGGATCAATGCAAGCTAAACAAACCTATTCTGATATTGTTGGAACATTTTTCAAAAAGTTGTTATTGCAAGGACGTTCTCTTTTGTTTTGCACAGTGGTATTCGGTTATGAATATCCAGCACCTCAGTCGACGAGGTAAGGGCCGAGATCCCTTCACCGGGAGTGACCCCTTGGACAGAAGTTTGCGTCAGGGTAATAACTTTACTATAGCCGATTACTTTTTGCTTTGCATCGTGGTATTCAGTTGGAATATCCTACACCTCATTCTACGGGGAAAGAGCCGAGATCCCTTCACCGGGAGTGACCTCTTTAGCAAAGGTTTTCGTCACTATATTTTTATAAAAAGCTATCCGGTTCCTTCAACGATATCAAGTTCATTACGTTAAAGGTTTTTCGCCAAAAACCATTCGTAGCCATTCTTCATTTCAGACGGGTAGCACGTAGTATTCATGCTATGTTTGTTGGCCAAAGTCAAGGCATAGTGTATGGTAGCTATTTGTTACTTTTCTGCAGCATAGATAGATGCGTTGGTTTGGGACAGTCGTACTGCCTTGTTGGCCAAAGTCAAGGGTAGGTACGGGTGGGTTCAAATTAACCTGGAAAATGATGGGTAGAACTTGACATGTGACTTATGATTTGTTGGCCAAAGTCAAGGTCATAAGAGCATGGGGTAAAAATCACATCGGGAGTTTCTAAAGAAACTGAAACTTGCCAGATATGCGCATACCTTCTGGAGTGTGATAACGTGAGAGGATTCCGTCACGTTGTCATGCGATGATAGTTGGATCCCGATTCCCACTGATGAGTTGGTTTACTCCTCGGGTGATCCCGACTAATTCTTCTTTCAGATTTGGAGGAGAATTTGACGTTACAGTGGGAGGTTTCCTGATTGGATAAAGTGATAACCATTCTGATCTAGGTTAGAGTGCACGCTGAGTGTTTCTTTTCTCTCTCTCTTTGGCAGCGACCATGGCCCGACTCTTGACTATGACTCAGTGACCAAGATTAACCAAACCTTCTTAAAACACTGACTTTTGGATTGTCAGAGTTGCATACCTCATTGCCACTCCTACTCTTACCCTTTTCTCCAGGACACCCTGTATTATTACGAACATCCACTTCCATTGGATAAAACCATCGTATGGTTATATACGAACTCAAAGGAACTTATTCCAGAATTCGAGGATGGTTTCCGGTTCTGGAGAAAACGAATAGGACTATTCAGTTGTCTTTTCCTTTTACCTTCTCTCAGGTTGCGAGTGCTCCTTGGATTAGGGGATAGTACACCTATTACGCAAATTGGATAGTCTTCTTCCAAACCATAGGCAGGTGCCAAATGGTAGGGAATGAAGAAAACCAATTAGCCTAACGAAGGTGTGCAGAAGGTATTAAGTGAAGACAAATAAAGGGATTAGTAAGAGGGCAGAGTAAATTGCGACTGCTATTCACGACCAAACCAAGTATTTCTTCGCCAATCCTACATCACATTTGTATTTCTCCAGAACACTCCGTATCACTACGAAGATCCACAGTTATTTGGATACTCCATCGTATGGTTATATACGAACTCGAAGGAACTTGTTCCAGTTCCGGGATGGATTCTGGTTCAGGAGAAATAGGAATAAGGTTTATTCAGTTGTCTTTTATCTTTACCTTCTCTCGCGTTGCGAGTGCTCCTAAGATTAGGACAGTACACCCATTATGCTTATTGGATAGTCTTCTTCCAAACCATAGGCTGGTTCCGAACGGTAGGGAAGGAAGAAAATCATTTAGCCTAAAAGGGTGTACAGAAGGTAATGACTAAAGACATATGAAGGGATTTGGAGAGATGGCAAATAAATAAACGATTACAGTTGTGAATCTGGATAATGGAAGAGGCATTACTAGGAATACCCGGATACCCCTACGAAACATTTCAATGTTTCAGTTTCACTGTGTATTGTTAATAGAAAACTGATTTCCTGACTAAACCCTTGCTCCAGGGTATGTATTTACCAGGTATGATTCTCACATCTGTATGGTTTTACAGATGATGAGTAGGAGTAAGTTATTGGGAATTAGGTGATCATCCTCATTATATCGGAATTCGTTGTAATTGGTGATATTTGAGGAAATCGCCAGGGCTGTTTGCCGGACGACAAATATTTGGTTTTGAATATCCGCTGTTATGCACCAATTTCAAATTGATATATCTGTACGTCTATTTTGATAGAGTGAGATATACCTTTTTGAAATTATGTCCATGACATTTACCTATATCAGTGGATGGTTAGGTAAGGAGCATTAAACAGCGGTGTAATTCTTCTTAACCATAAGTACAGTTTTCAACCTACGACACACAGGCTTTGAGTTATTCGACTCAGAGGACTTATACAGAGTATTGTATGTTGTCCAGTGTCCATTAGGACAGAGGGGTTGGTTCTCGTACTATACTCTGTTTACTTATGACTTCTCTAGTTCTTAGACAATTGTTTCGTAGAAACACAAGGTCCAAGTATTGAGAAGTTATAGGTATAAGAGTAAATTAGAGAACCAGATGTTGCAAGTATCGGGATTCTTCAAGGTGATCGAAGATGTAAATACTTGTGTATGGTATTCAGTTAATAGTAATGATTAAGAGAACTTGCTTCTCTTTCAGGTTACTCATAATTGGAAGCATTCCTAAGGTGAGTAACGCTGATCGGCCTCCTTCTATTTAGTTGACATGCACTGGAGGCAGTTGCATGATTTGAATCTGGTTCCAATTAAATCGGTGCCTCTGTTTCTATATTGGATATAGAACGGTTCATATCTTAACGATGTTAAGATACGGGGAGTTGTCCGGCTTATGCTTAAAACCAGAGTCTGGATAACTCAAGGCACATTTCTGTAATGGCTATTTGTGGATTGACCCGGGCTATGACGAGGGTTGACTTTCTACCATCTGGAAGATCAATAGTGATATTGTTCTTGACTCGCCACAGTTTTAATAAAAATAGATTTTTTCAGAAAACAGTAATGGGAGTATGGTAGAACTGGAAGTGATTCCAGTGCCGCAAACGATTACTGAAAATTTGATAAGAACCTAAAGATTCAATGTGGATTGACATTCCAATGGCCACTCCGCAGATATGGTGGGTAACCTCAGGCACTCGAGAAGTACTTCGGTATGCTCAAAGACGGTGACAGGGAGGTTCTTGTTTACCCAGACTTGCCATTGCTGTAGTTCCAGACTATGAGACCCGGCAGGAGGATGAGTATAGCGTTGTTCTAAACTATCTTTGGAAGTGTACGTCTATATGACTCTGCCAGAGGGTTGTCATAGTCAGTGGGAGCAGCAGAAGCATAGTGGACAAGTGGCTTATATCTATTTATTGACTAAAGAAGATACAACGGAGATAGATCATCTATATCTGATGTAACAGTCATAGGTTTGACTTCATCAAAATAGGGGATGGATCTGTTAAGAATGTAGTAGGGTGTGATGTCCTAATTTGTGGATGACATACACATAGTAGGAAGTGATATTCCTGTACTACGACCGGTTATACTTTGGTTGTCACACAGTGGTTTCTCCACATAGGATATGGATATTATATCAGACATTCTGGTTACTAGATCTATGGTTTTAGATCTAGATTTGGGTAGTATCCCAATCTGGGTACTTAGACAGCATTCTAAAGGTGTTTTAGGATGGACGACTCCTGGCATGGTGGTATACCTGCAGGTGATGGAGTCACCCTCTTTAAATGTGTCTTACAGACTAAAGGGGAGAGGGATATGCATGATTGGCAGATCACTTGCTTAGGCAATTGAGTCAATCATGAAATGTCAAGTACCACACCAGATGTTGTTTTTGCACAAGATGCAGTAAGTTAATATTGATCCAATCTTGGAGAAACATTGGGAAGCAGTTTTTGAACATAAGTGGATGTTCTAGGGATATGATAACGACAGCCTCATTCAGGAGACAGTTATCATTCCAGGCTTCCAAGGTGACCTGGATGACAGAGTGACTGTCAGAGTTATAGTTTTTCCCTCTGACGAGGGGCAGTAGTTTGGACAGGAGGTCCAAGCGGACACTGAGGGACGCATTACGCAGGATACTGATTAAGTTCAGTTGACTCGATACAGTCTAAGAAGTTTCGATTTGGAGTTCATTTATGAGCTAGGCCCCATCAGATATCCATACACATTCTAAGACAGGTATTGCTCATTTCGGGAGATGTCTTTCTCCGCGAACTTGAGATAAAGAGAGACATAGAAAGAAACATTAGGGCGGATCCACTCACTGAGGTTATTCCTCGAACGCATTAGTTTCGCAAACGGGTTTTGTGAGACTGATTAGTAGAGGAGTTGGGTGTTCGGTATCACACGGGCTGTGAGTATGCGATATCACAATAATTAGCCTTGAGTGCAAGTGGGAGATTGTTGGAGATAGTGCCCTCAGAGTCAATTATTGGATCACAGACACGTGATTGCAATGATTGAGGGAGGACCTATGCCGGTAGGACAGTCTTACTCAAGATGATAGTATGCTATCTGGTTTATCTTTATCATCGTGTACTGACCTTACAGGTCACTATTGCGCGTTGATAGAGCCCTTAGGATTCTTGCTTGACGGCCAGCAGTATGATGGCGATCATATACGTGGGAGCTGGGGTCTATAAGCACATCCTTAAAAGGTCCCTAGTCGTGGGAGTTTTCGAGACAGGGCATCGATACTCCAGAGTAGACTAGTGTATACAGTCGAGACCCCGACGAGGGGCGGTGGACGGTCTCACAAGCCACTGGTGTCAATTGGTTCACCTAAGATGTATACAGGTGCTCATTGGGTTATGAGTATACCGGACAGGACTCGCCGGGGACATGCTAGTTGGTTTTATACCTGACGTCAGATAGCAGTTCCCTGGTGACATGTGTACAGGTTAGTTCATCGACCTGAGATCGTCATTTGTCTCGTGTGAGTTCCCACTGTACTTTGATTACAACCCTACCACGGCTCAAAAGAGTCATGCAAACAGGTTTTAGTTGGGTACAGTCCCGAGCCACATGGAGGCAGTGAGCAGATCTGCAGGGGTTCGTCTCTCCCGGTATTAGGGGTGAGGTCGCGCTGTGTCTAGGAGAGCCATTACACGAAGTCCTTGGCCAAGGCAGGAGATTTACTGGTAGGTATTCCAGTAATATCTCAGGGTGTTCTGGGCTGCACTCCGACACAACTTGTACCGCATTTGGGGGTCTGACTTTTACCAACCCCTAGGCCCGCCATGCGATGCTCATAGACGAACGGACCGGACTGTACGGATATTGTCACTGACAGGCTCGGTAGGGTGTCAGGATGAGTTCGCTCATCGACTTCCCTTTTGGTCAATACCTGGTAGCCCGTTACGTATGGCTAATACCTCTGACGTGCTAGTGGTTAAATCCACAGCCAAAGTATTGACGAGTCTTTAGAGTCCCCCACAAACAGTTTCTCAAGTTTCGGGCGAAACGCTGTAGAGGCCGTATGGATATATGGCAGGGTTCGATCATATACGTGCGGTATTGCACGGATCATGATCGGACGGATAATACTAGCGAGCTTTGGTTTAAGCCGGATCCTAGTATTGTACAGTGTAGATTTTGTCTCATTGCATTTGTATTCGGTCGGAATACAAATGCGGGTATGTATATACAGTCGTGGGGTTATCCAGTAATTTGTTACCGGATCACTTTTTGAAGTTGCCAGTTTGTATTCCGTTTCGGCCATTTTCCTTTCTATCTTTCTTTGGCTGAATTTTCCATGGAGGGGCTTATTTGCAAATGTGCAAATTAGCAAAGTGGAGGGTGTTTTTTGTAAGTGGTTGCTTTATGATGGTTCTAGATTGACTTTGACTTCCTTTGTTCATCATGACTTGCTTTATGGAGATGGGATTGAAAAAGGCTTTGGAAAAGACTTTTTTCATGATGATCACTCATTTTCTCTTTTGCATTATTCCTTTCTCTCTCTCCCTTCACAACACATGGCCGGCCACACAAGGGGGTGGGGCTGTCAAAGATTTGGCTGGGGAAAATATGGTTCTCATATTTTTCTTGGCTTGCAAAAAAAACTCCTTACCCTCTCCAAAGTTCATTTCTCCTCCACTCTAAAAATGGCAACTTCATAAACCCCCTCGAGACATAGCATTCTACACTTAACCTACAGCAATCTTGGACACGCCGGCTTGCCAACTTCGTGTCCGAGTTGCCTCGGTCCAGAGGTGGGAGCCCGTAAAAAGACTCGGTGATGTGGTGCCCTTTCCGACGAGGAGATCAAGACCGGAGATTCCGCGAGGAGCTTGGGATGGAGGCCAAAGACCGAAGGACACGGATCGCTCGGTATAGCTCTCTACCCTTTCTCTAGTTAGCTAGTAGTAGGTTAATGGTCCGATCCGGATTTATAGTCTGCGGTAGCGCCGGTTTCTATTTAAAGAAAAGTTTTTGTTTCCGCATTTTGGCCTCGGACAGACGGCCGGGGCGCTACCGTGCACTTACAATTGTGTATTTAACGATTAGTGTGCGAATTTTGAAAGGGAATTTAAAGTCACTGGAGCGAGGAAATAGAGAATCATAGACTTTCAATGAGGACAAGAGAAGAATTAGAAGGCACTGAAGAAAAATCAGGAGACGAATGCACCATAGTGCGGCGGAACCGTGGCATAAGCAAGCATTTCGCGGTGGAAGCGCGGCTCTCTGGTGGAGTTGCGTCGCCAAACTTCTTTGGTATCTTTCTCTGATCTTTCTCTCTCCTCTAAAGTCCAATATTCTGATTTTTTCTGCAGGATTCTTTGCAAATATCGCCGCTCAAAATTCTTTTTGCGTGTTTTGATATTAGTTTGTTTGTGCATATTTTAACCGGACATTAAGGGGCAATAACCCAAATTTAGATTAGGTGGGGATTTCATCACCCTTCCTAGGCCCCACAAATCACAAAACGAGCATACTTTCACCCTACATTAATTAAAAAATATCTAAACCAAGACTCTAAGAACCGTCATGCTCAATTAGGATAGAGGAGGGTCGTGGGTAATCTATCACTTATCCGCATCTCTCTTGTGGTGTCTTAGCAAGTGCGACTAAGAAAAATGATTACTTAATTAGGCACGCTATTTTCGGTGATTCATAAGCGGATACCTCCTACTTACCTGGAACTTACCTGGCCACAAAAGCGATAAAGAGGTGGTAGAGGATTGATCCTGCGATTTGTCCTTTGGTCTAGGAGCGGTCTAGTGACTTGACCTAGGTGACCATAGTTCTAGAGATTGATTGAGCATTTTTGTGATTTGTTGAGTCAAGCCTCAAGTCCGACACTTTTTCAAAACAAATCTTTTTAAAATCATTCTCACACATGCTTCCACTTGCACTAAACCCGCTTAGTGCATGATCGGCTGGACACGGGATTCTAGTGTCCGTCTTGTCCGCGTTTTTCCTATCGACTCCGAAGTCGGTATTTCTTCATCTTCTTTTTCCCCTCCACCCACCACATCTCTCGAAATGGACGGATCTCCATCGGTGTTTCATGATAGCACCCTGCCACCACCCGTAAGTGTACGGAATCCACCGTGCATCTCTCTCTAAGAAAGATGCTACCCCGTACGCATGCCCCTTCCTACTTGTCTTTCTCTTCCACCGACCAATGAGGATAATTTCGAAATTAAATCTCACTTCATCAACTTGTTGCCCAAATTTTACAGGCTTGAATCCGAAGACGCATATGTTTTCATAACTAAATTCGAGAACGTCTGTGCAATGATGGGCACAACCTAACTTTCAGGGGATGCTATACAATTACGTCTTCTCCCTTTTACCTTGTGCGATCTAGCAGAAAAATGGCTCTATAGCACGGCCGCACATTCTATCGCCAAATGGGATGAATTCATGATAGCATTCCTTAAGAAATTTTATCCCAATTATAAAACCGCCCGTGTTCGAAGCGAGATTAACCGGTTTACCCAACTTCCCAACGAACCATTTTGGAAATGCTTTGAACGGTTTAAGGATCTTCTTCTACAATGCCCCCATCATGGAATTGATGGATGGAAACTTTACCGAATTATATATGAGGGTATTAATCCTGCCACAAAACAAATGCTTGAAACCATCTGTCAATGTTATTTCATGTCTAAAGACGATGGCGAAGTTTGGCAATTCCTGGAAGATCTCGCCAAACAAACCTTACAGTGGGAAAGCTTTAGACCAACTTCATCTTCATCTAGGGAAGGTATTCATCAGCTCGATGTTTCCATCGCAGTAAAAGCCGAAATGGTTACGATGCAAAAGAAGCTCGACTCTATCGAAAAAAATTCTCCTCTGCCTCCCTAAACCAAGTTACGCTCCATAAAACTGTGTATGGTTTTTGTTCTGACCTATCACATTTAACGGAAGAATGCCCTTTAAATCTTCCATTTTAAGGTCAAGAACAAACTAATGCTGCTTTTCAGCAACGATCTAGAAATGATCCAGAAACGATCCTTATTCTTCCACATACAATCAGGGATGGAGGAATCATCCTAATTTTGCTTGGAACCAAAACCAAACTCAAGATCAAAACCAGTTCCCAAGCAACTATCAAAGGCCTCCCCCACAGCAACAGTAACCACCACCCTAAAATCAGCACCCCTTTCAACCGCAATCTTTTCAAAACCCGACCAACAACTTTGATCCTTATAATAATTTTTCAACGGCCAATTGGTGCCCACGAAACGTAAGAACCCCGGTTGTCCTACAATATCTATAACTATTAGAGGTAAAAGTATCAATCGTGCTCTATTCGATCTAGGTGCTGGTGTTAACTTGCTTTCGTATTTGGTTTATGAGCAATTGGGCATAGGGGAGTTGAAACCTACATGCTGCACTCTCCAGATAGCCGATCGATCTATCATCCAACCTCGGGGTGAACTAGAGGACGTGTTAATCAAAGTCGAGGAATTTATATTCCCTGAGAACTTTATAGTTATAGATACATATCCTGTAGCAAACTCTCTAAACCAAATTCCAGTGATCCTAGGTCGACATTTCCTAACAACGTCAAATGCGATAATTAATTGTCGTAACGGTTCTATGAACCTATCTTTCGGGAAGATGACAATTGAGCTTAATATCTACAAGCTAGGAAGCCAACCATCAGAACCCTATGCTCATATATATTCTGTCGAAAAGATAGCTTCCGACAGTTACAAATTTGAAGAGCTTCACGATACTGATCTCGACGCCACTTGTGCGTTATTGATTGATCCTACTATTTATTATACAAGTGAAGACCCTTCTGTCGATAAGTCCACACCAAAGTCCAAACCCTTTGACTTGTCAAATGATTTAGTCAAGCAATCCGAGTATCATGACTTCCTTTCCGATGAGACTATCATTCGGAATATCGATGGAATTTTTGAAGATATTTTTGCTGATGAACTCACATTCCTAGAAGACATGGGAGTTGTGATGAATCAACCCCCACCCAAAGAAGTTGAGCCACCACCCCTTCTTCTTATCAAGAATGAGAATGTGAGTAGTGCACCATCACCGTTTCGTCTCTACCATCCGAGACGTAAACGATCGATTCTGCCTCCTATCTCCCGACTTCTTCACATCTATAATCTTCCACCAACTATTGCGTTACATTGATAAAATATTCGAATGGTTGGTGTTGACTTTTGATCTTTGTAAAGCTTTGCGTAGACCTATAACTTTACCCCCCCCCCTCTTATAATTTTATATGCTTAATACTGTTTTACTCAAGTTTGGGAGGAGAAAAAATATTTTGGCTCTTGGAAAAAAAAAATTTACAAAATTGTGAGCCAAAAATAAGTTTGGGGGAGGTTTTCACTGTCATTGATTCTTGTCCCCGTTACTAAGTTTTCTTTCCATGTCTATGGGTTTTTAAGCTTAAAGATGATATCAGTGAGGACACTGCTGCAAATAGGTTTGGGAGAGGTTTGTGCTTATTTACGCATCAATTTTTGCATTATACTAAATAAAAGCACAAAAAAAATTTGTTAATAAAAGTTAGAAAGTGAAAAATACATACGATAGGAAGGAAAATTTTAAGAAAAGCAAGAAAATTAGATGTTTTTAACGAAGCAAGTAATAGGTAGTCATGAGCTGTTGTCCCAAGAGTTAGTAAGATGAAGGGAATCACTAATCTGAGGATAGAAATAAGTCTGAAAAATGGTCCTTATTATTGAGTCCAAACATTTGAATTTTGATACCCTACTATACGCACTTGCACACATCTTGAAACTTGGGATAGTAGAGAATACCTTGAAATGCTCTTGTCTAAAATCCTTAGTATGAAGGAAAATAAATATATAAACAAATGGAAAAAAAATGGTGAAGAAAAAATGAACACTGGTTTTATAATTACTTAAGGCAGCATGAAAAAAATATAGCGAGGGTACTTTATCACCTAGTGCCTTAGATCAACTGGTTTGAGAGCCATTGCTAAGTCTTAGGTGTTGCAAGACTAGGATATTGCTAATTACACCTAATTAAATGAGAAGATTTGGTAATCGGTTGGTTAGTACCTCAAGAAATATTAACAGTCACATGAAGAATGTGTGAGCATTTCCATCTGAAAAATTCACCAACTAAAAAGTACTGAAGAAGATGAACAAGAGTATGATAGCTTAAATTGAATTCTCTAAGTGTAGAGATGTTTTTTACACACACGTACAGGTATATGATCCATGTTGAAAAAAAGGGAGGAAGGAAGAGTAAAGGCGATGTTTTATTGAAGGATGACGTGATTCTGACATCTTTTCATGACCATTAAGATAGGGCTCATGACTACTAAAAAGTTAGTGTAGTTTGAAACTCTTATTTTCAAGTTCTTTCTTTTATATGTTCTTTATCTATGTATGTAACTTTCATTATCATTCTTTTATTATGGGATATTGTGGGTGTAATCCGTTGAAAACTCTCAGGAGACAACACTCCTCATACTATGGACACCTAGAGATTTAAAGGCTTGTTGCACGTGCTCAGTGCAATCGTATTGCCTACGAAAGTGTGTTAGGTTTTTCTTTTTTTCCTTTTTCTTCTTCTTCTCTTTAATAACTAGTTTGCTCGGGACGATCAAAATTAAGTTTGTGGGTATTTGATTAGTCTAAAAGATTGCATATTGGTATGAACATTTTCCCTACTTTTGTTATGTACTAAAAGGTGTTTCTTTTAAATATAGAACATATATGGGTTTATTTGTAGAAAGTTTATTATCATATGTTTCTACATTATATTTAACATAATGAGGGAAAATACATGCATATAATATTTATATTAGTAGTTAAAATATCCATATCATATCAAATATCTCTAACCATATTCTTAAGATTTAATATCATATAAAATGGATAAGATAATATCTCAAAAACACAAAATACTACAAACACTTTGATTTGAGATATTGTGCAAATATTAGATCAGGTCTGGAATCCAAGAGATCCGAGATGTCGGAATCAAATCTTCCGAAACATGGAAGCAAATCTGTCACGGCCCGAAGTACGGAACGTAAGTGGCACTTAGATTACGATACGTCTCAAGGCGTAACGTAACCTAAGTCAACCAAAATCCAGAAAATCTAAACCATAAACAATAAGAGTGAAGGAAAACCTTTTATGAAAACGATTTTAAACCAATTAAGTTATATTAATCCCTTTTTAAAACATCAAAAATTTTCCGAAAATTTCGGTAGAGTCTTCTTTGTAAATACTAGCACCCAAAATGGGTACAACAAGATATATAAACCTGTAATGAAATAACGGCATCCCCAAGCGGGAGCTAGCTCTTCGTCCAAGGCGGATCATAACCACACGCAATATATATGCAATATCAAGCAAATAAGCAAAAAGAAGCACAAAAATAAGAAAAACACAACGTCGGCTCAAGTGAGCTCGACCCCAGAGGAACCACATATACACAAATCTCTCAGACTCAACACTAGGTCGCATATACAAAATAAGAAGTCGTAGATGGAGAATACTAGATACAATGATAGAACAAAAGAGACAAAAGTATCCTCGCAACCCCCTTAAGAGCAATGTCGCGAGTCTGAGCAAAGAAGCCAATGAAAAGATACGCCCGCCGCTACGAGGCTGACGGGTCCGACCTGCAAGACACTGTGGCATAACGGGGGTGAGTTGCCAGCTCGTGAGTAGAAAATAACATCTAATAAGGCTATCGTAAGAATGCACGCAAGTGCGTCACAATATGTATGTCTAGATATGATGTGATGCCACAAGTATGTATGCACATGAATGCAAAATCAATACAAACTCTTTAAGTGTTTAAATACGAAGATCTCTGCATTCTTAACTTAGAAAAATATCTGTACAATAGCTAAGCTACCATCAATGAAATCATCCGAAAACCGTGTCAAGCATCGACACCAAATATGGAAATATATCTATCTCAATGTCTCGCTATGTCAATATCTCAATACCTCGGGCTCCGTCAGTCCGGATCAGCCCATATCATCAAATCTCACGACAACGGTCGGTATTCTCCGGATATCCGCTGCGCCAGACATCACCGGTAGGTAGTCTTCCACTGCCAGGCTCATCGTCTATAACTCGATCTTCTTGCCCCGGGGTACCATACCAGGCCCACCATGTACCCTAGACGGTTCATCCACTCCTCGAATCGGGTCTCGAAATCCAACATAAAACATAAAAACTCATGGTGGACGACACATACATCATGAGAAAACCGCAACTTTAAATTAAAAATGATGATAATAAGTTTTTGTTAAATTCTTGCGGTTTTCCCCAAAATCCAGAAATCTCATCAATACTGAAATCATCAAGAAAATCATAATACCCAACATGTTGTATATTATAAAAACTTATGATATAAAAGGTATACGATGTGATTTATGGCTAGGAATCTATATAAGCATGATGATGAAGTGGGGTATATACATGCTATACAATTCAATGTATCATGTATGATGCAAGTGTTTGATACTGAACTAAGCAGATTCTACAGTGCTCGTGGCATGGCAATTACCAAAGGCGTGTGTGTTCACATGAATAGTGCGCGTGCAACAGGAGCCAATGGTAATGGTGTAAGTGTCCTAAGAGGTGATATCACACATAGGTATATAGATAACCATGCAATACCAGCAGACGAATAACTAGAAAGATATGCATATGAATGAGATGGTTAACTAACTAACTAACTATGCATATAGTTTGCAAGTAATAAAGTGATCCTAACTATGGGGCGCCTCGCGCCATCCAGAAGATTTTCCCATAGATGTATGCATCTACTCATCCGGACGCCTCGCTAATCTGATCCAACCACCGCTTTGCCTTTGCGCGCCGCGTCCGATGTTTCCGCAACAGATCCTAAAATTTCATAACACACAACATAAGATTACACATCATGAAACGACGTAAGTCACAATATGAAAAGATCAACGTCCACAAGTTAGGCACAACGTGCACCAGGTGCATGGAACACACACGACAATCACTAAACCTTAACTAGAATCTTCGCTTCGGAGCAACCGTCAAAACTAAAACCCGATTAAACCAAATTCCGCATTCGCACACCCTAAATGTCATAGGAGATGCTAATAGAATCGTCAAGATATCACAATTAATTCACCACTTAATTATATCGAAAACCTAGTAAGCTCCCAAAATTGCGAATAGGCGTAACCATCGTAGATTAGCGATAAGTTTATCACCATCTAACACAATCAACCCAACTATACCACTAGATAGCCACTACACTAATTTTAACCCATTTACAAAGCTTCAAACCCTAATTACAAAATCAACTCTTTTCTTGAATTTCATAATCAAGCAATTATAACCAAATTTCACACTTTTAAATTCTAAATTAGCATATTTAAACTACAATTTAACAATTAGATTAGAATTTTTACCTCACAAGTTTGAACCCTAGCTTGCAGTAGCCTCCAAAGACACCCCCTTTCTCCATGTTTTAAATCAATTTGGGCTTGAGAAGAGATAGAATTAGGATTTGCTTTGAATTTGAGAAGAAATTTGTAGATTTTTAATGGATTTTGATGGAATTTGAAGCAAAAAGTAGATGGGAAAAAAATTGGGGAAACTGCAGGAAGGCTTGGCCTGAGGGAGGAAAGGGGGAAGTGTGAGGGAATGGTGTTGAATTTTCTACATAAAAACTCTCTCTCAAGTGTAATAAATACCTATCACATCACTTTCTAATTAAAATTTCATTTTAATTCATTTTGATTTATTTTTAAACCATTGAAACTTCAATCTTGTAAAGTCTTGCTAACATTTTTGTTACTACTAGATTTTAGTTTATAATGGTTCCTAAGTATGTAATTTACCCATTTAAATTTGTATTTTTCACTAATTTAATGTATATTTGAAAGCTTAAAATAATATTAAAAATACTTAATTAAGGAAAAAAATTTAAATGACTAGAAATTTTTAAGTGACAATTAACTAACCAATTTCTAGCAATTTCTTATCTAAATTTTGTATAATTAAGCCTATATTGAAAAATAATTATTTTTACATTTTATGGAAAATTCTGATTATTTTACCGATTATCGAAAAACTAGCTAAACGAAATTCAAAGTGTTACAATCTTCCCCCCTTAAAGAAATTCGGTCCCCGAATTTAAAATTTGACTACGCGTACCTTCAAAAAAATGGGGATATTTCTTCCTCATCTCGTCCTCGGTCTCCCAGGTGACCTTCTCGCTGTTCGGGCCACGCCAAAGAACCTTGACGGACGGTATAACCTTCGACCTCAATTTCTTCACCTGCCGATCCAAGATGACCACCGGCTGCTCGGTGAATGAAAGATCGCGCTCTAGCTGCATCGTCTGGTGCTGAATCATATGGGAAGGGTCATGAAGGTACTTGCAGAGCATCGAAACATGGAACACGGGGTGAATATCTGGGAAGCTGGGCGGAAGAGCTAACCGATAAGCCACCGAACCAACACGCTGTAAGATCTCGAAGGGATCAACATATCTAGGACTAAGCTTCCCTTTCATCCCAAATCTCATCACGCCTTTCATTGGAGAGACCCTCAGGAAAATATGATCGCCAACTGCGAACTCGAGTCGGCGACAGCGCCTGTCAGCATATGATTTCTGCCTACTCTGTGCTGCCCTCATCCTATCTCGAATTAGCTGGATCTTTTCGGTCGTCTCCTGTACGATCTGTGGCCCCAAAATACTGCTCTCCCTGAGCTCTGTCCAACATACAGGCGATCGACATCTCCTCCCATATAAAGCCTCGAAAGGTGCCATCTGAATCGTCTCCTGGAAGCTATTATTGTAGGAGAACTCGATCAAGGGCAAATGACAATCTCAGCTACCACCAAAATCTAAAACACAAGCTCTGAGCATGTCTTCAAGAGTTTGAATAGTACGCTCTGACTGACTGTCAGTCTGCGTATGGAAACCTGTGCTAAAACTCAATCGGGTGCCCAAAGCCTCCTGAAGTTTCTGCTATAATCGGCTGGTAAACTAGGTGCCCCGGTCGGACACCATGCAGTCGTACGATCTCATCAATATAAACATGGCCGTACTGAGCAAATCCAAAAGTGGTCTTCACTGGCAGAAAGTGAGTCGCTTTCGTCAGTCGATCCACAATCACCCAAATAGATTCATACCCTCGACTGGTCCTGGGTAGACCCACAATGAAGTCCATGGAGACCTGTTCCCACTTCCACTCAGGAATGGCCAAAGGCTGTAACTCGTCGGCTGGCCTCTGGTGCTCGGCCTTGACTTGCTGACAAGTCAGGCATCTCGATACGAAGTCTTTGACATCCTTCTTCATCCCGTCCCACCAGTAAAGCTCTCTTAAATCATGGTACATCTTGGTGGAACCTGGATGCATACTGTACACTGATCTATGTGCCTCCTCAAGAATATCATGCCTCAGCCCCTCAGAATCTGGTACGCATAGTCGAGTCCTAAATTGAAGTATCCCCTGGTCATCAATCACGAACTCGAAAACTCTGCCCTGCCAAATCTGCTCGATAATCTCTAAAATACGGGAATCACCGGACTGTGCCTCGCGGATACGGTCAAGTAACTGTGGGCGTGCTCTGAAATGGGCCAGCTGTCCCCCTGTAGGAGTAAACTCGAACTGCACTCGGCTGTCACATAAAACCTGCCAATCCGCCGTCGACTGCATCTGTACTGTGCTCAAACAAGATAGGCTACCTCCGGGCCTCCTACTCAAAGCATCTGCCACCACATTCGCCTTGCCCGGATGGTATAAAATCTCGCAGTCATAGTCTTTTACCAACTCCATCCAACGGCGTTGTCTCAAATTCAGATCTCGCTGCTGAAAGATATACTTCAAGCTCTTGTGGTCAGTGAATATCTGGCACGACTCACCATATAGGTAATGTCTCCAGATCTTGAATGCAAACACCACTGCAGCCATCTCTAAATCATGAGTGGAGTAGTTCTGCTCGTATTTCCTCAACTGCCGAGAAGCATACGCGGTAACTCTATCGTGCTGTATCAATACACAACCCAGCCCCACTCGAGAAGCATCACAATAAACCACGAAACCGCCTGATCCTGAAGGCAATGATAACACTGGTGCAGTAGTCAGACGAGTCTTCAACTGCTGGAAGCTATCCTCACATGCCTCGGTCCAATCAAAAGGAACCCCCTTCTGGGTCAACCCGGTCAACGGTGCAGCAATACGGGAGAAATCCTGGACAAAACGTCGATAATAGCCGGCCAAACCTAGAAAGCTGCGAACCTCAGTAACTGATACCGGTCTGGGCCAATGCTGAACTGCCTCGATCTTCTTCGGGTCCACACAAATACCATCTCTCATCACCACATGACCCAAGAAGTCGACACTGTCAAGCCATAATGCGCACTTGGAAAATTTGGCGAACAACTGATGCTCCCTCAAAGTCTGTAATGTGATACGCAAGTGCTGCTCGTGCTCCTCCCAGCTCCGAGAATAAACTAAGATGTCGTCAATGAACACAATGATGAACTGATCAAGATACGGCCTGAATACACGGTTCATCAAGTCCATAAATGCTGCTGGGGCATTGGTGAGCCCGAACGACATCACCAAGAACTCATAATGACCATATCGTGTACAGAAAGCGGTCTTTGGGATATCCTCCTTCCGAACCCGCAACTGGTGATAACCCGACCGTAAATCAACCTTCGAGAAATACCCCGCACCTTGGAGCTGATCAAATAAGTCGTCAATGCGGGGTAGGGGATATCTGTTCCGCACAGTAACCCGGTTCAGCTGACGATAATCAATGCATAAGCGCATACTGCCATCCTTCTTCTTAACAAACAGGACGGGAGCACCCCAAGGTGACACACTCGATCGGATAAGCCCTTTGTCCAGCAAGTCCTGCAACTGATCCTTCAGCTCTCTAAGCTCCGTCGGGGCCATCCAATAAGACTGTATAGAGATAGGCCCCGTGCCGGGGATCAAGTCAATGCAGAATTCAATCTCGCGCTCTGGCGGTAGACCAGACAGCTCGTCGGGGAATACATCAGGAAACTCTCTCACAACAGTGACTTGGTCTAACGGAACCTCTGCAGTGCTAGCATCACAAACATAGGCTAAGAATCCCTGACACCTTTTCCGCAAGAGCTGACCAGCGCGAAGAGACGAAATCAAGTTGGGAAGGGTAGCGCTACAATCTCCCTGAATAACAAGAACCGGCTCACCAGGAAAACTGAATCTGACTGCCTTTTCACGGCAGTCCACAGATGCATAATAGGTAGCTAGCCAGTCCATACCAAGAAGAATGTCGAAGTCTAGCATATAAAGGAGAATCAAATCAACTGAAGAATCCCTCTCCCCGATACGAACAAGACACGATCGGTACACAAAACAAGCAACAAACGACTCTCCTACCGGAGTAATAACGACAAGCGGCTGATCTAACGAAGAAGACTCTCGGCCCAACCTCGGTGCAAAGTATGTGGATACATAAGAATGTGTGGAGCCTGGATTAAATAATACCCGTGCCTTAAAAGAACATACTGGCAAAGTACCTGTCACAATGGCATTGGATGCCTGCGTATCCTGAGGAGTCAAAGCGAACACTCGGGCCTGTCCACCACTAATAGCTAGCTGTCCTCTGCCTCTGCCTCTGCCTCTGCCTCTGTCGCCTCGTCTTTTCTGAACAGGACCGCTACGCCCACGACCTCTAGGAGCATCTGCCTGGCGTGGAGCATCATCAGGGGTAGGATGTAGAGCTCTCTGAGGAGGTGGTGAAGGTGGTAAGGTTACATATGGCACTGTCGCCGCGCCTTGGCACCCCATGGTACAGTCTCTGATACGATGGTACTGAATCCCGCACCAAAAACATCCTGGCGACGACTGCTGGGTCTGCGGATATGAACCAAATAACTGACCCCGTCTCAATCCTCTGCCGCCGCCATCTCTCGGAAAGAATCTATCACGGTGTCTACCTATCTGCCGCTGGGCTGGCGTATCAGTACGAATTCGATTCGGCCCAGAAATGACCGGAGTCTCAGAAATGCGCTCCTCCAAAAGTAAGGCTGCATCCATCACGGCTGCGTATGTGTCAAAGTGCTGGGTGCCGATGGCAAGGAATAACTGTGTGTCAAGTCCTCGTACAAACCTCTTTATCCTCTTCTCTTCAGTGTCTACTAGGTACGGAGCATATCGGGACAACTGAGTAAACTGTATATCATACTCAGACACTGTCATCCCAGGGGTCTTGCGCAAAGACTCAAAACTACGGGCTCGAGCATCTCGGACACTCTCCGGAAGAAAATGGGCAAGAAATGTAGCTGTGAACTCGTCCCAAGTCATAGAAGGTAAACCTGCAGCTCGGCCTCTCTCTTCTGAATCGTACCACGTCTGGGCAAGGCCCTCCAGACGAAAACTCGCGAACTCTACCCATCTATCATCAGAACACCTCAATGAATGGCAAATCCTAGCCATCCTATCTGGAAATGCCTGCGGGTCCTCTGTCGCATCCGTGCCGGTAAAAGCTGGAGGTCTCAGCCTCATAAACTCCTGTAGTGAAACGGGGATAGTCGCAGTAGTAGCAGGGGTAACCGTCTGGGCAGCAGGTACAATCGTGGTCTGTGCGGTGGAAGGAACATCCTCGAATCGCTATGCCCGACTGGACTGAACTAAAGATCCCATCATCTGTCGCAACTCCTACATACTGGACTCTAATCTGGCAATACGGTCGGGAGAAGGCAGATCAATCTGACCCTGAGGGGTAGGTGTATCATCCCGCTCGATCCTCGCCTCAGACGAGCCCGCTCGATGCTCATCCCTAGCGGCAGCCCGCTAAGCTCTCGTAGTCTTTGGCGGTATCGAAGCTGGAATAAGAAACAGGAGCAATAAGAACATTGCAATTTAATCAAGGGATGCATGGAATCAATGGAGGAAATACAAGGAATTATGTCCTAAGGTCTCTTAGGCGGAGTACCGTATCGTAAGTATGCCGCGGAACATACCCACGCTACGCCACTCTGCTTAAGTCACCTACTCCATCTACCAAGGGTCGTCCTACACTCGGAAAGCTAAAACCTATCGCTCTGATAACATATTTGTCACGACCCACCCCCAAACACATATGGTATTGTCCGCTCTGGCCGAAGCCGCGCGGTTTTGGCCCTTTGAATGAACCCGGGGCTACTTCCCAGTAGGTCACCCATCCCAGAATTTCTCTGGCTCAAGCACGCTTAACTACGAAGTTCTTCAAACTCCGGAATTCCGATTCATCCAAAAGGCGCCTCTGTGTTATAAGAGTGGTATCATTTCATTTATAGTTCAGATCATGCCCTCTTTCGGAATAGAATTCGATACTCCCCATTGTTCTGGTTGTAGGGTTTCCTTATCACCTCATATAGGGTTTGGAAGCATCACACATGCCACAACTTTGGTTTTAAGAGGTGCTAAGCAAACTTAACTAGGAATCGAACTAGAAATATTGAGTAACAACTAATAGTATCACATGTAAAAGTTAATCTATCACTAAGTGGAGAAACTACAACCTTTGTAGACCTCCTAGGGTGACTCCTTGGATCTCCTAGAGTTTGGAAAGGCTCGCTTGAACACTTCCGAGTCCACGACGATCCGCCCGAAGTCCTTTGCTCAAAGCTTGTTACTTCACTTGATCTTTCAAATCGGTGGAGCAAACACCCTACACAAGAGAGCTAGAGATGTGTAGGATGATGAAGTGGTTTATGTTATCACTTAAAACCCTCTCTTTTTCTTTTCCTCACTCTAAACAAATCTCAAAAGATCTTGAAGAAGGAGGAAGATGAAGATGGCAAAGCTTTTTGAAGATAATGATAATTCTTATGTTTTAAAAATAAAACAAAAGGATATATATATGTGAGATACTCTCACAACAAACCATGGTTAATATAAATATCTAGATATTTTGTGATGAGTTAAAGAACAAAGGAAATTAACCAAGGTTAAGTCAATGGTCAAACAAAGAAGTGTGTAGAAACTATGAGTCATTTGTAAAGAAATGAGTCATTAGTTAATTTCCTTTATCTTTTAACTTAAAACAAAAACTATATATTAATATGAACCATGTGAGTCTGGCATTGCCATCTTCAATATATCAACCATGATATATATGCATGTATGTATGTGTGTATGTACATCAACATGTACATATACATGCATGCATCCATCAAAAGAATAGGGTTTATTAAAAGTGAGCTAAAAGTCATTATTAAATCAACATTTGATTTAATAAACCGGTCATATCACATACGACCCGACCAATAGTAAATACCCGATTAACATACGGTATCTTATACACGTATTTAATCGAGTTCCTGTGCATATCTCATATGCACACCACATCGTTTTGCCTGAGCTAAGAAACTTCTGTGTGGGACTCTAAGACTCGTCAATACGCCGGCAGTAAGTGATGATCACATCAAACACCTACAAGCCGCAAGCGGTCAGCTAAATGTAACGGCCACCCGGGTATTGAGCGATCAGAAGAAGAACAAGCGAACCTGTCAAAACTGCCGTCAATCCATCTGGCAACACTTACCGTACAGTCCGGTCTCTTCGTCAGATATGCTGCATATCGAGTCTACGGATAGAATCGTCGACCCCAATAACTCAATAAGTCATGCCGGTATATGGTCTACAACAGATCGAGAAACTACTGATAACACTTGTCAGTAATATCTCAGCAGCCCTGGCCAGGGACTTCCTGTTATAGCCAATCGTGCACAGTGCAACATCAACCCCCAATACCGGGAGAGACGAAACCCCTCCTATCGCTCATTGCCTCCATGTGCTTCGGGACTGTACCCAAAATCCACCTGTTTGTACGACTCAGTAGAGCCGTAGTAGGGTGGAGATCAAGATACAGTGGGAGGACACATAAGACTCTATGGCGATCTCGGGTCTACAGACTAACCTGTACCAGTATCACCTGAGAACTGCTATCCGACGTATGATATAATACCACATAGGAGTTCTCGGTGAGTCCGTTCAGTGTACCCAGTCTCACTGAGCACCCGTATACAATCTTTGGTGTCAGCACACCAGATGCATGTGGGATCATCCATCGCCCATCATATAGAACAAGAATGGTATACGCTAGTCTACACTGGAATATCGATGCCATGTCTCGATATACCTACGACTAGGAACATTTCAAGGATATGCTACTACAGGTGTCCCACTAGTATGATCCACATCATAATCCCAGTAGTCAAGCCAATATCCTTAGGGCTTTATCAACATGTACCAAATGAGTAAAAACATGATCAAGTGAACATATGATAAAGAGAAACCAGATAGCATACTATCATGTCGAGCAAGAATGTCTTTTGAATATATATATATATATATATATATATATATATATATATATATATATATATACACACAACAGTACATTCACTATCATATAATGGCCTCTAGGGCATACATATATCCAACACTGGTGGGTCCCCTTGTGCATCCGTATCGGTTACATCCCCACCTCGATACCGGATAACATCACACTTCTCACGGGGTAGGTGGTATTCAGCCCCAACTCCACCTAGGGTATTACATTCTCCCCCCCACTTAGAACAATGGTTTGGCCTCGAACCACAGACCTATTTTTGAGGGACCGGCTCTGATACCAACTTTGTCACGGCCCGAAGTACGGAACGTTACTGGCACTTAGATTACGAGACGTCTCAAGGCGTAATGTAACCTAAGTCAGCCAAAGCCCAGAAAATATAAACCATAAACAATAAGAGTGAAGGAAAACCTTTTATGAAAACGATTTTAAACCAATTAAGTTATATTAATCCCTTTTTAAAACATCAAAAATTTTCCGAAAATTTCGGCAGAGTCTCCTTTGTAAATACTAGCTCCCAAAATGGGTACAGCAAGATATATAAACTTATAATGAAATAATGGCATCCCCACGCGGGAGCTGGCTCTTCGCCCAAGACGAATCACAACCGCACGCAATATATATGCAATATCAAGCAAATAAGCATAGAGAAGCACAAAAATAAGAAAAACACAACGTCGGCTCAAGTGAGCTCGACCCTAGAAGAACCACATATACACAAATCTCTCAGTCTCAACACTAGGTCGCATATACAAAATAAGAAGTGGTAGATGGAGAATACTAGATACAATGATAGCACAAAAGAGACAAAAGTGTTCTCGCAACCCACCTAAGAGTAATGTCGCGAGTCTGAGCAAAAAAGTCAATCAAAAGATACGCCCGCCGCTATGAAGCTGACGAGTCCGACCTGCAAGACACTGTGGCACAACGGGGGTGAGTTGCCAGATTGTGAGTAGAAAATAACATCTAATAAGGCTATCGTAAGAATGCACGCAAGTGCGTCACAACATGTATGTCTAGATATGATGTGATGCTACTAGTATGTATGCACATGAATGCAAAATCAATACAAACTCTTTAAGTGTTTAAATACGAATATCTCTGCATTCTTAACTTAGAAAAATATCTGTACAATAGCTAAGCTACCATCAATGAAATCATCCGAAAACCGTGTCAAGTATCGACACCAAATATGGAAATATATCTGTCTTAATGTCTCACTATATCAATATCTCAATATCTCGGGCTCCGTCAGTCCGGATCGGCCCATATCATCAAATATCACGACAACGGTCGGTATCCTCCGGATATCCGCCGCGCAAGACATCACCGTTAGGTAGTCTTCCCCTGCCAGGCTCATCGTCTACAACTCGATCTTCTTGTCCCGGGATACCATACCGGGCCCACCATGTACCCGAGACGGTTCATCCACTTCTCAAATCGGGTCTCGAAATCCAACAGAAAACATGAAAATTCATGGTGGATGACGCATACATCACGAGAAAACCACAACTTTATATTAAAAATGATGATAATAAGCTTTTGTTAATTTTTTGCGGTTTTCCCCAAAATCCAGAAATCTCTTCAATACTGAAATCCTTAAGAAACCATAATACCCAACATATTGTATATGATAAAAGCTTATGATATCAAAGGTATACGATGCGATTTATGGCTAGGAATCTATATAAGCATGATGATGAAGTGAGCTATATACATGCTATGCAATTCAATGTATCATGTATGATGCAAGTGTTTGATACTGAACTAAGCAGGTTCTACAGTGCTCGTGGCATGGCAATTACCAAAGACGTGTGTGTTCACATGAATAGTGCGCGTGCAACAGGAGCCAATGGTAATGGTGTAAGTGTCCTAAGAGGTGATATCACACATAGGTATATAGATAACCATGCAATACCAGCAGACGAATAACTAGAAAGATATGCATATGAATGAGATGGTTAACTAACTAACTAACTATGCATATAGTTTGCAAGTAATAAAGTGATCCTAACTATGGGGCGCCTCGCGCCATCCAGAAGATTTTCCCATAGATGTATGCATCTACTCACCCGGACGCCTCGCTAATCTGATCCAACCACCGCTTTGCCTTTGCGCGTCGCGTCCGATATTTCCGCAACCGATCCTAAAATTTCATAACACACAACATAAGATTACACATCATGAAACGACGTAAGTCACAATATGAAAAGATCAACGTCCACAAGTTAGGCACAACGTACACCAGGTGCACGGAACACACACGATAATCACTAAACCGTAACTAGAATCGTCGCTTCGGAGCAACCGTCAAAACTAAAACCCGATTAAACCAAATTCCGCATTCGCACACCCTAAATGTCATAGGAGATGCTAATAGTATCGTCAAGATATTGCAATTAATTCACCACTTAATTATATCGAAAACCTAGTAAGCTCCCAAAATTACGAATAGGCGTAACCATCGTAGATTAGTGATAAGGTTATCACCATCTAACACAATCAACCCAAGTATACCACTAGATAGCCACTACACTAATTTTAACCCATTTACAAAGCTTAAAACCCTAATTACAAAATCAACCCTTTTCTTGAATTTCATAATCAAACAATTATAACCAAATTTCACACTTTTAAATTCTAAATTAGCATATTTAAACTACAATTTAACAATTAGATTAGAATCTTTACCCCACAAGTTTGAACCCTAGCTTGCACTAGCCTCCAAAGACACCTCCTTTCTCCATGTTTTAAACCAATTTAGGCTTGAGAAGAGATAGAATTAGGATTTGCTTTGAATTTGAGAAGAAATTTTTAGATTTTTAATGGATTTTGATGGAATTTGAAGCAAAAAGGAGATGGGAAAAAAATTGGGGAAACTGCAGGAAGGCTCGACCTGAAGGAGGAAAGGGGGAGGTGTGAGGGAATGGTGTTGAATTTTCTACATAAAAACTCTCTCTCAAGTGTAATAAATACCTATCACATCACTTTCTAATTAAAATTTCATTTTAATTCATTTTGATTTATTTATAAACCATTAAAATTACAATCTTGGAAAGTCTTGCTAACATTTTTGTTACTACTAGATTTTAGTTTATAACGGTTCCTAAGTATGTAATTTACCCATTTAAATTTGTATTTATCACTAATTTAATGTATATTTAAAAGCTTAAAATAATATTAAAAATACTTAATTAAGGAAAAAAATTTAAATGGCTAGAAATTTTTAAGTGACAATTAACTAACCAATTTCTAGCAATTTCTTATCTAAATTTTGTATAATTAGGGCTATATTGAAAAATAATTATTTTTACATTTTACAGAAAATTCTGATTATTTTACCGATTATCGAAAAACTATCTAAACGAAATTCAAAGTGTTATAATCTATTTGTCACGACCCATCTCCAAACATAGATGGTATTGTCCGCTCTAACCGAAACCGCACGGTTTTGTCCCTTTGAATGAACCCGGGGCTACTTCCCAATAGGTCACCCATCCTAGAATTTCTTTAGCTCTAGCACGCTTAACAACGGATTCTTCAAACTCCGGAGTTCCGATTCATCCAAAAGGCGGCTCTGTGTTATAAGAGTGGTATCATTTCATTTATAGTTCAGATCGTGCCCTCTTTCAGAATGGAATTCGATACTCCCCATTGTTCTGGTGGGTCCCCGTGTGTATCCGTATCGGTTACATCCCCATCTCGATACCGGATAACATCACACTTCTCACGGGGTAGGTGGTATTCAGCCCCAACTCCACCTGGGGTATTAAAAAATTGTAAGATTTAGCAACGACAGAGATTCAGAGCATTATTCTCAAAATCCAGATATTGAAGAGATCTCCAAATGTCAACAAAAGACAGCACAAAAAATCCCAGAACTTGATCCTTCCATGTCGCCGTGGTTAGGCGGCCAAACTACCATATTTGCGGCAGATCCGTGACCTCTTGATGGCTGTAGGATTTAAGATTTTGTGGGTAGAATTTTAACAGCATATATTATTATATGGAATCTATGGTTTCTATCTATGGTGACTATAAATAGGACCGAGAGCTTCACATCTAAAATCATCAAACCGAAATGATCAAAAGGTCCAAAACGATCCATGCATCCAGGTGATCATCAGCTAGTCATACCCTCCAACAAAAGAGAGAGCAAGAGCAAAACTAGGGTTCTTTGTAATCTAGTTTGTACGGAGAGTTGTATGCAATAGTTGATTAATAAAGATAGTCTTTTTATAAGTCTTTTCGCATTTACTTTTTGCATTTTATTTCTGCTTCTTAATCATGTTTTCTTCTTCATCTTTCTTCTATCTCAAACTATGAGTGAGTAATTCTTTGCTTGTTAGGATTCGTTGGGTAGGGTAGATCAATAGATGATAAAATCATTTAATTTCTTTTAAACATTTTAAAGTCTATAAATTTTAACAAAATAAATATTAACATCCTTATCGGGCGCCATTTGATTGATCGTTTGAAAAAGTGTTTCGTAAAAGTAACCGCGATGAGTACGGGTCGTCCGCAGGGAAACATGAACATTTTTCTTGTTTTAGACGAGTTAATAGAAGATAAGTTGATTGGGTGTAGATCTATTTTGAAACGGATGTAAAGTTTATAAGAAAAATGCTTGTGGGTTTATAGGACTTAGTTTCAATGAATGAATAATTAAAAATGACTTATTTTATCTTTTAATAGTTTAAAACTAGATCAATAGTGATGAATGTACATTAGGGTTTTTGGAAGAAACTAGGGTTTTCCTACTATTAACCCTTATCCTTGTATTAATCTCTATTCATATCTAGCCCTTAACAAAAAAAGTGTTAAACAGATCTTAAATCGTAGTCGTGACTATCAATAAATTGATAGCGCGCCCGATTAGGATATTAACATTTGTTTTGATAAAGTTTATACACTTTAAAATGTATAAAAGAAATTAAATGATTTTCTCATCCATTGATCCATCCTATCCTACGAACCCAAACAATGTAGGAATTATTCACTCATGGTTTGAGATTTAGAAGAAATGTTAAAGAATGAAAACATGATTAAAATGCAGAAATTAAATGTAGAAAGTAAATGCGAAAAGAAATAAACTAAATCTACCTTTATTAATCAACTATTGCATTTACAAATCCTTTAAAGATAGATTACAAGAATCCTAGTTTTTGCTCTCGCTCTCGCTCTCTATCTTGTTGGAGGTAGATGACTAGCTAACGATCAACCGAAGAGATCAAGAGGTCCAAAACGATCCACACATCCAGGTGACACCGACTGATGGAACGGTACATTACTAACTCATGAATCCGTGTTGCCGTGGTACTGGACAGATACGGTACAACTCCTGTAACGGGTTGAACTCTCACGAATCAAACTTTACGTTGGTATAGCAAGACTTATAATGTGCTTATTCATTCTTAACATGCTCATTGCCCTGGTTACATGCTTAGTCATTTCATACGAATTACTATGTTTACCTGTATACTTCATACTATGATGTTCACATGTTTATATCACCGATTTTAAAAAATTTCTTTAAATAAATGTATTTTAAAACGGGGACTTACCGAGCACAAAATCGATGACGAATATTCCATTTTGTTTTCTTTTTTTTGGGAATGTTCGTCAGGAGACTTAGGACAGGTGGGAAGATCGAAGGAGATCGAGCCATCGGAGGAGGATTTCTTGCACTTATTATCTCAGGCGGGCTTGTAGTTTCCTTTCAGCCCGGCTAGTTTTACTTTCAATATATCTACTTGTTAAGGCTTTCCATTTATTTCTATTTCAGTTGTATCAGATATTTGGTTTTGCATCGACTCTTGTTTATTGTGGGAATTGTAAGAAATAATGTAGTTGGATTTATTTACACCTTGCTAAATTCTTGTATAATTATATTACTTGTTTTGACGCTAACGTATCTATTTTGAGGAAGACCTTTTCTTGATATACATACGTTGCGGGTCTAGTCATGTGCATGTTTCCGCCTTTTAGGAAACGGGGCGTGACAAATTGTTTTATTAATTTATATATTTTTAAATTATATATTAAAAGTAAACAAAGATTTAACGGTTATTTTCTAACAAGACCTCCTCATAATAAATAATTAAATGAATGATTATGATTTCTTATATACATTATGCAATGTTATAATTAAATTTTAAGTTCAAAACTAGGTGCCTGATATGCTCTTCGGAGGTTTTAATACAAATATGATAAGAACATCTGACATGATTATTTATTATGGAATTTGAATACAGTCTCGAGCTATGCACGTGCAACAACCTAGTAAAAACAAAAACTAAATAAAAAATCATTTACATTAAAAACTATAACTTAAGAATGTGCTTGGTACATGCAATTAGTTAGTGTGAATCCCAACAATTCAAGAAATGTAGTTCCTAGCTATCTGATTTCTAAGAATCGCACAGTACCATACTTGGTGTACTTTCTATAACCCTTGGAATATCAGTTCAAGATGAGAAAAAAGACAGTCATATGGTAGACAAAAAAGGGGAGAGAAGCATGTAGAATCCCCATTTGAAGCAAAAGCGCAGAATTAGCTTATCCACTGTCCGTGGTGTCCGTGGTGTGATACAAGGACAGTCGAGGTTGAAAAAAGAAACCAACTCTTACTTTTAAGGCTATTTTTTTTCCTTTCAATCTCAACCTTTCGTATATCACACCACGGACGGGTGGATAAACTTGCTTCTGCATTTTTTCTTTAAATGGGGATTCTACATGAATTTTTTCTGGAGAAGGGAGAGGGAAGGAGAGCAGGGACGCAAGCGAGAGGAGAGAGATTTTCTGTTTCTTATTTTGAGATAATATTTTATAGACATTTGGTGGCGATAGATATCATCTTTCCTGAAATATTTTTTTTATATCAAGACAAGCTTGGTAATTTTTCATCTGAATTTAGGGTTACCACCTACATCTGGTTAGTGTTGAGTACTATGGGTTATTAACAAAACAAATTTAATCAATTTACAAAACATGTTTTATATTGCTCAAATTGCTTGAGTATTTAGGGGAGTTTTCTTCATATGTAATTGATTATAGATTTTATTGACCAAATTATTTACATAATAAATCGCATTGGTTATTAAGGAACGTATCATTTATTGGCCTAATTGGTATTGATCAGAGTAATTGCCATTTATCGTTCACTGCCATTTTCACCCTATATCACTCATCTATATTATGTTCATTTTAGATTCCAAGTAAAGGGAATATAATTTTTTTACTCACTTTCCATATCTCTTATGGGGTTATCGGTTTTTTGGATTCTTTCATTGGATTTTGTATTTGATGGTGATGTTGGTTTTGGACCCAGATTTGGATTTTAAAATCCAGCGTTGTTAGTTTTGGATCCAGATTTGGATTTTAAAATCCAGCGTTATTGGTTTTGGACTCGGATTTTAAAATTTTATATTATTGGTTTATTGGATTCGAATTTGGATTGGACTCTAAAAATCCAAATTTCAAGTCCAATTATATAAAGCAAAACTACAAAATTTGAAGAAAAAAATCCAAGAAAAAAACTGTGGAGACTTTTTTTTATGCTTGGATTTTAAAACATCTTCATCTTCATGAACTCTTCAAATCCTAGAATACTTTTTTTTCTTTTTATTCCGGATCTCATTTCATTTTTATTTATATTTTAATTGATTATATTATATTTTTTTGAACTTTTCATACAACCCTGTAAGGTGTTTTCCCCCCTTGATCACATCTCATTCTTATCTATATTTTGATTGATTAGATTATATATTGCAAATTTTTTATAAAATCCTAAATAGTTTTTTCTTCTTCTAGATCTTGTCTTATTTTTATTTATGTTTTAATTAATTAGATTATATTTCATATCTTTTTCATAAACCCTAAAAAAGAGTTTTGCGTCAAATTTGTTAATTAAAATTATTTATTACAATTCCTTTTTATATAAGATTATTTTTTTATCTTTTTATTAATCTTTATTATTTTTATTTTGATTACTTACAAAATTTTATCTCTTCTCTTTCGATTGTTGAATGTAATGACAAAGTAAAATATTATATTTATTTTTCACTTTGGTAAAGAAAATCAAACAGCAAGTAAATATCAGGAAAAACTAGATTAAAATTTGATAGTATACAATTTTCACATTTTAAAATTTTTGGTTAGTATTATCGATAATAATGAATTTGTTATTTGTTATTAATAAATTTTCTAAATAATTATTTTTAAAAAAATTAAAAATAATAATTAATTAATTTTGAAAGACTTTACACATTAATAAAATTAAATAATAAAATTGTGATGTCACAAAAATCCCTGTAGAAATAAAAATCATAATACAAATTATACAAGAACTCAAATAAGTTCATACCAAAAGCCTAAATCTAAATCCAAGTCCAACACGAAAATTCGAGTCCAAATCTAAATCCATCACGTAAGTCCGAGTCCAAATTCAGGAGGTAAGTCTGAGTCCAAATCCAAATCGAGCATGTAAGTCCCGAGTCCAAATTCAAATCCAGCACCTAAGTCCGGATCCAAATCCAAACTGTCCGATCATGACAATTGTCCAACTCGTACTGATGATGCTCGATATCGGCGATCTCCCAGATCAGGGCACGTGGCAGATGACATGTCCCAGGGCTCACAAAAAAGGACCTACAATGGCCGACCGGACCACTCATATGCCTGTCCTACAAGCAAACGCTGGCTCACCTCCGAACCCCCAGCACAATTGGCCTCCTCGGCCCCATAGCTTGTCTCCGAGCTATCACAGGCCTGAGCCTCCTTAGCCCTCTCAGCTCGCCTCCGGGATCGAGCAGAACCAAGATACCACGGCACTCCCGCTCCTCCGAGAGCTCTCCCGCCAAGGTCATCTTCCTCGGTCTCATAGACCGACCAACAGCACCGCTTGCAAGCGTAACCGCCATCCCGCGAATCTCGCCATGCGCGAGATCTCCGCCGACCACATCCCACGTTTCACGCTACCACGATTCCCCATTAACGAGCCTGTCTCTCCATTAATGGGAGGTCCCGCTCATCACGCGGGCGTGACGTCGGGAGCGTAACGGCCGGCATGATTCTCGCGCCTGCCTCGCCTGCTGCCACTGCTATATAAACCCCTTCATCAGACGGTTCAAGTAAGCCATTTTTACTCCATTAAGCCGTTACTCTGCTCGGATCTCTAGCCTAACTTGACCGTCGGAGGGTCCTCGGTGGTACAACCACCCCGGGACTTCCTTGCAGGTAGCTCGACAGCCACAACCTCAAACCCATTGAAATCCACACGCTTCAGGAGCGACAGCCTCCAGATCGATTCTCAGCCACTCATCGCCTCCATCAGCAGATCAACGGAAGGTAACATCTTGGCGCGACCAGGTCGCGTCAGCTGGCGCCGTCTGTGGGAACTGCTTGATTCCACAGAAACAAAAGTTCACTTTCCGATCTCAATCCAATGGCGAGTGATCATCATGACGATCCAAGCACCAGCCGCCTCCTCCCCCTCAACGGAGGCGCAGACGAACCTCCTCCGCCGAATACCATCAATGCCCTCGCCGACCAAATGGACCGACTCACGTCTGTTGTGGAGGCACTGATCCGCGTCCAAACGGTGGGGCAAGATCACCAAGTCACCGCTCCCCCGCCTCGGGAGCAGGACCCCTAAAAGGGGAGAGAAGACTCCGTCCGCGTAGGCACTGCTGACCGCAGCCTCATCATTTCCGGCAACCGCGGTTTCCTCGGGCCGACTTACTCGAAAACCCGGTGGGTACAGCTAAGTTTGGCTCCGAGATCTTACGCTAGAGAGTTTCGCCCCGAGTCTCGTCGCACCCCTGTCCCTCCCGAGGCGGTGGATGTCAACCCGCCTGTTTACAGGCACGACCGGCACCCCCTCTCCCGATAGGGTCGCGCACGTGAGACTCTCTACGGCAGCTCAAAGACAACCCCATCGGGAGGCGTAAGGAACCTCACCAAAGGGAACCAAGGCTCATCGAAAATCATGGTCATGACGGCCGGAGGTACGTCGGGTACATACGAGACTAAGCATCCCGCGCCAGCCGCGGAGGCCGACAGCCGACCGACGAAGAGGTTAAGGGAGACCGAGTCGATCACTTTTGACGATGGGGACTTTCATGGAATATCCTTGCCCCACAACGACCCCCTGGTGATTACGGCTCGAGTCCATCAATACGAGGTGCATAGGATCCTGGTCGACTCGGGAAGCTCGGCAGACATTCTCTTCCATGACTGCTTCCTGCGCATGGGGCTCACCTCGGCAGACCTGAGGCCGACCATCCACGTCCTCTCAGGATTCACCAACCACTCCATCCCGGCGGAAAGGGTAATCGCTGTATAGTTCAACGTCGGGAAACCAACCGTACGCGGACACAGCCGGTGGAATTCATCGTAGCAAGAATCCCATCGGCCTACAACATCCTCCTCGGTCGCCCCATGCTGAACTCCCTCCGGGCCCAGATATCGACCTATCACTTGGCGATGAAGTTCCCTCTCGGCCAGGGCGGGAGAGGTCGGGTCTATGGAGACCAGCGAATTGCAAAGGTTTGCTTCACTGCAACATCTTCATCGGAGAGACCGGTCGACGATGTCGAAGGTGAGGGTGACATCAGGGGTTCTCTAGACACTCGAGACGAGCAATCAGAGGTCCGAGGGACCCCGGTGGAGCCTCTGACAGAGGTCTGTTGGAGATAGTGCCCTCAAAGTTAATTATTAGATCGCAAGTACGTGATTGCAATAATTGAGGCAGGACCTATACCGATATGACAGTCTTGCTCAAGATGATAGTATGCTATCTGGTTTGTCTTTATCATCGTATACATGCTTTAGTTCACTGTTGCATGATGATAAAGCCCATATGATTCTTGCTTGACTACCAGCAGTATGATGGCGATCATATACGTGGGAGCTGGGGTCTGTAAGCACATCCTTAAAAGTGTCCCTAGTCGTGGGAGTTTCGAGACAGGGTATCGATATTCCAGAGTAGACTAGTGTATACAGTCGAGACCCCGACGAGGGGCGGTGGCCGGTCTCACAAGCCACTGGTGTCAGTTGGATCACCTAAGATGTATACAGGTGCTCATTGGGTTATGAGTACATCGGACAGGACTCGCCGGGAACGTGCTAGTTGGTATTATACATATCGTCAGATAGCAGTTCCCTGGTGACATGTGTGCAGGTTAGTTTGTCGACCTGAGAACGTCATTTGTCTCGTGTGAGTTCCCACTGTGCTTAGATTACTACCCTACCATGCTCAAAGGAGTTGTGCAAACAGGTTTTAGTTGGGTACAGTCCCGAGCCACATGGAGGCAGTGAGCGGATCGTCGGGGATTCGTCTCTCCCGGTATTGGGGGTTGATGTCGCGCAGTGCACGGGTGGCCATCACTAGAAATCCTCGGCCGAGGTAGTGGAGAATTACTGATTTGGATCAGTAGTTTCTCAGGTGGTGATGGGCTTCATACCGACATGAATTATCGCGTTATTAGGGGTCTGACTTTATCCACACCCCTAGACTCGATATGCGATACTCTTTAGACGAACGAACCGGACTGTATATACATTGTCACTGTCAGGCTCAGTAGGGTTTATGGATGAGTTCGCTCGTCAGGTTCCCTTCCAATCAATACATAGGCAAACCGTTACGTACAGCTTGTACCTCTAACGTGCTAGTGGTTATACCCAGTGCCAGTGTGTTGATGAGTCATTAGAGTCCCCCACAGACACTTTACCAAGTTCGGGCGAAACGTTGTAGAGGCCGTATGGTTTTATGGCAGGGCTCGGAAAATACACGTGCGTTTTCGCACGTGTCATTTTTCGGGCAGATAATACTGGTAGGATTTGGTTTAAGCCGGAACCCAGTATTATACTGTGTAGATATAATATGTTTGTCTCAGATGCATTTGTATTCGGTCATAATACAAATGCGGGTATGTTTATACCATTACGGGGTTATCCTGAAATTCGTTTCAGGATCACTTTTGGAAGTTGCCAGTTTCCAGTTTTCTATCACCCGTATTTAACATTCGGTTAAATACGGATTTATCTTTTCGTCACTTGGGTGAGTCATGGTTCTAGAAGGTTCTAGATTTGGTGACTCATGTTTAGCATTTAATGTTTTGGTGATTCATTGTTAAGGCATTAATTGTTGTGATGATGTGTTAAGGTGAATCATAGTTTTCATTAATGAGTTCATACTAGGTGTAAATGGTGACTCATTCTTTCATTTCCTTATGATCACCCTCCTAGCTCCTATACTCACTCTCCCTCTTCTATAAGTGGCCGGCCCCTCTTGTGGCAAGAGAAGAGATTCATTCTTGGCAAAAAGATTATGATAGTTTAGTTCATGGAAATTTCATATAACTCAATTTCCATTTACCCGATTCCAATTGGCAATTTCCATAACCGTTCATCCATAGCCTTGGACGTAACAAGACAAAGTGTTTTACTCATTCTCTACATCAATCTTGGTCGTCTCTTTTAGCAAACTTGACGATCGAGTTGCCTCGGTTCAGAGGCGGGAGCCCGTTTAAAGATCCGTCGACGTGGTGCCACCTGGACGAGAAGACTGGAGATTCAGGAGATCGGAGCAGCCGCAACAAAGCGTGGGATGATGGTTGAAGACCGAAGGACTCGGATCGTTCGGTATAACACTTCTACCCACTTTGTAGTTTGTTAGTTTAGCTTTAATGGCAGATCCGGGTGATAGTACGCGATAGCGCCAGTTATAAAAAGTTTTTTGTTCCGCATTTGGCGTCTGTTAGACGGCCGGGGCGCTACCGTGGACTTACAGTGGTATCAGAGCCTCACCATTAAGCTATACTAACTTGTGCTAACGCGTTTAAAATATCGATCGAACGGATTTTCAAAACTCGCAATTTTTCAAGTTATGAGTTTCTATCGATTTTAAACTGTGTCTAAAAATTATTTTACATATCACAGAAAGCAAAGCAGGGTTTTTTAAGAAAACGAGAAAATTTTGAGCACGTGATCCCACGTGACCGCCGTGGAACCGCGGCAGTACTGTGGGAACAGTGCATCAAAATTCTCCAGTGGGCTTTCCTTGGGAAATTGTAGTTTTTAGTACTGTTCATTTGGGCCCAGATTTTGTTACTGTACAGCAGATGTACGTGGGGCCCACTTTGGGAAATTTAGTCGATCGAAATTTTAAACTTGTTAGTTTACAGTATTTACATTATATCTCCGACCGGGAATGTCATTTGATCGGTAAACCGCGTCTGATTGCTATAGTTCTTTTAGACGGGTTTGCGAACGTGACATTCGCGTTGATGTTCTGTGTTGTGATGTGATGTTGCGGATATGTCGTGGTGGATAGCAGGGTGAAATGATAGTGCAGTTTGGATTTATTTGTACATTTGATATTGCGGGGCGAGCGTCCAATCTGTGGACTGTCGTCACTGCCTGTTTGTATAATATTCTTTTGGGGCACGACCGGGTTGAGGTCGATGTACCTGTTGTACATATTTTTATTTCTGTACTAGGTTTATCCCGCGAAGGAGTGCACGGATAGCCGGGTTCTGGAGGGAAACGGGTCCGTATCTCATGGCTTTGAGAGGCAAAGGGGCCTCACTCTAGAATTGGCAGACTATTCGCCGCACTCGTAGGGGGTACAGGTTGACCCAAGGAGGGGTGCTCAATTTACCGGATTCCATGAAGTGCCGGGTGTTCCATTCACTATGCTGTGGGGACTACCTCGCTTCAGGTTTTGGCGGGTAACTTGCCGCACCCGTAGGGGTCTAGGTTTCATTGCACAGGCTATCCACACGACCATGGGAACGTCGGGTTTCAGTAGCGGCTCTGTGAAACCCGGGGATCCCAGATTATCTGTATTGTTCTGTGATGCTTATTACTTTTCTGTAATGTTGCATATTATCATGCCTGGAGCGATTATTGTATATTGTTATATATACTATTAGATGTTGTATATGTTTTACACCCGCGCTAGTCCAGCCCCCGCTCTGTCGTTAGTTAAGTAACCTAACGGGTGATGACGGGACCCAGTGGCGAATGCGGATGGTATATACGTACATTTTATTTTCGTTCTTTTCTGGTGTGATTGATTGATGGGACTGCGTTGATTCTTATCAATGCAAGATAAAACAAACCTATATTTGATGTTGTTGGAACCAATTTAAAAAGTGTTATTACAAAAACGTTTCTTTTTGTTTTGCATAGTGATATTCAGTTTAGAATATCCTGCACCTCATTCGACGAGGCAAGGGCCGAGATCCCTTCACCGGGAGTGACCCCTTGGGCAGAAGTTTGCGTCAGGGTAATAACTTTACTATAGTCGATTACAAGTTGCTTTGCATCGCGGTATTCAGTTAGAATATCCCGCACCTCATTCCACGAGGAAAGAGCCGAGATCCCTTCACCGGGAGTGACCTCTTTAGCAAAACGTTTTCGTCACTATATTTTATAAAAAGCTATCAGGTTCATTCAACGAGATCAAGTTCATTACGTTAAAGGTTTTTTCGCCAAAAACCAGCCGTAGCCCTCCGTCATTTCTTATGGATAGTCAGTAGTATTCAAGCTATGCATTTGACCAACGCCAGGGCATAGTGTTTGGTAGCTGCTGGGGTATTCATCTGTTGCATAGATAGATGAGTTGGTTTGGGACAGTCGTTCTGCCATTTGGCCAACATCAGGGGCATGTGTGGGTGGGTTCAAATTGACCTGGATAATGACGGGCAGAACTTGACATGTGACTTATGATATTTTGACCAACTCCAAGGTAATAAGAGCATGGGGCAAAAATCATATCGGGAGTTTCAAACATAAAGAAAACTTGCCAGATATGCGCATACCTTCTGGAGTGTGATAACTTGAGTGGCTTCCATCAAGTTATCATGCGATGATAGTTAGATCCCGATTCTCACTGATGAGTTGGTTTACTCTTCGGGTGATCCCGAATAATTCTTCTTTAGGTTTGGAGGAGAATTTGATATTACAGTGGGAGGATTCCAGATTAAATAAAGTGATAACCATTCTGATCTAGGTTAGAGTGCACGCAGAGTGTTTCTTTTCTCTCTCTCTTTGGCAGCGACCTTTGACCGACCCTAGACTATGACTCAGTAACCAAGTTGACTGAACTTTCTTAAAATACTGGCTTTTTGATTGTCTATAGTTGCATAAGTCATTGCCGCTCCTTCTTTTACCCTTTGTATTTCTCAGAACACCCCATATTACTATGGATATCCACTTCCATTGGATAGATCCATCGTATGGTTATATACGAACTCGAAGGTACTACTTCGAGGATGGATCCAGGTTCAGGAGAAATAGAATTGGTTTATTCAGTTGTCTTTTATTATCACCTTCTCTCAGATTGCGAGGGCTCCTTAGTTTAGGAGAGTACACCTATTACGCTTATTGGATAGTCTTATTCCAAACCATAGGCTGGTGCCGAAAGGTAGGGAATGAAGAAAACCAATTAGCCTAAGTAGGGTGTGCAGAAGGTAATATGTAAAGACAAGATAAAGGGATTAGAAAGAGGGCAAAGTAAATTGCGACTGTTATCATTCACGACCAAACCGCGTACTTCATCGCCACTCCTATTTCACCTTTGCTTTTTTCCCCAGTTCGGGAGAAATAGAATAAGGTTTTATTCAGTAGTCTTTTATCATCACCTTCTCTCAAGTTGCGAGTACTCCTAGGATTAGGAGAGTACACCTATTATGCTTACTGGATAGTCTTCTTCCAAACCATAGGCTGGTGCCGAACGGTAGGGAAGGAAGAAAACCATTTAGCCTAACGATGGTGTACAGAAGGTAACGACTAAAGACAAATAAAGGGATTTGGAGAGATGACAAAGAAATATACGGTTACGGTCATGAATAGGATTATGGAAGAGGCATTACTAGGAATACCAGGATACCCCTACGAGACATTTTAATGTTTCAGTTTCACTGCGCATTGTTAAAAGAAAAACGGTTTTCCCGATTAGATACTTACACCAGGGTATGTATTTACCAGGTTTCATTCTCATATCTATATGGTTTTTACAGATGATGAGTGGGAGTAAGTTATTGGGAATTAGGTGATCATCTTCATTATATCGGAATTCGTTGTAATTGGTGATATTTGAGGAAATCACCTGGGTACAGTTTTCAACCTACGATGCACAGGTTTTGAGTTATTCAACTCAGAGAAGTTATACAGAGTATTGTATGTTGTCCAGTGTCCGTCAGGACAAAGGGGAGATCCTCGTACTATGTTCTGTTTACTTGTGACTTCTCTAGTTTTTAGACAAGTGTTTCGTAGAAATACAATGTCTAAGTTTTGAAAAGTTGTGGGTATAAGAATAAAGTAGAGAACCAAGTATCGCAAGTATCGGGATTCTTCAAAGAAATCGAAAATGTAGATTCTTGTGATTGGTATTCAAGTAATGATTTTGAGAAACTTGTTTCTCTTTCGGGTTACTCATAATTGGATGGATTCCTAAGTTGAGTAATGCTGAGTAGCCACTTTCCATTAAGTTGATATGCACTGGAGACAGCTGCATGATTTGAATCTGGTTCCAATTAAATTAGTGCCTCTATTTCTATATTGTATATAGAATGGTTCATATCTTAACGATGTTAAGATACGTGGACTTGTCCAGCTTATGCTTAAAACCAGACACTGGATAGATCAAGACACGTTTCTGTAATGGCAGTTTGTGGGTTGACCCTGGTTTTGACGAGGGTTGACATTTTTACCATCTGGAAGATCAATAGTGATATTGTTCTTGACTCGCCACAGTTTTATTAAAATGGATTTTTTTTCAGAAAACAGTAGTGGGAGTATGGTAGAACTGGAAGTGATTCCAGAACCGCAAACGATTACGGAAAATTTAATAGGACCTATATATTCAATCAGGTTTTGACATTCCAATATCCACTCCACAGACATGGTGGGTAACCTCAGACGCCCGAGAGGTACTCCGGTAGCCTCCAGGACGGTGACAGGGAGGTTCTTGTTTACCCAGACTTGACACTACTGTTGTTCCAGACTATGAGACCCGGCAAGAGGATAAGTATAACGTCGTTCTAAACTATCTTTAGAAGTGTACGTAGATATTATTCTGCCAGAGGGTTGTCATAGTCAGTGGGAGCAGCGGAAGCATAGTGGGCAAGTACCTTATGCCTATTTATAGGCATGAGCAGATATAGCGGAGATAAGATCATCTAATTTTGATGTGACAGTCATGGGTTTGACTTCATCAGAATAAGAGATGGATCTGTTAAGAAGGTAGTAGGGTGTGATGTCCTGGTATTTGGATGACATATACAGAGTAGGAAGTAAAAATCCTGTACTACAATCGGTTGTACTTGTTAGTTATGTATATGCCCTAGAGGCCATTGTTGTACATATGATGTATATTATAATGGATGCTTGGTTATATATAGAGATGACTTTCTTGCTCGTCATGATAGTATGCTATTTGGTTTCACTTTATCTTAACATGTTGACTTGTATTGGTTTACTGTTTTACTCTCACATGTTGATAAAGCCCTTAGGATTTGTACTCGACTACTGGGACTATGATGAGATCATACTAGTGGGGCCGCGGTAGTCGATGAGTACATCCTATAACTGTTCCTAGTCGAGGGTATATCGAGACAGGGCATCGATACGCCAGAGTAGACTAGCGTATACGCATCTTGACCCATATGATGGGCGATGGATGATCCCATATCCATCGGTGTTAGACATCAGAGATGGTGTACGGGTGCTCAGTGGAGACTGGGTACACTGGACGGACTCGCCGAGAACTCCCAGATGGTGATATACTACACGTCAGATGGCAGTTCTCCGGTGACACTGGTACAGGATAGTCTGTAGACCCGAGATCGTCATAGAGTCTTGTGTGATTCCCACTGTGCTTTGATTTCCACCTTACCACGTCCAAGAGGGCGTGCAAAACGGTGGCTTTTGGGTACAGTCCCGAATCACATGGAGGCAATGAGCGATAGGAGGGGATTCGTCTCTCCCGGTATAGGGAGTTGATGTTGTGCTGTGTTCGATTGGCTATAACTGGAAGTCCCTGGCCAGGGCTGATATGGAGATTTACTGGTAAGTGTTACTAGTAGTTTCTCGACCCGTTATGAGCCATACATCGACACGACTTATCGGTTACTGGGGTCTGACGTATACCACCCCTAGACTTGATATGCGACATATCAGACGAACAGACCGGACTGTACGGGAGTGTTACTGATCGGATTCACAGGAGAACGCACAGGCTAGCTTGTTGATCTTCTGATCGCTCAATACTTGGGTGGCTGTTACGTTTAGCTGACCGCTTGCAGCTTGTGGTTTTTGATATGATCATCACCTGCTACCGGCGTATTGACGATTCTTTAGAGTCCTACACAGAGGTTTCTTGGCTCAGGCGAAACAGAGTAGTGGCACATATGTGATATGCGCAGGAACGAGAATAATACGATATGGGATACCGTATTATATTCTCGCGATATTTAGATATGAACCGGGACATCGGATCAAGTGTTGATTCGATAAATCGGTACATGATATATTAGTCGGTTATATTCGATATAGCCGGATCGTCGGATCAAGTGTTGATTCGATGATTTAATATATAATAATATATATATGATATATTATTATATTAACTAATATTGGCTTACTTTATTATTTCATTTTCTCGCGGGATGATACATTGATATATATGCGATATATGTTAATTGTATTATTTTCTTTTGTTGCAAATATATAATATATATGTGATATATATTATTGTGACATGATATGATTAATTGTTAAACATGTTTAAGGATGATTAATTGAGGTTAGGGTTTGATTAGGGTTAGTAGCTTCAAGTTCCTTCTCGAAGCTATTTCTTTTGTCAAGGTTAGGATATTTTGTGATGACACATTATTAACTCAACCAAACCCTAACCCTAGTTGTTTCTCTACTTGTTCTCATCCAATCATCCTTGACCATGGTTAATAATTCAATCATATGTTTATATTTCTATTCATCACAAAAGAAAAGGATTATCATTATTCTTTTTCCATTATCATCTTCTTCTTCTCTCTTGAAAGAAAAGCTTGCTTGATTTTCTTAAGTGATGATAAAATATGAGAAAATGATATAAAAAGAAAGCAAAATCAGTACTCTCTCATCCTCATCTCATCTAGCCCTTGGGATTAGGGTGTTCTTCTCTTTTGAGTGAGAAAGCTTGAGTCGTAGCAACTTCAAGGTAGATCATCGGAGATTTGGAATACGACAAGCTAGAATGGATCGTTCGAGTCGTGGAGCCTCTCATGAGTCCGGGAGATCGTGGATCGCGGCAAAGGGACTTCTACTCGGAGCTTGTGAAGTGAAGGAGCGGACTACAAAGGTTGTAATCCCTCACTCTTAGATAAAAGTTATCTTATTGCATGTTTAACCCTAATAATCTAGCAAAGATCCCGGCTTTGGGTTGTTCGGCACGTCTAAAAATTTATCCGGGCATGTTTGATGCCTTTAGAACCTTCACAAGAGTGCCTAGGAACCCTACAGTGGTATCAGAGCCTAGCTAGAGCATTAGGCGATGTGTTTACGAAGTTAAAACTCCGATCGAACCCGAAACGACGAAACTTGACCCCTCTCTGGAAATTTTTTAAATTTTGGGATTTTTCTGTATTAAAAATATGTAAAAAATTCAGCAGGGAATTCTAAGACATACCATGAAACCCGAGACCCTAATTCCACTAAACGGCCGCGGAAGCGCCGCGCAAGCCATGCTTGCGCCGCGCTTCCGCCGCGGATTGATGAGATCATGACACGTGGCTTCATGGTATGGCCCGTAGGTACTTGCTGACTATTCTGAATATTTTTAATCTGTTCCAGGTGTTTAAAATTCTGGGGTTTGTTTTGTAATAGTAGACTCGATCGGAAATTTTAAATTCGTATTTTTTTCCGGATATTTAGAAACTGTTAAACTATTTGAACGGATATCATTAACTTACTTTTTCCCGGTACGGCAAATTTTCAAGTGTTGAAATTTATTAGGGTTTAAATCGTTCGGAACAATTGTACAAGTTAAGCGGTGGACCCTCTAGAAGACACAAACCTTAACTCGATTATGTGACCGTCTTGAACTGCCTTTTGAACCTTCGGGTTTGGGGCAGTACGGCGTGCCACATGTGAGGCGTTGGTTTGACCCTTCTACGGCTGGATCACCGGTACTGTGACATATTCTGGGATTATTTGAACCCTGCTCAAGTGTTGAGCAGTTTGGGAAATTTTGGGTGTTTGATTATCTGTTCGAAAAGTTTAATACTGTCGATTTATCTGGAATGTGATACAATATGTGGAATTCATTGAGTTAGGCATGAAATACGGAGTATGTGATATTTCGGATTTACGATGTCTAAAGTGATTGTGGATTCCAAATATTGTAGTTTTACACTTTCGTTTCTGTGACCGTAAGTGTAATATGTGATATCGCCGATTTTGTTGCTATATGATTCAACGACAATTGGGATGCGCATATTTACTTACGTTGATGATATGTGATATTATGTGTTGCTGTGATATGTTATATTGGATCGTCGCGTTCTGAATAGCCGGGGGTTTTATGTGAGATGAGGGTTTTATTTTCATTCATGTAAAATTCATTTGTAATGTAATATTCTTTTATTTGGGGCACTTCCTGGTTGCGGTTGATGTCACCAGTGTATATTATTTACTTTTCCGCATTAGGTAGACCCAAGGAGGGGAGCACAAGTAACCGGGTTCTAGGGTCCAGTGGGAGGCCATCTCGAGGAGTCGAGACCGGGTCTTCTAACCCTAGAATTGACAGTGTTACTTGCCGCTCTCGTAGGGGTCTTGGGATGTGGGTTTGGCTATTCGTCGCGACCGTGGAATCCGTGTTTTATACAGGCTCGTATTGAAAACACGGACGTCCTAGTATATCCAATATTTCATATATGTTCTTCTGCTGCAATGTTCTGTGATGAGATCATATTACTGCCTGAGACGAATGCTTATACTATATATATATATATGCTGATATATAAATATTACTGCTTTCGTTTCTTCTGTGATGCTTAGGAAGCATAAGCTGATGGGATTTTTATTAATGAGATTAATAAAAGAAAAGAAACCTAAAGATGTTGTAGAATCAAAACTTAATAAAAAGGGTAGCTACAGTTTTGCTTTGCACAGTGATATATACGATATATCCTGCACCTTATTCGATGAGGAAAGGACCGAGATCCCTTCACCGGGAGTGACTCCTTTAGCAAAACTGGCAGATGCTACAAAACGCGGTTTGTCTTTTGATTGCTTTTAGTGTTTTGCTCTGCACAGCGGTATATATGATATATCCTGCACCTTATTTGATAAGGAAAGGGCCGACGATCCCTTCACCGGGAGTGATCCCTTTAGCGAAACTAAGAAAAGCCTCAAAACACTCCTTTTCAAAAACTACACGATTCTACGACGACATCAAGTTCATTACGCTCAGGGTTTTCTGAAAAACCTGCGTAGCCCTCCGACATTTCAGATAGGTAATACTTAGTATTCGTGCTGCGTTTGTTGGCTTTCGTCAAGGCGTAGTGTGCGGTAGCTAATTATTACTTATCTGTTACATATGATGAGATTGGGTTAGGGTAGTCGTGCGGCTTTGTTGGCTTTCGTCAAGGGACGTACGGCTGGGTTTAATTCAATCAAGAAATGTTCGGGTTGAACTTGACTAACGGACTATGGTTTGTTGGCTTTCGTCAAGGTCATAGAACGTTAGGGGCAAAACATTATCGGGAATTTCAAGTGTTGAAATTTGCAATGAGATTGCATACCTCCTATGAGATAGTTGGATCCCGATACCCACTGCGAGTAAGTGTTACTCCTGGGAGAGTTTTACACAGGACAATTAGTCATTCAAGTAGGTGTCAAGAAAAGTGTTAACGAGGTTACGCCTCTGGAAAAACGAGGTTTACATTAATTAGGTCCGTGCGAGAGCACGGGGAACCTCCCTCAAAGTACCGACACTGATCTGGCTGAAAGATTGACGAAGTTGTAGGGTGTAATTAATCCCGGCTAATCTTACCTTTTAGGGTTTTAAGGTAGATTTGATAAAAACAGTGGGAGACATCCTGATTAGATAAGATAATAACCAATCTAATCTTGTAAGAGCATACGCTAAAGTGTTTTCTTCTCTCTCTCTCCAGGTAGCGACCATTTCAGGCCATAATCAAGATAATAATATGGATGTATTGACTAAACCTAATTATTGTACTGAGCAAGGGAACGTTAGACCCGTTCTTTCTTATAAGAGTTATAAGACTGAACAGGAAACAGGAGAATATCTGGATTCTCACGCCGCCCAAAAGAACATACATGTTGATGCATCTTCTTCGGGTGTGTTAGTTATTGAGAACTGTTTCTCATTTCACCCTACGTCCTGGGTATTGGATACCGGATCAGGATCCCACATATGTAAACAGTTACATGGGCTACGTAAAGGTAGAGAACTGGGAAAAGATGATCATTCCGTTCAAGTAGGGAACGGTGCAAGTATTGTAGCCAAAGCAGTTGGCGAATATCACCTTGTATTACCAAGTCGTAATACACTGATTCTAAATTAGTGCTATTATATACCGAACATGATGTGCAACATTATATCAGCTTCTTTATTGAGTAAAGAGGGATATAATTTTGTAGTACAGGATAATGTTATGAACATATTCCTAGATCAAAAGTTGATTGCATCAGGCTCGTTACATAATGGCATATTCATTCTAAATCAGAATACAGTCCTAAATGTACAAAACACACACAAGAGGAAAAGTTCAGATATGAACGAATCCTACTTGTGGCATTGTAGACTTGGTCATATCAATGCGACACGACTGGCTAAGTTACATAAAGATGGTTATTTGAATCCGTTCGAATTATCATCTTATGATACTTGCCATTCATGTCTCAAAGGAAAAATGACCAAAGCTCCGTTTAGTGGACACGGAGAAAGAGTTACTGAACTCTTAGGACTAGTACATAGTGATGTATGCGGTCCCATGTCTACGCATGCCAGGAACGGTTCTTCCTACTTCATTACATTCACTGACGATCTCTCTAGATACGGACATGTGTTCCTGTTGAAACACAAGTCTGAAGCTTTTGAGAAATTCAAAGAATATAAGCACGAAGTAGAGAACCAAACGGGCAAAAGTATTAAGATTCTTCGATCTGATCGAGGAGGTGAATACTTAAGCGGTGAGTTCCTAGATTATCTAAAAGAGAATGGGATTCTCTCTCAGCTTACTCCTCCTTATACACCACAGCACAACGGTGTATCGGAGCGGAGGAATCGCACCCTATTAGATATGGTGCGCTCTATGATGAGCGAGGCTGAGTTACCTATTTCCTTCTGGGGGTATGCGCTTGAGACAGCCATACACCTATTGAATATGGTTCCTACCAAATCAGTGCCTACCACTCCATATGAGATATGGAAAGGGAAGAGACCATCTCTTAAGTATGTTAAGATATGGGGTTGTCCAGCCTATGTCAAAAGACAAAATCCGGACAAACTCGAGGCAAGATCTGTCTTATGTAAGTTTGTAGGATATCCCAAGAACTCACAAGGGTATATCTTCTACCACACTGAGGAACAAAAGGTGTTTGTTTCTAAACATGCCATCTTTTTGGAAAAGGAATTTCTTGCAAAAGAAATTAATGGCAATGAGGTAGAACTGGAAGAGCTTCCAGCAATACAAACTATAACAGAAGACTTGGTAGAACCAGAGAATTCAGTAGTACCCGACGAACCCCAGCCTCTCCGCCGATCTAGCAGGGTTTCTCGTCCACCTGAGAGATACTACGGTTTTCTCATTGATGGTGGAAGCGAGGATTGCATCATGGATGATGATGAACCGACTAGTTTCGAGCAGGCCATCACGAGTGGTGACTCTGTGAAATGGATGGATGCAATGCGATCTGAGATGGAATCCATGTACACCAACAAAGTATGGACTTTGGAACTTGCTCCTGAAGGGGTAAAACCCATTGGGAGCAAGTGGATCTTTAAAAAGAAATTTGGTGTAGATGGAAAAGTTGAGACTTTCAAAGCTAGACTTGTAGCAAAGGGTTTTCGTCAACGACCAGGTGTGGATTATGACGAAACCTTTTCTCCAGTGGCTATGCTTAAGTCCATCCGGATCTTACTTGCCATTGCTGCATACCATGACTACGAAATCTGGCAAATGGATGTTAAGACCGCCTTTCTAAGCGGTGATTTAGAAGAGAGCGTGTACATGACTCAGCCAGAGAGCTTCGTAGATAGTGGGAGCAGCGGAAAGGTGTGCAAGCTGCTTAAATCCATTTATGGGTTAAAGCAAGCATCGCGGAGTTGGAACATCTGTTTTGATGTTGTAGTCAAAGAATTTGACTTCATCAAAAATATAGATGAACCTTGTATCTATAAGAAGGTAGCAGAGGGTAAGGTTGTCTTCCTCGTATTGTACGTGGATGACATACTCTTGATAGGAAATGATATTCCTATGCTGCAATCAGTCAAGCTCTTCTTATCACAGAGATTCTCAATGAAAGATCTAGGTGATGCCTCCTGCATATTGGGAATCATGATCTATAGAGATAGATCTAAAAGGATACTGGGATTGTCCCAATCCAGGTACATTGACACCATACTAAAGAGGTTTAGTATGGAAGAATCCAAACGTGGGAACCAACCCACAATCTCTGGACTCACTCTCTCCAAAGAGATGTCTCCCAAGACTGATTTGGAGAGAGCTCGCATGCAAGGGATACCCTATGCTTCGGCAGTAGGCTCTATCATGTATGCGATGCTATGTACCAGACCCGATGTAGCATACTCGCTAAGTGTAGTGAGTCGGTATCAAGCAGATCCTGGAGAGAGTCACTGGACAGCTGTGAAGAACATTCTCAAGTACTTACGAAGGACTAAGGAGATGTTCTTGGTGTATAGTAACGGAGAACTCCAGGTGGAGTCCTTTACCGATTCCAGCTTCCAAAGTGATAAGGACGACTCTAAGTCGCATTCGGGTTTTGTCTTTACCCTCAATGGAGGGGCGGTATGTTGGAAGAGTTCCAAACAGGATACCGTTGCAGACTCAACGATGGAGGCTGAATACATCGCTGCCAACGATGCTGCCAAAGAGGCTGTCTGGATAAAGAAGTTCATTAGTGAACTTGGTGTGGTTCCATCCATTGAGCATCCAATACCTCTGTATTGCGATAACAATGGAGCTGTGGCGTTAGCCAAGGAACCCAGGTCCCATCAGAAATCCAGACATATTCTGAGGCGGTATCACCTGATCAGAGAGATAGTTGATCGCCGGGAGATCGAGGTCAGGAGAGTAGATACGAAGGATAACACTGCGGATCCATTCATGAAGGCTATTCCCCAGATACAGTTTGAGAGATTATTCGGGATGCTAGGTATGCGATACTACAGCAGCTGGCCTTAGTGCAAGTGGGAGATTAATAGTTATGTATATGCCCTAGAGGCCATTGTTGTACATATGATGTATATTATAATGGATGCTTGGTTATATATAGAGATGACTTTCTTGCTCGTCATGATAGTATGCTATTTGGTTTCACTTTATCTTAACATGTTGACTTGTATTGGTTTACTGTTTTACTCTCACATGTTGATAAAGCCCTTAGGATTTGTACTCGACTACTGGGACTATGATGAGATCATACTAGTGGGGCCGCGGTAGTCGATGAGTACATCCTATAACTGTTCCTAGTCGAGGGTATATCGAGACAGGGCATCGATACGCCAGAGTAGACTAGCGTATACGCATCTTGACCCATATGATGGGTGATGGATGATCCCATATCCATCGGTGTTAGACATCAGAGATGGTGTACGGGTGCTCAGTGGAGACTGGGTACACTGGACGGACTCGCCGAGAACTCCCAGATGGTGATATACCACACGTCAGATGGCAGTTCTCCGGTGACACTGGTACAGGGTAGTCTGTAGACCCGAGATCGTCATAGAGTCTTGTGTGATTCCCACTGTGCTTTGATTTCCACCTTACCACGTCCAAGAGGGCGTGCAAAACGGTGGCTTTTGGGTACAGTCCCGAATCACATGGAGGCAATGAGCGATAGGAGGGGATTCGTCTCTCCCGGTATAGGGAGTTGATGTTGTGCTGTGTTCGATTGGCTATAACTGGAAGTCCCTGGCCAGGGCTGATATGGAGATTTACTGGTAAGTGTTACTAGTAGTTTCTCGACCCGTTATGAGCCATACATCGACACGACTTATCGGTTACTGGGGTCTGACGTATACCACCCCTAGACTTGATATGCGACATATCAGACGAACAGACCGGACTGTACGTGAGTGTTACTGATCGGATTCACAGGAGAACGCACAGGCTAGCTTGTTGATCTTCTGATCGCTCAATACCTGGGTGGCTGTTACGTTTAGCTGACCGCTTGCAGCTTGTGGGTGTTTGATATGATCATCACCTGCTACCGGCGTATTGACGATTCTTTAGAGTCCTACACAGAGGTTTCTTGGCTCAGGCAAAACAGAGTAGTGGCACATATGTGATATGCGCAGGAACGAGAATAATGCGATATGGGATACCGTATTATATTCTCGCCATATTTAGATATGAACCGGGACATCGGATCAAGTGTTGATTCGATAAATCGGTACATGATATATTAGTCGGTTATATTCGATATAGCCGGATCGTCGGATCAAGTGTTGATTCGATGATTTAATATATAATAATATATATATGATATATTATTATATTAACTAATATTGGCTTACTTTATTATTTCATTTTCTCGCGGGATGATACATTGATATATATGCGATATATGTTAATTGTATTATTTTCTTTTGTTGCAAATATATAATATATATGTGATATATATTATTGTGACATGATATGATTAATTGTTAAACATGTTTAAGGATGATTAATTGAGGTTAGGGTTTGATTAGGGTTAGTAGCTTCAAGTTCCTTCTAGAAGCTATTTCTTTTGTCAAGGTTAGGATATTTTGTGATGACACATTATTAACTCAACCAAACCCTAACCCTAGTTGTTTCTCTACTTGTTCTCATCCAATCATCCTTGACCATGGTTAATAATTCAATCATATGTTTATATTTCTATTCATCACAAAAGAAAAGGATTATCATTATTCTTTTTCCATTATCATCTTCTTCTTCTCTCTTGAAAGAAAAGCTTGCTTGATTTTCTTAAGTGATGATAAAATATGAGAAAATGATATAAAAAGAAAGCAAAATCACTACTCTCTCATCCTCATCTCATCTAGCCCTTGGGATTAGGGTGTTCTTCTCTTTTGAGTGAGAAAGCTTGAGTCGTAGCAACTTCAAGGTAGATCATCGGAGATTTGGAATACGACAAGCTAGAATGGATCGTTCGAGTCGTGGAGCCTCTCATGAGTCCGGGAGATCGTGGATCGCGGCAAAGGGACTTCTACTCGGAGCTTGTGAAGTGAAGGAGCGGACTACAAAGGTTGTAATCCCTCACTCTTAGATAAAAGTTATCTTATTGCATGTTTAACCCTAATAATCTAGCAAAGATCCCGGCTTTGGGTTGTTCGGCACGTCTAAAATTTTATCCGGGCATGTTTGATGCCTTTAGAACCTTCACAAGAGTGCCTAGGAACCCTACAGTACTTTGGTCGTCACACAGTTATTTCTCCACAAAGGACATGGATATAATATCAGACATTCTGGTTACTAGATCTATAGTATTAGATCTGGATTTGGGTAGTTTCCCAATATGGGTACTTTGACAGTATTCTTATGGTATTTTAGATGACTCCTGGCATGGTGGTGTACCTGCAGGTGATGGAGTCACCCTCTCTAAAGGTGTCTTACAGACTAAAGGAGAGAGGGATGTGCATGATTGGCAGATCACTTGCTTAGGCAATTGAGTCAATCATGAGATGTCAAGTACCACACCAGATGTAGTTTTTGCACTTGATGCGATAAGTTTATATCAATCCAATCCTGAAGAAACATAAGGAAGCAGTTTTAGAACATAAGTGCATGTTCTACGGATTTGATGACGGCAGCCTCCTTCGGGAGACGGTTATCATTCCAGGCTTCCAAGGTGACATGGATGACAGAGTGATTGTCAGAGTTATAGTTTTCCCTCTGACGAGGGACAGTATTATGGACAGGTGGTCCAAGAGGATACTGTAGGAAGCATGGTGCTGGATACTGATTAGGTTCAGTTATCTATACAGTCTAAGAAGTTTGGATTTGGAGTTCATTTATGAACTAGGTCCCATCAGATATACAGACATATTCTAAGACAGGTATTACTCGATTCTGGAGATGGCTTTCTCCGCGAACTTGGGATTAAGAGAGACATAGAAAGAAACATCAGGGCGGATCCACTCGCTGAGGCTATTTCTCGAACACAAGAGTTTTACAAACTAGCTTTGTGAAACTGATTAGTAGAGGAGTTGGATGTTCGGTATCACACGGGCTATGAGTATGCGACATCGCAATAATTAGCCTTGAGTGCAAGTGGGAGATGGTTGGAGATAGTGCCCTCAAAGTCAATTATTGGATCGCAAGTACGTGATTGCAATGATTGAGGCAGAACCTATACCGATATGACAGTCTTGCTCAAGATGATAGTATGCTATCTGGTTTGTCTTTATCATCGTATACATGCTTTAGTTCACTATTGCATGATGATAGAGCCCATAGGATTCTTGCTTGACTACCAGCAGTATGATGGCGATCATATACGTGGGAGCTGGGGTCTGTAAGCACATCCTTAAAAGTGTCCCTAGTCGTCGGAGTTTCGAGACAGGGCATCGATATTCCAGAGTAGACTAGTGTATACAGTCGAGACCCCGACGAGGGGCGGTGGCCGGTCTCACAAGCCACTGGTGTCAGTTGGATCACCTAAGATGTATACAGGTGCTCATTGGGTTATGAGTACACCGGACAGGACTCGCCGGGAACATGCTAGTTGGTATTATACATATCGTCAGATAGCAGTTCCCTGGTGACATGTGTACAGGTTAGTTTGTCGACCTGAGATTGTCATTTGTCTCGTGTGAGTTCCCACTGTGCTTAGATTACTACCCTACCACGCTCAAAGGAGTTGTGCAAACAGGTTTTAGTTGGGTACAGTCCCGAGCCACATGGAGGCAGTGAGCGGATCGTCAGGGATTCGTCTCTCCCGGTATTGGGGGTTGATGTCGCGCAGTGCACGGGTGGCCATCACTAGAAATCCTCGGCCGAGATAGTGGAGCTGATTTGGATTAGTAGTTTCTCAGGTGGTGATGGGCTTCATACCGACATGAATTATCGCGTTATTAGGGGTCTGACTTTATCCACCCCCCTAGACTCGATATGCGATACTCTTTAGACGAACGGACCGGACTGTATATACATTGTCACTGTCAGGCTCAGTAGGGTTTATGGATGAGTTCGCTCGTCAGCTTCCCTTCCAATCAATACATAGGCAAACCGTTACGTACAGCTTGTACCTCTGACGTGCTAGTGGTTATACCCAGTGCCAGTGTGTTGATGAGTCATTAGAGTCCCCCACAGACACTTTCCCAAGTTCGGGCGAAACGTTGTAGAGGCCGTATGGTTTTATGGCAGGGTTCGGAAAATGCACGTGCGTTTTCGCACGTGTTATTTTTCGAGCAGATAATACTGGTAGGCTTTGGTTTAAGCCAGAACCCAGTATTATACTGTGTAGATATAATATCTTTGTTTCAGATGCATTTGTATTCGGTCGTAATACAAATGCGGGTATGTTTATACCATTACGGGGTTATCCTGAAATTCGTTTCAGGATCACTTTTGGAAGTTGCCAGTTTCCAGTTTTCTATCACCCGTATTTAACATTCGGTTAAATACGGATTTATCTTTTCGTCACTTGGGTGAGTCATGGTTCTAGAAGGTTCTAGATTTGGTGACTCATGGTTAGCATTTAATGTTTTGGTGATTCATTGTTAAGGCATTAATTGTTGTGATGATGTGTTAAGGTGAATCATAGTTTTCATTAATGAGTTCATACTAGGTGTAAATGGTGACTCATTCTTTCATTTCCTTATGATCACCCTCCTAGCTCCTACACTCACTCTCCCTCTTCTATAAGTGGCCGGCCCCTCTTGTGGCAAGAGAAGAGATTCATTCTTGGCAAAAAGATTATGATAGTTTAGTTCATGGAAATTTCATATAACTCAATTTCCATTTACCCGATTCCAATTGGCAACTTCTATAACCGTTCGTTCATAGCCTTGGACGTAACGAGACAAAGTGTTCTACTCATTCTCTACATCAATCTTGGTCGTCTCTTTTAGCAAACTTGACGATCGAGTTGCCTCGGTTCAGAGGCGAGAGCCCGTTTAAAGATCCGTCGACGTGGTGCCACCTGGACGAGAAGACTGGAGATTCAGGAGATCGGAGCAGCCGCAACAAAGCGTGGGATGATAGTTGAAGACCAAAGGACTCGGATCGTTCGGTATAACACTTCTACCCACTTTGTAGTTTGTTAGTTTAGCTTTAATGGCAGATCCGGGTTATAGTACGCGATAGCGCCAGTTATAAAATGTTTTTTGTTCCGCATTTGGCGTCTGTTAGACGGCCGGGGCGCTACCGTGGACTTACAAGGTCCCCCTTGTAGAAGGGGACGACGAAAAACTCGTTCGGATCGGGTCGCTTCTGACTAGAACTCAGCGAGATGACTTGGTCCACTTCCTCAGAAACAACTCCGATGTGTTTGCCTGGGCGCCTGCTGACATGCTTAGGATCGACCCCAAAATTATATCTCACAAGCTCATGGTTGATCCTATGGCCCGACCCATCAGACAGAAAAAGCGAAGCTTCGCCCCGGTCAAACAAAAGGCTATCGAGGACGAGGTGGATCGGCTCCTCGCCGCCAACTTCATTTGGAACGTGCCCTATTCGGAATGGCTAGCAAACGTAGTCCTGGTCAAGAAATCAAGCGGGGAGTGGCGCATATGCGTCGACTTCACCGACCTTAACAAGTCCTGCCCTAAAGACAACTATCCCCTACCTTGGATAGATCAGCTCATCGACAACTCGGCAGGACACGAGCTATTGAGCTTCATTGATGCCTTCTCCGGCTATAATCAGATCCATATGAATCCGGCAGATGAAGATCTTACCGCATTCACAACGGACCGGGGGGTATACTGCTACAAGGTGATGCCCTTCAGCCTCAAGAATGCCAGAGCTACATACCAACGGTTGGTCAATCGCATGTTGAAGCCACAGATCAGCAAGAACATGGAGGTTTACATCGAAGACATGCTCGTTAAATCAGTCTCGTCGACCAACCACACCAAGGACCTGGGCGAGGCCTTCGGAGTACTTCGCAAGTTCAAGATGAAGCTGAACCCCTCCAAGTGCGCATTCGGGGTCACCGGGGGAAAATTCCTCGGTTTCATGGTCACCCACCGTGGAATCGAGGCCAACCTGGAAAAAATCGACGCCATCCTCAGATGACCGCGCCAAATACCAATATCGAGATCATGCGACTAACCGGACGGGTGGCCGCTCTGAGCCGTTTCATGTCGAGGTCTGGGGAAAAATGCTTCCCATTCTTCAAAGCTCTAAGGAAAATCCCAAGCTTCGAGTGGTCAGAGGAGTGTCAGACCGCCTTCGACCAGTTAAAGAGACACCTTGCGACGCCGCCACTGCTCACCCGACCAGTTGAAGGAGACGAGCTATTGCTGTATCTGGCGGTGTCCGACCAAGCGGCAGGCTCAGTGCTCGTCCGGGAGGTCGATGGAGTGCAGAAGCCGGTATACTACGTGAGCCACGTCTTCAAAGACACAGAAACGAGGTATCCAGCCATAGAGAAGATCGTCCTGGCCCTCATAGTGGCCTCAAGGAAGCTACGACACTACTTCCAGGCTCACACTATCCTTGTCCTCACCGAGCGCCCGCTGGGGGCTATCCTCGCCTCACCCGAATCCTCAGTCCGCTTAGAGAAGTATAGGTGGGAGCTGTCCCAGTTTGATATAAAATACCGCCCGAGGCAGGCCATCAAAGCACAAGCCCTGGTCGACTTTATTATCGAGTGCACCATCCCCAGCAAAGAACCGGAGCCCGCGCCGACCCTCACGGATCGACACCCGATCAGGGGAAGACCCGACTCGGTCCCTGAGTGGGTCATCTACGTCGACGGGTCCTCAACCGAGGAAGGCTGTGGCGCCGGCCTTATCATTCGGGGCCCGAACGAAGCAGAAATGGAATATTCCCTAAAGCTCGGATTCTAGGCTTCAAACAACGCGGTAGAGTACGAGGCCCTGCTGGCTGGACTTCGCATAGCCTCCAGGCTGGGGCTGAGGACAATTTGAATCTGCAGTGACTCAGCCCTGGTCGTTGGCCAAGTGACCGGCCACTTCGAGGCTCGGGAACCCCTAATGGTGAAATATCTGGCCGAGGTAAGAAAACTTCGAAGAATTTCGATGAAGTCCAGATAGAACAAATACCCAGGCAGCTCAATTCCCAAGCCGACGCCCTGAGCAAACTGGCCTCATCCTACTCGGCCAACAACAAGCGGTCTATCCTCTTCGAAACCTTGCCACGACCCAGCGTGGAAGACGGGGCGACAATACTTCATGTGTATACAATGCAGGAAGATGTCCAGGACTGGAGGATGCCCCTCGTGGAATTCCTAAGGGACGGTACGCTCCCAGAAGATCGTGGAGTAGCCCGCCGTCTCCGGGCCAAAGCCCGTCACTTCGTCTAGAGCAATGAGAACCTTTACAAGAAATCCTTCACTCAGCCCCTGCTCCAGTGCGTCGACCCCCCCGAAGCCGACTACGTCCTCCGTGAAATCCATGAAGGGGTCGGCGGCGCACACTAAGGGGCCCGAACCTTAATCCAGAAGGCATTTCTCCAGAGGTATTACTGGCCAACTATTCACGAGGACGCCCAGAAGCTCGTCAGGAGTTGCAAAAGCTGCCAACTCCATGGAAGCATACCTCGCCTCCCGGCCACCGAGCTGACCGCGCTTACCTCCCCGTGGCTGTTCGCCCAGTGGGGATTGGACATGATAGGCCAGTTCCCTACCGGCGCGGGCGGGCACAAATATGTTCTCATCACGGTGGATTACTTCACAAAGTGGATCGAAGCCGTCCCCATCAAAAAACTGGACGCTGCTACGACCATCAAGTTCCTGCAGAACAACCTGATACTCCGGTTCGGCATCCCGAGGTGTATCGTCACCGACCATGGGACGAACTTCGAGAACGAGAAGGTGAAAGATTTCTGCAACGAATATCATATCCTTATGAAGTTCGCCGCGGTCGCACACCCCCAATGCAACGGGCAGGCCGAAGTCGCCAACCGGGATGTCCTCCGGGGTCTCCGGACCCGCTTGGAGGGGCGCCAAGGCAGTTGGGTCGAGAAATTGCCCCGGGTCTTATGGGCCCTGCGCACGTCAAAGAAGACCCCCACCAGGGAAACCCCTTTCAGCCTTTGCTACGGGACCGAGACAATGGTCCCGGCAAAGATCGGGCTACCCAGTCACCGGGTCGAACACTTCGACGACGAAGCAAACACCACGGCACTGCGGACCAACCTGGACATCTTGCTGGAGAAACGGGACCGGGCCCAAATCAGGGTTGCCACCTATCAGCAGCAAACTGCCCGATACTACAACGTGCGGGTCAAGTGTCGTTCCTTCAAGGATGGAGACCTGGTCCTATGGTGAAATGAGTTCATCGATCAAGGCAGGCTGCATAAGTTCTCCCCGAAATGGGACGGTCCTTTTCTCGTCTCTGAAGTACTTCCCGGCGGAGCCTACCGCTTACAGGTTGCGGACGGTCGCAAGTTTCCACGGCCTTACAACGCTGAGAAGCTTAAGCTGTACCAATGAAATGGATACCTACGAGTACTCCGGGCTCCGGATTCATGGGCATGCCAGCACGAATCTTGGGAATCGCAACAACCACCCCAATGCCACGCCGCCACGTAACGAAACTGGCACGACATTCCAAAACGCTTCGCGTTCTCTGTACGATCGTGGCACGTGGCACTCGCGGCTGTCCATCTTCCCAAAGCCCTCATGAAGAGGCAGACCGGCAGCTACCCTGCTCGGCTATTCCTGGCCGGTAGCTTCCCTACCTCGCAACGCCAGGGATCTAAGCCCTCGCGTAGAGGCAGCCGAGCGGCTTCCCCGCTCGGTGTAACACCTTAGGATGTGATTAGTGGCTAATTATACTTTAATATATAGTTTTTAATAAAAAGTTTACCAAATCAATTTTCAAATATTTTATCTTATTTAATGAATATTTTATTAGATTTTTCCTAGGCTTGAACACATATGTGCATGTTATCTAGGGATAAGTTTAGGGTTAGGAATGGTTTAAGTAGCCATGATAAACTTAAGCAAATTATTTAGTTAAATTAAATTTAAAATTTTGTTTTGTTTTAGGGTTTGACTTGAGTGAGGAGAGAGAGAGGGAGGGATGGCTTGAGGTATGGCCCCACTAATCTCACGCCCTTTTATTCTAAAACCCCCACTCTCTCACACCCTCAAACTTCCACTCCTTTCCTCACATCTCTCTCCCTCTCACTTGCACGCATATAGCAGCAGCAGCAGCAGCATCTGAAGCAGCAGCAGCAGCAAAAACATCAGCAGCTCAGCAGCAATAGCAGCAACATCACCAACAGCAGTAGCACCCTCCCTCTTCTTCTTCCCTTCTTCTTCTCCTTCTCCTACATCCTAGGATCCCAAGAGGTATAATCTTTAAACTTGACTTCTTGCTTTTACAAAATATGGTTATTTAAGCTTAAGATTAGTGTTTAATGTGATTTAGTGCTAGTTATGGTGATTTGGGTGAAGATTTGGCCAAGTGATGGTTTTTATGGTTAGTGTAGCTTAACTAAGTGTTTTTAAGACCATTTAAACTAAGTTTTGCTTCAGATTTCATTAAAATACCAGATTGTTTCAAATTAGTGTAAATTAGCGTTTATTTTAGATTTGTTAGCCATTCTTTGATCTGCTCTTGACCTGGGTACTTCAGAAAAAAGTTGCTGATACTGTAACATAGTGATCAAGCTAGAGACACACACACGAAGCACGGGGCCCCCTCTCCCCCTTTAGGCCGCAGATTTATTCTGTCTGGCCGTAAATTGCGGCCAGAAGGTGGGTGTGGGTGTTGGGTTTTGGTCTGTAGGAGTCTGCTGTATAATTAGGGTTGTTGGTATATGCAACTTTTTATATTTTCACTCGAGTCAAAATCTGGAGCTTAAAACCCCTTTTTCAATACTTTTTAACTCGTGCGACACGTGTGTTTTGTATGTTGGGTCTGTGGTGTACTGCGCGACACAGCGAGTCGGGGTGGTTTCTGGTGAGGTTACACACGCTTTGACGTATCGAATGCACGCGCGTTTAGTTTCCAACGCAAGTTTTTCCTTTGATCGTGATATCGCGTTTTACAGGGTTTTTGCTTTACGTGTGTTACTTTGTATAAATTCTAGGTTCGCAGGCGGGGACTTTGAGCGCCACGGAGAAAGGGAAGTAGGTGGTCGGCTACGTGTAGCACGAGACCAGGTGAGTAGATTTAACATCTACGGGGAAATCGCCCGTATGGCGTTAAGCGTCAGGGCGTGATAGGATATTTAGTCGTAGATGTTCATATGGACTATTGTATCATACCTTCTTGTTGCATATAGAATTGGTAGTATATAACACTGCACTGTCACTAACGGTTAAAGCTGCACGAGCACTATTTGTATGATACACTCACTCCGTTAGTGATTGCCATGACACTTGCACTATAGGATTGGTACGAATTACATATCGTTTGATTGCCGCATCATTGATGATTGTCATGACTTATCGCATATTCACATATTATTTGATACATCACTATTTGCGCACATGTACACTGTATATTCACATTAGTGCATACCTTCATTGATACATCACTACTTGCGCACATGTACACTGTATATTCACATTAGTACATACCTTCATTGATACATCACAACTTGCGCACATGTACACTGTATATTCACATTAGTGCATACCTTCATTGATACATCACTACTTGCGCATATGTACACTGTATATTCACATTAGTGCATACCGTCCTTGATATATCTATACTTATGCACATATACATCGTATATTCATATTAGTGCACATGTACATTGCTACACTCACATTGCGTATATATTCATTTGCACATCCATACATATATATACATATGTTACATACCTGGATGATATTGACATGATTAAAAACTAAGGGACCACATGAGATATTTTCAAAACTGGATCTTTTTAAAAGAGCGGTTTTCCCTTTCTTTTACTCTTATTGTCATACAACACATTGCATAGATTTGGGCATTGAGTTTGGGTTTATGTGATTTCTGGATTTGGTGAACCGGGGTATTATTTTAAGAAAATACGCACTGTTTTAAAAACCCGGTTTCCCTTGATATGATATTTTGGTGCGTCCACCACACGTTTTCTCAGTTCTGAGACGTGTGCTTGAAACCCGATTCGAGGAGTTGGATGATCCGTTTGCGGGTTCGTGGTGGACCCGGTATGGTTCCCCGGGACGAGAAATGTTTTTCGTGGAGTAGACGATGACCTTGGCAGGGTGGCTAGTACCTACCGGTGATTGGTTGGACCTGACAGTTTTTCGGAGGATACTGACCAGAGTCGATAGATGGATACGGGACGACACGTACTGCCGGGGCCTAGGGCCGATTCCGCAGACGGAGACCGATACTTAAGGATTTGTGTGTCGATGCTTGACACGATGATTTTGTGATATTTTCGAGTGCCGATGCTAAGCATTCCCGATTCTATGAGCTGTACAGGACACCGGTTATTCTTCCACGTTGACATTCCGTGTAGATGATATTTATTCCCATGCTCAGCATTCATTATTTTGCGTCTCATCCTGTAGCTATAGTACCTGATAGAGTACTTTGGCATGACTATTGCATACCCTGCTCATCATATATATATATATATATATATATATATATATATATATATATATATATATATATATATTGATGTAATTAAATTGCACATGTTAAGCATGATTATTGCGTATCCAGTTCATTCGTATAGATATTATCTGTTGGCATATATTAGAGTATCGCAGTACGTGCATACTCACGATTACCTTTATATGTTATCTACTATTCACGAGTTGGCAACTCACCCTCGTTGTGCCACAGTATTTGCAGGTTGCCCCTCAGAGTAGTCGCGGCAGGCTGCTTTCTTGCATCTTTTGATACAGATACCACTGCAGTTGGCGTGTTAGCCCTTTTGCTGATAGGTGGGTTTTGTGCGGTATCTGTTTATTTTCTAGTTGTATCTAGTACTCTCCATCTACTTTCATGTATTGACTTAAAGACCAGTTGTAAGGAAGATGTATATTATTTTGTACTCTGGTGTCGAGCTCGTTATGAGCCGACTTTATTTATGCAGTTTTATATTTCATGTTGTCTTCACTTATTTTTGTCCATTCTTCGCTACGGCGTCGTATATTTTTATTGTGGTGATTGTTCCGCCGTTGGGCATGATTGCTCCCGTTTGGGATGCTTTATTTTTATTGTATATCATTTTATTCATATATTGTCTTATACCCGATTTCGGGGATAGTTTTTACAAAGGAAATGCTGCCAAAATTTTTAAGATAATAATTGAACTTTAAAGAATTTTACTAAATTACTTAAGGTTTTCTAAACGTTTTAACAAATGTTCTAATAAATGTTTAAAACACTCAATACTTTTACTGGTTTTGATTTCTGGGTTTCGGCTTACTTAGTCGCATTACGCCTGTAGACGTTACGTGGTTAAGTGCCGGTCACGGGCCAAACTTTGGGTCATGACAAAGTTGGTATCAGAGCGTAGGTTTTACCTTCGGAGTGTAGGATGACCCTGGTATGATGGAGTAGGTAGCTGAAGTAGAGTGGCGTAGCGTGTGTATGTTCCGCGGCATACTCACGACACGGTACTCTGCCTAAGCGACCTTAGGACTTATTGGTTGAAATTCCTTCACGATTGCATACATCCTTGTGATTCGATTTTCGTATCCTCATTGAATCCTACTTTCTTTTCAGCCATTATGCCGCCGAAGACTATGAGGGCGCAGAGAGCGGCCGCGAGGGCCGAGATTCGAGTTGACTCATCCGAGACGAGGACTGATCCGGGTAGTACACCCGTTGTACCAGAGAAGACTGTTCCACCTCCGACAGACCAGATCGCTAGACTAGTGGCAGAGATGAAGGACTTACGCCAGACGATGAGCTCATTGGTTGAGACCGTTCGAGCGCAGCGACAGGAGGTTGTCACCCCTATTATCCAGTTGTTCCTTGCGATCAGCATGCAACATTCCGTCACCTACATAGCACCAGTAGATGCAGCCCCAGTTTACGAGACACGTCTTCCAGAGACTTCGAGAGTTCCGGAACAGTGGAGGAATCGTATTGGTGTACCAACCCAGAGCAGAGGCTTAGGACGAAGACAGTCGTTCAGCTCTCATCCCCAGGAGGGTCAGCAGTCAGCGCGTGGATGCTTTCGATGCGGAAGCCTTCAACACTTCGTCAGATATTGTTCCTTAGCACCACATCAGGGTCATATTCTGAGACGTCATGGACGCGGAGGGTTCTCTCAGAGGGGTCAGTCTAGCAGAGGAGGAGTTCGGCCTGTTGCGGGTAGAGGGCAGACACGAGAGTTTGCTTCCACTCATCGGGACGCGAGGGCGTCCAATGCAGAGTTTTCAGGTATCCTTAATTCGTATGTTCTTTTGATGTAATTGATTGTTTTTCACACTTGTGCCGTGGTTGGGACGAGATTCGAGTTAGGTAGATCAGCCGTTTGTTGTGTTAACTTCTGTCAGCGATTCTTTTGTTGCGCGACACGTAATTCGGTCATGTGCCAATCGGATAGGAGATAGAGATTCGTCTGTCGTTTTGATCCTTCTAGAGATGTTGGATTTGGCGTTCTCCTGGGCATGGACTGGTTAGCTACGTGCTAGGCGTTTGTGGACTATCGTGAGGAAATAGTCAGGTTTTGTTTTCCCCGGCGAGTCAGTTCTTGTTGTGCAGGTGGATAGTTGTGCCGCCTCTCACAGCTTGAATTCAGTCTTTTTCGCTAGTCGGCTTTTGAGGAGATGTCGGGGATTCTTGGCGTTCATTCGTGATACCGTAGCCATAGTTGGTTTGTTGGACCGGTTTTCTTTCGTGCGAGAGTTTTCCGACGTTGTTCCAGATGAGCCGGCGAAGCTTAAGGAGCTTAAGGATCTGCTGCAGAGTTGTTTGTTGGGGGGAGTTTCATGCGTCTGAGTGTTTCGCATTAGGAAGCTCCTATTTCTGTTCGTCAAGGAGAAAGACGACAGATTGAGGTTGTGTATTGATGGATCGTCAATTGAACCGGCTTACGGTGCGGATAGGTATCCTTTACCTCGCATTGACGATTTCTTCGATCAGCTCCAGAGTGCAAGAAATTTTCTAAGTTTGTTTGGAATCAGGTCATCATTGTTGCGGGTTCGGAGGGATGACATTCCGAAGACTGCCTTGTGCGTGCTACGGTCTTTGTGTGTATTGGTGTGTCATTGGATTCACCAATGCCCTAGCAGCATTCGTAGATGTGATGAACCGGATTTCTTCAGGCCGTTCCTCGACCAGTTATTGTTATGCTATTTACGACATTCTGGTCTATTTAATGTGCCTTGAGGGACAGGAGTAGCACTTGAGGGTTGGTTTTGCAGATACTGGGAGAGCCCCAGCGGTTTGCTAGATTCTCGGAGTGTTCCTTCAGGCTTGTTTGTGTTGACTCCTAGGTCTTGTAGTTACGGGAGACGGTTTTGTATGGTTCCGAGGAAGATCGTGGCCGTACAGCTTAGGCCAGACTTGTGAGCAGGACGGAGGTCCGCAGATTTTTGGGCTTAGCAGGTTTTTACCGCTGTTTCGTGCAGGATTGCTAGTGTAGTGCTGCACCGTTGACTGAATTGACCGGAATGGAGGTTTCTTTTCTTTGGACTGAGGCATGTGTGCAGAGTTTCGGCAGTTGAAAATTCGGTTAACAGCTGCATCAGTTCTTTCTATGCTTTTTGGTTCGGGCGACTTTATGGTTTAACTATGATATTCTGTGAGTAGGGCTCGAGTGTGTGCTGAGGTGACACTATAGAGTTATCGCTTTTACTTCCCTACATTTGGAGGAAGTATGAGAAGGATATCCCACTCATGATCCGGAGATGGCCGCGGTGGTTTTGCGTTGGAGAATTGGAGACACTACTTGTTCGAGAGTCGTGTCAGATTTTCACGGACCACCAGAGCTTAATGTACATCTTCCTACAGCGGATTTTGATTATTGTGATATTCCTCTGCAGATTTACAGTTCTTATGCGATCGCTGAGTACAGCTTAAGTTCGTCTCTACTGAGGGGACAGCTTGCTCATGTCCGCGCCCGACCACTTTTCTTTAATCGCTTTCGCGAGACACTGCCCGCCGACGCTCGTTCGTCGGAGATACTTGAGCCTATTCGGCTGGGTAATGATTCGGAGTCCTTGATTTGTGACAAGGGTGTGCTAAGTTTAGGAACGCGTTTGTGTACCTGATATTATTGGGTAGAGACGTGAAATCCTAGAGCAGGCATATCAGTCAACTCTCTGTACTCATTCAAGTTCCACCAACATTTAACGTGACTTGTGAGATGGTTACGGGTGGGCAGGGATGTAAAGAGAAGTCTCGGGTTTCATTTCAAGGTGTCTGTCTTGTTGTGTGCTTGGGTTGAGCAACTGAGACCGGCTGGAGAGTTGCAACCTTTAACCGTTCTGAAGTGGGAACGGGAGTAGGTCTCCACCAATTTCGTTATGGTGTCTACCCAGATTTATTCAGGGTGTGACTCCACTCGGATGCTTGTCGTCCGGTTATACTCAGTTTGCTCAGTTGTTCTTCGTTAAGTTTGTGTGTACGTATTAATTGTTGTCGGCAGTTGCGGATCGTCACTCGCCATTGTTAGGGTTCTCCTTCGATAGCTGTTATCAGGAGACACTCCAATTGCAACCTTTAGGTTTAGGGGTTAGGTCGTGTCGATCACCAGTCTGTTTTTTTCTAACTCTGCGTTGTAGGATTTTTGGACCCCAGCTAGTTTAGAGACTTCGGAGATGATCCAGTTGTTTTAGGCCAGGATGAGAATTGTCCATTTCGGACAGAGGTCATATGCCGACCGAGATGGTCGCAGATTCGAGTTCACAGTGGCAGATCATGTATTCCTACGGATTTTTCCGATAAATGACGTGTTGAGTTTTGGGAAGCTTATCCCAGGATTGTAGGTCTTTTTAAGATCCTTAAAGCGAGTTAGTTTCGTTGTCTTTAATTTGGCACTTCCGTCCAGATTATTGAGTATTCATCCCGTATTTTTGTGTCGATACTTTGCAATTACCTTCATGACCCTTCGCACATGATTTAGTATCAGACCATTCAGCTCGAGCGCGATCTTTCGTTCACCGAGCAGCCAGTCATGATATTGTACCGGTAGGTGAAGAAACTTCGATCGAAGGTCTTGCTATCGGTGAAGGTGCTTTTGTGCAGCCCGAATGGTGAAGAGATCACTTGGGAGACCGAGGGCGAGATGCGGAAGAAGTTCCCTCATCTCTTTGGAGGTACGCGTAGCAGTATACTTTTAAATTCGGGGACGAATTTCTTTAAGGGGGAAGATTGTAACACCTTAGGATGTGATTAGTGGCTAATTATACTTTAATATATCGTTTTTAATTAAAAAAAAGTTTACCAAATCGATTTTCAAATATTTTATCCTATTTAATGAATATTTTATTAGATTTTTCCTAGGCTTGCACACATATGTGCATGTTATCTAGGGCTAAGTTTAGGGTTAGGAATGGTTTAAGTAACCATGATAAACTTAAGCATATCATTTAGTTAATTTAAATTTAAAATTTTGTTTTGTTTTGGGGTTTGACTTGAGTGAGGAGAGAGAGAGGGAGGGATGGCTTGAAGTATGGCCCCACTAATCTCACCCCCTTTTATTCTAAAACCCCCTCTCTCTCACACCCTCAAACTTCCACTCCTTTCCTCACATCTCTCTCCCTCTCACTTGCACACACATAGCAGCAGCAGCAGCAGCAGAGGCAACAGCAGCTGCAGCAGCAAAAACAGCAACAACAGCAGCAGCATCTGAAGCAGCAGCTCAGCAGCAACAGCAGCAATAGCAACAGCATCACCAACAGCAGCAGCACCCCCCTCTTCTTCTTCCCTTCTTCTTCTCCTTCTCCTACATCCTAGGATCCCTAGAGGTATAATCTTTAAACTTGACTTCTTGCTTTTACAAAATATGGTTATTTAAGCTTAAGATTAGTGTTTAATGTGATTTAGTGCTAGTTATGGTGATTTGGGTGAAGATTTGGCCAAGTGATAGTTTTTATGGTTAGTGTAGCTTAACTGAGTGTTTTTAAGGCCATTGAAACTAAGTTTCGCTTCAGATTTCATTAAAATACCAGATTGTTTCAAATTAGTGTAAATTAGCATTTATTTTAGATTTGTTAGCCATTCTGTGATCTGCTCTTGATCCGGGTACTTCAGAAAAAAGTTGCTGATACTGTAGCATAGTGACCAAGCCAGAGACACGCACACGAAGCACGGGGCCCCCTCTCCCCCTTTAGGCCGCAGATTTATTATGTCTGGCCGCAAATTGCAGCCAAAAGGTGGGTGTGGTGTTGGGTTTTGGTCTGTAGGAGTCTGCTGTATAATTAGGGTTGTTGATATATGCAACTTTTTATATTTTCATTTGAGTCAAAATCTGGAGCTTAAAACCCCTTTTTCGATACTTTTTAACTCGTGCGATACGTGTGTTTTGTGTGTTGAGTCTGTGGTGTACTGCGCGACATAGCGAGTCGGGGTGGTTTCTGGTGAGGTTACACACGCTTTGACGTATCGAGTGCACGCGCGTTTAGTTTCCAACGCAAGTTTTTCCTTTGATCGTGATATCGCGTTTTGCAGGGTTTTTGCCTTACGTGTGTTACTTTGTGTAAATTCTAGGTTCGCAGGTGGGGACTTCGAGCGCCGCGGAGAAAGGGAAGCAGGTGGTCGTCTACGTGTAGCACGAGACCAGGTGAGTAGATTTAACATCTATGGGGAAATCGCCCGTATGGCGTTAAGCGTCAGGGCGTGATAGGATATTTAGTCATAGATTTTCATATGGACTATTGTAGCATACCTTCTTATTGCATATAGAATTGGTAGTATATAACACTGCACTGTCACTAACGGTTAAAGCTGCACGAGCACTATTTGTATGATACACTCACACCGTTAGTGATTACCATAACACTTGCGCTATAGGATTGCTACGAATTACATATCGTTTGATTGCCGCATCATTGATGATTGTCATGACTTATCGCATATTCACATATTATTTGATACATCACTACTTGCGTACATGTACACTGTATATTCACATTAGTGCATACCTTCATTGATACATCACTACTTGCGCACATGTACACTGTATATTCATATTAGTGCATACCTTCATTGATACATCACTACTTGCGCACATGTACACTGTATATTCACATTAGTCCATACCTTCATTGATACATCACTACTTACGCACATGTACACTGCATATTCATATTAGTGCATACCGTCCTTGATATATCTATACTTGTGCACATATATATCGTATATTTATATTAGTGCAAATGTACATTGCTACACTCACATTGCGTATATATTCATTTGCACATCCATACATATATGTGTTACATACCTGGATGATATTGACATGATTAAAAACTAAGAGACCGCATGAGATATTTTCAAAACTGGATCTTTTTAAAAGAGCGGTTTTCCCTTTCTTTTACTCTTATTGTCATATGACACATTGCATGGATTTGCGCATTGAGTTTAGGTTTATGTGATTTCTGGATTTGGGGAACCGGGGTATTATTTTAAGAAAATACGCACTGTTTTAAAAACCCAATTTCCCTTGATATGATATTTTGGTGCGTCCACCACACGTTTTCTCGGTTCTGAGACGTGTGCTTGAAACCCGATTCGAGGAGTTGGATGATCCGTTTGCGGGTTCGTGGTGGACCCAGTATGGTTCTCTGGGGCGAGAAATGTTTTTCGTGGAGTAGACGATGAGCCTGGCGGGGTGGCTAGTACCTACCGGTGATTGGTTGGACCTGGCGGTTATCCGGAAGATACTGACCAGAATCGATAGATGAATACGGGACGACACGTACTGCCGGGGCCTAGGGCCGATTCCGCAGACGGAGCTCGATACTTGAGGATTTGCGTGTCGATGCTTGACACGATGATTTTGTGATATTTTCGAGTGCCGATGCTAGGCATTCCCGATTCTATGAGCTGTACAGGACACCGGTTATTCTTCCACGTTGACATTCCGTGTAGATGATATTTATTCTCATGCTCAGCATTCATTATTTTGCATCTCATCCTGTAGCTATAGTACCTGATAGAGTACTTTGGCATGATTATTGCATACCTTGCTCATCATATATATATTGATGTTATTAAATTGCACCTGTTAGGCATGATTATTGCGTATCCAGTTCATTCGTATAGATATTATCTGTTGGCATATGTTAGAGTATCGCAGTACGTGCATACTCGCGATTACCTTTATATGTTATCTACTATTCACGAGTTGGCAACTCACCCCCGTTGTGCCACAGTGTTTGCAGGTTGCCCCTCAGAGTAGTCGCGGCAGGCTGCTTTGTTGTATCTTTTGATACAGATACCACTGCAGTTGGCGTGTTAGCCCTTTTGCTGATAGGTGGGTTTTGTGCGGTATCTGTTTATTTTCTAGTTGTATCTAGTACTCTCCATCTACTTTCATGTATTGACTTAGAGACCAGTTGTGAGGACGATGTATATTATTTTGTACTCTGGTGTCGAGCTCGTTGTGACCCGATTTTATTTATGCAGTTTTATATTTCATGTTGTCTTCACTTATTTTTGTTCATTCTTCGCTACGGCGTCGTATATTTTTATTGTGGTGATTGTTCCGCCGTTGGGCGTGATTGCTCCCGTTTGGGATGCTTTATTTTTATTGTATATCATTTTATTTATATATTGTCTTGTACCCGATTTCAGGACTAGTTTTTATAAAGGAAATACTGCCAAAATTTTTAAGATAATAACTTGAACTTTAAAGAATTTTACTAGATTACTTAAGATTTTCTAAACGTTTTAACAAATGTTCTAATAAATGTTTAAAACACTCAATACTTTTACTGGTTTTGATTTCTGGGTTTCGGCTTACTTAGTCGCGTTAGGCCTGTAGACGTTACGTGGTTAAGTGCCGGTCACGGGCCAAACTTTGGGTCATGACACTCGGCTATCCCTGGCCGGTAGCCTCCCTACCACACAATGCCAGGGATCAAATCCCTCACCAAGAGGCAGCCGAGCGGCTACCCTGCTCGGCTATCCCTGACTGGTAGCTTCCCTACCTCACAACGCCAGGGATCGAAGCCCTCACCAAGAGGCAGCCCTGTAGCTACCCTGCTCAGCTATCCCTAGCGGGTAGCTTGCCTACCCCACAGCGCCATAGATCAAAGCCCTCGCCAAGAGGCAGCCCTGCAGCTCCCTGCTCGGCTATCCCTGGCTGGTAGCTTCCCTACCCCACAACGCCAGGGATCGAAGCCCTCACCAAGAGGCAGCCCTGCAGCTACCCTGCTCGGCTATCCCTGGCTGGTAGCTTCCCTACCCCACAGCGCCAGGGATCAAAGCCCTCGCCAAGAGGCACCGGGCAGCAACCCTGCTCGGCCATCCTTAAGGACAAAAAGCCCTCGCCAAGAGGCACCGGGCAGTAACCCTGCTCGGCCATCCTTAGTAGGCCACTTACGGCCCCTCCCGCGCTAATGATAAAAAGCCCTCGAAAAAGACAACCGGGCCCGCCCTTGCTCGGTTATCCCTGGCCGGTAGCTCCCTACCCCAAGAAAGCAGGGATCAAAGCCCTCGCCAAGAGGCAACCGGGTCCGTCCTTGCTCAGTTATCTTTGGCTGGTAGCCTCCTACCAAACCAGGGATCAAAACCCTCGCCAAGAGGCACCGGGAAGTAACCCTGCTCGGCCCGTCCTTAAGGATCAAAGCCCTCGCCAAGAGGTACCGAGAAGCTACCCTGCTCGGCCATCCTTAGTAGGCCACTCACGGCCCCTCCCGCGCTAAGGATCAAAGCCCTCGCCAAGAGGCACCGAGCAGCTACCCTACTCGGCCATCCTTAATAGGCCACTCACGGCCTCTCCCGCGCTAAGGATCAAAGCCCTCGCCAAGAGGCACCGAGCAGCTACCCTGTTCGGCCATTCTTAGTAGGCCACTCACGGCCTTTCCCGTACTAAGGATCAAATCCCTCGCCAAGAGGCACCGAGCAGCTAACCTGCTCGGTCCCATCCTTAGTAGGCCACTCACGACCCCTCCAACAACTAAGGAACATGACCTCACCAAGAGGCATCCGGTTCTACGTCTAAGCAATCTCCACCTCGACTTCGGGGCCATGGAGATACCATCTTCGCACCGGTCTTTGCACACTCGATAAACGAACAGATTCAACTCGATGTGTGATCGCTAGACAAAGAACCGACATAAAACGAAGGCAGTGCTGTGCAAATACGAGTGCTTACCAACAAAAGGAAATACAAGCACAAGCACTACTGCAAAAACAAAATCTTTATTCAAGAAGTCAAACCTTTTACAAGGGTATTATAGGCTCCCCAGCCTTACAAAGTGCCCGGAGGCCCACAAAACAGCGAGGCAACATAAGAAAAGACAAAGAGAAGACGAGGGGCTTCAGGCCTTAGGGCCGGGAGCGATACCGATGAGCTCGACGGCCACCGCGACTAGGGATGCATCCGTCACAGGTGCATCGGCATCTCCCCCGCCGAGAGTCCCTTCCCCGGCAGTGCTCCAGGGAGCATCCCCCTGCTCGTCATCCCCGCTGGGATATTCTGGTCGGAGCTCTTCATCAGCAAACTCCGGCACCCGGGCCTTGACGGCGTCGAGAGCCTCGTGCCAGATGAGGGTGGTGGCCGAGGCTAGGACGGTGTAGAACTGCTCCAACTTCTGAAAGTTCTCCACCGCCTCCGTCGCCCTGAGGTCGGATCTCTTCGCCGCATCTACTGCAGCTCCCAACTCCTTTCGGAGGGTGCTCACTGACTTCTTCATGGTGCCGACGAGCACCTCGGAGCCCTAAAGCTTTGCCTCGGCGGCCTCGCGGAACCTGGCCACCTCTTGCTTCGAGGCCGCCACCTCCTGCTTCGCGGTCGCCGCCTCCCGCTTCGCGGCCGCCTCCTCCCGCCTCGCAGCCTCCGCCTCCTGCCTCCCGGCAGCCACCTCGCCCTCAAGGGCAGCGATCCTCTCCATCGTCGCCTCCAGCTCCCGCTTCGAGTTCTCCCCCAGCAAGGAGAGCTCGCCCACGGTTCGCATCGCTGGGGCTATCTCCTCCTCCTCCATCCGGGGGACAATAGCGACGTACTGGAGGACCTGAAGAAATCGAGAGGGGGTCAGAAAGAAAAATGGGCATCAAATCTCGCAAATGATAAGACGACGTACGAACACTAACCTGAACGGCCTCTTGGGAGATGGACGCCATTTGCGCCTTCAGCGTCCCCCCAGGGACCCGGCCCCCGGCCGACCTCTCCATGTCGTGCAGCAAGCTGTCAGTGACGGAGAGCCCCGAAGGCACCTCAAAGCGGAGCTCCCCCTCGTCCACCAAGATCGGAGAGGCCGGGGTCCGCGGAACTATTCGGGGAAACCTCTTGAGAGACGGCGGCGGAGAGCTCATCTCCATCTCCGAAGCCTGGGCGTCCTTTCCCCGGGCCCTTTTTCTGCTCGGCGCCTGGCCGGGCTCCGGGGAGCGATCCGCACTCGAGCGCTGGAGCGGGATGGCCGCTGGGGGAGCCAGGACCGGCGTCTGACGAGAAGAGCTGGCCCCTACAGCCTTCGACCCCTTCTTCGGCTTGCGCATGGTTGCTCGGAGGAGGCCCGCGTCCATGGTTTCTGCACAAGACAAGATAAAATGGAATCAGCGACACAAACAAAGTAAAAACAAATACAAGCTCCTAACTTACCGACGAACTGGGCGGGGCTGAGCCCGGCCCAACCGAGGGCCTGCTCAGAAAGCAGCACATCAGCCTAAGGAATAGGCTCCCATGCCGCCACTCTCGCCGCGTCGGGGTCATTGGACGGATTTCCCTGCCAGCACCTATCCCTAAACCATTTGATGGGTACGGGCCAGTCCTCACCCTCTGGTGGCCCGACGAAGAAAAACTTCTTTTTCCAATCGTGGATAGAAGAAGGCAAGACGACAACTCCTGACCAGGCTACGCTCCCCCGCTGCTTCCTAAAAGAGAGGTAGACCCACCTCGGGTCGCCCGTGCGAGTTCCGAGGTGACTTTTGTAAACGAGAGAGGAGGCAAGGATGGACAGACTAAAGGGGATCGTCTGCAGCTTCAACCGGACCAAGAACCCAAGGAGAATCCTTCAGGAGTTCGGCACTAGCTGGCCCGGGGCTAACCCAAAGTAATTTAAAGCAGCTACAACCTCGGGAGAGAAGGGCAGGCGCATTCCGGCTCAAAGGGCTTCCAGGTACAAGGCGATCTCTCTACCCCTCACCTGATCTGCCCTCTCTCCTTCTTCTGCCAATCGTAGCGTGTAGCTAGAAGGAATATGGAAATGAGCCCGAGCGGTGACAAGCTCGTCCTCGTATCTCACTGAGGACGACGCACCAGGAGCGTCCGCCGCCACCGTTTCAGGGACCGCCCCAGACGCGCGCCCCCGGGAAGAGGATCTGACCCAACTTCCCGGGGAAGCTCCAACCCAGGGGAAGAATCCCTAGAATCTACCCCTACGACATCTACAGACTCCTCAAAACAAGACATCTAACCTATTGGGAAGAAGTCCTCGAGAAGAGAAAACGCAAGATCCGACCTAAAAGGAGAGCGCTGAGCAAATAAGACTCAGAATGAGAAAAATGTGAAGAGAGAGAGATCCTGAATCAGGCCTCCTCCCTATTTATACTACCGGCGTCCTCATCCAGCGGCGGCGGTCAACTCCCGCCAAAACGATTCAGTGCACTCGATGGCCACGATCACCCCACCTGTCGCAAGCGCATTAGCGGCGTCCCATCGGACGCCAGAAGCCTGTGGCACGTCACATCAGCCAACCGGCACCCGACACGTGGTCTGTCGCTTCAGCAAAGTGCACACGATCCGGCGCACCCTCTTTAATGCAAAGAATCTCGTTCCGATTCACTGGCCTCTTCCAGAAAAGACAACCAATTGCCCAGAGACACGCCCGACGATATCTTCGGAAAGGAGCTCACCTCGGGTGATCCGGCAAACCACTCTTGACCCGACCCATTAGCCTGTCGGGACGAGAGTGGGGGTCTAATGATGATGCTCGATATCGGCGATCTCCCAGATCAGGCACGTGGCAGATGACGTGTCCCAGGGCTCACAAGAAAGGACCTACAGTGGCTGACCGGACCAATCTTGTGCCCGTCCTACAAGCAAACACTGGCTCACCTCCGAGCCCCTAGCACAATTGGCCTCCTCGGTCCCACAGCTCGTCTCCGAGCTATCACAGGCCTGAGCCTCCTCGGCCTTCTCAGCTCGCCTCTGGGCTCGAGCAGAACCAAGATAGCTGGGCTCTCCCGCTCCTCCAAGAGCTCTCCCGCCGAGGTCATCTTTCTCGGTCTCATAGACCGACCAACAGCACCGCTTGCAGGCGTAACCGCCATCCCGCGAATCTCGCCATGCACGAGATCTCCGCCGGCCACATCCCACGTTCCACGCCACCACGATCCCCCATTAACGAGCCTATCTCGTCTTTAATGGGAGGTCCCGCTCATCAGGGGACGTGACGTCGGGAGCGTAACGGCCGACGTGATTCTCGCGCCTACCTCGCCTGCTGCCACCGCTATATAAACCCCTTCATCAGACGGTTCAAGTAAACCATTTTTACTCAATTAAGCCGTTACTCTGCTCGGATCTTTAGCCTAACTTGACCGTCGGAGGGTCCTCGGTGGTATAACCAGCCCGGGACTTTCTTGCAGGTAGCTCGGCAGCCACAATCTCAAACCCACTGAGATCCACACGCTTCAGGAGCGACAGTCTTCATATCCAATCTCAGCCACCCATCGTCGCCATCAGCAGATCAACGGAAGGTAACATCTTGGCGCGATCCAGATCGCGTCACGTACATTAGAATCCAAGTTTAATAATACCCCCTCAATAATAAAACATCATCTAAGTTGGATTACATAGATTTGCTCACATAAGCTACTGCTTGCAAAGAACTGAAAATTTTTCTTTTCTAATATGGATAAAAATTGTACCAAAACTTTCAATGCTAGAGTTCAGAAATTGGAAGGGATTTGCCAAAGGATAATAAAACAAATGAATCACTGAATACTAATAGCAACAATAAAACCCAGAAGTTGAAATGAAATGTCAACAAATATCATTTACAGAGTAAATTGGATGATGGGTATAATTCAGTCTTGCGTTTAATAGCTTCCGGCCTGCATCTCCTTCTACCACTAAATTACAATCTTTTGCCTCCCAGCTCTAAGAATTTTTCAGATGTCACAGACATAAATGATGAAGTTTCACCAGATAACTCGATTGCCGTGGCTGATCTAATCAATATACTACATACACCTTTCTGCTTCGACAAACAAAAGGTAATTATCATCCTCCTCCGTAAATTCTGATTTACAAATTTAAAACCAAGGAAAATAACTTACATCATCGGTATAAATTAGAGAAATAGGGCAGCCATGTTTAGTGGAGAAATAGGATAGCCATGTTTAGTGCTTTGCTGCACAGTTAATCATTCAGTTTCACCTGTATGACAACTTGATTAGCTCCTGCAGGATAAAAATCTGAAGTCTAATGTACAGCAATGTGAACATTTTTATTACTAGATTTATGACATGTGCAGGCATGTATATGGATGTTATATAGCATGTTATGAGAGAATGAGCATAATCATAAAACATGAGAATAAGCGCATTCAGATGCATGTTATTACTTTGAACCGTTTATATATAGCGATGATCGTGTCATAAGTATGCAAAATAGTATTTGGTAGCCTGTATTTAAGATATTTTTTTTTAAAACTAGTGCATTATATAGGTTTCTGTGCAAACGTCTTGTTCCAAATGGAGAGTGAACACAAGTATACAATAGAAGTTTCTTCCCCCCCCCCCCCCGTCCGCATGTCATAGTCTGTATTTTTTTTGGTGTGAGTGTGCGTGCGTGCGTGTTGGTGTGGTGGGGTTGGGGGTTGGGGTGGGGATGCAAATAGATGGACTGTTATAGACATTTTAAATATTCAATTCCTCCTGTTATCAAGGAAACCACAGCTCAGAAGTCAGAACTGATTCACTCTAAAATTAATATGGGCAAAGTATCTTCATCAGTTGGAACAGGTTGTGTTTCTATGGGGAAATGCTGCATGTCATCTTTAATTTGTGGGCCTCAAGCAAACAAACTCAAGTACATCAATTACAAGTTTACAACACAACCCCATGGAGGTATGCTAAGAAGATAAAGAGAGAGCCTAAGTGATGGGAAGCAAAAATCAAGATAATAATTGTTGGAGCAACATATATTATTTGTTTTGTTTAATAGGTACCTAGAAGGTTTGAGATACGATAAGTCCAGTCAATGATGACAGTAGCTCAAATGAGAATGTTGAGGTGGATAAGTGACAATAGTCAAGATATATTAAACGAGATGACAGGAAATGAGCGAATTCATAAGAAGCTAAGATAGCTTAAATTGAGGATACAAAAAGAAATCAATTGGGATGGGTTTCTATGCAGTGGAGACAAACAAGTATATCCCTTAGGAGTGCTGGTGTATGTGAGCTCATGTGTTTGATGGGAATCTAAATTAAGTTGTTATCAGTAAGGATTGTGAAAGCGATATCAGTCAAATGCATCTTTCATTTGCATTTAATCATCTGTGATTGCTATACCATAATAGTCATTAGTTGTCTTATGTCAAATAGTAGGTTGATCTAACGTTATGGACTATGGTTTAGACCTAAATAAATGTGGATTTGAGAAATAGGAAAGAGTCGCTACTTGCTAGTTTTAATGTAAGAGACAACATGACCCTTAAAATGGCCCTTAACAGAGTTGCTGGAGAAAAACGATTCATACATCTAATCCCAATATTTATATTCATTATGGAGTAGGATACAATATCTCTATATATACTATAAGCAGAATGGGTTGTCTTTGGAATATTCCACCTCAAAGGAAATATTTCCTCAAAACACTACCTTTTGCAAACTAACCATATTATTCTCATTTTTAACATCTTTTGGTTTTGCCCTTCGATGATTGTGGTGGTGCTAAGTTGAGGGGGGCTTCTAAGAGCATAATAAAAGTAAATAGCATTATATGTGACCTTTAGATCAACTAAAATCCCACGCGCTAAACGTGGGTCTATATCGAGTATACATATACAAAGATGGATTACTAGAAAAGAAAAGAATCATTGTGTTTTTCTACCCAATTTGCCCTTAGATTTCTCCTTTATACTTGAATTGCCATCGAATTCTATGGCTACAAATGAACCTATGGTTTTGTTTTGTTTTTCTAATACTAAAAAAATTGGTTTGGCAATTTCAACTCTTTTAAATTCATGAGAAATTTTCTAGAGAAATTTTAAAAATCTTTTTCGTTGTTTTCTTTGGACATTTAGGAGAGTATTGTTACAAGAGACGTTTCCTCATTTAGAAATTTATTTCCCTTCATTATTTTTCATGAAATTTGTTTTTCTCTCTTTTTTAACTTTTACTCTATGGACATTGTTGTGCTGTGATGATGTTTCATGGTCAAAATCCAAGGGGCCGGGTAAGGAATTTTTGGTTGTTCTCTATAACTGTTTGAAATGAAACTCTATCAATTTTTTCTAAACGAGAGTTTTGGTTTTCTTATCTATTTCCTTGGTTAGTTTTTTTTTTGTGGGTAATAACGCTTTTACCTTTTTTCAAACAAGGAACACTTTGAAGTGGATATAACACTGATTAAAGTTAGGCACCCAAAGGAATCCATCTTCTTATTAAATTTGTTTATATATTGTAATATGCTGGGATTGATTTGTTTAATATACAGAACAGAAACACATTGCACACTCATTAGAATTTAAGAAATAATTGTTTCTTATGATATTTTTATAAACTGATTAATTTGATGAAGTGAGTATTACATGTTACTTTCTAATAACATGAATGAATATTACTTTTCTATTTGCTCAAATTTTACTTTAAAAATGTATTGAAGTAGCACAAATCCCACGCGTTTCGCATCATGTCACTTTCTGGTTATCCTAAAAAAAAATAACCTTAGGAACCAATGAGATGAATGTCTCTAACCTTCAGAAGAAGTATTTTGATCCAAGGGTGTTTCTGATGTTGGAGATGATATAGAACCGCATGAAGAATGTCTGGCATCTACAATCATAGCTATGACTTCTCTCATGGTTGGCCTATCAAATGGGGACTCACTCGTGCAAAATAGAGCGATTTTCAAAATCAAAGACATCTCTTCAAGAGTTTGCTTTGAGCTCAAATCCAAACGACAGTCAAAGATCCCGGATGTTGGCATTTTATTCTGCATTGACATTCTCACCCAATTGACCAGATCCCCACCCTTCTCTAATGGCTGAATCGGTGATTGCCCGGTGATCAATTCCAAGAGAACAACGCCAAAACTATAGATGTCACATTTTTCTGTAACCTTCATTGTGAAAGCATATTCTGAATTGGATAAAGAAGCACAAGTTAGATAGATAGACCACAAGGTCCCAATCCAAATAATATAGTACACGCCTTCGTACATTATATTAGTCCCAAAAGAAGGATTGACAAAAACTTCACTTCCACAATAGTAAAGTGCATACACTGAAGATAAAATATCAAAATCCATTGTGCAACAAGTTATAATCCCAAAAGAAGGATTGACAAAAACTTCACTTCCACAACAGTGAAGTACATACACCGAGGATAAAATCTATTGTACAACAAGTTATAATCCCAAAAGAAGGATTGATGAAAACTTCACTTCCACAATACTACAATAGTAAAGTACATAAGTTGATGATAAAATCTTTTGTGCAACAAGTTACAATGCTTGTTAAAATCATGCTAGGCCAAATGACATGAGCAAATATGAACACCTAAGGAAATCTATAACAGAACATGTATCAAGGAGAATCGATTCTGATCTTCACTATTTTAAGAATTATAACAACAATGTCTCTGATTTTATTTAGAAATTCGCAATGATATTGACTTAAAGGGGAATTAGAGATATTAAACTGACGGGGACCGTACATTGGATCAGAGCAACACTCTCTTCGATGAAATGAGTACCAAGGAGAATAATTTTGATCTTCACATCATTAAGACCTAGAGCAAAGTCTGCGATATTATTTAGAAATTCACATGTCAGACAGATTGTGCACGTATGAGAGAGAGAGAGAAAGAGAGAGAGAGAGAGATCTGTGTGTGTGCGTGTGATCTCCATAATGCTTTACAACAACTCAAATATAGCAGTCTACTGGAAAAATCACATTATGATTTGTGATACATAGGAATAATTTTTTAAAAAAAAGCATTGAGCATCTGAATTATATTAATTTAATTAGCAAATCTCGAGCACTAATTTTTACAGGCCATAGAACGGAATTTTGCACACCATTAGTAGACACAAAAATAACACTCTGTTATCATATAAAATAATCTATAAATGCATGACACTGGTATGACATGCTACTGTTGGATCAATCTTTTAATTTGCAAAACATCAAAGAATGGGTCTATAAATGCTTCGGCCAGTATGTTTTGATAGATTCTACATTTTCATATAACAAATAGGCATAACCATTTGTTTTGCCCCTAGCAAAAACCAAACAGCATTATTCAGATAACTGGTTACACCTAGATTCAATTGAAACTCCTAATATTTGAGGAACTGCCAATACCACGTGAAATATCAGGATGGAGAAAAAGTAAATATGGCCATAGACAGATATCTACAACGTATGAAAAACTCACATCTTTCTAGCTATTATATTATCCTTTTAAAGTGAGCGCTTTTCTTTGTCAAGAACTATACCAAACTTGCAATATCATGAAAAGAGGGAAAATTACATGATGAAGCATATATCACTACATAAATCTTACCTGGTGCAATATAGCCATATGAACCAGCTACTGCAGACATGGTCTTGGAGTGTGAGATGTCAATCAATTTTGCTAATCCAAAATCTCCTACATGAGCTTCCAATGCCTCGTCCAGTAAAATGTTGTTTGACTTTATATCACGGTGTATAATCTGAGGCTTGCAATCAAAGTGAAGATAACTCAAACCCTTTGCAGCTCCGAGGGCAATCTTATAGCGAGCATCCCAATCGAGCAAACGTGTATCGTCATTCCCATGAAGCAGCTCCCCTAGACTCCCATTTGCCATGTACTCATACAAGATAAGGTTAGAGTCTTGATGGCAGCAGAAACCATAGAGCTTAACAATGTTGCAATGTCTGATATTCCCAAGTGTGGAAATCTCGGCACGGAAACTATTATCAACACTAGAACCCTCTCCCTGGGGTCTCAATTTCTTGACTGCAAGCAAACCCCCATCGGACATAACAGCTTTGTAAACCGTGCCACAAGCACCCCTTCCTATAATAGTGCTCTCCGAGAAATTATTGGTTGCTTTAACAAGTTCTTGATATGTGATACCATCTTTGGGAAAGTAATAGACGCCTGAAATATTATCTTTATGATCTTCACAAGAGATAAGAACAGGTACCTGCTGCTTGAGAACCCAACAAACTCCAACTGTCATAATCAAGGAAACAAATCCTACAATCATAGCAGAAAGGCTAATGATTTTCTGTTTAGAATGATCCTTTGAATCTTCACCGAGCTCTGAAGAGTATGATGGTACTGAAATTGGCTGGCAAGCTCTTAAATGTGTCCCGCAAAGGCCACCATTTCCAAGAAAGTTGCTAGCATCCATTCTTTGGAATACAGGGGTGGTAGGTAAAGGGCCAACGAGGTTGTTGTAAGAGAGGTTACACACTAAAAGGCTTGTGAGACCACTGAATGAGGAGGGTATTCCGCCATCAAGTTGGTTGTTGTCCAGGTAAAGATATATTAGCATTTGCAAGCTCCCAAGCTCAGTTGGTATCTCGCCAGAAAGGTTATTGTAGCTAATATTGAGTGAAATTTGAAGAGCTGCAAGTTGGCCGAGCTCAATAGGAATAGTTCCAGAAAAAAAATTACCTCCCATTTGAAGTTCAGTAAGACGAGAAAGGTTTCCAAAGCTGTTAGGGATCGTACCATTAAGACTGTTATGGGACAGCTTCAGCAATTCTAGATTCACTAGATTGCCGAGCTCTTCAGGAACATATCCCGTGAATCGATTCCTGCTAAGGTCAAGCCTTTGGAGCTTTGTACAGTTTGCTAACTCACGAGGAATACCTCCTGATAGCTGGTTTGAGGAAATATTGAAGAACACAAGCTCTGTTAATCCTCCAAATTCAGGAGGGATCTGACCTATAAAATAATTATCTGATAGAAAGAGCCTTGCAAGTTTTTTAAGCTTGCCAATTTCAGGAATTATTGGTCCCGAGAACCGATTTTTATTCATTTCTATAGCAGAAAGATTTACGAGTTGAGATAACTCCACAGGAAAGCTCCCTGTGAGTAGATTATTTCCCAGCATCATTTGAACAAGAGACTTGCATGTCTTTACCCCATGAGGGATATTTCCAAACAATCTATTTGATCCAAGGCTCAAAAAGATCAACTTTTCATACTTGCAGAGGTGGGGAGGTATTGTACCGGTGAGTTTGTTATCGGACAAGTTGAGCACAGAGAGGTTGCTGTTGATCCCTAATAGAGGAGGAATGATGCCTTCAAGAGAGTTGTTGAAGAGTTGGAAGTATTCAAGAGACGTAATGTTTTGAAAAGCCAATGGTATTGTGCCCGTCAATTTATTTATGGATAGATCTATCATTCTCAACTGTGTCAACTGGCTAAGCTCCCTAGGAATATTGCCTTGCAGGAGATTCTCAAAAAGATGAAGCAATCGAAGAGTTTGAATCCTACCAAATTCCATGGGAATGGTTCCAGTCAATGAATTTTCAGAAAAGTCAATCTCTACGACACTCTCACAATTCCCCAACTCCCTAGGGATTGGTCCACTCAACTTGTTTCTATAAAGGTATAACCTTTTCAACATCGACAAGTTCCCAAGCTCTTTTGGAATGGTTCCAGTGAAACCATTGTCATTCAACGCGATCATCTCTAGCCTACTACAATTACCAATTTCTGGAGGGATTTCCCCAGATAATAGATTTTGCCATAGAAGTATAATGGTCAAATTCTTTAACCTATGTAGCTCTCTTGGTAGAGAAGCCACAAAACGATTCTGGGCAAGACCAAGAATCTCTAGGCCATCACATTCACTAAGTTCGACAGGAATTGGGCCTGAAAAAACATTCAGACCCGCACGAATGATCCTAAGGCTTTTCAGCCTTCGAATCGATGAAGGGATGGGTCCAGTGAGGTTATTACTGTAAATGACCAGTTCTTCAAGAGACGTCAAGTTTCCAATTTCCGATGGTAGCTCACCATAGAAAAAGTTTTCGCTCAAGAAAAGCATCCTCAAAGAAGGCAACCCAAAAATCCCCACAGGAATTTCCCCATGTAGATTGTTGGTGCTGAGGTCTAACACCTCCATATTCCTACATGACACGAACTCTACAGGAATTGGACCCGAAAACATATTTTTCGAGACATTGAAGAAAGCCAAGTACTGGAGTCTGCAGATTCCGGTCGGCAAAATGCCGGAGAGATTGAAAGCATGGAGATTCACAGAAACAACCACCGAATTAACACAGCCTATCCCATTCCAATGGCAAGGGGTAGAGTCCAAAGAGCTCCAATTCCCGAGGCTTCCATGAGCATCAACAAGCCCTTCCCTGAACTCCAAGAGAATCTGATTCTCTTGTGCATCCAATGGAACGACAACGACGACGACGACAAAGGAGAAAACGACTAAAAACATTTGGAAAAGCCACAACTTGGGCATCATTTCCATTGGGAAAAGCGCTTAGATTACACTAAAAGCAAAGTGAAACTGAAAGAGAGCAGGATTAGGGCTCAGTTGGCACACAAACTGAAACAAACCCTAGAAATGGAAGAGTAATTGCTAGTGGTTGTGAGGCGGTGGGCGAGCGTGTGGGTTAGGGTTTCAATGAGGGGAGTTAAATAAAAGAGACCACGAGGAGATTGATGAATTGGGAATTGAATGGTGCGGGTGTCAGAGATCACTCACCATATGAGAGAGAAAGAGTCAACTCGTGAACTTTCCAGCTTGTCCAGCATCATCATCGCCAAGCTGTAGACTTTCACTGTGATCGGAACCCTAGTTCCTCGAACAGGAACCCTAAATTCCACCTCCTCTTCTTATTGCGATTGTGGAATCTCATCATGATCTCGTGAAGACACAGCGCCATTCTCTCTCTAGATTTTTTTAGGGCACAGTCCCATCGTGGGAGTGATGACGTCAGCGGAGACGAGGAGCACGAAGGTGGCGGGTCGGTGGAATTACGTAAATTACCATGCGCGGTTTAGTTAGGCACGTAACTGACCTGCTTTTGTTTATAATGCGCATCTTATCCATAATCAAATTTGGATTAGGGAGCGAAAGCATGTTGGCTTTTGTTGTCTTGATGTTAGTTTATTATTGATGATGATCTTTGTCTCATCTTATGATGCCTATTACACTAGTGTAATGATCCTGTTTTCAAGTCTTTATAGGATAAAAAAGGTTATTTTTAGGCTTAAGTTAATCGCATGCATGAAATCCGTCTTCTTCTTTTTCCGGCATAAAACCACCTTTGGTTTAATTATCTCCTTGGTTAAAATATTACCGTCACCGTCAAATGAAACATTAGAAAAAAGAAACAATAAAGAGAAGAATGATAAAAGTTCAGAGACATCAGAGGAACTAATGGACGTACTAAATATCGTTTATAGAGAACCGGAAACCGGAGGGAACCGGAAACCGATGATCAGGAAATATAATAGAATAATATATTCCTCCATTAAGCATGAGAATTGGATTTTTTGTTCCTATTCAAAATTCTGTGCATTTCGAAAGAGAAAGGTATGTACTCATTTTCTTATATGTTTCCTTTTCTATAAGCTGGTGGACAAAATATTGAGAATGATCTTTTAAGTGGATTGACGGATAGATGGATATATATGATAATATCATAATTTAGTGAGATTAATTTACAAAGATAAACAAGAATTAAGACTTAAAAGATTTTTTTGAAAGCTGAAAATTTGAGGAAGTCCAATCTCTATTTGATCAAATGAGGTTTAACAAAGATGAAAAAATACCTCTGCACTATATAATACTTACAAACTCTTTTCTTATTTGAGTTGATTACATCATAAGAAAACCTTGGGCTTCTACGTCTCTGTTATTATAATGTCAACTTCCCGTAGAGAATCCAAATTGATTTTATAATTAAGACATACTTGGATTTCATGGAAAAAAAAGGAAAAAAAGATTAAAAAATATCATAAACTATTCTCAAATATAGAGTGCTATGTCATCCATAACAATATAATAAATTTATACATTTCTTTTAAGAAATAAAATATAAAATAATACATAAGAGAAAGGGTACTTCACTCTCAATTTCAAAATTCAAACCCTAAAAAGATGATGTCAAACCAGCATCTAGAGTTTTCTTCCTACCAAATTAAGTTACTAATTTGCTATGTATAATGATAGTTTCCCTAAAATTTTATTATATACCTTAATAAATTAAATGGCATATTACTAGGTAAATTGCTTAATAACACCTTAATGTTTCACCATTTTTGCACTTTAATATCTTATAGTTTTCTTCTCAACACTTTAATATCTTAATGTATTTCGCCGTTAACACTTTGCTACCTCTTGCTTTTACCGTCGTCTATTACGACGGTTTATTCCTGGAATCATGCATATAAGAAATTATGGAAAACGATTGCAATGATTAATTATAAACCGGTACAAAATAGGCCCGGTGGTAAAAACAGAAGGTAGTAAAGTGTTAACGGCGAAATACATTAGGGTATTAAGAAAAAACCCACAAGGTATGAAAGTGCAAAAGTGATGAAACATTACTATTATTATTCAAACCATAAATATAGTATACGTAATAAAGGCCAAAACTATATATAGCAGCTTTCAAAATTGTGTCACCCTGGCAAAGTAGAAAAAACCTTAGGAGGGAGCTTACCCCGAGCGGCCCGGCAGTCCACTTCTGGCCCGACCCGCTAGCAGGCCGGGACAAGAGTGCGGGGCTAATGATGATGCTCAATATTGGCGATCTTCATATCAGGACACGTGGCAGATGACATGTCCCAAGACCCAGAAGAAAGGGCCCACAGAGGCCGACCAGGCCATCCTTGTACCCAACCTACAAGCACAAGCTGGCCCTCCTTGGACCCCCCTGCAAATTGACCTCCTCGGCCCCCTCAGCTCACCCCGAGCTGTTAGTGTATATGCCCTAGAGGCCATTACTGTATCATACTAGTTTGTATATTACTTAATGGAAGCTTGGAATATTCACCTTGTATATACAATCTTGCTCAAAATGGTAGTATGCTACTTGGTTTGTTTCTACTTTAATATGTGCATGTGTTTCTTTTAGCATATCGCTTATACATATTAGTAGAGCCCTTAGGATTTTTGCTTGATTACCAGCGTTGTGATGGCAGTCACACTCTTGGGGGCTGGGTAATCCACAAGCACATCCTTATACAGGTCCCTAGTCGTAAGACTATCGAGACGGGGCATCGATACTCCGGAGTAGACTAGCGTATGCGCTTCTCATCCCAGCAGGAGAGACGGTCTGTCCCACAGCCGTCAGTACGTCGTATTTGAGATAGTATGCGGGTGCTCGTTAGGTTACGAGTACACTGGACATGACTCATCGAGAACTGATTTGTTGGTACTATACCTATCGTCAGTCATCAGTTCCCAGGTGACATGAGTACAGCTTAGTCCGCTGACTTGACACTGTCATTTCGCCTCGAGTGTGTTCCCACTGTACTTTGATTACTACCCTACCACGGCTCAAAGGAGTCGTGCAAACAGGTAGTAGTTGGGTGCAGTCCCGAAGCACTAGGGGGCAGTGACGGTTAGACAGGATTCGTCTCTCCCGGTATTGGGGGTTGACATCGCGCTGTGTCTAGGAGAGCCATTACACAAGTAGTCCCTGGCCAGGGCAAGCGAGATATACTGGTAGGTTTCCAGTGTTATCTCAGAGTGTTCTGGGCTACACTCCGGCACGACTTGTACCGCTATTAGGGGACTGACGTTCACCGCCCCCTAGGCCCGCCATGCGATGTATCAAACGAACAGACCGGACTGTACGGAGACTGTCACATTCAGGCTCAGTAGGAGTTCAGATGGGTTTCACCTCGTCCGTCTTTTTATCGGCATCTACCTGGGGGCCGTTACGCACAGCTAGTGCCGCCTGCGGTCTGTGGTTAAAGCCACTGCCAGCGTAGTGTCGAGTCTTTAGAGTCCCACATAGAGAGCTATTCGCCTTTAGGCAAAAGAGTAGAGATTGCATGGTTTTGCGACAGGTCGCATGGTTTTGCGATAGGGTGCGGTCACATCCATGCACTTGTGCACGTTTAGTGTCCGGACAGTTAACACTAGCGGGCTTTGGTTTAAGCCAGATCTTAGTGTACGTTTTGGGATTGGTTTTATCTCGTTTGTATTCGTGTTCCTCGGAACGCGGATGCGGGTATGTATACACAGCTGACAGAGAGACAGAGGCAGAGGATTCTCATTGGGGTTGTTGACTGTTGACTGTTGACTATTGACTTTTTGCTAAACCCTAATGAGAATAAGAAATATAATTAACAATAATATTAATTAAGTATTATAGTGACATGGTTGTTGAGGGGTTGACTTTGTTGACTTGTTGACTTTGTTGACCGGTTGACTAGGTTGGACTAGTTGACCATCATCATTACAATGGATATCATTTCATGGCAAAGGCTTTTGCTTGCTTGTTTCTTTTTGCAAAATGAGTGCATGAAATGATATGGCCATTTTGACTTGAACCATCACATAATACTTGATTACTATTATTTGTAATGATGATTTTGGATTATGAGAGCTTGGATGGCAAAAGGGTTACTCACTCTCTCATTTGCTTTCTCTCTCTTGCTTGAGCTCTCCCTCTTCCTCTTGCTCTCTCTCTAGTCTATGGTTCACTTGTCTCATGTGTTGAGAAGCAATAGAGATAAATCCCAACACACTCCTCTACTCATCCTAGTTCACAAGATTTAGCAAACCAAGTGTTCTAGTTTCTTCTAATTTGAAGAGAAGACAAAGGTAGAAGCTTTCAGGTGGCTCCATCTTCGGCGCAAGGAGACGACGAGGTGAGGCCGATCCGTACACCGCAAAGAGTTGAAGACGAAAGAGTTCAAGAAAGGTATAACCCCCTAACGGAGTAGGTAAAACTATTGTTAGGTTTGTTAGATAGTTGTTCAACAAAGATCCGTATTTTGAGTCCATATTACCACCTCTTGAAAAATCGTTTTTCATCATTTCCGCAAGTCCGTAAGTACCGGGAGAGGTAACGTGGACTTACACGAGCTGCCACAGGACCAAGACTCCTCGGCCCTCTTGCTCGTCTCCGAGCTCCCCAGCCGATACCGTCTTCCTCGGTCTCTCCGATCGACTAACTCCACCACTCACAGGCGTAACCGCCGCTCCGCAAATCTCGCCACGCACAGATTCTCCGCCAGTAACGTCCCACGTTCCACGCCATCACGATCCCCATTAATGGGCAATCCGCTCTTCACGCGGGCGTGACGTCGGGAGCGTAACTGCCGGTGAGATTCTCGCGCCTGCTGCTGCGTGCTGCTGCCACTATATAAATCCCCATCGCAGTGGGGTCAGAAAAGCCATTTTTTATTCCACTTAGCCGTTACTCTGCTCGGATCTCGTACTAACTTGATCGTCGGAGGGTCCTCGGTGGTACCAAACCATCCCGGGACTTCTTTGCAGGTACTCGACGCTAAACTCTTCAAATCACCAATCTCCTCAAAACTCATTGAGACCCACACGCAACAGGAGACCACCTCCAAAATCCACCAGGAGATCGACGGAAGACAATATCCGAGGGAGACCCGAAAAGGACCTCCATCACAGACCTAAAAAAGATGATGTCAAACCATCATCTAGAGTTTTCTTCCTACCAAATTAAGTTACTAATTTGCTATGTATAATTATAGTTTCCCTAAAATTTTATTGTATACCTTAATAAATTAAATGGCATATTACTAGGTAAATTGCTTAATAACACCTCAATGTTTCACCATTTTTACACTTTAATACCTTATAGTTTTCTTCTCAACACTTTAATACCTTAATAAATTTCGCCGTTAACACTTTTCTACCTCTTGCTTTTACCGCCGGCTATTACGGCGGTTTATTCTTGGAATCATGCATATAAGAAATTATGGAAAACGATTGCAATGATTAATTATAAAACGATACAAAATAGGCCCGGTGGTAAAAACAGAAGGTAGTAAAGTGTTAACAGCGAAATACATTAGGGTATTAAGAAAAAACCCACAAGGTATTAAAGTGCAAAAGTGATGAAACATTACCATTATTATTCAAACCATAAATATAGTATACGTAATAAAGGCCAAAACTATATATAGCAGCTTTCAAAATTGTGTCACCCTGGCAAAGTAGTAAACATTTCTGCCCGCTAAACAAAAAGAATCAAGAATTAAATCCCACTTAAAAGAATTTTATATTCTAATACGTCCCCGCAGGTCGAAGACCATCGAAACCTAAGCTTTTACGTAGCAGTATTTTTAATTTAATAAATACGTATTTAATATGCACCATGTGGAAATCGAATCTGGATTGCTCTCATAATATATGAAATATCCTTATTACTACACCAAATTTTTTGTTATTTCATAACCTTAAGGCTTAAGCTTTTGGATAAATGATTCTGATAATTTGGTGGAGCTGCAGGGATATTTCCCACCACTTGTATCGACTTACACCACAATAATTCAAATGACTGGGTGTCCTTTCCTCTCTTTGTCTTCAAGTTGAAAAATTTGAAGGTGGCATGAAGATAGAAAGATCAAAACATCAATGGGACAGCACTAACTCTCTTCACTTTCATGTCAAAGTGACATGGCCCCTACTTGGTCTTCGTACAAAATCTAGTGGATGGCTGCCAAATTGATCTCTCCACCTCCACAGGCCAAAAAATTTGCCAAGAACGGCATTTCCTTTTATATTAAACAAAAAGAAAGCAAGGAAGAAGAAGGAGAAGAAACAATCTTTATAAGGCATCCAAGAAAAAAAATTCCTTTGTTTAAGCGGTAAAATCTAGTTACCGTTATTTTAAACTGTATATGGTTTTAATACTCACTTTTTAGATCCATCTATTGAAAATGTTATATTATTTGAAATCTATAAATTTAGATGTACTTGACACGAAGTCAAATTGACTAAGAGCGATTTGTAAGATTTTATATGCATCTATATCTTAGATATTAATATTAATCAACATAAACAAAAATTGATCATCATTGTAAAAATGATAAAGTGTTGAATTCTAACCCCAATTCTAGAACAAGCACAAACTGCTTGGTGTTAACTTTATTAAAATGCTAGGGCATGATTTTGGCCTAGTTCTTTTCATACGGGTGTTATACATACAATTGTGTTCTTGGTGGTGTTTTGGATGGTCTGTTTGGATTTTACAGGGTTTGTTCCTCGGACTTTGTTGTTTGGATTGTACGCGATTTGTTCTTCCGGCTTGGATTTGGATGTAGGGGTATGTCTTCCAATTTTGTACTTTCATACACTTGTAGTTTGTTTTCCTTGATTTTCTTTTCTTGTTGTTTCGTTAAAATTCTATTAATAAAATACGGGTACTTTTAAGCTTTAGTTTACCTCGAACAAAAAAGAATCTTTATTAATATGCATCATGCAGCACAAGTAGTGGGTCAACTTCCTTTTTGATTTTTTTTGCTGTGTTCATATAAAGTGGTTTATATGGTCTTGGATTGCATGATGATGTTTTTTGATATTTTTTTTGCCCTTCTCAGTTTACCAAACAATTTCTCATGGGGTTAGAGACCAACAATTTCAACTTCGTACCCTACTGTTTCTATTATCGGGTCCAAGTTACCAAGTGCGGTTGGTTGCTATCAATGAGTCAACATGAGAAGTGAGTGCAGGAATCAACACAGAGGACTCAGCTAAAGCATTTTTTTTGGTAGTGGCATAGGATGTGCTTATGGACCCATATGATCACCATCATAATACTGGTAATCAAGCAAAAAATCTATGAGCTTTATCATTATATATTAACGACACATCATAGAAAATAAAACGTATACACATAATGATAAAGACAAACCCGATAGCATATTATTATCTCGAATAAAACTGTTCTACCCGTATAGGACCTCCTTCAATTACCATAATTGCTTACATGCAATTATAATAATTGCCTTGAGAGAACTATATCCAACAATCTCCCACTTGTACTTAAAATCAATTATTGCGGTATCGCATACTCACAGCTCTGTGTGCTATCGAACACTTAATTTCTCTACTAATCAGTTTTGCAAACCGTATTTGAGAAACAACCGTGTTTGAGAAATAGTCTCAGTGAGTGGATCCACTATAATGTTCTTTACTTTATCTCTCTATTTCTTAACTTCGCGGAGATCAACTATCCCCCGAAATGAGCCATACCTGCCTTAGAATTTGTTTGGATAGATAATGAGACCAAGTTCATAAATGAACATGTTTATCCAATAAACTTCTTGGGTTGTATCCTCCGCTGAATCTAATCAGTATCCTGCGCCATATCTATCTCAGTATCCGCTTGGAACACTTTCTAATATACTGCCCCTTAGAAAAGAGTAAACTTATAACTCTAACAGCTATTCTGTCATCCAAGTCACTTTGGAAGCTGGAACTGGTAACTGCCTCATGTAGGGGCTGTCATTACCATACTCCAAGAATATCCTGATATGTTCTTCACTGGTTCTCTTTATTTCTCCAGGATTGGATTAATATCCGCTTACTACAGTAAGTGCAAAAACAATATCTGGTATGATATATGACATCGCATGATTAACCTATTTACCAAAATAATTGAAATGTCATTCACGCGAGTCGCTCTCCTCATCAGTCTAGAAGACATCTCTTCAGATAGGGCGACTCCATCATATACGGGTACACCGCCATACTAGAAGTCGTTCATTCTAAACCCCTTTAGAATGGTGTCCAAGTACCATGATTCGGACACTTCCTAAATCTAGATCTATTACCATACATCTAGTTACCAAAATTCTTGATATATTATCTATATCTTATGTGGAGAAATATCTGTGACACCATAGTTTGACCGATTGTAGAATAGTAACATCACTTCCTTATTAGGAGCAAGTCATCCATATATCAAGAAATTACTCCTTACATCTTTCTTATCAGGTTCATCTGTTATTTTGATGAAATCAAATACTCTGACTGTCACGTCAAAATATATGATCTATCTCTGCTATGCCTGCTTTAGTCTACAAATAAACATAAGCAACTTGCACACCTTCCGCTGCTCCGACTGATTATGATAATCCTCTGGCAGAGTTATGTAGGGTTGCTTGGCACGACAGCAAGGTTTCGAGTGGCATCATCCATGCCAAATAAAATTTTTGCCATGCTTAAACAATCCTAAACAAGATCTTTAACTAGAGATTTAGACAATACGATATGTAAACAACTTTACAACTAAGTGATTGCGGAATACAACTTTTGTAGACCGGTCCTTCACTTTTATAGCTCCAAGTAGTGGTCCCTTCGCTGCGATCCTAGAACTCCCGGACTCTTGAGAAGCTCCACAAGGCGTATGGTGCATGCTTGCTTGTTGTCATCGAAATCCAAGATGACCCACTTGGAGTAAACACGAACTCAAGCTATCTTTTCACTAATATGAAATTAGTGAAGCCAACACACTAAACTATATGGTTAGTATAGAAAAGGATGATGAAGTAGGAAGTGAGCTCTCTTTAGTTTTCTTTTTCTCACTTTATTTCATCATATGAAAAAAATCTAGCAAGCTTTTGTGAGGAAGAAGAAGATGAACAAGTGATGAATGAATTATGAGGTTAGGTTAGAAATGCAACCATGGTGAGTTAGTATATGTCACGGCTAACTCATGTAGAGAATAAACCATGAGAAAGGGTTAAATGTTAGGTTAAGAAATATCTTAAGTAAAAACAAAAGAGATGGACTTTAGTCAATGTTCTACTAGCTTCCATGAAGCTCAACCATGACTAATTCCATATCATTTATGAATTACTTAAAAAGATAAATTAAACCATAGCATAAACCCTTGTAGAGAATAGACCTTGGTCAAAATGATTAGGGTTAGGTTAATAAATATCTTAGCGAAAACAAAATTGGTTGACTTAGTCAATATTCTACAAGCTTCATCCAAGCTCATGACTAATTCTCCACAATTTTGAATTTGCTAAAATAAATATAAACTCAACATTTATCACAATAGTATGGTGTAATTCTCATACACTCAAGTTGCATGTATAACTTAGCATGTCACAATTATACATATCACATATATATAATTTGTAACAATAGAAAAGAATACATTAAACATATATAACATATATGTTAAATGTATCCAAATGTGAGAAAATGAAATACTTAAGTGAGCATATATTAGTTAATATAATTTAATATATCAAATATATAATTATACATTAAATTATTAAATCAATACTTAATTTAATTATCCGGCTATATCTCATATAACCGATTAATACAAAATGTATCATTTCATCGAATCAACACTTGATCCGATGACCCGGTTATATCACATATAACCGGCCGATATCACATATCGCGAGAATAGAATACGGTATCACATACTCGTATCAATCTCGGTCTCGCACATATCACATATGTGCTCCTACTCCTTTTCGCCTGAGCCAGGAAATCTCTGTGTAGGACTCTAAAGACTCGTCAATATGCCGGCAGTAGGTCATGATCATATCAAACACCCACAAGCTGCAAACGGTCAGCTAAACGTAACAGCCACCCGAGTATTGAGCGATCAGAAGATCAACAAGCAAGCCTGCACACACTCCTGTGAATCCAATCAGTAACACTACCGTACAGTCCGGTCTCTTCGTCTGATATGTCACATATCCAGTTTAGGGGCGGTAAACATCAGACCCCAGTAACCGATAAGTCGTGTCGATGTGAGGCTCATAACGGGTCGAGAAACTACTGATAACACTTACCAGTAGATCTCCATATCAGCCCTGGCCAGGGACTTCCAGTTATAGCCAATCGAGTACAGCGCAACATCAACCCCCAATACCGGGAGAGATGAAACCCCTCCTATCGCTCATTACCTCCATGTCATTCAGGACTGTACCCAAAATCCACCGTTTTGCATGTTCTCATGAACGTGGTAAGGTGGAAATCAAAGCACAGTGGAAATCACATAAGACTCTATGACGATCTCGGGTCTACAGACTAACCTGTACCAGTGCCACCAGAGAACTGCTATCTGACGATAGGTATAATACCAGCTAGGAGTTCTCGGCGAGTCCGTTCAGTGTATCCAGTCTCCACTGAGCACCCGTATACCATCTTTGATGTCAAACACCAATGGATGCGGGATCATCCATCGCCCATCATATGGGTCAAGAAGCGTATACGCTAGTCTACTCTGGAGTATCGATTCCCTGTTTCGATACACTCTCGACTAGGAACAATTATAGGATGCACTTTTGGACTACCCTGGCCCCACTAGTATGATCTTCATCATAGTCCTAATAGTCAAGTACACATCCTAAGGGCTTTATCAACATGTAAGAGCAAGACAATAACACAATACAAGTCAACATGTTAAGACAAAGAGCAACCAGATAGCATACTATCATATCGAGCAAGAAATTCCTCTCTATTTATATCCAAGCATCCACTATAATATACATCATATGTACAACAATGGCTTCTAGGGCATATACATAACTAACAATCTCCTACTTGCACTAAGGCCAGCTGTTGTAGTATCCCATACCCAACATCCCGAAGAGTCTCTCAAATTGTATCTGGGGTATGGCCTTCGTGAGTGGATCCGCAGTGTTGTCCTTCGTGTCAACTCTCCTGACCTCGATCTCCCGACGATCAACTATCTCCCGGATCAGGTGATACCGCCTCAGAATATGTCTGGATCTCTGATGGGACCTGGGTTCCTTGACCAAAGCCACAGCTCCATTGTTATCACAATACAAAGGTATTGGATGCTCAATGGACGGAACCACTCCAAGTTCGTTTATGAACTTTTTCATCCAGACAGCCTCTTTGGCAGCATCGTTGGCAGCGATGTATTCAGCCTCCATCGTCGAGTTTGACACAGTTTCCTGTTTGGAATTCTTCCAACAAACCGCCCTTCCATTGAGGGTAAAGACAAATCCCGAGTGCGACTTAGAGTCGTCCTTATCACTTTGGAAGCTCGAATCGGTAAAGGACTCCACTTGGAGTTCTCTGTTACCATACACCAAGAACATCTCTTTAGTCCTTCTCAAGCACTAGAGAATGTTATTCACATCTGTCCAGTGACTCTCTCCAGGATCTGCTTGATACCTACTCACTACACTTAGTGAGTATGCTATATCGGGTCTAGTACATAGCATCGCGTACATGATAGAGCCTACTGCCGAAACATAGGGTATTCCTTGCATGCGAGCTCTCTCCAAATCAGTCTTGGGAGACATCTCTTTGGAGAGAGTGAGTCCTGAGATCGTGGGTAAATTCCCATGCGTGGATTCTTCCAAACTAAACCTTTTTAGTATGGTGTCAATATACCTGGATTGGGACAATCCCAGTATCCGTTTAGATCTATCTCTATAGATCTTAATCCCCAAGATGCAGGAGGCATCACCTAGATCTTTCATTGAGAATCTTTGTGATAAGAAGATCTTGACCAAGTGCAGCATAGGAACATCATTTCCTATCAAGAGTATGTCATCCACGTACAATACGAGGAAGACAACTTTACTCTCTGCCACCTTATTGTATATACAAGGTTCATCTACGTTCTTGATGAAGTCAAACTCTTTGACTACAACATCAAAACAGATGTTCCAACTCCGCGATGCCTGTTTTAACCCATAGATAGATTTAAGCAGCTTGCACACCTTCCCGCTGCTCCCACTGTCTACGAAGCCCTCTGGCTGAGTCATATATACGCACTCTTCTAAATCACCATTTAGAAAGGCGGTCTTAACATACATTTTCCAGATTTCGTAGTCATGGTATATAGCAATGGCAAGTAGGATCCGGATGGACTTAAGCATAGCCACTGGAGAAAAGGTTTCATCATAATCCACTCCTGGTCGTTGACGAAAACCTTTTGCAACAAGTCTAGCTTTGAAAGTCTTAACTTTTCCATATACGCCAAGTTTCTTCTTAAAGATCCATTTGCTCTCAATGGGTTTTACCCCTTCAGGAGCAATGTTCATACCATAATTTTGCATTATTATATTCCCCATTCTTATTCATTTTACAAATAAACAGGTGTTTTTGACCCATGTCTGTTACATAGTTGTAGGTTACAGGTTCTCAGAACAAAAACAGTGAAAAAGATAAAAAGACGATACAAAAGTGAGACTACGACCATCAAATGGAAGAATCTTGATCAAGCCTACAGTTTGGAGAATAAATGAAGGTCAACAAACAAGTTCACAAGTACAAAGGCAGTGCAAGGTTCAAGACTTCGACACGAAGCAAACGGTAAAGTCCACGACATTATTCACTGTGGAAATCTGGAAGAGAACTAGAAGACATTCTGAAGAACCAAGTGAATAAACGAGAAGAAACATGCAACCAGAATCAACCCAAGAAAAATCAGCCAGCAAGCTCCTTACTTGGCAGCGGAACCGCGGCCAAACCTTGCTATTGGCTGCGGATCCGCGGCCGCGGTAAGCCCGTGTCGGTGGAAAAAACTCTGTGGTCGCTGGCGGCGCGTTGACTAGTCTTTCTTAGGGGGTAAAATTGTAATTGCAGATATGACGCGATTGTAACCCTAGGGTTTCTATGTTTTATAAATAGAAACCCTAAAACCTGTTTTAGGTTATGCCTCTTTTTATTTCATCTATTCAGATCTATAAATTCCTGTGTAAATGTTTGGAGAGAGCCATAAATAAAGTAAGTAGTTTTATTTAATTGCCCTAGTTAATTTTTATTCTGCCTTAGTATAATTTTATTATCTGCCCTAGTTAGATAGTTAGAAATGTTTTTTTTTTCAATTCCCTAATGAGTGAGTAGTCTCCTCACTTGTTAGGGTTAGATTTGGGGAAGGCCTGAGAGATGAAAATCTCTCACCCCCTTTCTTGCCCATCACATATAATTAATAGAACTCCATGCATACATACACACACCGTTCCCTACGGCACCTTACCCCACGAGGTAACGGTGATACCGTAGTATAAACGACTGGTTGCGTATGTTTTCCATGGAGGTTAGGATAAGAATTAAGAAAGGAAGGACTAGAACCTAGAGGAAGAAATATCGTTTCTTCTCGATGGTACTAATCCCCTTTATTAATTGTTACCATAACACCTAAAGAGATCTAAATTACGGCATTGAAAGCGGTGAGGAAATCTTCAATTTCCAACTTAATTTAAACCTAACCCTAGCAAGATTCTAGTCTTAGTATAAATCAGTTTAGTTTTTAGCGATAATCCATTTACACCGTTTGGAATTAACTCGTTAGACCAAATTAGGAAATACACAACATCCCTGTGGACCGACCCGTACTCACCGGCTAGCTACCAAGCGACGCCGTTCTTGATTGCGGTTAACAAATATTTTTGATTCATCTTTTAAAAACGCATAAGCATTAAATTTATAAATCAAATGACGCCATTGCCGGGGATGGCGTGTTATTTTCTTTTTGTAATTTCGGGTTAATATAAAATTAAAAAATCATAAAAACTGAAAAAATAAAATATACAAAAATTTTATCATCTTTTATTGTTTGAAGGGTATTTTTCGTGTGAATTTTGCAGGATCGACGAACGAGTTCGGATCTGGAAAAATCCAGAGATCAAAATAGAAAACCACAACAGAGTAACAGAAGAAATTGGAGGACTGAGTCAACGATCCCACCGCGGAACCGCGGCCAAAGGCAGGTTCCGGCGGCGGAACCGCGGCGCATGGGTGACGTCATCATTCCAAAATCCCTTTGTAAGTTTTCTTTTCTCCTTCTCTGCAACCCCTGATATCTCCTCTGTAAAATTTCCTGCAGGATTCTTTGCGCTAAAAAAATCTCTCCCCCTTCTAATAATCAATCTTGTGCAGGATTCTTTGCGCCGCGCTAAAAATTGTTTGCAAGTGCTTGTGTTTACTGCTTTGCATATTTTAAATTGATTTTAAGGGGTTTTTACACCAATCCAGATTGGGTGGGGATTTCATTACCCTTCCCAGGACCCCAAAAATCACATAAGGCATACTGCATTGACCATCAAGTAATTAAAAAATATTAGACTCAGCCCTAAGAACTTCACGCTCAATAGGACAAAGGAATAGTTGTAGGCATCGACCGTTGATCCTAACCTCACTTTGTAGTGCCTATGCTAGACAGTGTTAGTTGTATGTATGCCCTAGAGGCCAGTATTGTACAGATGATGTATATTATATTGGATGCTTGGACATATATAGAGATGACTTTCTTGCTCGATATGATAGTATGCTATCTGGTTGCTCTTTATCTTAACATGTACACTAGTCTCTTTAAACTGTCTTATAGTTACATGTTGGTAAAGCCCTTAGGATGTGTACTTGACTACCTGGACTATGATGCAGATCATACTAGTGGGGACATGGTAGTCCATAAGTACATCCTTCAAGGTCCCTAGTTGTGGGTGTATCGAGACGGGGCATCGATATACCAGAGTAGACTAGCGTATACGCTTCTCGACCCATGAGATGGGCAATGGATGATCCCATATCCATTGGTGTTTGACATCAGAGATGGTGTACGGGTGCTCAGTGGAGACTGGGTATACTGGACGGACTCGCCGAGAACTCCCAAATGGTATTATACCTCACGTCAGATGGCAGTTCTCAGGTGACACTTGTGCAGGTTAGTCTGTAGACCCGAGATCGTCATAGAGTCTTGTGTGATTCCCACTGTGCTTTGATCTCCACCTTACCACGTCCATGAGGGCGTGCAAAACGGTGGTTTTTGGGCACAGTCCCGAGTCACATGGAGGCAATGAGCGATAGGAGGGGTTTCGTCTCTCCCGGTATTGGGGGTTGATGTTGCGCTGTGCTCGATTGGCCGTAACAGGGAAGTCCCTGGCCAGGGCTGATCAGAGATTTGCTGGTAAGTGTTACCAGTAGTTTCTTGACCCGTTATGAGCCTCACATCGGCACGACTTATCGGTTATTGGGGTCTGACGTTTACCACCCCTAGACTTGATATGCGACATATCAGACGAACAGACCGGACTGTACGGTAAGTGTTACTGGTTGGATTCACAGGAGTGTGAGCGGGCTAGCTCGTCGATCTTCTGATCGCTTAATACCCGGGTGGCCGTTACGTTTAGCAGACCGCTTGCGGCTTATGGGTGCTTGATATGATCATCATCTGCTACCGGCGTATTGACGAGTCTTTAGAGTCCTACACAGAGGTTTCCTGGCTCAAGCGAAACGAAATAGGAGCGCATATGAGATATGTGCGGGACCGAGAATAATGCGTGTATGTGATACCGCATTTCATTCTCGCGATGAATGTTTCGATTGGTTGTATGCGATATGACCTAGTTATCGAATCATTGATTCGATAAATCGATACATTGGATACTAGTCGGTTATGTGCGACATGACCGGATCATTGAATCAAATGTTGATTTAATGATTTAATGTATAATTATATATTTGATATATTACTTTGCATTAACTAGTATTGGTTCACTTTAAATGGATTTTCTCACTTGAAGTTCACAAGTTGTATATGTGATATATTTTTGTGCACTTGATTGTATCATGTTTGATGATGCATGAATATTGGCTTTGTGTAAAGAATTGTACCATGGTTATGATAATGGTTAGGGTTTTGATTTATTCACTCATTTATTTATCCATTCTTTATTTATTTAAATAGATAAAAGAAAACAAAATGGTTTCTTTTTATCATGAAGCTTGTTGAAGCTTCATGAAGATTTTGACTAAAGAGACCATTTTGTCTTCATGCTTAACTCTAACCATTCCCACTTACCATGGTCTATTCTCTACACTTGACCTTAGTTAGGATATGATAAGTATTGATTTATTTTCTATTATGAAAATACTTTTATCATATTCTATCTTCATCTTCTCCTTCTTCTTCAAGAAAGAAAACTAGACTCCATTAATGGCATCTTGAGTTCTAAAGTGAGAAATCCAATTCTAAAGTGAACCCACCTCCTATTTCTTCATCCTCTACCTCTTGCCAAGTGGTTTTGGGTGTTTTCTTCACAAGTTTCACAACTAGGTGAAGTCGGAGCTTGATCCAGTGTAGCCTCGACGTAGATCATCTTCGGCATCGAAGCCGACGACTAGTCCGCTCATTTCTCTGATGAAGCCGATGAGAGAGTTCGGGATTCGAGATGGACAGCGAGGGAACGACTATATGGAGCTAAGGAAGTGGATAACCGGATCTACAAAGGTTGTAGCTTTCTTCTTTTAGTTAAGTTGTTAACTAGTTTCACTTTGTCGCCTAAAATTCTAGTCGACGATCCGTATTAGGGTTTCTCGGCACTCATAAAATTTAAAATTGGCATGGTTGATGCCTTGTGAGACTTCATTAGCGTGTCTAGGAACCCTACAGTGGTATCATAGCCTAGCTAGAGCCTTAGGCGAAGTGTAGACGACGTTTGAAACCCGATCGAACCGAAACCCTAAAAACCAAAATGCTCTCTGGACTTTTTCTAAAAACTGGGTTTTTTCCAGATTAAAAATGCTTAAAAAATTTAGCAGGGAATTAAAAGAATTACGGTGCAAAATTTGACCAATGATGAGTTCAAAGCGCGGCGGAACCGCGGCAGAAGCCTGGCTTCTGCGGCGGTTCCGCGGCCGTATGATGACGTCATCCTTCCCTGTTTGCACAGTAACTCCTATTTTATTATGCTGAGTTTTCTGGGAATTTTTAATTTTGCTCAAGAGTTAAGTATTCTGGGGTTGTATTGGGAATCAAAGATTCGATCGGATTTTCAAATTTTTGTCTGTGTGGTTTTCCGGATAATTTTCGAATATGTTAAAAAGTTCGACCGGATATAAATACCCAACTTTTCCCCTGCCGGAAAATTTCCAAGTGTTGGATTTTTCCGTGGTTTAAAGACGTTCTAAGTAGTGCAAGTAACGCGATGGTCCCTCTAGAAGACAACAAACCTTAACTCGATTATGTGACCGTCTTAAATTGCCCTTTGAACCTTCGGGTTTGGGGCAGTACGGCGTGCCACATGTGAGGCGTTGGCTTGACCCTTCTACTGCTGGACCGTTGGTACTGAGGCATGAAGTGAATGTCTTTGAACCTATTTCATGTGTTGAACAGTTTCGGGAAAACTTGGTTGTTCGAATGTTCGATCGAAAAGTTTAATATTTTCTATTTATCCGGAATGGGATACAATAATTGGAATTCACAAACAGTTATGAGATAACTGAATGAATGTTATAAATCTAGCGGTTTAGTCTCACTAGATATTGAAAAAAGTTTTCGGTAATGAGACTAAAATGCGGGGTTTATAATTGTTAGGCATGTGATGTCTAAGTATTTCATTTGATTAGGCATGCGATGTCTAAACAGGTTGCGGATTCCAACTGTTGTAGTTTTACACTTTCTTTTCTGTGACCGTAAGTGTAATATGTGATATCTCCGGTTTCGTTGCTATATGTCAACGACAATTGGGATGCGCATATTTACTTACGTTGATGACATGTGATGTTATGTGTTGCTGGATATGTTATATTGGATTGTCGTGTTTGAATAGCCGGGGGTTTTTATGTGAGATGAGTGTTTTTCATTTTCATTCATGTAAAAACTTGTATGCAATATTCTTTTATTGGGGCACTTCTAGGTTGCGGAAGTTGTCACCTTTTGTGTATTATTTACTTTTCCGCATTAGGATAGACCCAAGGAGGGGAGCACAAGTAACCGGGTTCTAGGGTCCAGTGGGAGACCATCTCGAGGAGTCGAGTCCGGGTCTCCTAACCCTAGAATTGGTAGGGTTGTTTGCCGCTCTCGTAGGGGTCTAGGGGTGTGGGATTGGCTATTCATCATGACCGAGGAATCCGTGTTTTATACTGGCTCGTATTAAAAACACGGACGTCCTAGTATATCCAATGTTTCATATGTTTTTTCTGCTGCGATATCTGTGATGTGATCATGTGATGTTCTGTGATAGATACAGTATATAGTATATATGATATATTATATAGACGTTACTTATGTTTTACACCCGCGCTAGCCCTGCCCCGCTCTGCCGTTAGTTACCTAACCTAACGGTGCACGAGGGGACATCGAGGCGAATGCGGATGGCATAAGTGTACGTCGTATTTATCTGTGATATTTAGGTATTTAAATGATGGGACTTCATTAATGTGATTAATGAAATAAAAGAAACCAAATGATGTAGTAGAATCAAATTTTAAACAAAACAGGTAGCTACAGTTCTTGCTTTGCACAGCGGTATATTTGATATATCCTGCACCTTATTCGATGAGGAAAGGACCGAGATCCCTTCACCGGGAGTGACTCCTTTAGCAATAACTCGCAGATACTACACACTCGGTTTGTTTTTGATTGCTTCTATAGTTTCTGCTTTGCACAGTGATATATATGATATATCCCGCACCTCATTCGACGAGGAAAGGGCCGACGATCCCTTCACCAGGAGTGACCCCTTTAGCAAAACTGGAAAAGCCTCAAAATCACTCCATTTCAAAACTTCATTTGATTCTACAACGATATCAAGTTCATTACGCAATAGGTTTTCAGAAAAACCTGTCGTAGCCCTCCGTCATTTGAGATAAGTCCTGTTTAGTATTCGTGCTGCGTTTGTTGACCTTGTCAAGGCGCAGTGTGCGGTAGCTAACCAGTATTTATCTGCTTATGCATATGATGCAGATTGAGTTAGGGTAGTCGTACGGCCTTGTTGACCTTGTCAAGGGTCGTGCGGGTGGGTTTAATTCAATCAAGAAATGACGGGTTGAACTTGACTTACGGTCTATGGTTTGTTGACCTTGTCAAGGTCATAGATCGTTTGGGGCAAAAGCATTATCGGGAATTTCAAGTGTTGAAATTTGCAATGAGATTGCATACCTTCTATAAGATAGTTGGATCCCGATACCCACTGCGAGTAAGAGTTACTCCTGGGAGAGTTTTACACATTGCAATTAGCTGATCAAGTAGGTGTCTAGAAAGGTGTCAACGGGGTTACGCCTCTGGGAAAACGAGGTTTACATTAATTAGGTTCGTGCGAAAGCACGGGGGACCTCCCTCAAAGTACCGACACTGGCCTGGCTGAAAGATTGGCGAACTTGTAGTGTGTAATTAATCCCGGCTAGTCTTTCCTTTTAAGGTTTGAAGGAAGATTTGATAAAAACCAGTGGGAGCCATCCTGATTAGATAAGATAATAACCAATCTGATCTTGCAAGAGCATACGCTAAAGTGTTTTCTTCTCTCTCTCTCCAGGTAGCGACCATGTCATGCCCTAATAAAGATAATAATATGGATGTATTGACTGAACCCGCATGTTTTACTGTGCTGGGGAACGTTGGTTCCGTTCTTTCTTATAAGAGTTATAGGAATGAACAGGACATAGGGGAATACCAGGATTCCCATGCCACCCGAATGAAGAAAGTACATGATGATGCATTTTCTTCGGATGTGTTCGTTACAGAGAACTGTTTCTCCATTTGCTCTACGTCCTGGGTATTAGATACCGGGTCAGGATCCCATATATGTAATCAGTTACATGGGCTTAGGAAAGGTAGAGAACTTGGAGAAGGTGATAAAGACATTAGAGTTGGAAATGGTGCAATTGTTGCAGCTAAGACTGTCGGGGAATATCACCTTGTATTACCAACTGGTAATACATTGGTTCTGAACGAATGCTATTACATGCCGAACCTGATATGCAATATTATATCGGTTTCTTTGTTGAGTAAAGAGGGATATAATTTTGTATTACAGGACAATGTTACGAACATTTTCCGTAACCAAAAGTTGGTTGGATCAGGCACGTTGTGCAATGGCATTTATGTTCTAAATCAATCAACAGTTCTGAGCATAACAAACACACATAAGAGGAAGAGTTCTGAACTGAATGAATCCTTCTTGTGGCATTGTAGACTGGGTCACATCAATGCGACACGACTGGCTAAATTACATAAGGATGGATATTTGAAACCATTCGAATTTTCATCTTATGACACTTGCCAGTCATGTCTCAAAGGAAAGATGACCAAAACTCCGTTTACGGGACACGGAGAAAGAGTTACCGAACTCTTGGGACTGATACATAGTGATGTATGCGGTCCTATGTCTACACATGCCAGGGATGGTTCTTCGTACTTCATTACATTCACTGACGATCTCTCTAGATTCGGATATGTGTTCCTGATGAAACACAAATCAGAAGCTTTTGAGAAATTTAGAGAATATAAACAAGAAGTCGAGAACCAAACCGGAAAAAGTATTAAAATCCTTCGATCTGATCGAGGAGGTAAATACTTGAGCAATGAATTCCTGGACTTCCTAAAAAAGAATGGGATTCTCTCTCAGCTGACTACTCCATATACACCACAGCACAACGGTGTATCAGAACGGAGGAACCGCACCCTATTAGATATGGTGCGCTCTATGATGAGCACAGCTGAGTTACCTATTTCCTTTTGGGGATATGCGCTGGAAACAGCAGCATACCTATTGAATCAAGTTCCATCTAAATCTGTACCTACCACACCATATGAGATATGGAGTGGGAAGAGGCTATATCTTAAACGAGTTAAGATATGGGGTTGTCCAGCCTATGTCAAAAGACAAAATCCGGACAAGCTCGAGGCACGGTCAGTTCTTTGCAAGTTTGTGGGATATCCAAAGAACTCATATGGGTATTTTTTCTACCACAGTGAGGAACAAAAAGTGTTTGTTGCTCAACATGCCACCTTTTTAGAAAAGGAATTCCTTGAAAAAGAAATTAGTGGCAAAGTGGTAGAGCTAGAAGAAGTTCCAGATACACAAACCATAACTGAAGATTTAGTGGAACCAGAAGATTCAGAAGCTCCCAATGAACCTCAGGCTCTCCGCCGATCTAGTAGGGTTCCTCGCCAACCTGAGAGATACTACGGTTTTCTCATGGATGGTGGGAGCGAGGATTGCATCATGGAGGAGATGACCCAACTAGCTTCGAGCAGGCCATCACGAGTAGGGACTCAGTGAAATGGCTGGATGCAATGCGGTCCGAGATGGAATCCATGTACATCAACAAAGTATGGACTTTGGATGTTGCTCCTGAAGGGGTAAAACCCATCGGGAGCAAGTGGATCTTCAAGAAAAAACTTGGTGTAGATGGGAAAGTGGAGACTTTCAAAGCTAGACTTGTAGCAAAGGGTTTTCATCAAAGACCAGGTGTGGACTATGACGAAACCTTTTCTCCAGTGGCTATGCTTAAATCCATCCGGATCATGTTTGCCATCGCTGCATATCATGATTACGAAATCTAGCAAATGGATGTTAAGACCGCCTTTCTAAATGGTGATTTAGAAGAGTGCGTGTACATGACTCAGCCAGAGGGCTTCGTAGACAGTGGGAGCAGCGGGAAGGTGTGCAAGCTGCTTAAATCCATTTATGGATTAAAGCAAGCATCGCGGAGTTGGAACATCTGCTTTGACGTCGTTATCAAAGAGTTTGATTTCGTCAAAAACCCAGATGAACCTTGTATCTACAAGAAGGTAGCAGAGAGTAAGGTAGTCTTCCTCGTATTGTACGTGGACGACATACTCTTGATAGGAAATGATATTCCTATGCTGCAATCAGTCAAGCTCTTCTTATCACAAAGATTCTCGATGAAAGATCTTAGTGATGCCTCCTGCATATTGGGAATTAGGATCTATAGAGATAGATCCAAACGGATATTGGGATTGTCCCAATCCAGGTACATTGACACCATACTAAAGAGGTTTAGTATGGAAGAATCCAAGCGTAGGAACTTGCCCACGATCTCTGGAGTCACTCTCTCCAAAGAGATGTCTCCCAAGACTGATTTGGAGAGAGCTCGCATACAAGGGATACCCTATGCTTCGGCTGTAGGCTCTATCATGTACGCGATGCTATGTACCAGACCCGATGTAGCATACTCACTAAGTGTAGTGAGCAGGTATCAAGCTGATCCTGGAGAGAGTCACTGGGCAGCTGTGAAGAGCATTCTTAAGTACTTACGAAGGACTAAAGAGATGCTCTTGGTGTATGGTAACGGAGAACTCCAAGTGGAGTCCTTTACCGATTCGAGCTTCCAGAGTGATAAGGACGACTCTAAGTCGCAGTCGGGATTTGTCTTTACCCTTTACGGAGGGGCGGTTAGCTGGAAGAGTTCCAAGCAGGAAACCGTGGCAGACTCGACGATGGAGGCTGAATACATCGCTGGCAACGATGCTGCCAAAGAGGCTGTCTGGATCAAGAAGTTCATTATTGAACTTGGAGTGGTTCCATCCATTGAGCATCCAATACCTTTGTATTGCGATAACAATGGAGCGGTGGCTTTGGCCAAGGAACCCAGGTCCCATCAGCGATCCAGGCATATTCTGAGGCGGTATCACCTGATCCGGGAGATAGTTGATTGCCGGGAGATCGAGGTCAGGAGGGTTGACACGAAGAACAACACGGCGGATCCACTCACGAAGGCCATTCCCCAGATACAGTTTGAGAGACTCTTCGGGATGCTCGGTATGCGATACTACAGCAGCTGGCCCTAGTGCAAGTGGGAGATTGTTAGTTGTATGTATGCCTTAGAGGCCAGTATTGTACAGATGATGTATATTATATTGGATGCTTGGACATATATAGAGATGACTTTCTTGCTCGATATGATAGTATGCTATCTGGTTGCTCTTTATCTTAACATGTACACTAGTCTCTTTAAACTGTCTTATAGTTACATGTTGGTAAAGCCCTTAGGATGTGTACTTGACTACCTGGACTATGATGCAGATCATACTAGTGGGGACATGGTAGTCCATAAGTACATCGTTCAAGGTCCCTAGTCGTGGGTGTATCGAGACGGGGCATCGATATACCAGAGTAGACTAGCGTATACGCTTCTCGACCCATGAGATGGGCAATGGATGATCCCATATCCATTGGTGTTTGACATCAGAGATGGTGTACGGGTGCTCAGTGGAGACTGGGTACACTGGACGGACTCGCCGAGAACTCCCAGATGGTATTATACCTCACGTCAGATGGCAGTTCTCAGGTGACACTTGTGCAGGTTAGTCTGTAGACCCGAGATCGTCATAGAGTCTTGTGTGATTCCCACTGTGCTTTGATCTCCACCTTACCACGTCCATGAGGGCGTGCAAAACGGTGGTTTTTAGGCACAGTCCCGAGTCACATGGAGGCAATGAGCGATAGGAGGGGTTTCGTCTCTTCCGGTATTGGGGGTTGATGTTGCGCTGTGCTCGATTGGCCGTAACAGGGAAGTCTCTGGCCAGGGCTGATCAGAGATTTGCTGGTAAGTGTTACCAGTAGTTTCTCGACCCGTTATGAGCCTCACATCGGCACGACTTATCGGTTATTGGGATCTGACGTTTACCACCCCTAGACTTGATATGCGACATGTCAGACGAACAGACCGGACTGTACGGTAAGTGTTACTGGTTGGATTCACAGGAGTGTGAGCGGGCTAGCTCGTCGATTTTCTGATCGCTTAATACCCGGGTGGCCGTTACGTTTAGCAGACCGCTTGCGGCTTGTGGGTGCTTGATATGATCATCATCTGCTACCGGCGTATTGACGAGTCTTTAGAGTCCTACACAGAGGTTTCCTGGCTCAAGAGAAACGAAATAGGAGCGCATATGAGATATGTGCGGGACCGAGAATAATACGTGTATGTGATACCGCATTTCATTCTCGCGATGAATGTTTCGATTGGTTGTATGCGATATGACCTAGTTATCGAATCATTGATTCGATAAATCGATACATTGGATACTAGTCGGTTATGTGCGACATGACCGGATCATTGAATCAAATGTTGATTTAATGATTTAATGTATAATTATATATTTGATATATTACTTTGCATTAACTAGTATTGGTTCACTTTAAATGGATTTTCTCACTTGAAGTTCACAAGTTGTATATGTGATATACTTTTGTGCACTTGATTGTATCATGTTTGATGATGCATGAATATTGGCTTTGTGTAAAGAATTGTACCATGGTTATGATAATGGTTAGGGTTTTGATTTATTCACTCATTTATTTATCCATTCTTTATTTATTTCAATAGATAAAAGAAAACAAAATGGTTTCTTTTTATCATGAAGCTTGTTGAAGCTTCATGAAGCTTTGACTAAAGAGACCATTTTGTCTTCATGCTTAACCCTAACCATTCCCACTTACCATGGTCTATTCTCTACACTTGACCTTAGTTAGGATATGATAAGTATTGATTTCTTTTCTATTATGAAAATACTTTTATCATATTCTATCTTCATCTTCTCCTTCTTCTTCAAGAAAGAAAACTAGACTCCATTAATGGCATCTTGAGTTCTAAAGTGAGAAATCCAATTCTAAAGTGAACCCACCTCCTATTTCTTCATCCTCTACCTCTTGCCAAGTGGTTTTGGGTGTTTTCTTCACAAGTTTCACCACTAGGTGAAGTCGGAGCTTGATCCAGTGTAGCCTCGACGTAGATCATCTTCGGCATCGAAGCCGACGACTAGTCCGCTCATTTCTCCGATGAAGCCGATGAGAGAGTTCGGGATTCGAGATGGACAGCGAGGGAACGACTACATGGAGCTAAGGAAGTGGATAACCGGATCTACAAAGGTTGTAGATTTCTTCTTTTAGTTAAGTTGTTAACTAGTTTCACTTTGTCGCCTAAAATTCTAGTCGACGATCCGTATTAGGGTTTCTCGGCACTCATAAAATTTAAAATTGGCATGGTTGATGCCTTGTGAGACTTCATTAGCATGCCTAGGAACCCTACAGACAGGTAGTGAAAGGTAACTTTTAAAGGCCCATCTCACGGTGATTCGTGAGCGGATCCCTTCTTTCTCTACTTGTGCTTACCTGGCCACATTTGGCGGTGAAGAGGCGGTTTCAGGTCCTACTTCTTGCCCTTTGGAACAGTTAGGAGCTGTCTAGCTGGCCTAGGTGACCCTAGATCTAGGCTTGATTATGCATTTGTGATTGATTGAACATGTGTCTAAGCCTTTTATTGAAAATCTTTTTTGCAAAAATCTCCACATAAAAAAAACACAAAAAGAAAAAAGAAATTTTTTTACAAAAACTTGCAACTTGTCGCTAAGAAATTCGTGCACCCCACATTCTTTTTCTTCTCCTTTCTTACATCATGGGTACCCCACCTTCCAAAACTCTAGCTGAACTTTGGTACCCTCATCCAAACATTGCTTCATACGCGAATTGTTTTGGTCGAATTACGGACGACCCTTCCATGCCCAAAATTTCTTTGAAAGATCGAATGGAAGCGTCTAGGAGAAACAGTTCGACTCCACAATCCACTTTGTATCAGCCATTTCAACCTTCACAACCTTCTTACGTTGATACCCCTTTTTCGAGTCCTGTTGTAACTCCGAAACCCATATCTATCGCTGAACATATTGAACAATCTCGTAACCGATCTTTCACTCCTTTCAACACTTCCAGTTCTTGGGATCAACAGGCCCATTCACCTTTTTATCCAAATGTTGATCCTACTCCTGTCCAACCATTCAATTCCTACCAGTCCTACCCGACTTTCATACCTTCTCTAGACATTGCTTCTACACAGCCATTTGGGAGTTTCCAAAATTCAAGCAATTTTGAATCTTTTACTGAAACCCCTTCACAACCCATGTCTAGTCTGAAACAGTCGTTGGAAGCGTACATTGTAGCGACAAACCAAATGATGAGGAATGTGGATGCGTCCATGGCCGCTCTTATACAACCTAGTGACTCGGTAGTTAGTTTCCAACTAGCTCCAAAAATTCCAATGTATGATGAGGCGGTTGGACAGAATAAGAATTTGAGTGGTGAGAGTGAGTTCTACACACTTCCAAATCAAACCCACCCATCTTCAATCGAATCCCACAACTCCGGTTTTCAAACAAGTGTCCCAAATGATTCACCAGTTGAAAATAAAACGTTTAATGAGTTGTGTAACTTTGTAGTGCTTGATTTGCCAGATTGTGTAGAGCTCTTTTCGAGTAAAACCGTCACCAATCCTTTCGACCTCTACACCTCCAATTTAGAACCTGAATTGATAAATATCCATGCTTTTGATGAGGTGTCAGAAAAAATTGATTTTCACTTGATTGAGGATATTGACGCAGGGAATATTTTGGATGATGAACCCGTAGATTTGACTGAAATTTTATCTCCAACTAATCATCCCGAGTCATTAAATGTTTATCCCGAACTTCATATGCGTCTTGATTTTGATGATAATTGTATGGATGAGATAATTTTTGAGGAGAATTATGAGGATAGTATTGATGATAGTATTGAGGAGAGTATTGAGGATAGTATTGAGGATGAACCAGTTTTGTTTGATGTGTCGGATTTTCCAATTCATCCTCCTGAACCTTTAACTGTTATACTTCTTAAATTAAACCCCCTCCTTTCCATCGTTCCGACTACGCAAAAGATCACGCTTGAGGACTGTGAGCTTGAAAAATTTCTGTTTGATCACAACAGTTTTGACGCCACTAGTGCGTTCCTCTTTGAATCTGACACAGTTCTCACAGCTGATAACGATTACGAGTGTTTCACTTTTTCGGACGATTTTGAAGACTCACCGCTCAAGTTTGAGTCCTTTGAATTTTCAGATGAGTTAGTTGAACCATCAGACTCGGTTGCTTACAGTCATTTCGGACCATTGATGGAATCCTTCAAGTTCGAGACAGATTACTTAGGTGAGAATAAGACTATCCCTAAATCACTCCCTTTCGTCCTTCCTATCGTTTCGACCGCGCAAGAATCTGTCGCGTTTCCATTTTCAATGGATGGTTTACCAAGTTCGACGTACCCATTTTTTCTTAGGAATCTTGAGGGATTTGACCCCATTTCTCGACGGGTTGATAGATTAGCACAATCGCTTTTAACACATCGGTCATCATAAATTGCGCTAATTTATTCACTCGATTTACACGCTCAAGTTCGTACTACACTTCTTTCTCTTTTCCGCCATTCTTCTCCTCCACCGAGACCATATTCCACCCTTCTTCCCATACGATCTCGTGTGTTTCTCAACTCCTTTCTCAACACTCCATTCTTCCACCAACCCTACCATTATCACGATAGAATTTTTGAATGGTTGGTGCTAACCTTTGGTCTGTATAAGGCCTTGTATAGTTTGATTTTTCTCCTCCCTAACTCTGAACTTTAAACACTTAAAACAGTGGAAACACTGTTTCACTTAAGTTTGGGGGGACCTTTTTGTATATATTTTTTGTTTTTCTTTTAACAATAAAAAAAAATTTGTAAATAAATAAACAGGGGAGTGTCGACAATTTTGACCCTCTTGGTGTAGCTTGACAGTGAGGACACTGTCAAGTTTAAGTTTGGGGGTGTGCTCGGTAAGCTTTCTTCCTTCGCATTCATATGTATATTTTTGCATTTGCATACTTATTTTAAAACCCATAAAAATTGAAAAATTTCAAAAAATTATAAAAATTGAAAAGTTCAATTTTGGCCATATTTGACTTAAGTTTAACAAGACGGTTAACTAGCTTGGAAACACTAGATCCTAGACTTAGTAAATTAAAAACCCTAAAAATAACTTTTCTTAAAATTTAACGGTAGAAAGTATATATCTTTGTAGTTTATTTAGAAATAGGCAAATTTCTAGTTGACTTCTTGGGCTAAGTCAAGATAAAGGAAGAGTATTGATATTTTTATTAAAGTATAAGTCTGAAAAATAATTCTCAAGCTTAAGTCTAAATTCTGAAAATATATATCCTACAAATTGCACAAACACGAACCTTGAAACTTGGAATAATAGAAGAGACCTTAAAATGCTCTTGTCTAAAGTCCTTAGTACGAAGAAAAATAAAATAAAAATACAAGTGTGAATAAAGAGATAAAAAAATGAACACTGGTTTTTGTAATTACTTAAGGCTGCATTAATAGAAAAAAAATATTTAGCGAAGGTGCTTCATCACCTAGTGCCTTAGACCAACTGGTTTGGGAGTCACTGCTAAAAGCCTTAGGTGTTACAAGACTAGGAATTACGCTTTAATATGCAAACACATTTTGTAATCGGTCGTTGGTACCTCAAGAAATATTAACGGTCGCATGAAGAATGTCTGAACGATTTCATATAAAAATTCACCAACTAAAAGTACTTTGGACGATGGACAAGAGTATAATAGCTTGATTTGAATTTCCAAGTGTAGGGGTGATATATACACACACGTAGGGATATGTGATTGGGGTTTAGACGAGAGATAGAAATGAAGAATATGACTTATATCTTTAATAGAGATGATAAAAATTCCTAAGTTGAGATAGAACCCTAGAAGGAAAACTTAAAAGATGCCAAAAGCTGAGTAAATTCATAAGAATATATATGATCTTAAGTTAAATGATAAGGAAGCGTGAAAAATACGGGTTGATAATTTCTGAGTCGAAGATAATAGAATTCCTTGTTGGAAAACCTAACTGGAGAATAAAAGTCAATAGGCCGGATTGATAGGATTTTGTGGGTAGTATCCGCTGAAAACCCTCGGGAGACAACACTCCTCCTACTAGGGACACCTAGAGATTTAACGGCTTGTTGCACGAGCTCAGTGCAATCGCGTTTCCCTGCGAAAGTGAGGCCAGGTCTTTTTCAAGAATAAAACTAGGTTTGCTCGAGGACGAGCAAAAAATAAGTTTGGGGGTATTTGTTCATACCATAATTTTGCATTATTATATTCCACATTCTTATTCATTTTACAAATAAACAGGTGCTTTTGATCCATGTCTGCTACATAATTGCAGGTTACAGGTTCTCAGAACAAAAACAGTGAAAAAGATAAAAAGACGAAACGAAAGTGAGACTACGACCATCAAATGGAAGAATCTTGATCAAGCCTACAGTTTGGAGAATAAACGAAGGTCAACAAAGAAGTTCACAAGTACAAAGGCAGTACAAGGTTCAAGACTTCGACACGAAGCAAACGGTAAAGTCCACAACATTATTCACTCTGGAAATCTGGAAGAGAACTAGAAGACATTCTGAAGAACCAAGTGAATAAACGAGAAGAAACATGCAACCAGAATCAACCCAAGAAAAATCAGCCAGCAAGCTTCTTACTTGGCCGCGGAACCGCGGCCAAACCTTGCTATTGGCCACGGATTTTGGCCGTGGATCCGCGGCCGCGGTAAGCCCGTGTCGGTGGAAAAAACTCTGTGGTCGCTGGCGGCGCGTTGACTAGTCTTTCTTAGGGGGTAAAATTGTAATTGCAGATATGGCGCGATTGTAACCCTAGGGTTTCTATGTTCTATAAATAGAAACCCTAAAACCTGTTTTAGGTTATGGCTCTTTTTATTTCATATATTCAGATCTGTAAATTCTTGTGTAAATGTTTGGAGAGAGCCATCGATAAAGTAAGTAGTTTTATTTAATTGCCCTAGTTAATTTTTATTCTGCCTTAGTATAATTTTATTATCTGCCCTAATTAGATAGTTAGAAATGTTTTTTTTCAATTCCCTAATGAGTGAGTAGTCTCCTCACTTGTTAGGGTTAGATTTGGGAAAGGCCTGAGAGATGAAAATCTCTCACCCCTTTCTTGCCCATCACATATAATTAATAGGACTCCATGCATACATACACACACCGTTCCCTACGGCACCTTACCCCACGAGGTAACGGTGATACCGTAGTATAAACGACCGGTTGCGTATGTTTTCCATGGAGGTTAGGATAAGAATTAAGAAAGGAAGGACTAGAACCTAGAGGAAGAAACATCGTTTCTTCCCGATGGTACTAATCCCCTTAATTAATTATTACCATAACACCTAAAGAGATCTAAATTAGGGCATTGAAAGCGGTGAGGAAATCTTCAATTTCCAACTTAACCTAAACCTAACCCTAGCAAGATTCTAGTCTTAGTATAAATCAGTTTAGTTTTTAGCGATAATCCATTCACACCGTTTGGAATTAACTCGTTAGACCAAATTAGGAAATACACAACATCCCTGTGGACCGACCCGTACTCACCGGCTAGCTACCAAGCGACGCCGTTCTTGATTGCGGTTAACAAATATTTTTGATTCATCTTTTAAAAACGCATAAGCATTAAATTTATAAATCAAGCAACTTCCAAAGTCCATACTTTGTTGGTGTACATGGATTCCATCTCAAATCGCATTGCATCCAGCCACTTCACAGAGTCCCCACTCGTGATGGCCTGCTCGAAGCTAGTCGGGTCATCATCTTCCATGATGCAGTCCTCGCTCCCACCATCAATGAGAAAACCGTAGTATCTCTCAGGTGGATGAGGAACCCTACTAGATCGGCAGAGAGGCTGAGCTTCGTCGGGAACTATCGAATCCTCTGGTTCCACTAAATCTTCAGTTGTAGTCTGTGTAGCTGGAACTTCTTCCAGTTCTACCTCTTTGCCAATAATTTCCTTTGCAAGAAATTCCTTTTCTAAAAATGTGGCATGTTGAGCAACAAACACCTTTTGTTCCTCACTGTGGTAGAAAAAAATATCCATATGAATTCTTTGGATATCCCACAAACTTATAAAGAACCGATCGTACCTCGAGTTTGTCCGGATTTTGTCTTTTGACATAGGCCGGACAACCCCATATCTTAACTCATTTAAGATATGGTCTCTTCCCACTCCATATCTCATATGGTGTGATAGGTACAGATTTATATGGAACTTGATTCAATAGGTATGCTGCTGTCTCAAGCGCATAACCCCAAAAGGAAAAAGGCAACTCAGCGGTGCTCATCATAGAGCGCACCATATCTAATAGGGTGCGATTCCTCCGCTCTGATACACCATTGTGCTGTGGTGTATACGGAGGAGTTAGCTGAGAGAGAATCCCATTCTCTTTTAGATAGTCCAGGAACTCATTGCTCAAGTATTCTCCTCCTCGATCAGATCGAAGGATTTTAATACTTTTACCCGTTTGGTTCTCGACTTCGTGCTATATTCTTTGAATTTCTCAAAAGATTCAGACTTGTGTTTCAATAGGAACACATGTCTGTATCTTGAGAGATCGTCAGTGAATGTAATGAAGTACGAGAAACCATCCCTGGCATGTGTAGACATGGGACCACATACATCACTATGTATCAGTCCCAAGAGTTCCGTTACTCTTTCTCCGTGTCCACTAAACGGAGTTTTGGTCATTTTTCCTTTGAGACATGAGTGGCAAGTGTCATAAGATGAAAATTCAAACGGATTCAAATATCCATCCTTATGTAACTTTGCTAGTCGTGTCGCATTGATATGAGCTAGTCTACAATGCCATAAGAAGGATTCGTTCATTTATGAACTCTTCCTCTTGTGTGTGTTTTGTATGTTAAGAACTGTGGTTTGATTTAGAACGTATATGCCATTATTTAACGAGCCTGATCCAATCAACTTTTGATTCAGGAAGATGTTCATAACATTATCCTGTACTACAAAATTATATCCTTCTTTAGTTAATAAAGAAACTGATATAAGATTGCATTTCAGGGTCGGAATTTAATAGCATTCGTTCAGAATCAATGTATTACCATTTGGCAACACAAGGTGATATTCGCCAACTGCTTCGGCTGCAACATTTGCACCATTCCCTACTTTAATAGAATGATCACCCTCTCTCAGTTCCCTACCTTTTCTTAGCCCATGTAACATATTACATATGTGGGATCCCGATTCGGTATCTAATACCTAGGACGTAGAGTGATTTGAGAAATGGTTCTCGATAACTAACACACTCGAAGAAGATGCATCAACATGCTTATTCTTCGTTTGGGTGGCGTGGGAATATGGATATGTCCCTATTCCCTGCTCAGTCTTATAACAATTATAAGAAAGAACGGAACAAACGTTACCCTGCTCAGTATAATAAGCGGGTTCGGTCAATACATCCATATTATTATCTTGATTAAGGCCTGACATGGTCGCTACCTGGAGAGAGAGAGAAGAAAACACTTTAGCGTATGCTCTTGCAAGATTAGATTGGTTTATTATCTTATCTAATCAGGATGGCTCCAACTGTTTTTATCAAATCTTCCTTCACACCCTAAAAGGTAAGACTAGCCGGGATTAATTACATCTTACAAGTTCGCTAATTTTTCAGCCAGGCCAGTGTTGGTACTTTGAGGGAGGTTCTCCGTGCTTTCACACTGACCTAATTAAAATAAACCTCGTTTTCCCAGAGGCATAACCCCGTTAACACCTTTCTAGACACCTACTTGATCGGCTAATTGTTATGTGTAAAATTCTCCCAGGAGTAACTCTTACTCACAGTGGGTATCGGGATCCAACTATCTCATAGAGGGTATGCAATCTCATTGCAAATTTCAACACTTGAAATTCCCGATAATACTTTTGTCCTTTACGATCTATGACCTTGACAAGGTCAACAAACCATAAATCGCAAGTCAAGTTCAATCCGTACATTTCATGATTGAATTAAACCCACCCGCACGACCCTTGACAAGATCAACAAGGCCGTACGACTAACCTAATCCAATCGCATCTCATGCTTTAGCAGATGAACACTAATTAGCTACCGTACACTGCGCCTTGACAAGGTCAACAAACGCAGCACGAATACCAAGTAGGACTTATCTGAAATGACGGAGGGCTACGACATGTTTTTATGAAATCCTTTTGCGTAATGAACTTGATATCGTTGTAGAAACAAGTGATTTTGAAAAGGAGTGTTTTTGAGGTTTTTACTAGTTTCTCTAAAGAGGTCACTCCCGGTGAAGGGATCTCGGCTCTTTCCTTATCGAATAAGGTATAGGATATTTCACAAATACCGCTATGCAAAGCAAAAACTATAGAAGCAATCAAAAAAAATCGGGTGAGTTGTAGCATATGCTAGTTTCGCTAAAGAGGTCACTCCCGGTGAAGGGATCTCGGCTCTTTCTTTATCGAATAAGATGCTGGATATTCTACAAGGAATACCGCTATGCAAAGCAAAAACTAGAGCTACCCTTTTTTTGAAAATTTGATTCTACAACATCTTTTAGGTTTCTTTTTCTTTCATTAATCTTATTAATGAAGTCCTATCATTTATGCTTCCTAAGCATCACAGAAGAAACGAAAATACAACGTACACTTATGCCATCAGCATTCGCCAGAGTGTCCCGTTATGCACCGTTAGGTTACTTAACTAAAGGCATACCGGGGCGGGACTAGCGCGGGTGAAAAACATAAGCAACGTTTATTATATATCATATATACAATAATAAAGCATTCTCTCACGCATATAAAATGATCACATCACAGAATATCAGCAGCAGAAGATAACATATGAAATATTGGATATTCTAGGAGGTCCGTATTTTATTTTGAGGCTTTGTAAAACACGGATTCCACGGTCGCGATGAATAGCCAAACCCACATCTCTAGACCCTTACGAGAGCGACAAGCAACCCTACCAATTCTAGGATTAGTAGACCCGGTCTCGACTCCTCGAGATGGCCTACCACTGGACCTTAGAACCCGGTTACTTGTGCTCCCTACCTTGGGTCTATCCTAATGGAGAAAAGTAAATAATATACAACAATGGTGACAACATCCTCAACCCGGAAGTGCCCCAATAAACGAATATTGCATACAATGAATTTTACATGAATGAAAATAAAAACTCTCATCTCACATAAAACCCCCGGCTATTCAAATTACGACGATCCAATATAACATATCACAGCAACACATAACATCACATGTCATCAACGTAAGTAAATATGCGTATCCCAATTGTCATTGACATATAGCAACGAAACCGGCGATATTCCACATATTATACTTACGGTCGAAGAAAATAAAATGTCAAATTATAACATTTGGAATCCACAATCACCTTAGACATCATAAACCCAAAATATCACATATTACGGATTTCATGCCTAAATATGTGAATTCCACATATTGTATCACATTCCAGAAAGTTAGGCGAAGTTTAAATAATTCGATCGAATCAACGAATTCCCAAATTTCCCAGAAAGCTCAACACTTGAGCACTGTTAAAAGTACCTAGAACCATACCACAGTGTCCATGGACCTGCAACTGAAGGCCCGTCCCAAGCCTCTCAAGTGGCGTCGCGGAACCGCCGCCAAAACCATGTTTTGACCGCGGTTCCGCGGTCACTTAGACGAGTTAGGGACTCATTCTTCAGGTGGGTCCATGGAATTACCTTCACGACTTTTATAGTATTTTTAACAAGAAAAATTCCAACTTTTGGAAAAATTTCCAGAGAGGGGTCCAAAATTAGGCTTTCGGGGTTCGATCGGACTTATAACTTCGTCTATACAACGCCTAAAGCTCTAGCTTGACTCTGATACCACTGTAGGGTTTCTTGGCACTACAACAAGATTTCGGGTGGCATCATACATGCCCAATAAAATTTTTTCCATGCTTAAACAACCCTAAACAAGATCTTTAATTAGAGATTTAGACAATAAGATATGTGAACAACTTTACAACTAAGTGATTGCGGAATACAACCTTTGTAGACCGGTCCTTCACTTCTATAGCTTCAAGTAGTGGTCCTTTCACTGCGATCCTAGAACTCCCGGACTCTTAAGAAGCTCCATAAGGCGTATGGTGCATGCTTGCTTGTAGTCTTCGAAATCCAAGATGATCTACTTCGAGGAAACACGAACTCAAGTTATCTTTTCACTAATATGTAATTAGTGAAGACAACACACTAAACTATATGGCTAGTATAGAAGAGGATGATGAAGTAGGAAGTGGGCCCTCTTTAGTTTTCTTTTTCTCACTTTATTTCATCACATGAAAAAAATCTAGCAAGCTTTTGGGAAGAAGAAGAAGATGAACAAGTGATGAATGAATTATGAGCTTAGGTTAGAAATGCAACCATGGTGAGTTAGTATATGTCATGGCTAACTCATGTAGAGAATAAACCATGAGAAAGGGTTAAAGGTTAGGTTAATAAATATCTTAAGTAAAAACAAAAGAGGTGGACTTTAGTCAATGTTCTACTAGCTTCCATGAATCTCAACCATGACTAATTCCATATCATTTGTGAATTACTTAAAAAGATAAATAAAACCATAACAGAAACCGTTGTAGAGAATAGACCATGGTCAAAATGATTAGGGTTAGGTTAATAAATATCTTAGCCAAAACAAAATTGGTTGACTTAGTCAATATTCTACAAGCTTCATCCAAGCTCATGACCAATTCTCCACAATTTTGAATTTGCTAAAATAAACTCAACATTTATCACAATAGCATGGTGTAATTCTCATACACTCAAGTTGCATGTATAACCTAGTTCACAATTATACATATCACATATATATAATTTTGTAACAATAGAAAAGAATACATTAAACATATATCACATATATGTTAAATGTATCCAAATATAAGAAAATGAAATACTTAAGTGAGCATATATTAGTTAATATAATTTAATATATCAAATATATAATTATACATTAAATTATTAAATCAATACTTGATTTAATAATCCGGCTATATCTCATATAACCGACTAATACAAAATGTATCATTTCATCGAATCAACACTTGATCCGATGGCCCGGTTATATCACATATAACCGGCCGATATCACATATCGTGAGAATAGAATATAGTATCACATACTCGTATCAATCTCGGTCCCGCACATATCACATATGTGCTCCTACTCCGTTTCGCCTGAGCCAGGAAACCTCTGTGTAGGACTCTAAAGACTCGTCAATACGCCGGCAGTAGGTGATGATCATATCAAACACCCATAAGCTGCAAGCGGTCAGCTAAACGTACTAGCCATCCGGGTATTGAGTGATCAGAAGATCAACAAGCAAGCCTGCACACACTCCTGTGAATCCAATCAGTAACACTACCGTACAGTCCGGTCTCTTCGTCTGATATGTCACATATCCAGTCTAGGGGTGGTAAACATCAGACCCCGGTAACCGATAAGTCGTGTCGATGTGAGGCTCATAACGGGTCGAGAAACTACTGATAACACTTACCAGTAGATCTCCATATCAGCCCTGGCCAGGGACTTCCAGTTATAGCCAATCGAGCACAGCGCAACATCAACCCCCAATACCGGGAGAGACGAAACCCCTCTTATCGCTCATTGCCTCCATGTGATTCGGGACTGTACCCAAAAGCCACCGTTTTGCACGTTCTCATGAACGTGGTAAGGTGGAAATCAAAGCACAGTGGAAATCACACAAGACTCTATGACGATCTCGGGTCTACAGACGAACCTGTACCAGTGTCAACAAAGAACTGCTATCTGACGATAGGTATAGTACCAGCTAGGAGTTCTCGGCGAGTCCGTTCAGTGTACCCAGTCTCCACTGAGCACCCGTATACTATCTTTGATGTCAAACACCAATGGATGCAGGATCATCCATCGCCCATCATATGGGTCAAGTAGCGTATACGTTAGTCTACTTTGGAGTATCGATGCCCTGTCTCGATACACCCTCGACTAGGAACAATTATAGGATGTACTTTTAGACTACCCTGGCCCCACTAGTATGATCTCCATCATAGTCCTAGTAGTCAAGTACTCATCCTAAGGGCTTTATCAACATGTGAGAGCAAGACAGTAACACAATACAAGTCAACATGTTAAGACATAAAGCAACCAGATAGTATACTATCATATCGAGCAAGAAAGTCCTCTCTTTATATATCCAAGCATCCACTATGATATACATCATATGTACAACAATGGTCTCTAGGGCATATACATAACTAACAAGTTATATACACGTGCACTTCTGAATTCTCATTTAGAAAGATGTTATAGTCATCCACTTGTCAGATTTTATAGTTATGAATAGCAGCAGTGGTAAGTCATATCCATATGGACTTCAGTATAGACACTGAAGTAAAACTTTCATCACAATCCACGTCGAGTATTTAATGAAAACATCTACTACAAGTCTAGTCTTATTAGGTTACTACCTTTCCACCTGCACTGATCTCGAAAGATCTACTTATTCCTAATGGGTTTTACGCCTTTAAGAGAATCCAGCAAAGTCCAAAGTCTATAATTTTCTAGAGTACGTGGAGTCCAATTTGGATATAATGCATCCAGCCATCATCCGGAAGTCAATACTTCCCATGGTCTGCTGATAACTAGTAGGGCCATCATCACCATGAGGCTGATCTCCCTATCACCGTCTGCAAGGAAACCGAAGTATCTCTCGGATGACTGAGATCACCTACTAAATTTGCGGACTAGCTATGGTTTGTCGGGTCCTATTGAATCTTCAGATTCTACTAAATTTTCAGTAACCGTTTGTGGTTCTGGAATCACTTCCAGTTTTACTATACACCCACTAATTTCTTTTGCAAAGAAATTTCGTTTATAAAAAGGTGGTAAGTCAAGAACAATGCAACTATTGATATTGAAAATGGTAGAAATTAAACCCTTACGAATATTTGGCATAACCCACAAACTACCATTACTGAAATGTGCCTTGAGTTTGTCCGGATTCTGCTTTTAAACAGAAACCGGATAACTCCATATCTTAACAAGCTCAAGATATGCTACGATTCTATATCCATATAGAATCAAAAGCACTAATTTAGATGGAACCAGATTCAAATGTTATGCATCTATTTCTAGTGCATATCCCCTAATAGAAAAAGACTATACAATATTATTTCATCATAGAGCAACATTATTTCATCATGGAGCGCACCCGCGAATGAGTAATCTGAAAGAGAATCAAATATTCAAATATACATCTACTGAATACCAAGCATAAGTATCCACATTTTTTATCACTTCGAAAAATATTGATACTACCAACGTATGGTTCTCTGCTTTATTCTTATACCCTATGAAATTTTTATAATTTTTGGATTGTATTTCAACGAATGTGTGTCTAAAACTAGAAAACTCATAAGTAAAACGAATGAAGTATGAGTACCAGCCCCTTATCTTAAAGGAAACCGGAAAACATACATTATCTTGTACAAGTCCTAAGAGTTCAAAAACTTAAATTCCGTGTGTTGTAAATTGAAAGTTGTATTTTGGTTATAAACGTTTATACCATTATTCAATCCACCTTAGCTTATCCTTAACTGATAAAGGTAAATGTCCAAAACATATTTTCAAAATTTATATCTTTCTTTATTAAATAAAGATATAGCTATATCATTTTAAAAATTGTTGTTTAACAACGGTTATTTAAAACCAAAAGTTTACTGCTAGGCAAAACCATGCGATTTCCCCAATAGCATCAATTACTACGAATTTTGATATTGAGGATCAAATCACCAATTTCCCAATATTCTAGTTCTTTCTCAGCATCTGTAACGCCCTACAGATGTGGGATTCTAATCCAGTATACATATACCCAGGAGTCAGAATTAATTGAGAAATAGTTTTCAATTGCAACAACACAGAAAAACCGAAACATAAAAAATGTTTCAAAGGGGTGGCCGAGTATTCCTAGTAATGACTCTTCCATTACTTAAATTCATGACACTAGATGCAATTTCCTTTGCTCTCACTTCAACTTCTTTATATGTCTCTAATTATACCTTTTGTACACCATACTTAGCCTAGTTGGTTTTCTTCTTTTCCTACCTTTCAGCACCAGCCTAAGGTTTGGAAGAAAACTATTTAACAAGCATAACTGGTGTACACTCCTAATACACGAAGCTCTCAACTTGAGAGAAGGTGAAGGAAGAGAGACAACATAATTATACAATCCAAATTCTTCAAATCTTATGACCATCCTCGGACTGAAATAAATTTGTTTGAGTTCATATGTAATTATACGAGATATCATTTCCAAACAATATAGATCTTCTTAGTGATACGGAGTGTTCTGGAGAAGACAAAGGGGAAGTAGGAGCGGTAAGGACATATGAAACTTTGTCATGAATCATGACATTCCAAAGCCAAAGTTTGTTAAAAGGTTCGTTTAACTTGGTTTACTAGTTTTAGTTTAAGGCCGGTCACGGTCACTACTAGAGAAAGAGAAAAGAAACACTCATCGCGCACTCTATCAAGATTAGATTGGTTTATTAATTTATCTAATCAGGATGGCTCCCACTGTTTCCTCGAATTCTCCTTCAAACCCTAAAAGAAGAACTAATCAGGATCATATACACCTTACAAGTTCGTTAATCGATCAGCCAGGCCAGTGTTGGTGCACCAAGGGAGGTCCCCCGTGCTTTCGCCCAGACCTAATTTAATAACCCCATTTCCGCAGAGGTATAACCCCGTTAACACTTTCTAGACACCTACCGGGTTAGCTAGTTGCGAAGTGTAAATCTCCCGGGAGTAACACCTACTCATCAGTGGGAATTAGGACCTAACTATCTTTGTGTGGTAACTTTGATGGTAGCCAACCAAAGTGATTACACTCCAGAAGGTATGCGCATACCTGGCAAGCTTCCCTTATATTTGAAGCTCCCGATATGGTTTTTACCTTAAATGGCTTATGACCTTGACTAGGTTAACATATCATAAACTGCTAGTCAAGTTCAACCCGTCATTGTCTTGATTAATTTAGACTCACCCGTATAAGCGCTTGACTAGGTCAATATGGCTATGTGATTGTTCTAGATAATCGCATCTCTATGCAATAGAAAAGTACTACATAGCTACCGAACTCTACACCTCGGCAGAGCATGACATACGTAGCATGAATACTAAGCAATATTAATCTGAAATGACGGAAGGCTGCAGCTAGTTTTTGGTGAAAAACTTTTAACGTAATGAACTTGATATCGTTGAAAGAACTCGAGTGGCTTTGAAAATAAGTGGTCTAGGCTTCGCTTTTAAAATAAGTTGTTTTGAAGAAAACCGAGTGGTTTATAGTAATATAGACTTTTGCTTAAGAGTGAACTTCTCGTAAAGGGATCAAGGCTCTTTCCTCATCGAATAAGGTGCAGGATATTCCTAACCGAATATCTCTATGTAAAGAAAAATAATATGACTACAAATTCCTTTGAAAAATTGGTTCCTGCAGCATCATTTTGGGTTTTTTTTTCTCCTTTGCATCAAACATATAATGCATTCCTATCATTCAAGTTTCTACCCATAACAGAAACAACTAAAATAGCATACTTTTTTATGCTATCAGCATTCGCCATGGGGCCTCGGGTCTTCACCGTAAGATTACTTAACTTACGGTAGGACGGAGGTAGGGCTAGGGCGGATGCAAAACATATAGAAATATCTAATATATATGTATATAAATGTCATCACATGCATGTAGCAAACAATATGGAATAGTGGATAAACTAGGAGCTCTGCGTTTCTTTTGAGCCGCAAATGAAACACAACGTTCCCCGGTCATGTGGATAGCTCCTACAACATCGTACCAAGACCCCTACGAGCGCGGCAAGCTATCTGCCAATCTTAGAAACGCGATAACCCGACCTCAATATCATCAGTGAGCCATCCGACTCTTTCTAAAATCCGGTAACTTGAGCACTCTCCTTAGGTTTATCCTAGAACCTCTATAAGTGCGGCGAGCAACCTGCCAATTCTAGAGTAAGGTGGCCCGATCCTAACTCCATGAGATGGCCACCTTCCGCACTCTAGAATCTGGTTTCCCGAGCACTTCTCCGTGAGTTCATCTAGTACATATAATGAAAAATATACATAGGCAATAACACCCGCATCCAGGACGTGTCCCAATAAAAGAATATACAAAAGGCGGTAACGGTGGCCACATGTCGGGCGCTCGTCCCTAATAAACGAATATACAAATATAACATTATATTATAAACATCACACGAGGGGCTATCTATCACGACAATCCGGGTAAACTATAACAATGATATATATAACAAGAACAACATAAGTAACGAATGTGCAACTCCGTCTAATCGAACATATAACAATTAGATGACGTTTAACAACACACATACAAAAATATAGATCATAAACGATACTAAAGTTTCGACCGAATAGTTTTCGGAGTTTCTCGATAACATAAACTGTTAAAACTCAAATCTGGGCAAAAAAGATATGTTTCAAAAATCTTGTTTCTTTATGATCAAGGCCTTATAGGAACCACGAGGCCATACCTCATCTTCTGGCCGACATGGTTGACCAAAAGGCTGATTTGGTTGTCCAGAACAATAAGTTCTGGGCTCGTGTTCCTACCACTTCATTTTGACATCAAATATAGTCCAATTTCATACTTCAAAAAATTTTCAGGTCCCGTTTTCAAAAAAGGACAAAGACTTGATCACGGAAAAAAATATGAAAAAATTTCGGTTTTGAAATTACAGCATCGTTTACAACTAGTTTTAGTGTTTGGTTGGCTCTGATACCATATTAAAGACCCTAGTGCTCCCACTGCTAAACTTGCGGTGAAGGCGGAAGCGAAAACAAAAATTTAATGCGAGCACTAGCGACTACAACCTAGCGATCGAATCCAAATACTAAACGAGAAAACTAAATAAGATATCTAGCTACTATATTGGGAACATACAACCTTTGTAGCGTGTTCAGTCAATCATGGAAGACCCTTCCAAGCTCCGTAGGTCATCGGGAACGTGCTTGAGTGACGACACCCTTGCCGAAGATTATCCACTTGAGGGAAACCGATCCAAGCTCCAGTTTCGCTCTAAAGCGAACTTTGAGAAAGCAACCGACACTCTAAGCTTACTAGGAATAGAGTATAAGGGATGTAGGGATTCATCACTATCATTTACTCTCAAATTTTCAACTCAAGAGAACAAAATCTCAACAGAGAAGAGAGGAGAGAGAAAGAGCGCATGAGAGAATGAAACTATCTCCCAAAAATGAGCCATCTCAAATTTTTTTTATCTAAATGAATTTTACAATAAAATATAGCGCCCATTCCTCTCATCCATACTCTCCACCATGCACTCCTTCCACCTCATTTCTTTTGACTTTCTAAAAAGAAAATCAACAAATGAGGTGTCCTTCTTCTAGAAGTATTTGTATAAATACAAATATGACCTTGGTATATGTATCGAAATACATATACGCGTATCCGTATAAAAATACAAATAGCCAAGAGAGAAAATGAAAAGTAAACATAATACTAGAATATATATATCAAAAAATATATATGCAAATTATTAAATCAATACTTAATTTAACAATCCGACTTATTCCTAAGCCGGCTAGTATTATCAAATGTTCGATTAAAGTACATGTAATCAGTACACGTATTTAATTAGACACCTGCACGTATCACCATATAATCTCTACATCGTATCCCCTGAACCGGGAAAAACCCTCTGTGTGAGACTCTAAAGACTTGAAAATACGCTGGTAGTGAGTTACTGGATAAAATCCATAACCACAAGCACATCAGAGGCACAAGTTGTATGTAACAGCTACCCAGATATATGTCGAAAGGGAGGTCGATGTTGGCTATAGTGCCCTCAAGGCAATTATCATAATTGTAGTTAGGTGATTATGATGATTGAGGAAGGACCTAAATCGGTAGAACGGTCTTACTCGAGATGATAGTATGCTGCTATCAGGTTTGTCTTTATCATCATGTATATGTTGATAGAGCCCATAGTATTCTTGGCTGACTACCAGCATTATGATGGCGATCATATACGTGGGAGCTGGGGGTCTATAAGCACATCCTTAAATGTCCCTAGTCGTGGGAGTATCGAGACTGGGCATCGATACTCCAGTGTAGACTAGTGTATACTGATCGAGACCCCGACGAGGGACGGTGGACAGGTCTCACAAGCCATTGGTGTTAGTTTGTTCACCTAATATAGTATACAGGTGCTCATTGGGTTATGAGTACACTGTATGGACTCTCCGGGAACCTGCTAGTTGGTACTATACCAATTGTCAGATAGCAGTTCTCAGGTGACATGTGTACAGGTTAGTCTGTCGACCTGAGATCGTCATTTGTCTCGTGTGAGTTCCCACTGTACTTTGATTACTACCCTACCACGGCTCAAAGGAGTCGTGCAAACAGGTTTTAGTTGGGTACAGTCCCGAGCCACATGGAGGCAATGATCGGATCGTCGGGGATTTTTCTCTCCCGGTATTGGGAGTTGATGTCGCGTTGTGCACGGGTGGCCATCACCAGAAATCCGTGGCCATGGTGGACGGGAATTACCGATCTAGGATCGATAGTTTCTCAGGTGGTGATGGGTTTCATGCTGACACTAAATGTCGCGTTGTTAGGGGTCTGACTTTATCCACCCCTTAGACTCGATATGCGATACTCTTAGACGAACAAACCGGACTGTACGAATATTGTCACTGTCAGGCTCAGTAAGGGTTCAGGATGAGTTTGCTCGTCAGCCTCCCTTTTGCTCAATACCTGGGTAGCCGTTACGTACAGCTAGTGCCGCTGACGTGCTTATGGTTAAACCTACTGCCAGCGTATTGACAAGTCTTTAGAGTCTCACACAGAGGGTTTTCACGGTTCAAGCGATATGGTGTAGATGATGTATATTGGTACATATAGGTGTCCGATTAAATATGTGCACATGCTGCACAGACTTTAATCGGACGGTTGATAATACTAGCCGCTTAGGATTGATCCGGATTATTAAATCAGGTTTTGATTTAATAATTTATATATATGTATTTATATATATGTATTCTAGTATTATTGTTCACTATTCATTTTCTCTCTTGGCTATTCGTATTTTTGTATGAATACGCGTATATGTATTTCGATACATGTACTGGGTTGTATTTCGTATTTATACAGCTTCTAGAAGTGGACACCTCATTTGTATGATTTTCGTTTTTTGAAATTCATTTGTTTCATAAATGAGGTGGAGGAGTGAGGTGGCATGAGCATGGGCTTGAGCATGTAGAGAAGCATGGGTCTTAATTGTTTATTAGAAAATTGTGAAGAGATGTTTTTGTGTGTGTGCATCATTGAGAGGGGGTAAGGGGGCAGCCACTTCTTTGAGGGGCTATGCTTATTTTCTTTTCTTGACTTGGTTTTCTTGACTTGCTCTCTTCACTTGATCACTCATTCTCACTTGGAGAAAACACTTAGCACTTTCTTGAGTTGCTCATGCCACATGTTTTCCTCACCTCCTTCATCTTCTTGAGTTGCTCTTTTGAGCATTGTGATGAGAGAAAATTATAGTGACATATTCCTACACCTCCACTCTCCATTGCTAGCAACCTTGGAGCGTCGGTTGTCTCGCTAGACGAGGCTGAACCTTGCTCCGTTTCCCTCAGGTGGATCATCGTAGATGGAGGAAGACCGGCAACCAAACTCGATCAAGGAGCTACTAGGAGCTTGGGGATGATGGCTGAAGACCGAAGGACACGGATCAACTCGGTATAACCATCTCTATCTTTTTTACTAGTTTGCTAGTTTAGGGTTTAGGGTAGATCCGGGTATCGGGTAATGGTAGCGCCAGTTTAGAAAATTTTTGTTCCGCATTTGGCTAGGTTTGATGGCCGGGGCGCTGCCGTAACCTAACATGGTATCAGAGCCAGCCTTTAAACCCTTAGCTAGCTAGTTTAGACAATATTAAAGTATCGAAACCGAAACAACTCCGAAACAGTGCACTGCACATTCCAGTCTCTGTCGATTTTGAAAGTATTCAAAAATTTTTTAAGCAACCGCAGAAGACTTCTTAGGTGACAACTAGAACATACCCCAAATACGAACCCATTTCACTTGTTTTCACCCGAGCACATGCTCAAAATTTCCGAGCTGGCCGGCCATAGTGAGGATTTTGGGCTTCGTATTTTGGGTGTTGTCTGGTCTCTGGAATATTGGTTCAGTGGTATTGCTTGTTTTGCCCAGTTTGGATATAGTGTTGTCTTTTGTTCAGGGGCAATTCGGGGTGTTTCGAAGTCGATAATTTAACACTGTTTAAATGTTTGTCAGTACATGCATTACTATCTGCGACTGTGAATGTCATTAAAGCGGTATAACTCGTCTAATTGCTATATGTTCTTTTAGACGAGTTTGCGAATGTGACATTCACGTTGATGTTCTGTGTTCTGCTGTGTTGTGGTTGTTAGTGTATATGCCCTAGAGGCCATTACTGTATCATACTAGCTTGTATATTACTTAATGGAAGCTTGGGATATTCACAGCTGTATTAACAGTCTTGCTCAAAATGGTAGTATGCTACTTGGTTTGTTTCTACTTCAATATGTGCATGTGTTTCTTTTAGTATATCGCTTATACATATTAGTAGAGCCCTTAGAATATTTGCTTGATTACCAGCGTTGTGATGGCAGTCACACTAGTGGGGGTGGGTAATCTATAAGCACATCCTTATAGGTCCCTAGTCGTAGGATTATCGAGACAGGGCATCGATACTCCGGAGTAGACTAGTGTATACGCTTCTCATCCTAGCAGGGGAGATGGTCTGTCCTACGACCATTAGTACGTCGTACTGAAGATAGTATGCAGGTGCTCGTTAGGTTACGAGTACACCGGACAGGACTCGTCGGGAACTGCTGGTTGGTACTATACCTATCGTCAGATAGCAGTTCCCAGGTGACATGAGTACAGCTTAGTCCGTTGACTTGACACCGCAACTTCGCCTCGAGTGTGTTCCCACTGTACTTTGATTACTACCCTACCACGGCTTAAAGGAGTCGTGCAAATAGGTAGTAGTTGGGTGCAGTCCCGAAGCACTTAGAGGCAGTCGCGGTTAGACAGGATTCGTCTCTCCCGGTTTGGGGGTTGATATCGCGTTGTGTCTGGAGAGCCATTACACAAAGTCCCTGGCCAGGGCAAGCGAGATTTACTGGTAGGTGTTTCAGTAGCTTCTCAGGGTGTTCTAGGCTACACTCCGACACGACTTATACCGCTATAAGGGGTCTGACGTTTACCGCCCCCTATGCCCGATATGCGATACTCTTAGACGAACAAACCGGACTATACGGAGATTGTCACATTCAGGCTCAGTAGGATTTCGGATGGGTTTTCCTCATCGGCCTTCTTATCGACATCTACCTGGGGACCGTTTCGTACAGCTAGTACCGCTTGCGGCCTGTGGTTAAACCCACTGCCAGCGTAGTGTCGAGTCTTTAGAGTCCCACACAAAGATTTCCCTGCACTGGGAAAAAGGTGTAGAGGCCATATGGTTTTACGGCAGGGCTACGATCACTTACGTGCACTTGTGCGCGTATGATATTCGGGCGGATAATACTAGTGGGCTTTGGTTTAAGCCGGATCCTAGTATTATATTGATGGACTAGTTTTGTCTTTTAGTATTTGTATTCTTCGGAATGTGGGTGCGGGTGTGTATGCACGGATGTGAGGAGCAAAGAAGGAGATACCTCATTAGGGTTTTGACCATTGACTTGATTAAAACCATTATGAGGTAGTGGAAAATGTTTACTAATCTTTTTAGTGATAATTGTGTCATGGCTAATTGGGTTTGACCATTTGACCTTGTTGATTTTTGTTGACTTAGATATTTTTGTTAAGCATTAGATATTTTGCTTAGCATTAATGGTGACATGATAATGGTCAAATCAAGGTTGTCATCACAATTATCATGAAAAAGATTTGTTTTCTTTTTTCCATGGTTCATTATCTCATACCTCTTCTCCTTCTTCAAGAGTTCTCCCATATTTGCTCTCCTTCTTCCTCCTCACTAGAAAACTCTTAAGCTCTCATGTGTTGAGAAAATTAGAATTTAAATAGACAAACAAATCCATCTTCATATTCTACATCACCTAGGACATCAAGATTAGCAAGCTTGTTGCCTTAGTTACCTCGGTCTTGAGGTGGAGCTCGGACTATAGACTCTCGGGTGGATCGTCTTCGACTCAAGGAGGCCATTGAAGAAGCCACGATCCGGATCGACCCATGGAGCCTACGGAGACGAGGAGTACAGCGGAGAAGACCCGAAGGACTTGTAGCATGAGGTATAATCTTCTAGCATAGTAGATTAAACATCTTGTTAGTTTGTTAGCAATGGTTTAGCAAAGATCATCAAGCATAGTCTATGTTGCCTTGTAAGAAAATTTTGTTTTTTACCTATTCCGCCTCCCCATAAGTACCGGGGTGTGTAACATAGACTTAAAGTGGTATCAGAGCCCAAGTTAAACCATTACTAACATGTTAGCAAAGTATTAAAAATTCGATCGCCGGAAAAATCGCAAAACACGTAAAAAATTGCACGTTTTCTGTCGATTTTAAAATCTGGTCCAAAATTTTTTCCAGGGACCTTAAAAATACGTCCAGGCATTTTTATGGGCACCCAAGAAAAACGAGGAAGTGAATCGGTCAGACAACCGCGGAACCGCGGCAGAACCAAGCGTTCCGCCGCGGATCCGCAGCCGAGTCGACGCCGAGTCAACTCGTTTTTCCTGCAGTGTGTCTATTTTGGTGTTTTGTGATTTCTCTGATATTTTTTTTCTGCCCAGATTTTTTGAGTACTGTGTTGTGCTTGGGGTAGATTCAAATCTGGTAATCGATCGAAATTCAAAGTATTTTAGCTAATCGGATCTTCTGTGATGTGATATATGTACTGAACGTCTACTAATCGCTATATGTCGATTAGTGGGGGTTATACATATCTGTGTTCTGTGATGTTGGATTGTGTATATGAACTTGTTGGATTGTCGTGAATGAATAGCCGAGGATGTGAGATGAGCATTTTATCTTTCATTTGATGTAAATTGTAAATTGATGTAATATTATTTTATGGTCGCACATCCGGGTTGAGGTTGTAACCACCATTGTATATTATTTCTTTTACTGTTTTCTGCTTTTAGGATAGACCCAAGATGGGGTGCACAAATTACCGTGTATTTTGAAGTGCCGAGTACCCTACTCATTTTGTTGAGGGAGGCTGCTTCACTTTGGGTATTTGGCGGGTAGTTTGCCGTATGTTCATATCATAATTTTGCATTATTATATTCCCCATTCTTATAAATTTTACAAATAAACAGGTGCTTTTGATCCATGTCTGCTACATAGTTGCAGGTTACAGGTTCTCGGAATAAAAACAGTGAAATGATGAAAAAACAATATAAAAGTGAGACTACGACCAATAAATGGAAGAATCTTGATGATGCCTACAGTTTGAAGAATAAACGAAGATCAATGGACAATTTCACAAAGCAAAAAGGCAGCGCAAGGTTCAAGACTTCGACACGAAGCAAACGGTAAAAATCCACGACATTATGCACTGTGGAAATCTGGAAGAAAACTAGAAGACAATCTGAGAAACCAAGTGAAGAAACAAGTATCCAAATGCAACCAGACCAAGACCAGAAAATTGCACTCATTGAACCCACTATATGGCCGCGGAACCGCGGCCAAACATGCCTTCTAGCCGCGGATCCGCGGCCATATGAAGCCCGTATCGGTGCAATTTCGTTTCGGTGCGGCGGTGCGTTGACTAGTCTTCTTTAGGGTATATTTGTATATGCAAATGTGAGTTGAATGTAACCCTAGGGTTTCTATAATCTATAAATAGAAACCCTAAACCTCTTTTTGAGGTATGCCTCTTCTTGTGCCTCATTTTATAGATCTAAATTTAGAATTCAATTTCTGTAATGTTGAAGAGTGTATCAAATAAAGTAAGTCTCTCTTTTCCATGCCCTAGTTAAATTTTCTTTCCTGCCCTAGTTATAATTTTCGTTATCTGCCCTAGTTATAATTTTAATTATTTGCCCTAGTTTAGATAATTAGGTTATTGAATTAAAATCATAAAAATGTCTCTAATTAACTCGTTAGAACAATTAGAAAATACATAAAATCTCTGTCGACCGACCCGTACTCACCGGCTAGCTACCAAGCGACGCCGTTCTTGATTGCGGTTAACAATTCTTTGATTTCAAAATCTATCTTTTCAAAACGCATGCAAAGAATCATTAAATCAAATGGCGCCGTTGCCGGGGATGGCGTAGTTATTTTCTTTTTGTAATTTCGGGTTAATATAAAAATTAAAAAATCATAAAATCTGAAAAATAAAAAAAATAAATTTTTTTTATCATCTTGTTATTCTTTGTAGGGTGTTTCGTTTGAATTGTGCAGGATCGACGAACAGGTTCAGATCTGGAAAATTCCAGTGAGCAAAACAGAAAACATCAGATTTGAACAGACAGAGGAAAATTAGAACAGAGAAACAGAGAATTTTTGGGATCTGAACCGATTATCAGACCGCGGAACCGCCGCAGATAGTACCTCTTGGCCGCGCATCCGCGGCGCCTTGGTGACGTCAGCTGGTGGAAACCCCTCTGTAAGTCTTCTTTTCTTCTCTATAACCCCATTATCTCCTCTGTAAAATTTTCCTGCAGGATTCTTTACGCAAAAACTTCTCCCCTTCTCCAATAACTTGATCTTGTGCAGGATTCTTTGCGCCGCAATAAAAAAATTGTTTGCAAGTGTTTGATTGCGTTTACTGCTTTGCATATTTAAAATTGACTTTAAGGGGCTTGAACACCTATCCAGATTGGGTGGGGATTTCATTACCCTTCTTAGGACCCCAAAAATCATAAAAAGTATTTTGCATTGACCATCAAGTTAAATTAAAAAAAGATTAGACTCAGCCCTAAGGACTTCGCGCTCAATAGGACAAAGGAATATTTATAGGCATCGACCGTTGATCTAAACCTGATTTTGTGGTGCCTAGGCTAGACAGGTAGGGAAAGGTAACTTTAAAAGGCCCGTCTCACGGTGATTCGTGAGCGGATCCCTCCTTTCTCTACTTGTGCTTACCTGACCACAATTGGCGGTGAAGAGGCAGTTTGAGGTCCTCACATATTGCCCTTTGGAACAGCTATGAGCTGTCTAGCTGACCTAGGTGAGCCTAGATCTAGACTTGATTGTGCATTTGTGATTGATTGAACGTGTGTCTAAGCCTTTTATTGAAAATCTTTTGCAAAAAGCTCCTTATAAAAAAAAACACAAAACGGAAATTTTTTACAAAAACTTGCCACTTGTCGCTAAGAAATCCATTGCACCCCACTTGCACCCACATTCTTTTTTTTCTCCTTCTTACATCATGGGTACCCCACCTCACAAAATTCTTGCCGAACTTTGGTACCCTCATCCAAACATTGCTTCCTACGCGAATTGTTTTGGTCGAATTACGGACGACCCCTCCATGCCCAAAATTTCTTTGAAAGATCGAATAGAAGCGTCTAGGAGAAACAGTTCGACTCTACAATCCACTTTGTATCAACCATTTCAACCCTCACCACCTTCTTACGTTGATACTCCTTTTTCGAGTCCTGTTGTAACTCCGAAACCCATGTCTATAACTGAACATATTGAACAATCTCGTAACTGATCTTTCACTCCTTTCAACACTTCTAGTTCTTGGGATCAACAAGTCTATTCACCTTTTTATCCAAATGTTGATCCTACTCCTGTCCAACCATTCAATTCCTACCAGTCCTACCCGACTTCCGCACATTCCCTAGACATTGCTTCTACACAACCATTTGGGAGTTTCACGTATCCAAACAATTTTGAATCTTTTACTGAAACCCCTTCACAACCCATGTCTAGTCTGGAAAAGTCGTTGGAAGCTTATATTGTAGCGACAAACCAACAAATGAGGAATTTGGATGCGTCCATTGCTGCCCTTATGCAACCTAGTGAACCGGTAGCTAGTTTCCAACTAGCTCCAAATCTTCCAATGTATGATGAGGCGGTTGGACAGATTGAGAATTTGAGTGGAGAGAGTGAGCTGTGCACCCTTCCAAATCAATCCTACCCATCACCAATTGAATCCCACAACTCCAGTTTTCAAACAAGTGTCCCAAATGATTCACCAGTTAAAAATAAAACGTTTAATGAGTTGTGCGACTTTATAGTGCTTGATTTGCCAGATTGTGAAGGGTCCCTTTTGAGTGAAACCATCACCAATCCTTTCGATCTCGACACCTTCAATCTAGAACCTGAATTGATAAATATCCATGCCTTTGATGAGGTTTCTAAAAAAATAGATTTTCACTTGATTGAGGATATTGACGCAGGGAATATTTTGGATGATGAACCCTTAGATTTGACTGAAATTTTCTCTCCAATTCATCATCCCGAGTCATTAAATGTTTCTCCCGAACTTCATATGCGTCTTGATTTTGATGATAATTGCATGGATAAAATAACTTTTGAGGAGAATTATGAGGATAGTATTGAGGATGAACCAGTTTTGTTTGATGTGTCGGATTTTCAAATTCATCCTCCTGAACCTTTAACTGTTATACTTCCTAAATCACCCCCCTCCTTTCCATCGTTCTGACCATGCAAGAGATTATACAGGAGGACTGTGAGCTTGAAATTTTTTTGTTCGATCACAGCAGTTTTAACGCCGCTAGTGCGTTCCTCTTTGAATCTGACACAGTTCTTACAGCCGATAACTATTACGAGTGTTTCACTTTTTCGGACGATTTTGAAGACTCACCGCCCGAGTTTGAGTCCTTTGAATTTTCAGATGAGATAGTTGAACCATCAGACTCGGTTGCTTACAGTCATTTCGAACCATTGATGGAATCCTTCGAGTTCGAGACAGTTTACTTAGGTGAGAATAAGACTATCCCTAAATCACTCCCCTTCGTTCTTTCCATCGTTTCAACCGTGCAAGAATCCGTCGCGCTTCCATGTTTAATGGATGGTTTCCCAAGTTCAACGTACCCATGTTTTCTTGCGAATTTTGAGGGATTTGACCCTATTTCTCGACAGATTGATAGATTAGCACAATCACTTTTAACACATCGGTCATCACAATTTGTGCTAATTTATTCACTCAATTTACACCCTCAAGTTCGTACTACACTTCTTTCTCTCTTCCGCCATTCTTTTCCTAATATACCGAGACCATATTCCACCTTTCTTCCCATACGGTCTCGTGAGTTTCTTATTTCTTTTCTCTACACTCCATTCTTTCACCAACTCTACCATTATCACGATAGAATTTTTGAATGGTTGGTGCTAACCTTTGGCCTATATAAGGCCTTGTATAGTTTGATTTTTCTCCTCCCTAACTCTGAACTTTAATATTTCAACAGTGGAAATACTGTTTCACTTAAGTTTGGGGGGGGGACCTTTTTGTATATATATTTTGTTTTTCTTTTAACAATAAAAAAATTATAAATAAATAAACAGGGGAGTGCCGACAATTTTGACCCTCTTGGTGTAGCCTGACAGTGAGGACACTGTCAAATTTAAGTTTGGGGGTATGCTCGGTAAGCCTTCTTCCTTCGCATTCATGTGTATATTTTTGCATTTGCATACTTATTTTAAATCCCATAAAAAATTGAAAAATTTCAAAAATTATAAAAATTGAAAAGTTCAATTTTGGCCATATTTGACTTAAGTTTGACATGACGGTTGACTAGCTAGGAAAAACTAGATCCTCAACTTAGTAAATTAAAAACCCTAAAAAATAACCTTTCTTAAAATTTAACGGTAGAAAATATATGTCTTTATAGTTTACTTAGAAATAGGCAAATTTTGAGTTCACTTCTTGGGATAAATCAAGATAAAGGAAGAGTATTGATATTTTTATTAAAGTATAAGTCTGAAAAATAATTCTTAAGCTTAAGTCTAAATTCTGAAAATATATACCCTACAAATTGCACAAACACGAACCTTGAAACTTGGAATAGTAGAAGAGACCTTGAAATGCTCTTGTCTAAAGTCCTTAGTATGAAGGAAAATAAAATAAAAATACAAGTGTGAATAAAGAGATAAAAAAAATGAACACAGGTTTTTGTAATTACTTAAGGCTGCATTAATAGAAAAAAATATTTAGCGAGGGTGCTTTATCACCTAGTGCCTTAGACCAACTGGTTTGGGAGTCACTGCTAAAAGCCTTAGGTATTACAAGACTAGGAATTACGCCTTAATGTGCAAACACATTTTGTAATCGGTCATTGGTACCTCAAGAAGTATTAACGATCGCATGAAGAATGTGTGAGCAAATTTCATCTAAAAATTCACCAATTGAAAAGTACTTTGGACAATGGACAAGAGTATAATAGCTTGATTTGAATTTTCAAGTGTAGGGGTGATTTATACACACACGTAGGGATATGTGATTAGGGTTTAGATAAGGGATAGGAATGAAAAATAGGAATTATATCTTTAGTAGAGATGATAAAAATTCCTAAGTTGAGATGGAACCCTAGAAGGAAAACTCAAAAGATGCTAAAAACTAAGTAAGTCTACAGAACATATATAATCTTAAGTTAAATAATAAGAAAGCGTGAAAAATACGGGTGGATAATTTCTGAGTCAAAGATAATAAAGTTCTTGTTAGAAAACCTAATTGGAGAATAAAAATCAATAGGCCGAATTGATAGGATTTTGTGGGTAGTATCCGCTGAAAACCCTCAGGAGACAACACTTCTCCTACTAGGGACACCTAGAGATTTAACGACTTGTTGCACGAGCTCAATGCAATCGCGTTTCCCTGCGAAAGTGAGGCTAGGTCTTTTCCAAGAATAAAACTAGTTTTTTTCGAGGACGAGCAAAAGATAAGTTTGGGGGTATTTGTTCATATCATAATTTTGCATTATTATATTCCCTATTTTTATACATTTTACAAATAAACAGGTGCTTTTGATCCATGCCTGCTACATAGTTGCAGGTTACAGGTTCTCGGAATAAAAACAGTGAAATGATGAAAAGACGATACAAAAGTGAGACTATGACCAACAAATGGAAGAATCTTGATCAAGCCTACAGTTTGAAGAATAAACGATAATCAATGGACAATTTCATAAAGCAAAAAGGCAGCGCAAGGTTCAAGGCTTCGACACGAAGCAAACGGTAAAAGTCCACGACATTATGCACTGTGGAAATCTGGAAGAAAACTAGAAGACAATCTGAGAAACCAAGTGAAGAAACAAGTACCCAAATACAACCAGACCAAGACCAGAAAATTGCACTCATTGAACCCACTATATGACCGTGGAACCGCGGCTAAACATGCCTTCTGGCCACGGATCCGCGGCCATATGAAGCCCGTGTCGGTGCAATTTCGTGTTGGTGCGGCGGTTTGTTGACTAGTCTTCTTTAGGGTATATTTGTAAATGTAGATGTGAGTCGAATGTAACCCTAGGGTTTCTATGATCTATAAATAGAAACCCTAAACCTCTTTTTGAGGTATACCTCTTCTTGTGCCTCATTTTATAGATCTAAATTCAGAATTCAATTCTTGTAATGTTGAAGAGTGCATCAAATAAAGTAAATCTTTCTTTTCTATGCCTTAGTTAAATTTTCTTTCCTGCCCTAGTTATAATTTTCATTATCTGCCCTAGTTATAATTTTAATTATTTGCCCTAGTTTAGATAATTGGTTATTGAATTAAAATCATAAAAATGTCTCTAATTAACTCGTTAGAACAATTAGAAAATACACAAAATCCCTGTGGACCGACCCGTACTCACTGGCTAGCTACCAAGAGACGTCGTTCTTGATTGCGGTTAACAATTCTTTGATTTCAAAATCTATCTTTTCAAAACGCATGCAAAGAATCATTAAATCACCGCACCCATAGGGGTCTAGGGTAGGGTTCATCACGACCGTGTAATCCGTCTTTCGTTGCAGACTCGAACGAAGTGCGGATTCCTAGTTTATCCAATGTGTTCATCTGTGATCTGGAATGACTATCATTGCATCTGACGAATGTATATATCTATATATAATATCTAGTAGACGTTGCTTATATTTTACATCCGCGCTAGTCCAGCCCCCGCCCTGTCGTTAGTTAAGTAACCTAACAGGTGATGACGGGGCCCAGTGGCGAATGCGGATGGCATAAGCATACGTTATATTTTCATTGTTTTCTTCAATGGTAGGATTAATTCATGGGACGCATTATATTAATGCAAAGAAAACAAACCAAAGCTGAATCGTTGGAACAATCTCAAAACCACTCGGTTATTTCAAAACATCAAAACTTTTAAAATGCGGAGCTTAAACCACTCCTTTTAAAAGCTATCAGGTTCCTTAGATTATATCAAGTTCACTACGTTCTCGGTTTCGCCAAAACCATTCGTAGCCCTCCGTCATTTCATATGAATATTCAATAGTATTCAAGCTATGTTTGTTGACCTTCTTCAAGGCATAGTGATTAGTAGTTGCTGGATGTTCATATGTAGTATAGATAGATGCGTTGGTTTGGGACAGTCGTATTACCCTGTTGACCATTGTCAAGGGTATATACGGGTGGGTTCAAATTAACCTGGACAATGACGGGTAGAACTTGACATGTGACTTATGATTTGTTGACCTTCGTCAAGGTCATAAGAGCATGGGGCAAAAATCCACATCGGGAGTTTCTAAAGAAACGGAAACTTGCTAGTGTTGCATACCATTTGGAGTTTGATAATATTGGTAGGATTCCTTCAGCATTATCACATAATGATATTTGGATCCCGATCCTACTGTGAGTATCCGCTACTCCTCAGGAGATTCTTTCACTTAACGATCAATGCTATAAATCAAGTAGGTGTCTAGAACAGTATTAGCGGGGCTACGCCTCCAGGGAAAAGATGTTATTTAGTTAAGGAACTTCACGAAAGCGTCGTAAAACCTTTTTCGAAGTACCGACACTAGCCTGGCTGAACGGTTAAGCAAGTATTGTACGGTGAGATTAATCCTGACTAATTCTTATTTTATGGTTTGAGGAAGGATTCGAGAAACAGTGGGAGCCATCCTGTTTAGATAAATTAAAAACCAATCTAAACTTGCAAGAGTATCATGCTAAGTGTTTTCTTCTCTCTCTCTTAATTGCAGGGACCCAGTGACCAGACATAAGTTACATCTAGATAATAAAATGACTGAATCTGACTGTATTGACTGGCAAAGGTCTATCCAGATATCCATTACCCATGACAAGATGGAACACCTCTTCACTACTCAAACCCCTACCGTCTCAGGACCAGTTTCCATTGTCACGGATGTTGATGTCCGTAAGACATCGGAAAAAGACTGTGCGAATGCCAAGTGCCTTGTGTTGGCCTCAGTTGATAGTAGAAACCAGAGGCAGCATGAGAAGATGGACTTAGTTTCTGTCTTCCTCCATAACAAAGATTTATATGTAGAGCAATCTCGTATCGCAAGATATGAGTCCTCGAAAGAATTGCTTCAAGCGAGATTGGCTATCGGATTATCTGTAGGGGACAACGTCCTTACAATGACTGGTTATATTGATGAGCTCACGGACCTGAAGACCACGTTAGAGAACGAGTCATACTGACTTAATTCTAAAGTCTCTACCCTCTACTTACACTCTGAAAGAAACTAGGGAGACACCCGCTCTGCTTAATGGGGGACCTTTCTCTTTTGCATCCAAGACGAAAGCAAATGGTGAGAAGAAGAAGACCTCCACAAAGCTGATATGCGGTGTCAGGGAGGTAGAAGGAAAGGGAACGGCAAAAGTTTTGGGACTAAAAATAGGGAAGGAGGGACATTCTTATTGTAGCGGGAAAGGACATTGGCAGAAGGATTGCAGGGCTTTGGAAGCCAGTAGCCAGGATTCGAAGCATGTTGTGGCTTCGGTTTCGGGTGTGTTTGTAATAGAAAAACGTATGTCAATTAACTCTACTTCCTGGGTACTAAATATTGGATCAGGATCTCATATCTGTAATTCATTACAGGCTTTGAGAAGCCGTAGAGTTATCAGGTTAGGTGATATGACTCTCAGAGTTGCGAACGGAATAAGCGTGGATGCTAAATCCGTAGGAGAATATCACCTAGGATTGACAAGTGGGCAGATATTGATTCTACGTAACTGTTTATATGTGCCTGGTCTAGCATGTAATATCATATCTGTTTCCTTACTTTCTAAGGAAGGATATGATTTTACTTTTATAAGCGATGTGGTCCACATCCACCTTAATCAAACTCTGATTGGGTCAGGTACATTAGATAACGGTATATACGTATTAAATCAAGCTCAGGTTTTCAGTGTCCAGAACAAACTTAAAAGAAAGTCTCCGGAATTAAATCAGGCTTTCTTATGGTATTGTAGACTAGGTCACATCAATAAAACACGGTTGACAAAGTTACATAGAGAGGGATATTTGAATCCGTTCGAATATCAGTCTTATGCTACTTGTGAATCTTGTCTCATGGGAAAGATGACAAAGACTCCGTTCACTGGATACGAAGTAAGAGTGAGCGAGCTCATAGGACTCATACACAGCGATGTATGTGGTCCAATGTCTACACATGCGCGAGGTGGCTATTCCTATTTCATTACTTTTACGGATGATTTCTCTAGGTATGGACATATCTTCTTGATGAAGCATAAATCCGAGGCCTTTGAGAAATTCCGGGAATATAAGAATGAAGTGGAAAAGCAAACAGGCAAAAGTATCAAGACACTGAGATCTGATCGAGGTGGTGAATACTTAAGTGCCGAGTTTCTGGGCTACTTAAAAGAGAATGGAATTCTCTCTCAGCTTACTCCTCCATACACACCACAACATAATGGTGTATCGGAAAGGCGGAATCGAACCCTATTGGATATGATTCGTTCCATGATGAGTAAAGCTGAGTTACCACGATCCTTCTGCGGTTATGCACTAGAATTAGCTGCATATCTTTTGAACAAGGTACCAACCAAGACTGTGCCTACCACACCATATCAGATGTGGAGTGGGAAGAAACCTTGTCTTAAGTACCTTAAGACATGGGGATGTCCAGCTTTTGTAAAAAAGAAGCATGCAGACAAGGTTGAGGCACGCTCAGTACTGTGTAAGTTTGTGGGATACCTGAAGAACTCCAGGGGGTATCTTTTCTATTACGCAGAGGAACAAAAGGTTTTTGTCTCTCAGCATCCCCACTTCTTGGAAGCTGATTTTTTAGAAAATCAGAAAAGTGGGAGCGCGATAGAACTGGAAGAAATTCTAGAACCACAAGCTATTACTGAAAGCTTGGTAGAACCAGAGGTTTCAGAAGAACCGGACATCCCAATGCCACGCCGCAGGAGTAGTAGGCAGTCTCATCCGCCCGAGAGATACTATGGTTTTCTCATAGACGGGGATCGAGAGGATTGCATCATTGACAATGATGAGCATACTAGCTTCCGGCAAGCCATTCAGAGTGGCGACTCGGTAAAATGGCTGGATGCAATGCGTACCGAAATGGAATCCATGTACACCAACAAAGTTTGGACTTTGGACATTGCTCCAGAAGGGGTAAAACCCGTAGGCTGCAAATGGATCTTCAGAAAGAAGATTGGTGTAAATGGATAGGTTGAAACCTATAAGGCTAGACTTGTTGCAAAGGGTTTTCGTCAAAGACCTGGTTTGGACTATGACGAAACCTTTTCTCCAGTGGCTATGATCAAATCCATTCGGGTCCTTCTTTCCATTGCTGCCTTCCACAATTATGAGATCTGGCAGATGGATGTAAAGACGGCTTTTCTAAATGGTAATTTAGAAGAGTGCGTCTATATGGATCAGCCATAGAGTTTCATTCAGAGTGGGAGCAGCGGTAAAGTGTGCAAGTTGTTTAAGTCCATTTATGGACTGAAGCAGGCATCGCGGAGTTGGAACATCTGTTTTGATGATACTGTCAAAGAATTCGACTTTATCAAAAATCCATATGAACCATGCATTTTCAGTAAGATTGTAGGGAGAACTGTGGTATTCCTTGTTGTACATGGATGATATTCTTTTAATAGGAAATGACATTCCTATGCTACAGTCAGTCAAAGGATTCTTGTCACAGAGGTTCTCCATGAAGGACCTGGGTGATGCCTCCTACATTCTGGGGATCCAGATCTATCGTGATAGATCTAAGAGGATGTTGGGACTTTCGCAGTCCAGGTACATAGACACCATACTGAAAAGATTCAGTATCGAAGATTCTAAGCGCGGTAACCTACCGGCTTGTCACGGAATCACCCTCTCCAAAGCGATGTCTCCCAAGACTGATTTGGAAAGGACTCGCATGTCATCTATACCCTACGCATCTGTGATAGGCTCTATAATGTATGCGATGTTATGTACCAGACCAGATGTAGCATACACATTGAGCGTTGTAAGCCAATATTAGTCAAACCCAGGGGAGAAGCACTGGATAGCAGGAAAGAACATTCTCAAGTACCTGAGAAGGAATAAGGAGATGTTCTTGGTGTATGGCGGAAAAGACCTCCAGATCGAGGCCTTTGCCGACTCCAGCTTCCAGAATGACAAGGATGACTCTAAGTCCATGTCGGGTTATGTCTTTACCCTCAATGGAGGGGCGGTCTGTTGGAAGAGCTCCAAGCAGGACACCGTTACTGACTCGACGATAGAAGCGGAGTACATAGCTGCTTGCAATGCCACAAAAGAAGCTGTCTGGATGAAGAAGTTCCTCACAGAACTTTAGGTGGTTCCAACCATTGTTGATCCAGTATCGCTGTATTGAGACAACAACGGTGCTATAGCTTTAGCGAAGGAACTCAGGTCCCATCAGAAGTCCAGGAACATCTTGAGGTGGTACCACCTGATCACGGAGATCGTAGATCGCCGGGAGATCGAGGTGAGGAGAGTAGATTCGGAGAATAACACTGCAGATTTACTCACGAAGGCTATTCCTCAGACACAGTTCGAGAGGCTGATCGAGATGATAGATCTTTGATACGCCAGTACATGGCCCTAGTGCAAGTGGGAGATTGTTAGTGTATATGCCCTAGAGGCTATTACTGTATCATACTAGCCTGTATATTACTTAATAGAAGCTTGGGATATTCACAGTTGTATTAACAGTCTTGCTCAAAATGGTAGTATGCTACTTGGTTTGTTTCTATTTCAATATGTGCATGTGTTTCTTTTAGCATATCGCTTATACATATTAGTAGAGCTCTTAGGATCTTTGCTTGATTACCACTGTTGTGATGGCAGTCACATTAGTGGGGGTGGGTAATCTATAAGCACATCCTTATACAGGTCCCTAGTCGTAGGATTATCGAGACGGGGCATCGATACTCCGGAGTAGACTAGGGTATGCGCTTCTCATCCCAGCAGGGAAGATGGTCTGTCCCACAGCTATTAGTACGTCGTACTGGAGATAGTATGTAGGTGCTCGTTAGGTTACGAGTACACCGGACAGGACTCGTCGAGAACTGCTGGTTGGTACTATACCTATCATCAGATAGCAGTTCCCAGGTGACATGAGTACAGCTTAGTCCATCGACTTGATACCGCAACTTCGCCTCGAGTGTGTTCCCACTGTACTTTGATTACTATCCTACCACGGCTTAAAGGAGTCGTGCAAACAGGTAGTAGTTGCGTGCAGTCCCGAAGCACTTGGAGGTAGTGGCGGTTAGACAGGATTCATCTCTCCCGGTATTGGGGGTTGATATCGCACTATGTATGGAGAGCCATTACACAAAGTCCCTGGCCAGGGCAAGCGAGATTTACTGGTAGGTGTTCCTGTAGCTTCTCAGGGTGTTCTGGGCTACACTCCGACATGACTTATATCGCCATTAGGGGTCTGACGTTTACCGCCCCTAGGCCCAATATGCGATGCTCTTAGACGAACATACCGGACTATACGGAGATTTTCTCATTCAGGCTCAGTAGGAGTTCGGATGGGTTTTCCTCATCGGCCTTCTTATCGACATCTACCTGGGGACTGTTACGTACAGCTAGTACCGCTTGCGGCCTGTGGTTAAACCCTCTGCCAGCGTAGTGTCGGGTCTTTAGAGTCCCACACAGAGAGTTTCCCTGCACCGGGTAAAAGGTGTAGAGGCCGTATAGTTTTACAGCAGGGCTACGATCACTTACATGCACTTGTGCGCGTATGATGTTCGGGCGGATAATACTAGTGGGCTTTGGTTTAAACCGGATCCTAGTATTATATTGATGGACTAGTTTTGTCTCTTAGTATTCATATTCTTCGGAATGCGGGTGCGGGTGTGTATGCACGGATGTGAGGAGCAAAGAAGGAGATACTTCATTAGGGTTTTGACCATTGACTTGATTAAAACCATTATGAGGTGGTGGAAAATGTTTACTAATCTTTTTAGTGATAATTGTGTCATGGCTAATTGGGTTTGACCATTTGACCTTGTTGACTTAGATATTTTTGTTAAGCACTAGATATTTTGCTTAGCATTAATGGTGACATAATAATGGTCAAATCAAGGTTGCATCACAATTATCATGAAAAAAGATTTGTTTTCTTTTTTCCATGGTTCATTATCTCATACCTCTTCTCTCTCTTCAAGAGAGCTCCCATATTTGCTCTCCTTCTTCCTCCTTACTAGAAAACTCTTAAGCTCTCATGTGTTGAGAAAATTAGAGTTTAAATAGACAAATAAATCCGTCTTCATACTCTACATCACCTAGGACATCAAGATTAGCAAGCTTGTTGCCCTAGTTACCTCGGTCTTGAGGTGGAGCTCGGACTATAGACTCTCGGGTGGATCGTCTTCGACTCAAGGAGGCCGTTGAAGAAGCCACGATCCGGATCGACCCATGGAGCCTACGGAGACGAGGAGGACAGTGGAGAAGACCCGAAGGACTTGTAGCATGAGGTATAATCTTCTAGCATAGTAGATTAAACCTCTAGTTAGTTTGTTAGCAATGGTTTAGTAAAGATCCTCAAGCATAGTCTATGTTTCCTTGTAAGAAAAATTTGTTTTTTATCTATTCCGCCTCACCGTAAGTATTGGGGTGTGTAACATAGACTTACAGTGGTTGGATCGTCGTGGTGGATAGCTTAGGTGCAATGTTAGTACTGTTTAGTTTCATTTGCACATTTGATATTGCGGGGCGAGCATCCGACATGTGGACTGCCATCACTGCCAGTTTGTATATTATTTATTTAGGGCACGACCGGGTTGAGGTCGATGCCACCCTTGTACATATTATTTTCTTTTCTGTACTAGGATTACTACGCAGTGGAGTGCACGAATAGCCGGGTTCTAGAGGGCAACGGGTCTGCATCTCATGCGTTGAGACGGAGGGGACCTTACTCTAGAATTGGCGGGCTATTCGCCGCACTCGTAGGGGGTATAGGTTGACGCACGGAGGGGTGCCTAAGTTACCGGATTCTGTGAAGTGCCGGGTGACCCATTCATATTGTTGATTGGGGTTGCCTTGCTTCTGGGATTGGCGGGTAACTTGCCGCGCTCGTAGGGGTTTAGATTTTATTGCACAGGCTATCCACACGACAGGGGAACGTCGGGTCTCACTTGCAGCTCAAGTGAAACTCGGGGCTCCAAGATTATCCACCATTCTGTGTTGCTTCTGAGATGTTGCTTTATATCATGCCTAGGATGATTGTTATATATTTATATATATACTAGTAGATGTTGTATATGTTTTGCACCCGTGCTAGTCCAGTCCTCGCTCTGTCGTTAGTTAAGTAACCTAACAGGTGATGACGGGACCTAGTGGCGAATGCGGATGGCATATACATACATTTTATTTTCGTTCTTTTATCTGGTGTGATATGTTAATTGATGGGACCACGTTGATTCTTATCAATGCAAGGATAAAACAAACCTATATGATGTTGTTGGAACCAAGTTTTTTAAAATTAACATTACAGACGTTCTCTTTTGCTTTGCACCGTGGTATTCAGTTATGAATATCCTACACCTCATTCGACGAGGTAAGGGCCGAGATCCCTTCATCAGGAGTGACCCCTTGAGTAAAAGTTTGCATCAACGTAATAACTTCACTATAGTCGATTCTTTTACTTTGCATCATGGTATTCAGTTTGGAATATCCTGCACCTCATTCGACGGGAAAAGAGCCGAGATCCCTTCACCGGGAGTGACCTCTTTAGCAAAAGTTTTCGCCACTATAAATTTGTAAAACCACTCGGTTCCTTCAACGATATCAAGTTCATTAAGTTAAAGGTTTTTGCCAAAAACCAGCCGTAGCCCTCTGTCATTTCTTTTAGGTGGTACCTAGTATTCGTGCTGCGTTTGTTGGTCTTTGTCAAGGCGTAGTGTGCGGTAGCTAGATATTGCTTGTCTGTTGCATTGAGTTGTGATTATCTAGGATAATCGTATAACCTTGTTGGCCTTTGTCAAGGGTTTTTATGGGTGGGTCTAGAGTAATCTAGGATAATGACGGGTTGAACTTGACTTGTGGTTTATGATTTGTTGGCCTTTGTCAAGGTCATAAACCGCTTAGGGTAAAAATCATATCGGGAGTTTCAAACATACAGGAAACTTGCCAGGCTTGCGCATACCTTTTGGAGTGTGGTAACTTGAGTGGATTCCATCAAGTTATCATGCGATGATAGTTGGATCCCGATTCCCACTGATGAGTAGGATTACTCCTCGGGTGATTTTAGATGATTCCGACTAATTCTCGTTTAGGGTTTGGAGGAGAATTCGAGAAAACAGTGGGAGCCATCCTGATTAGATAAAGTGATTAACCATTCTGATCTAGGTTAGAGTGCACGCTGAGTGTTTCTTTTCTCTCTCTCTTTGGCAGCAACCATGGCCCAACCTTTGACTAAAACTCATGAACCAAGTTAACCGAACCTTCTTAAAACACTTTGGCTTTTGGAACGTCACGTAGTCGCAAAATATCCTTGCCACTTCTATATCACTTTTGCATTTCTCTAGAACACCCCGTATTATTACGGATGGTAAGTGGGAGTAAGATATTGAGAATTGGGTTATTAGATCCTCATTATATCGGAATTCATTGTAATTGGTGATATTTGAGGAAATCATCTGGTTTTTGCCGGATGACAAATATTTGGTTTTGAATATCCGTTATTATGCACCAATTTCAAACTGATATATATGTACGTTTATTTTATAAAGTGAGATATAACTTTTTGATATTATGTCTATGACATTTACCTATATCAGTTGGTGATTAGGTAAGGTGCATTCAACAACGGTGTAATTCTTCTTAACCATAGTACAGTTTTTCAACCTACGACGCATAGGGTTTGAGTTATCGTACTCAGGAGACTTATACAAAGAATTGTTTGTTGTCCTGTGTCTATTAGGACAATGGGGTTGGTACTCGTACTATATTCTGTTTACTCATAACTTCTCTAATTTTAGATATGTATTTCGTTGAAATGCAAGGTCCAGATATTGAGAAGTTATAGGTATAAGAATAAAGTAGAGAACCATTTGTTGGAAGTATCAGGATTCTTCGAGGAAGTTGAAGATGTTGATACTTGTGTTTGGTATTCCGTTGATAGTAATGGTTTTGAGAACTTGCTTCTCTTTCAGGTCACTCATTTATGGATGCACTCCTAGATGAGTAATGCTGATTGGCCTCTTTCCATTTAGTTGATATGCACTGGAGACAGCTGCATGATTTTGAATCTGATTCCAATTAAATTAGTGCTTTTGTTTCTATATTAGATATATATAGAATCAATTTATATCTTAACTATGTTAAGGTATAGGGAGTTGTCCGGCTGATACTTAAAACCAGAATCTGGATAAACTCAAGGCATGTTTCAGTAATGGCTGTTTGTGGGTTATCTCAGGCTTTGACGAGGGTTAATTTTCTACCATCAGGGAGATCAATATTTACATTGTTCTTGACTCGCCACAGTTTTAGTAAAATGGATTTTTTTTCCAGAAAAACAGAAGTGGGAGTATGGTAGAACTGGAAGTGATTCCAGAACCACAAACGATCACTGAAGATTTAATAGGACCTAAGGATTCAATTAGTTTCGACATTTCATTAGCCACTTCGCAGATTTGGTGGGTAACCCCAGGCACCCAAGAGGTACTTCGGTCTTCTCAGAGATGGTGACAGGGAGGTTCTTATTTATCCAGACTTGCCATTGCTGCTGTTCTAAACTATATGACCCGGCAGGAGGATGAGTATAGCGTCGTTCTAAACTAGCTTTGGAAGTGCACGTGTATATGACTCTGCCAGAGGGTTGTTGTAGTCAGTGGGAGCAGCGGAAGCATAGTGGGCAAGTAGCTTATGTCTATTTATAGAATAAAGCAGTTATAGCGGAAATAGATCATCTATTTTTGATATGACAGTCATAGGCTTTTACTTCATCAGAATAGGAGATGGATCTGCTAAGAAGGTAGTAGAGTGTGATATCCAGGTATTAGGATGACATGCACTTGATAGGAAGAGATATTCCTATACTACGATCGGTTATACTGTGGTTGTCACAAAGTTGTTTTCTCCACATAGGATATGGATATAATATTAGAGTTTCTGATTACTAGATCTATGGTTTTAGATCTAGATTTGGGAAGTATCCTAATCTGGGTACTTTGACATTATTCTAAAGGTATTTTAGAATGGACGACTCCTGGCATGGTGGTATACCTGCAGGTGATGGAGTCACCCTCTCTAAAAGTGTCTTATAGACTAAAGGGGAGAGAGATCTGCATGATTAGCATATCACTTGCTTAGGCAATTGAGTTAATTATGAAATGTCAAGTACCATACCAGATGTTGTTTTTGCACTAGCAATAAGCAGATATATTAATTCAATCCTGGAGAAATGTTGAGAAGCAGTTTATGAACATAAATGGATGTTCTAGGGATATGGTAATGGATGCCTCTTTCGGGAGACAGCTATCATTTCAGGCTTCCAAGGTGACCTGGATGACAGAGTGACTGTCAGAGTTATAGTTTTCCCTCTTTTGAGGGATAATATGTTGGACAGGTGGTCCAAGCGGATACTGAGGAAAGGCATGGCGCAGGATACTGATTAAATTTAGTGGACGATACAGTCTAAGAAGTTTGCTAGATTTAGAGTTCAATTGTGAACTGGGTCTTATCAGAAATCCAGAAAAATTCTAAGACAGGTATTGCTCGTTTCGGGAGATAGTTTTCTCCGCGAAGTTGAGATATAGAGAGATATAGAAAGAAACATTGGAGCGGATCCACTCACTGAGGCTATTTCTCGAATGCAATAGTTTCGCAAACGGGCTTTGCGAAACTGATTACTAGAGAAGTTGGGTGTTCGGTATCACACGGGCTGTGAGTATACGACATCGCAATAATTGGCCTTAAGTGCAAGTGGGAGAATGTTGGCTATAGTGCACCCAAGGCAATTATCATAATCGCAGTTAGGTGATTATGATGATTGAGGGAGGACCTATTCCGATAGAACAGTCTTACTCGAGATGATAGTATGCTGCTATCTGGTTTGTCTTTATCATCATGTACATGTTGATAGAGCCTATAGGATTCTTTCCTGACTACCAGCATTATGATGGCAATCATATACGTGGGAGCTGGGGGTCTATAAGCACATTCTTAAATGTCCCTAGTCGTGGGAGTATCGAGACTGGGCATCGATACTCCAGTATAGACTAGTGTATACTGATCGAGACCCCGATGAGGGGCGGTGGCCAGGTCTCACAAGCCATTGGTGTTAGTTTGTTCACCTAAGATAGTATACAGGTGCTCATTGGGTTATGAGTACACTGGATGGACTCGCCGGGAACCTGCTAGTTGGTATTATACCTATTGTCAGATAGCAGTTCCCAGGTGACATGTGTACAGGTTATTCTGTTGACCTGAGATCATCATTTGTCTCGTCTGAGTTCCTACTGTGCTTTGATTACTACCCTACCACGGCTCAAAGGAGTTGTGCAAACAGGTTTTAGTTGGGTACAGTCCTGAGCTACATGGAGGCAGTGATCGGATCGTCGGGGATTCGTCTCTTCTGGTATTGGGGGTTGATGTCGCGTTGTGTACGGGTGGCCATCACCAGAAATCCATGGCCACGGTGGACGAAAATTACCGATCTAGGATTGATAGTTTCTCAGGTGGTGATGGGTTTCTTGCCGACACTAAATGTCACGTTGTTAGGGGTATGACTTTATCTACCCCCTAGACTCGATATGCGATACTCTTAGACGAACAGATCGGACTGTGCGGATATTGTCACTGTCAGGCACAGTAGGGGTTCAGGATGAGTTTTCTCGTCGGCCCCCCTTTCGCTCAATGCCTGGGTAGCCGTTACGTACAGCTAGTGCCGCCGACGTGCTTGTGGTTAAACCTACTGCCAGCGTATTGACGAGTCTTTAAAGTCCCAAACAGAGCGTTTTTACGGTTCAGGCGATATAGTAGATGACGTATGTTGGTATATACAGGTGTCCGATTAAATATGTGCACATGCTGCATAGACTTTAATTGGACGGTTGATAATACTAGCGGCTTAAGATTGAGCCGGATTATTAAATCAGGTTTTGATTTAATAATTTATATATATGTATTTATATATATGTATTCTAGTATTATTGTTCACTATTCATTTTCTCTCTTGGCTATTCGTATTTTTGTACGAATACGTGTATATGTATTTCGATACATGTACCGGGTTGTATTCCGTATTTATACGGAATATCTTCTAGAAGTGGACACCTCATTTGTATGATTTTCCCTTTTTGGAAATTCATTTGTTTTACAAATGAGGTGGAGGAGTGAGGTGGCATGAGCATGGGCTTGAGCATGTAGAGAAGCATGGGTCTTAATTGTTTATTAGAAAATTGTGAAGAGATATTTTTGTGTGTGTGCATCATTGAGAGGGGGAAGGCTTGAGGGGCTATGCTTATTTTGTTTTCTTGACTTGGTTTTCTTCACTTGCTCTCTTCACTTGATCACTCATTCTCACTTGGAGAAAACACTTAGCACTTTCTTGAGTTGCTCATGCCACATGTTTTCCTCACATCCTTCATCTTCTTGAGTTGCTCTTTTAAGCATTGTGATGAGAGAAAATTATAGGGACACATTCCTACACCTTCACTCTCCATTGCTAGCAACCTTGGAGCGTCAGTTGCCTCGCTAAGCGAGGCTGAAGCTTGCGCCGTTTCCCTTAGGTGGATCATCGTAGATAGAGGAAGACCGGCAACCAAACTCGATCAAGGAGCCAATAGGAGCTTGGGGATGATGGTTGAAGACCGAAGGACACGGATCAACTCGGTATAATCATTCCTATCTCTTTTATTAGCTTACTAGTTTAGGGTTTAGGGTAGATCCGGGCATCGGGTAATGGTAGCACCAGTTTAGAAAAAAATTGTTCCGTATTTGGCCATGGTTTGATGGCCGGGGCACTGCCGTAACCCAACAGTCGACAATAAAGTCCGTTCGTACCCACTGAGCCTGCAAGTGACAATCTATGTACAGTTCGGTCTCTTCGTCGAAGAGTGTCTCATACCTGGTCTAGTGGGTCAATAATGTTAGACCCCTAATAACCTGATAAGTCATGCCGGTGTCAAGCTCATCACCTACCGAGAAACTAAAGTTCTCCTATCAGTAAATCTCATCCACCCTGGCCAGAGATTTATGGTGATTGCCAACCGAACACAGCGTGACATCGATTCCTAATACCAGGAGAGACGAATTCCTGACAATCGATCATTGCCTCCATGTGGCTCGTGACTGTACCCAACTAAAACCTGTTTGCACGACTTCTTTGAGCCATGGTAGGGTAGTAATCAAAGTACAATAGGAAATCACACGAGACAAATGACGATCTCAGGTCTAAAGACTATCCTATACTCATTTCACCCGAGAATTGCTATCTGACGATAGGTATAATACTATTTAGAAGTTCTCGGCGAGTCCGTTCGGTGTACTTACCTCCATGAGCACCCGTATACAATCTTAGGTGCTAAAACACCAATGGCTTGTGAGACCGGTCACCGCCCCTTTTCGGGGTCTAGAAAGTATACACTAGTTTAATCTGGAATATCGATACCCAGTCTCGATACTCCCATGACTAGAAACATTTAAGGATGTGCTTATGGACTACCTAACTCCCACATATATGATTGCCATCAATACTGGTAGTCAAGCGAGAATTCTATGGGATTTATCATTATATATTAGCGACACGTAATAGCAAGTAAAACGTATAACATAATGATAAATACAAACCAGATAGCACACTATCATCTCGAGTAAGGCTGTTCTACCCGTATTGGTCCTCCCCCAATTACCATAATTGCCTACCTGCAATTACAATAATTTCCTTGAGGGCACTATATCCAACATCAAGGACCAAGTATGGGGTCTATAACTGGTGGAAGGATTATTTTCACTTCCGTTGATATGTATCATTCTCATCGTGAAGACTACTTCGGCCTTTTGCGTGGAGATTCTGACATTTTGTCTTTTGGGATTCACCCTAGGCGATAGGGATCTCTCCGACCTTTTCTTCTTTGGGAGGATCACCTCAGATTTGAGAGCTGGTTTATCATCCTTTGGCTGATTCTTGAATTTCCCTAATTTCGGAGAAAGTTTGGTGTTGATTTCAGAGTTGCGGACTTCCTTCCAGACTTTGTATATTCTGGAAGAGAGTTGCGACGGTGGACGAACAGTCCTGTTCATTTGATGCTTCCACGAGTGGTGAAGACTTCTTCAAGATTGCAGTAGGCGAGTTTTGCCTAACCCTTCTGAGCAGTTCAAAGCTATTTTCAGTCGAAATAGCCGCATGGATAGTGGGCATTGGAGCTGGTGGAACTGGCCCTGATGGGGAGATGCCCCTAGCTTGACACTGTCGGCGCCAGTAATGACGTCAAGAGCATCTTGAATCCGGTACTTCTTTATTTTTAGAAGCTTCATCAGTATGCCCCCGTGTGATTTCAGAACTTCAGAAGTTGTCATTCGCTTAAAGACTAACGTCTTAGGCAGAGTAGGAGCTTGAGATGCCAGTCTGTGGAAGACATACTGTCTTGGAGGTAAAGCACCCTCTGGCGCCTCAGGAGTAGCAGGAGCTTCAGGTGTTAGTCTGTGGAAGACAGACTGTTTTGGAGGTGAAACACCCTTTAGCACCTCAGGAGTAGCAAGAGCTGCAGGTGTCAGCATCTTGATGACTGACTATTTAGAGCGGCCGAAATGGTTGAAACGGCCGGAGTAGCGAATGTCAGCCTTTTGAATACTGAGTTCTTTGGTATCACGGGCTTCTTTGATATGCCCACGGAGCTTTTATTTAGCTTCTTAAAGACCATGCCTTATGGTTTTGCAGGATTCTTGGAAGCGCCTGCGGAGCTTATTGCTTGCCTGTTAAAGGATAACTTCTTCGGAGCTTTCTCCTTTGGCGTTGAGACACCAGTATTCGGAAGGGGAGGCATCTACCTAAATTGAAGCCCGTTCAGTTCTTGCATAAGCTGGGTCGTTGGAATGCCAAGCAATGGGCCATAAACTAACCAGACATGATCAGCTGAGGTGCGCCAGTGTTGGAGTTTTAGTTGCAGTTAGTGCAGGATGCCATTGGAATTTGCACAGGAAAGACCACACCAGGTTCAGTACACTTAGAAATCCATGAGCAACCATAAGAAAAAAAACCGCGATTTTGTTCGCGAAAACACGACATATGAAGTGTGGAGTGGAAATAGAAAAAACTCCCACCGGACGTATGTTCATATCATAATTCTGCATTGTTATATTCCCCATTCTTATTCATTTTACAAATAAATACGTACTTTTGATCCATGTCTGCTACAAAATTGCAGGTTACAGGTTCTCGGAAAAAAACAGTGAAAATGATGAAAGACGCTACAAAAGTGAGACTACGACCAGCAAAGAGAGAATCTTTATCATGCCTACAGTTTGAAGAACAAATGAAGATCAATGAACAATTTCACAAAATACAAAGGCAGTGCAAGATTCAAGACTTCAATACGAAGCGAATGGTAAAAGTCCACAATATTCTACACTGTGGAAATATGGAAGCAATTAGTAGACATTCTGAAGACCCAAATAATGAAAGTAGAAGGAAAATGCAACTTGAAGCTGTACAGAAGAATTCAGCCAGAGAACCCTCCATATGGCCGCGGATCCATGGCCAAACATGGCTTCCTGCCGTGGAACCGCGGCCATACAGTACACGTGTCGGTGCAAACTGTTGGTGGGTGGCGGTGCGTTGACTAGGCTTCTCAGGGTAGTTTTGTGAATGTAGATAGGGATCAGATTTAAACCCTTGGGTTTCTATAATCTATAAATAGGAACCCTACAGCTCTTTTTGGAGGATGCCTCTTCTTATGCCTCTTTTTAATTCCTAATTTCAGATTTTTTATTCGCTGTAAATGTTTGAAGAGCGCATGAAATAAAAAGTAAGTTTTTCTTTTCTATGCCTTAGTTTAATTTCTTTTCTGCCCTAGTATAAATTTTATTTATCTGCCCTAGTTATAAATTTTATTTATTTGCCGTAGTTTAGATAATCAGGTTATTAAAAACAAACAAAAAATGAATTCGTTTAACAATTCCCTAATGAGTGAGTAGTTCCTTACTTGTTAGGGTTATGTTTGGGGAAGGTTTGAGAGATGAAAATCTCTCACCTCTTTTTTGCCCGTTATACATTTTAAATTGGACTCTATGCATACATACACACACCGCTCACTGTGGCACCCTATCCCATGAGGTAGCGGTGATACCATAGTTAAAGACCGGTTGTGTATGTTTTCCATGGAGGTTAGGGTAAGAGTTAAGAAAGGACGGATAAGGACTTAAAGGAAGAAACCTAGTTTCTTCCCGATCGTGCTAATCCCCTTTGTTAATTATTACCTTAACACCTAAATCGTTCTTAATTAGGGCATAGAAAGCAGTGAGACATATTGACTTTCCAAATTTAACCTTAACCTAACCCTAGCAAGGTTTTAATCCTAATCTAAATCAACTTTAGTTTTTATTGATAATCAAACCCACCACAAGTGGAATTAACTCGTTAGAACAACTAGAAAATACACAAAATCCCTGTGGACCGACCCGTACTCAACCGGCTAGCTACCAAGTGACACCGTTCTTGATTGCGGTAAATTCTTTGATAACAAAAAGCTTAAGCACTAAAATCTCTCACAATCAAATGGCGCCGTTGCCGGGGATGGCGTAGTTATTTTCTTTCTGTAATTTCGGGTTAATATAAAAATTGAAAAATCATAAAAACTGAAAAATAAAAAAAAATATAAAAAATTTATCATCTTGTTATTTTTTGAAGGGTTTTTTTTGAATTGTGCAAGATCGAAGAGACGAACAGATTCAGATCTAGAAAAATCCAGAGAGCGAAACAGCAAACAGCAGATCTGAACAAACAGAGGAGGACCGCAACAGACAACAGAAGAAGTTTGGAGGCCCGACTCAACCATTCAACCGTGGAACCGCCGCGCTTGGACGCTTTTGACCGCGGAACCGCCGCGGGGTGGTGACGTCATCATTTGAAAAAGTCTCTGTAAGCATCTTTTCTTCTTCTGAACCCCCCTGATCTTCTCTGAAAAATTTTCCTGCAGGGTTCTTTGCGCAAAAACTTCTCTCCCTTCTCCAATAACTTGATTTTGTCCAGGATTCTTTGCGCCGCAATAAATTTTTTTTTTTGGCAAGTGTGTTTTGTGTGTTACTGCTTTGCATTTTTAAAAATTGACTTTTAAGGGGCTATAACACCAATCCAGATTGGGTGGGGATTTCATTACCCTTCCTAGGACCCCAAAAATCACAAAAAGCATTTTGCATAAACCATCGAGTTAATTAAAAAAGATTAGATTCAGCCTATAAGGACTGTCGTGCTTAATAGGACAAAAGAATAGTTATAGGCATTGATCGTTTATCTAAACCAGACTTTGTGGTGCCTAGGCTAGACAAGTGGGGAAAGGTAATTTTAAAAGGCCTGTCTCACGGTGATTCATGAGCGGATCCCTCCTTTCTTTACTTGTGCTTAGCTGGCCACAATTGGCGGTGAAGAGGCGATTTGAGGATCTCACAACTTGCCCTTTGGAACAGTTAGGAGCAGTCTAGTTGACCTAGAAGACCCTAGATCTAGGCTTGATTGTGCATATTGTGATTGTGTCTAAGCTTCTTATAAAAAATCTTTTTGCAAAAATCTCCTTATAAAATAAAAAAAAAACACAAAACATAATTTTTTTTACAAAAACTTGCCACTTGCCACTAAGAAATCCATTGCACCCCACTTGCACCCACTTTCTTCCATTGACGTTTTCTTACCCCCACCTTCTATTTTTACCTTTTTGACTACACTACAACTCTTTAGTGTATGTCCTGTTGGACTAGGGACATTAGCGTCCGTTTAGTCCGTGTCTCGTTAGTGCCGACTGACGACGCTTTCGACTCCGAAGTCGAAATTCCATCCATTTCTTTACCTTCATCATCAAATTCATCATCTTGTAAGGAGATGTCGGGATTCAATCCTAACAACCCCTTACCTGCGGGACTGATTCCACCTCCAATAGGTGCGAATAACCCACCCCACCCACCTGTTGAAGCGCCCCAACGAATCGCGCTCCAGGATCTTTTCTATCCTATCCGCACCGCTTTACCCACTTGTCTTTCACTTCCACCGGCTAATGGGGATAACTTTGAAATTAAACCCCACTTCATCAATATGTTGCCCAAATTTCACGGGCTGGAATCCGAAGATGCCTACATCTTCATTAATAAATTCTAGAATGTTTGCGCAATGATGAAGACCACACAACTTTCTGATGATGCTATAAGGCTACGTGTCATTCCATTCACTTTATGTGACCTAGCTGAAAAATGGTTATATAGCACAGCATCACATTCGATAAAAAATTGGGAAGAGTTTGTTAAGGCTTTTCTAAAAAAGTTTTACCCACACCACAAGACCGTGAGAATTCGCAACGAAATTATTCAATTTTCCCAGCTTCCTTCCGAACCTTTTTGGAAGTGTTTTGAAAGATTTAAGGACCTCCTTGTTCAGTGCCCTCACCACGTTATCGAGAATTGGCAACTTTGCCAAACTTTATACGAAGGACTGGACCCAGTAACTAAGCAGTTGTTGGAAACCATTTGTCAAGGTCACTTTCTTACAAAATCTAGTGAGGAAGCTCGGCAGTTTCTCAACGATCTTGCTGAATAAACACTTCAGTGGGAAGGCACTAAGACCACCTCATCTACTTCATCAGGTCAGTCTAGGGCAGGCATACATCAACTTGATATGTCGATTGCAATGAAGGCCAAAATGGCTGCACTTACGAAAAAGCTAGAAGCAATTGAGAGCAAATTCTCATCACCTTCTCCTGCCCCTGCTTTACCCCCATACACAGTTTGCACTTGTTGTTCAGATCCGTCCCATCTTACTGAAGAGTGTCCTTATAACCCACCTGTTCAAGGAGAAGATCAAGTCAATGCTGCCTTTCAGCAAAGACAAAGAAATGATCCATACTCTTCGACTTACAATCCTGGTTGGAGGAGCCACCCAAATTTTGCTTGGAATCAAAATCAACAACAATTCCAAGGCAACAACAACTTTCAAAGGCCTTCTCTACAACAACAAGTCCCTCAACAAACTCAATATCAGCAACCTTTCCAACCCCAACCTTACCCAAACCAAATGAACAATTTTGTACCCAACAACTCTTATCCTCAAAAAATTTTTGTTCAGCCGAATAACGATGAGGTTTCCTCGCTAGAACGAAGTTTGGACGCGTTTTTAAAACAATCTAAACAATCCGCAGCAAGGTTGGAGACTTCCATTATGTCTTTGGTGCAAAATAGTGCTTCACATGATTAGAGCATCAAATCAATTGAGGCCCAAATTGCACAACTAAATGCTGCGTTAAGCGAGCGTGAAAAGGAAAAGCTTCCGTCTCAACCATTGCCAAATCCCGATCACACACACAACGCACATGTTGCATATGAACAACAAAATCATAATGTAAATGCTGTGACAACGTTGAGATCTGGAAGAGTGTTGCACAATAATGTGGGTATTAGTGATGAAACCCCGGCTGCCGGTGCTTCTTCTTCTTCATCTTCTTCTTCTTCTTCTTCATCTTCTTCTTTTTCATCTTCTTCGTCGGAGCCTGTTCTTCATTCTTCACAAGGCTCTTCTTCTTCTAATTCGAACGGACCCACATCTCACTTCACGAACACACCAATACTGGGATCCGTTCCAACTCCGCAATCTACTCCACAAATATTGGACTCAACAAATTTTCAAAATGTTCCGCTTCCAAACAGGTTGAGATCCAATAAACTTACTCCTCAAATAGAGAAGATTGTGGAGTTATTCAAACAGATTAGCATTAACATACTTCTCTTGGATGCAATTCAACAAGTCCCTTTTTACGCTAAAATCTTAAAGGACTTATGCACCAAGAAAAGGAAGTCTCAGGTACCCAAGAAAGTATTCGTAGCTAGCGTCATGTGCAATGCTATTACCCAACCTTTACCTTTGCCCCAAAAATGAAAGGACCCTGGCTGTCCTACAATTTCAATAACAATTGGGGATAAGAACATAAATCGCGCACTTTTAGATCTTGGTTCCAGTATTAACTTGCTTCCCTATTCCGTTTATGAGCAATTAGGCATTGGAGAGTTGAAACCCACTCATTGTACTCTCCAAATGGCCGATCGATCCATCACCCATCCTAGGGGTGAGTTAGAGGACGTGTTGATTAAGGTAGGGGACTTCATATTTTCCGTTGATTTCATTGTTATGGACACACAGCCTGTGGCTAACCCACGAAACCAAATTCCGGTGATCCTCGGTCGACCATTTTTAGCCACTTCCAATGCTGTAATCAACTGTCGTAACGGCTCCATGACTCTATCCTTCGGGAAGATGTCAAGTGAGTTCAACATTTACAAGATAGGAAGTCTGCCCTCTGAGCCTAATGCTAGTATACTTGATGTTTGCTCGATCCAAGAGATCACGCAGGAGGACTGTGAGCTCGAAAAATTTCTGTTCGATCACAGCAGTTTTGTCGCCACTAGTGCGTTCCTCCTTGAATCTGACACAACCGATAATGATTACGAGTGTTTCACTTTTTCGGACGATTTTGAAGACTCACCACCCGAGTTTGAGTCTTTTGAATTTTCGGATGAGTTAGTTGAACCATCCGACTCGGTTGCTTACACTCTCTTCGAACCATTGTTGGAATCTTTCGAGTTCGTGACAGTTTCACCAATTTTACCTTCAATTGTTTCGCCTCTAAAACTCGAACTCAAGCTATTGCCGTCTTACCTTAAATACGCTTATTTAGGTAAGAATGAGACCCTTCCTGTTATCATATCGGCTTCTCTAGCCCTCGAGCAAGAGAAAGCCCTTTTAATGGTCTTACAAAACAATCGGCAAGCTTTTGACTGGAATATGGCGGACATCAAGGGGATTAGTCCCCTCATAATTGAACATCATATACATATGATGGATGATGCCAAGCCAGTAAAGAATCCCCAGAGACACCTCAAGGATTTTGTGGTTAATCAACCTCCACCTGTAGAAGTTGAACCACCACCTTTTCTTCTAATAAAATACGAGAATGCCAATATTCCACTCATTTCAGATCATTCACATTCTCGTTTTTATTTATCATCACCTCTTATTTCCTCACATTCACATTCACGCTCAAGGGGCGACGTGGGGCCGAGCAATGAGGGCACTGCTTTTGGTAAGTTTGGGGGAGGTGGTGGTCGTAAATAGTTATCATTTGCATTGCATATTTTTTTTAAAATTTTTTTGTATATATTTTTATTTTTCTTTTGCATGTTTAAATTCTGCATTGCATCTTTATAAAAAAAATCATAAAAATTGAATTTTTTTTTGAAAATAATAAAAAAAATATAAAAAGAAGAATCAAATAAAAACTGAAAATTTTAAAAATTATAAAAATTGAAAAATTCAATTTTGGCCATAATTAACTTGAGTTTGACAAGACGGTTAACTAGCTAGGAAAAACTAGATCCTAGACTTAGTAAATTAAAAACCCTAAAAATAACCTTTCTTAAAATTTAACGGTAGAAAATATATGTATTTATAGTTTACTTAGAAATAGGCAAATTTTGAGTTCACTTCTTAGGCTAAGTCAAAATAAAGGAAGAGTATTGAAATTTTTATTAAAGTGTAAGTCTGAATAATAATCCCGAAGTTTAAATCTAAATTTTGAAAATATATACCCTACAACTTGCACAAACACGAACCTTGAAACTTGGAATAGTAGAGGAGACCTTGAAATGCTCTTATCTAAAGTCCTTAGTATGAAGGAAAATAAAATAAAAATACAAGTGTGAATAAAGAGATAAAAAATGAACACTGGTTTTGTAATTACTTAAGGCTGCGTAAAATAAAAAATATATAGCGAGGGTGCTTTATCACCTAGTACCTTAGACCAACTGGTTTGGGAGTCACTGCTAAAGCCTTAGGTGTTACAAGACGAGGAATTATGCCTTAATGTGCAAACACATTTTGTAATCGGTCGTTAGTACCTCAAGAAGTATTAACGGTCGCATGAAGGATGTGTGAGCAATTTCATATAAAAATTCACCAACTAAAAGTACTCTGGATGATGGACAAGAGTATAAGAGCTTGAATTGAATTTCCAAGTGTAGGGGTGATACATACACATACGTAGGGGTATATGATTGGGGTTTGGATGAGAGATAGGAATGAAAAATAGGACTTATATCTTTAGTAGAGATGATAAAAATTCCTAAGTTAAGATGGAACCTTGGAAGGAAAACTCAAAAGATGCTAAAAGCTAAGTAAATTTACAAAACATATATAATCTTAAGTTAAATGATAAGGAAGCTTGAAAAATACGGGTTGATAATTTCTGAGTTGAAGATAATAAAATTTCTTGCTAGAGATCCGAATTGAAAAATAAAAGTCAATAGGCCGAATTGATAGGATTTTGTGGGTAGTATCCGTTGAAAACCCTCAGGAGACAACACTCCTTCTACTAGGGACACCTAGAGATTTAACGGTTTGTTGCACGAGCTCAGTGCAATTACGTTTCCCTGCAAAAGTGAGCTTATGTCTTTTTCGAGAATAAACTAGTTTTGCTCGAGGACGAGCAAAAGATAAGTTTGGGCGTATTTGTTCATATCATAAGTCTGCATTGTTATATTCCCCATTCTTATTCATTTTACAAATAAATAGGTGCTTTTGATCCATGTCTGCTACATAGTTGCAGGTTACAGGTTCTCGGAACAAAACAGTGAAAATGATGAAAAGACGATACAAAAGTGAGACTACGACCAACAAATAGAGAATCTTTATCATGCCTACAGTTTGAAGAACAAACGAAGATCAATGAACAATTTCACAAAGTACAAAGGCAGCGCAAGATTCAAGACTTCAACATGAAGCGAACGGTAAAAGTCCACAATATTCTGCACTGTGAAAATCTGGAAGAAATTAGAAGACATTCTGAAGAACCAAATAATGAAAGTAGAAGGAAACTGCAACTTGAAACTGTACAGAAGAATTCAGCCAGAGAACCCTCCATATGGCCGCGGATCCGCGGCCAAACATGGCTTCCTTCCGCGGAACCGCGGCCATACAGTACACGTGTTGGTGCAAACTGTTGGTGGGTAGTAGTGCGTTGACTAGGCTTCTCACGGTAGTTTTGTAAATGTAGATAGGGATCAGATATAAACCCTAGGGTTTCTATAATCTATAAATAGAAACCCTACAGCTCTTTTTGGAGGATGCCTCTTCTTATGCCTCTTTTTAATTCCTAATTTCAGAATTTTTATTCGCTGTAAATATTTGAAGAGTGCATCAAATAAAAAGTAGGTTTTTCTTTTCTATGCCTTAGTTTAATTTCTTTTCTGCCTTAGTATAAATTTTATTTATCTTCCCTAGTTATAAATTTTATTTATTTGCCGTAGTTTAGATAATTAGGTTATTAAAAACAAATAAAAAATGAATTCGTTCAACAATTCTCTAATGAGTGAGTAGTTCCTCACTTGTTAGGGTTAGGTTTGGGGAAGGTTTGAGAGATGAAAATCTCTCACCCCTTTCTTGCCCGTTATACATTTTAAATAGGACTCTATGCATATATACACACACCGCTCACTATGGCACCCTATCCCATGAGGTAGCGGTGATACCATAGTTAAAGACCGGTTGTGTATGTTTTCCATGGAGGTTAGGGTAAGATTTAAGAAAGGACGGATAAGGACCTAGAGGAAGAAACTTAGTTTCTTCCCGATCGTGCTAATCCCCTTTGTTAATTATTACCTTAACACCTAAATCGTTCTTAATTAGGGCATAGAAAGCGGTGAGACATATTGACTTTCCAAATTTAACCTAAACCTAACCCCAGCAAGGCTTTAATCCTAATCTAAATCAACTTTAGTTTTTATTTATAATCAAACCCACCACAAGTGGAATCAACTCGTTAGAACAACTAGAAAATACACAAAATCCATGTGGACCGACCCGTACTCAACCGGCTAGTTACCAAGCGACACCGTTCTTGATTGCGGTAAATTCTTTGATAACAAAAAGCGTAAGCACTAAAATCTCTCACAATCAACGTACCAGAATCTGTTTACCGCCGAAAACCGGTCAGACGACTTGGGTTAGAACGTCTAGCCTTAATTTGGGGGTAAATGCATATATTTGATCCATCCATCTCTCTGAAGACACTAAGTGATTATAGTGCCGTATATCGGAGGTTTGGAAGGATGCGACCGATATAACCAACAACAGATTTCCTCTAACGAATAAGAGGTTTATTGATTGTGGGGGCGAATTTTTCTACAGGCGCAATCTCCTATAATTAATTTCGCTGTCGCGAACAACAACAACTTTCTGCACTCCAGATTGTTTGCTTCGTGTATAATGTCTTTTGGTTTTTATTTTATTTGAGTTGCCCTTGGATTGTATACGGAGACTAATTTTGTCATCGCCCGTAGGGCGCGGATTATTCTAAATCCGTACTTATTTTATATTTTGATATTTGGGTCAAGCACTGCTTGACAGGGTCCACGTTGGTAGCTTAGTTTGCCAACGGGAGTGAACTTAGGTTTCAGTTCTCACATTTGTAGGGTCCATCGGTTCACATAAGAGCAGAAGTTCTGTCTAAGGACACATTAGTCTTATTTAAGAACTAAGGTCTACTTAGAGGGTTTTGGGGAGCATATGCTCTGCCCAAAGACACATAATCTCATTTCAGAACTAGGTCAAGCTAGATAACTTGGTCATATATTGAGAACATCGTTCTTTATAGATTATTGGATCATCAATGAAGCCTAGGCTTCCATACTTAGCCAATTTGCAAAGTCTTCAAGCTTTGGCTTGGAATCTTGCACACTTATTCTTAGGAAACATGTGCACATGGCACTTGTTCTTATGCGTTGCACGTGATGTGCATGCCTTGCACTGCGCTTGGTGGGTCATGGCACTTGCGTCCGTGCATTGCACTGTCTTAGGTTTTTGGCGATGCCGGTACCACGTGCTGATAGGTGCAATTTCTTGCACATTTTTATATCACATTTGTCATTTATATTTCATGTTTTATGCTAATTTGCGTGTTCTTGTGAATAAATGTAGATAACAGGGTTTAAAAGTAAAATGACGGAAAAATGTGCTAAAATGAAGATCACGTGCGTGGAATGTACTTCAGGGAGATAATCAGAAAAATAGAGAAACCGTTCGTAAAATTGGAACAAAGTTTGGGAATCTAATTGCAAAATAACAGAATATACAACAAAACAGAGATGCATCTGGCTAAAATTTCGGCCGAATTCATCTAAGTAGCAAAAACAGCCAAAATTTTGAAGGCAATGAAGTTGATATATTTAGGGTTATTTTGTATTTTCTGGTTATTTTGCAGAGTTTGTTCCAATTCTTCCAAAGCACTATAAAAATCTTTGTATAGATTAGGGTTTAATTATCTCTCTCATTGCTTTCAAATTAGGGTTTTTTTTTAGAGGGAGATCAACAATTGTAAGTATTTATAATCAATAAAATTTCTATTCTCTTTAATTATGAGTACTTAATTTCTTTCTAGGGTTTGTATTGCTTTAATTCTTGTGGTTGGATATTTTTATTCTCTTCTTTTCTCATGCTTTAATGATGAGTTTCTTTTGATTTAATTCCTTTCTTTTATGTTTTCATCTCATAAACTAGATCATATAAGGATAATTGACATTTTGAATAGATCTAGGAATCGTTGATACACCAAAAAACTAATTAGGATAATGAAGGTTTGACAATCTAGAAACCTAATTAGGGATGGTAAGAAAGGGTTTCAATAAAATAAATTCAACCTAGGTAGTTAAAGGGTTCTACGTTAAATTAATAACATAATAGTATAGATTGATCAACTACTACTGTTAATTGAAAATTAAACCTAGGTATTCTTAATTAAGTAGGACTAAAGATATTTAATATAGATTCTAAATGATATTTTATAATTTATAGGCTATTTTTAATCAAATTAATATAACATATACTTTTATTTAAATTAATAGAAAACATATTAAATATAGATCTAGAAAAGAAGTAGTATCTTTTAAACCAACCCTAGAAGATAAAGCAATACAAAACCCTAAATTCTTCTTTTCATAAAAAACCGCTTTTTTAATTCTTTGCTTTTTAGTTCTTAATCTAAATCAACTATCTTATAAACCCGTCTTTAAAATTGATTAAATAATACCTCTCTATGGATCGATCCATAAATACATACTATAATGTGCTTGTGTTAGGAATATGTATGCCCTAAATGCCATTATTGTATGATATAGTGGATGCTTGGATATATATATAGATGACTTTCTTGCTCGATATGATAGTATGCTATCTGGTTGCTCTTTATCTTAACATGTACACTTGTATTATTATACTGTCTCTGATACATGTTGATAAAGCTTTTAGGATGTTTGCTTGACTACCACGACTATGATGCAGATCATGCTATTGGGACTTGTGTAGTCCACAAGCACATCCTTTAATAGTTCCTAGTCAAGAGGGTATCGAGACAGGGCATCGATATTCCACAGTAGACTAGTGTGTACGTTTCTTAACCCTGTAGGGGGCGATGGTTGATCCCATAACCATTGGTGTTTGATATCAAATATTGTACACAGGTTCTCATTAGAGAATGGATACACTGAACATGACTCGCCGAGAACTCCTAGATGGTACCATATCTATCGTCAAATAGTAGTTCTTTGGTGACACTAGTACAGGTTAGTCTGTAGACCCGAGATCGTCATAGTGTCTTGTGTGGCTCCTACCGTGCTTTGATTTCCTCCCTACCATGGCTCAAAGTAGTCGTGCAAACAGGTGGATTTTGGGTATAGTCTCGAATCACATGGAGGTAGTGAGCGATAAGAGGGGTTTCGTCTCTCCCGGTATTGGGAGTTGATGTTGCGCTATGCTCGATTGGCTATAACAGTAAGTCCCTGGCCAGGGCTGATGAGATTTACTGGTAAGTGTTATCAGTAGTTTCTCAAACCGTTATGAGCCATACATCGGCATGACTTATCAAGTTACTAGGGTCTGATGATTCCACCCCTAGACTTGATATGCGACATATCAGACGAAAAGACCAGACTGTACGGTAAGTGTTACTTATAGGCTTCATGGGAGTTTGGACAAGCTTTCTTGTTGATCTTCTATTCGCTCAATACCTGGGTAGCCGTTACGTCCAGCTAGTACCGCTGACGGCTTGTGGGTAACTGATGTGATCATTACCTACTGCTGGCGTATTGACGAGTGTTTAGAGTCCCACATAGAAGTTTCCTAGTTCAAGCGAAACGAAGGGCACATATATTGATATGTTCGGGGGGGTGATTAAATACGAGTATGTGATACCGTATTCTAATCTGGCGGTTATTTGATATCAGTCAGGTTATATGTGATATAACCGGATTATTGAATCAAGTGTTGATTTTATAATGTGATATACAGATAAATGATATTAGTCGGTTATATGTGATATAACCGGATTATTAAATCAAGTGTTGATTTAATAATTCGATGTGTATTTATATTTGATATAATTATACATTAACTAATATTATAGCTCACTAATTATTTTCTTTTCTTTATATATATATATATATATAATGAAGCATGGCATGGAATTTCTATTTTGGGAAAATAGAAAAAGAGGTGGAAAATAGGGATATTTTTTAGGCATGGGTAAAGCATGGCACATATCATTTATTTATTAGTCTTGACTCACTATTCAAGCATGGTTGCAATTTATTATTGCAATTTATTCCATGCTTGAATGAGTGAAGTCAAGGGTGAAGCCATTCTTCACTACACTTGTTCTTTTTCTTCACTTGAGCTCTTTTCTCTCTAGCTCTCTTCATCTTCCTCCTCACCTCCTCCAAGCCCTAACACTCACATGAGTTGTGAACCGTAGGGCTTGAAAGTATCCATAGTGAGCAAACAAAACCCCTAATTCACCATCCTACACTTGATTAGCACTTAGGTGTAGTGTGTTTTCTTCACTAAAGTATGTTTAGTGAAGAGGTAGCTTGGATTAGCGGAGCTTCGGGTGGATCATTTTCGGCACGAAGATCACGTAGGAAGCTCGATCCAACTTCAAGTGGAGCCTAATGGAGTCGCGTGGACTACTACATGGAGCTATAGAAGAGAAGGACACGGTCTACAAAGATGGCTGCCTCCTTCACTTAGTATAGTTTTGTTTATATCAAACTTAAAACCCTAATCATTCTAGTTAGATCTAGGTTAGTGTAGCTTAGCACACCGAAATTTTTAAAAATAGCATGTTAGATGCTTGTGAAAACCCAGTGGTAGTGTAAGGGTACACTTACATGGTATCAGAGCTAAGTTAGAGAATTATACGATGTGGTAGAATTATGAAACCGAAATGCATCCGAAACTGGAATCTTGAAACCCTAACTTTCTGTCGATTTTAAAATGATCTCTAAAATTTTTTTAAACAAGTATAGAAAGCTATTTATGATGTATCTAGAACACCAGAAAAATTCAAGGCAAAACCCAAATTTTTTGGCCGGCCACATTGCAAGAAAAACCGGCCTCACCCATTTTACTGTAGCAAAAGACTTTGAAATTATTTTGGTGTTCTGATCTCTGAGTTTAGGGTTTTATGTTATTGTTTGATTTTTGCCCAAGTTGCATGTGATGTTAACTTTTTATTGGGGCAATCCGGAATGTTTCGTATTCGCAATTTTAATATCGTTTCGGGTTTAAGTTTGATATGTGTTACAATATCTGAAATCCACAGTTAATTAGTTTTGTGAAAACTAGTTTGCTAATTGTAAATCTAGCATTTTAGTCAATGTTGATCGATTGCCAGGGAGTTTTGATTCGGATCAAAATTCCGTCGCAATCACGTATAGTACGCGAATACTCTCCGGATAACTTTGCTAGATAGCCACGTCCCATAGTCCCGACCAAGTGACTGTAGGAGAACCCCATTGCCAAAAGTATCCACTCGGGTGCTCGTGGCCATGGTGTTCTGCCTAAATGCACTTCGTTGTCAGCATTGGAGGTACGACCATCTACTAAAGTTCCCGACGAGTATTCGATTATTTTAGTCGGCAATCTTGTTGAATTACCCGACTAAATTATTGAAAAGTGTTTTCGATTTGAGACCAAATTGCATGGTTTATAGGTTAGGCATGAAATTTGGCATATGAGCTATTCCAGCATTATGATGTCTAAGGAAATGCGGATTCTAAATATTGTAGTTTTTCCATTTCTTTTCTGCGACTGTAAGTGTAATATGTAGGGTATCCCCGATCTCGTTGCTATATGTCAACGACATTCGGGATATGCATATTTACTTACGTTGATGACATGTGATGTGATGTGTTGCTTTGATATGTAATATTGGATCATCGTGATTGAATAGTCGGTTTTTTTAACGTGAGATGAGAGTTTTTTCATTTTCATTCATGTAAAATTGTATGTAATATTCTTTTATTAGGATACTTTCGGGTTGAGGACGATGTCACCATTGATGTATATTATTTACTTTTCCACATTAGGATAGACCCAAGGTGGGGAGCACAAGTAACCGGGTTCTAGAGTCCAGTGGGAGACCATCTTGAGAAGTCGAGACCGGGTCTCCTAACTCTAGAATTGGCAGGGTTTCTTGCCGCTCTCGTAGGGGTCTAGGGATGTGGGCTTGGCTATTCATCACTATTCATCACAAACAACTGCATTTTTATACCGCTCATTCATGATCATTTTTGTAGTATATCTGAATTATTAACCCGTGTCTGCTCAGTAAATACAGATGATAGGCATTCGTGACAAAATACTGGAAAACATACTCAAATTCACAGATATGACATTTGTGAGCCGACACTGCAATCCTAATAGAAGACCGATCGATATCCAAAGAGTTCTTTTGCGACAAATAAGTGTATATAATTTTGGTCCAACACATTACAAGTGTGCACATGCCTTTTGGTACATGGACCTAGGTGGGGCTGCCTATGGCACAAGTGGGCATATGAGCATTAAATGATATGAAAAGGTATGATGTGATTTGGAGTTAGTTTTTCCTCCAAGGCTACTGAGTATAACCCAAGCTGATATGAAGAAATCAAACAATACTAGTGGACTTGTTGAGTGCACTCGAGTTCACCACACCAAGGCAGGCCCCACCCCTCAAAAATAAACCGGCGACATCCTTCAAACTCCACCAAGGCCAATTCACTTCGTATTTCATATGGTCACTCAATGTTGTCCCATCATCCTGTTTTTATTATTTGTTTATCTTTATTTTGAGCCTATAAATACCAGATCAATAAGCAAATTAGGATATACTTGGTGAGAGAAAACTTTGTATACATTGTAACTAGTTGATTTTGTAGCTCTTAGTTTGAGTTCTTTGCCTTCCTATGGTCTTGCAACTTTTTTCTTGAACTTGAAAGATTAGATTTTGGTATTTGAATTCATTTTGCTTGTACTTGGTACCATTGCAATCAAAGCTTCATTTATTTCATGTTGATTCTTGTATCTTTTCTCTTTTGCATTTTCTTTTATATTTATTAAGTTGTGATCTCATTTTATGATGTGTGAGTAGTTTTGTGATTGGACTATGGTGAGATAGGTTGTGGAATGGCTTGCTTTCCAACCCCTCCTTCTTGATTCTTACATTTTGCACTTCTTTTCTTAATATACGCAATTTTATTATGTTTTTCTTGATAGGATATATTGTTTTGAATGGTTGCAAATCAACCTTTAACATATATTCTATTCCTTCTTTACATTTTATTTTTGTTATATTAAGAATCGAAGTTGAAAGGAATATGAAATTTAGCTAAGTGTCAGAAACTAGCTAGATAGAACATATAGCCATACAAGCATATGTTCTATACTTGCTAACTTCACTTAACTCATTTCATGCTCATTTCATTCTAAAACCTTAAATTTTTAGTTTCTTTTTAACCTAGTTTTGATATCGTATCCTAAACCGACACTTGTTATCAGGATAGATGCGGCATGCTTTCTTAAGTCAATTAGAAACTAAAAATAGATCTTGAATCAAGATTGAGAGTTGGGGTAAAACCGTATTTCAATTTACTAAAGCTTAACCTAAGTTTTCCCTAATTATCACTTTATCCCTCATTATTTCATTTTGTAAAAACGTGACAATTCTAACTTTAAACCATTGTTTCTAACTCAAAATGATGTCGTGATATCCACTCCCTGTAGATCGACCCGTACTTACCGGCTTGCATCAATGCATTGTGCACTTGCGGTGTATTTATAACTCGAGACTCACGTCATGCACTATTTTCATCAAGAAACTGAGATATCCTACATTGAAGAAATCCTTTCAAAAGCACGACACCATGAGTTTCCATCAAGTTTTTGGCGCTGTTGTCGGAGAGTGGCAACATCATGAAGTTATTTTGAGTTATCTATGTATATAATTTACCAAAAAAAACCAAACAAAAACTTAACCTTTTGACATTTTGCTCTCTGTTCTTTAGACCTGTAGACACTCTGAGAATAATTAAAAAAGTTAAACTATAAAATTGAGATACTGGTAGGACAGTAAGATCACATAAGAAAATTGGAGCCCTAATTTAAAAATCCGACCGGCGAGATTCTGCATATCACCGGCGTCGCCGGCTAATTCTCCTTCTCTGCTTCCAAAATTTTCTCCTCTGCTCTCTTATTCAATCATTATCTCAATTTTATTGTTTGATTTTCATAATTTTTAGTGTGCAGGAGTTTGGCAACATATATCGCTTTTCACACTAAAATATCCGTTTCTCCGACATTTTCAGATTCTAAGGAATTGCAAACTGCGATTGTGTGAAGCAAAGGGTACGCTCAAAGCCAAGGTGATAACGAAGTACAGTGCCAAAGATCCGTGTAGTTTGACCCGCGCAAGCAAACTTTTCAAGCCAATCGGATTCAATTTAGCGGGGGTTTCTCAACGCAAAAATTTATCGGTACGTATTTCCTAACACTTTCTTCTCAAATCTGACGCGTCTACTATTCTATCTTTGCAGGATTCTTTGCAAGTTCATTGCCAAATGCTAAAAGAACTAATTCGTATTTGTTGCAGCGCCGTGCTTAAACATAAAAAAATGATTGTTTGATGTGTTGAACAACCGTTTCATTGAATTGTGCATTGCATAAATTTAATACGGAATTAAGGGAAAAGGACCCCCAACAAGATACGGTAAGGGATTTCATCACCCTTCTCCTTGGCCTACAAACCACAACGAACGAGCATTTTTCACACCCCTATTAATATTAAAAGAAATTAGACTTTCAGCTTCTAAGGACATCGAGCTCAATAGGGAAAGTTTAGTGTATTTCGAACACCACCCATCGTTATATTGTTCAAGAAGTGTCTAGGAAAATATGAGAGGCGCAACCGCCGAAAGAGAGAAGCTTATTCTAATTAAGGAACCTCAAGAAAACGAGGGACAACCTCCCTTCCTCTCTGCACTTACCTAGCTTCTCGATCAGTCTATCTTAGGATCTTTTCGCGATATATTTTTACTTCACAAATCAAGTTTTTTGAGCAGGTCTAGTTGACCTAGGTAACCCCTAGATTGTTAGGTGTGTGAAGTGTGTCATGTGTGTTCTTGTTGCGCCTTTTGTGTGATATTTGTCATTTGTGAATACATACACATAAAAAAATTAAAAAATATAAAAAAATTTTGCAAAACTTTTCTTCCATTTCTTTAGTCTTTCCCTACTACTTCCGGATAGTGCATGTTAGCTTGGACTAGAGATTCACAATCTCGATTAGTCCGGTTCGTGACTGTATCTTCTGACTCTTCTATACCCTCTGATTCCTCGGAACTGTCCGAGAACTTCTTGTAAGTCGATGTCATGCACCCCATGTGTCCGCGGGGAGGCGGAATATACAAAAAACGATTTTTCAAAGCTCGCAACACCGACTTGAACTCCAGGATCGATACTAAACTCTAACTAGCAAACTGGTTAGAGGTTTAACTACTCGGAAAGAAGTTATACCTCACGATACTAAGTCCTTCGGGTCTTCTTCGCTGTCCTCCACCTTGTCATCAGCTCCAAGGATCGAAACGTATCGGGCAACCTCGACGACCTCCTCGAGTCAAAAACGATCCACCCAAGATTCTATAGTCCGAGCTCCTACCTCAAATCCGAGGTAACTACAACTTCTAGTTCACTAAACTAGAATGCTTAGAGTGTGTAGAGTAAGAAGATGGAGTGATTTGTCTCTTGGAACCTTAGGTTTCTCAACTCATGAGAGGTTTAGGGTTATGAGGAAGAAGAAGGTCACTTGAAGAAAATGAGAGAGGAGAAGAAAGTTTGGATGAAGAATGACATTCATTTGTGATGAATAATGAACCATGTGATAATTGATGACATAAATAAATATCTTACAAATATCAACCATGGCTCACAAAATATCTATTTTGTCAAGTGATGAGTCATAGCTCATCCAAGAAATATCTCCACTTCATTTCTCCACCCAAACTAGGTTTTATTTCAAAAAGAAAAAAAAAACCCTAATTTGGCATTTCCTTCTAGAAGCTTTCCTGAGAAATTACGAGAACGCCCCTCAGCCGTATATACATACCCGCATCTACATTCCGAAGAACACGAATACAAAGAGATGAAAATAATCCATTAATATAATATTAGGATCCGGCTTAAACAAAAGCCCACTAGTATTATCTGCCCGATCATCATACGTGCACAAGTACACGTAAGTGATCGAAGCCCTGTCGTAAACCATACGACCTCTACACCTTTTGCCCGGTACAGGGAAACCCTCTATGTGGGATTCTAAAGACTCGACACTACACTGGCAGTGGGTTTAACCACAAGCCGCAAGCGGTACTAGCTGCACGTAACGGCTACCCAGGTATGTGTCGATAAGAAGGTTGATGAGCTTACTCATCCGAACTCCTACTTATCCTGTATATGACAATCTCTGTACAGTCCGGTCTGTTCGTCTAAGAGTATCGCATATCGGGCATAGGGGGCGGTAATCGTCAGACCCCTAATAGCTCAATAAGTCATGTCGGAGTGTAGCCCAAAATACCCTGAGAAACTACTGGAGTACCTACCAGTAAATCTCGCTTGTCTTGGTCAAGGACTTTGTGTAATGGCCTTCCGAACACAGCGCGATATCAACCCCGAATACCGGGAGAGACGAATCCTATCTAACCGCCACTGCCTCCAAGTACTTCGGGACTGCACCCAACTACTACCTGTTAGCATGACTCCTTTGAGCCGTGGTAGGATATTAATCAAAGTACAGTGGGAACACACTCGAGGCTAATTAGCTGTGTCAAGTTGACGGACTAAGCTGTACTCATGTCATCTGGGAACTGCTACCCGACGATTGGTATAACACCTACCAACAGTTCCCGATGAGACCTGTCCAGTGTACTCATAACCTAATAAGCACCTGCATACTATCTCCAGTACGACGTACTAATGGTTGTAGGACAGACCATCCCCCTTGCTGAGATGAGAAGCATATACACTAGTCTACTCTGGAGTATCGATGCTCCATCTCGATAGTCCTACGACTAGGGACCTGTATAAGATGTGCTTATAGACTACCCAGCCCCCACTAGTGTGACTGCCATCACAACGCTGGTAATCAAGCAAAGATCCTAAGGGCTCTACCAATATGTATAAGCGATATGCTAAAAGAAACACATGCACATATTGAGGTAGAAACAAACCAAGTAGCATACTACTATTTCGAGCAAGACTGTTACTATATCCGTGTATATTCCAAGCTTCCATTAAGTAATCTACAAACCAGTATGATACAATAATGGCCTCTTGGGCATATAACACTAACAATCTCCCACTTGCACTAAGACCATATACTGGCATATCGCAGACCTAAGATCTCGAATAGCCTCTCGAACTATATCTGAGGGATAGCCTATGTGAGTGGATCTGCAGTATTGTTCTCCATATCTACTCTCCTCACCTCGATCTCCTGGGGATCAACGATCTCTCTGATCAGGTGGTATCGTCTCAAGATATGTCTGGATCTCTGATGGGACTTCGGTTCCTTCCCTAAAGCTATAGCGCTGTTGTTGTCACAATACTAAAGTATTGGACCAACAATTGAAGGAACCTCCTGAAGTTTAGTTAAGAACTTCCTCATCCAGATTGCCTCTTTTGCGGCGTCTCATGCAGCGAACTACTCCATTTCCATCGTCGAGTCTGCAACGGTGTCTTGCTTGGAGTTCTTCCAAAAGACCATCTTCTATTGAGGGTAAAGACAAAACCCGACATAGATTTTGAGTCATCCTTATCACTCTGGAAGCTGGAGTCAGGAAAGGCCTCGATCTGGAGGTCCTTTTCCGCCATATACCAAGAACATGTCCTTATTCCTTCTCAGGTATTTGAGAATGTTCTTTACTGCTATTTAGTGCTTCTCCCCTGGGTTTGACTGACACCGGCTTAGCACGCTGAGTGCGTAAGCAACATCTGGTTTGGTACACAACATCTCATACATTATAGAGCCTACCGCAGAAGCTTAAGATGTAATCGACATGCGAGCCCTTTCCAAATCAGTCTTTGGGAGACATCTCTTTGGAGGGGGTGATTCCGTGACAAGCCAGTAGACAACTACGCTTTGAATCGTCCATACTAAATATTCTTAGTATGGTGTTGATGTACCTTGACTGTGAAAGTCCCACCATCCTCTTTGATCTATCACGATAGATCTGGATCCCCAGAATGTAGTTGGCATCACCCAGGTCAATCATGGAGAACCTCTGTGACAAGAATCCTTTGACTGATTGTAGTATAGAAATGTCATTTCCTATCAAGAGAATGTCATCCATGTACTAGATGAGAAATATTACATTTTTCGCTACAATCTTACTATAAATACATGGTTCATCTGGATTTTCGATAAAGTCGAATTCTTTGACCATTTCATCAAAACAGATGTTCTAACTCCGCGATACCTGCTTTAGTCCATAAATGGACTTAAGCAACTTGCATACTTTCCTGCTGCTCCCACTCTGATTAAAACCCTCTGGCTGATCCATATAGACCCACTCTTCCAAACAACCATTTAGAAAAGCCGTCTTTATGTCCATTTACCGGATCTCAGAATGTTGGAAGGCAGCAATGTCAAGAAGGATCCGAATGGATTTGAGCATAGCCACTGGAGAAAAGGTTTCATCATAGTCCAAACTAGGTCTTTGACGAAAACCTTTTGCAACAAGTCTAGCCTTATAGGTTTCAACCTGTCCATCTACACCAATCTTCTTTCTGAAGATCCATTTGCAGCCTACGGGTTTTACTTCTTCTGGAGCAATGTTCAAAGTGCATACTTTGTTGGTGTACATGGACTCTATTTCGGTCCGTAATGCATCCAGCCATTTTACAGAATCATTGCTCTAAATGGCTTGCTAGAAGCTATTTGGCTCATCATTGTCAATGATGCAATCCTCTCTATCCCCGTCTATGAGAAAACCGTAGTATCTCTCGGGTGGATGAGACAGCCTACTAGTCCTGCGGATTGGCACATAGATGTCCTATTCTTTTGAAATCTCTAGTTCTACCATACTTTCAGTAATAGTTTGTGGTTTTGGAATTTATTCCAGTTCTATTGCGCTCCCACTAGTCCTTTTTCGAAAAATTTATTTTCTAAAAGGTGGGCATGACGAGGAACAAAAAACCATTTTTTCCTCTGCGTAATAGAAAAGATACCCCCTGGAATTCTTTGGGTGTCCCAAAAACCTACACAGTACTGAGCGTGCCTCGAGCTTGTCCGCATACTTCTTTTTGAAAAAAACTGGACATTCCTATATCTTCAGATACTGAAGATAGGGTTTCTTCCCACTCCACATCTAATATGGTGTGGTAGGCACAGTCTTGGTAAGAACCTTATTCAAAAGATATGCAGCTGATTCTAGTGCATAACCTTAGAAGGATTGCGGTAACTCGGCGTTACTCATTATGGAACGAACCATATCCAATAGGGTTCTGTTCTGCCTTTCCGATATACCATTGTGTTGTGGTGTGTATGGAGAAGTAAGCTGAGAGAGAATTCCATTCGCTTTTGAGTAATCCAGGAACTCGGCAATTAAGTATTCACCACATCGATCAGATCTCATTGTCTTGATACTTTTGCCTGTTTGTTTTTCCACTTCATTCTTATATTCCCGGAATTTTTGAAAGGGTCTCGGATTTATGCTTCATCAAGAAGACATGTCTTCACCTAGAGAAATTATCCGTAAAAGTAATGAAATAGGAATAACCACTTCATGCATCTATAGATATTGGACCACATATGTCGCCGTGTATGAGTCCTAAGAGCTCGCTCGATCTTGCTCCGTGTCCAGTGAACATAGTCTTTGTCATCTTTCCTATGAGACAAGATTGACAAGTTGCATAAGACTGATATTCGAACGGAACCAAATATCCCTCTCTATGTAACTTCGTCAACCGTGTTTCATTGATGTGACCCAGTCTACAATACCATAAGAAAGCCTTATTTAATTTTGTAGACTTTCTTTTAAGTGTGTTCTGGACGTTGAAAACCTGAGCTTGATTTAACACGTATATACCGTCCTCTAGTGTACCTGACCCAATCAAACTTTGATTTAGATGGATGTGGACCGCATCGCTTACAAACTAGACTAGATACACACAAACAGTTACGTAGAATCAATATCTGCCCACTTGTCAATTATAGGTGATATTTCCCTACGGATACATCGTCCACGCTCATTCCGTTAGTAACCCTGAGAGTCATATCACCTGCCTTGATAACTCAATGGTTTCTCAAAGCCAGTAATGAATTACAGATATGATATCCTGATCCGGTATCTAGTACCCAGGAAGTAGAGTTAATTGACAGACTATTTTCAATTACAAACACACCCGAAGTCGAAGCCACAACGTGCTTTGGATCCTGGATTCTGGCTTTCCAAGCCCTGCATCCCTTCTGCCAATGCCTTTTCCTGTGATAATAAGAACATCCTTCCTTCCCTACTGTTAACCCTGAAACTTTTGCCCTGCCCTTTCCTTCTATCTTACTGATACCGCCTATCGGCTTTGTAGAGGTCTTCTTCTTCTCACCCTTGGCTTTCGCCTTGGATCCAGAAGAGGAAAATTCCCCAATAAGCAGAGCGGGTGTCTCCCTGGTTTCCTTCAGGGTACCCTCAACTGGAAGTATAACTTTCTTCCCCTGGGCGTAAATAGGAGGTAGGGATTGTAGAATCAAGTCAGTACATGACTCGTTCTCCAACGTGGTCTCGAGGTCCATGAGCTGTTTAATATAGCTAATCATTGTAGGGACGTGGTCCCCTACAGATGACCCGACAGCCAACCTCGCTTGAAGCAATTCTTTTGAGGTCTCATATCTTGCGATACGAGATTGCTCTCCATATAAATCTTTGTTACGGAGGAAGATGGAAACCAAGTCCATCTTCTCGTGCTGCCTTTGGTATACACCATCAACTGAGGCCAGCATAGGCACTTGGCATTTGCATAGTCCTTTTTCCATTGTCTTACGGATATCAACATCTGCGACGGTGGAAACTGGACCTGAGATGGCGGGGGCTTGAGTAGTAATGAGGTGGTCCAGCTTGTCATAGGTAATGGATATTTGGACAAACCTTTGCCTGTCAATATAGTATAACTCAATCATTTTATTATCTATCTATAACCTAATCTGGTCACTTGGTCGCTGCAATTAGGAGAAAGAGAAGAAAACACTTAGCATGATGCTCTTGTAAGTTTAGATTGGTTTTTAGTTTATCTAAACATGATGGCTCCCACTGTTTCTCGAATCCTTCCTCAAATCATAAAAGAAGAATTAGTCAGGATTAATCTTACCGTACAATACTTGCTTAACCGTTCGGCCAGGCTAGTGTTGGTGCTTTGAGGGAGGTTTTACGACACTTTCGCGAAGTTCCTTAATTAAATAACCTCTTTTCCCTGGAGGCGTAGCCGTGCCAACACTGTTCTAGACACTTACTTGGTTTATAGCATTGATCGTTAAGTGAAAAATCTCCTGAGGAGTAGCATATACTCACAGTAGGATCGGGATCCAAATATCATTGTGTGATAATCCTGAAGGAATCCTACCAACATTATCACACTCCAAATGGTATGGAGCACTACCAAGTTTTAGTTTCCTTAGAAACTCTCGATGTGGATTTTTGCCCTATGCTCTTATGACCTTGATGAAGGCCAACAAATCATAAGTCACATGTCAAGTTCTACCCATCATTGTCCAGGTTAATTTGAACCCATCCGTATATACCCTTTACGAAGGCCAACAAAGTAATACGACTGTCCCAAACCAACTCATCTATCTATACTACATATGAATATCCAGCAGCTACCAAACACTATGCCTTGGCGAAGGTCACCAAACATAGCTTGAATACTACTGAACATTCATATGAAATGATGGAGGGCTACGAATGGTTTTGGCGAAACCATGAAAGCAGTGAACTTGATATAATCGAATGAACCTGATAGCTTTTAAAAGGAGTGGTTTAAGCTCCGCATTTAAAAGTCTCATATTTTGAAAAAACCGAGTGGTTTTGAAATTTGTTCCAACGATTCAACTTTGGTTTGTTTGCTTTGCATTAATAATGCAGTCCCATCATTTACACCTATCATCACAGAAAAAGACGAAAATACCACGTCCACTTATGCCATCCGCATTCGCCACTGGGCCCCGTCTAACACCGTTAGGTTACTTAACTAACGCCAGAGCGGGGGTTGGACTAGCGCGGATGCAAAACATAAGCAACGTCTATTATATAGCATATATATAATAACCATTCGTCTGACGCAATATTAGGCATTCCAGATCACATATGAACATATTAAATATACTAGGAATTCCGCGTTTCGTTTAAGCCTGTAACGAAAGACGGATTCCACGGTTGTGATGAATAGCCAAATCTCACCCCAGACCCCTACGGGTGCGGCAAACTACCCGCCAAATACCCGAAGCGAAGCAACCTCCCTCATCAAAGTGAGTAGGCCACTCGGCACTTCAAAGTACCTGGTATTTTGTGCACCTACCTTAGTTCTATCCTAGGAGCAAAAAACAGTAAAAGAAATAATACAACGGTGGCTACAACCTCAACCTGGATGTGCCCCGCAAAAGAATATTACATCACATTACAATTTTACATCGAATGATAGAATGAAAAACCCTCATCTCACATCCCCGGCTATTCATCCACGACAATCTAATAAGTTCATATACACAATCCAACATTACAGATCACAGATATGTATAACCCCCACTAATCGACGTATAGTGATTAGTAGACGTTCAGTACATATATCACATCACAGATAAAACCCGATTAGCAAATAACTTAGAATTTCGATCAAAAACTATTTTCCATGTCTACCCCAAATGCAAACCAGCACTCAGAAACTTATGGGTAGAAACCAAATATACCAGAGAACTGTAAACCCAACCAAAATAAGAAGCACAGAGCAAAAACGAGCCAACTCGGCCGCGGAACGACGGCAAATCGACCGATTCGCCGTGGTTCCGCGGTGGTTGTGACGAGTTAAGGTCTCGTTTTTCTTCTAAGTTCTTATTATTCCCTGCTTATATTTTTCATGCCTCTGAAATAATTTTTAGAACAGTTTTAAAATTCGACAGAAACATTGGGATCAGGTGTATGGTTTTCTCGATTTTCCGAAGATCGAAGTTCTAATAACTTGCTAATAAGCTAGTAAAGATTTAGTTAGGATTTGATACCACTGTAAGTCGACGTCGCGCACCCCGTGTGTCCGCGGGAAGGCGGAATATGCAAAAAACGATTTTTCAAAGCTCCCAACACCGGCTTGAACTCCAGGATCGATACTAAACCCTAACTAGCAAACTGGTAAGAGGTTTAACTACTCGAAAAGAAGTTATACCTCACGATACCAAGTCCTTCGGGTCTTCTTCGCCGTCCTCCACCTCGTCATCAGCTCCAAGGATCGAAACGGATTGGGTAACCTCGACGGCCTCCTGGAGTCAAAGACGATCCACCCGAGAGTCTATAGTCCGAGCTCCTACCTCAAATCCGAGGTAACTACGGCTTCTAGTTCGCGAAACTAGAAGGCCTAGAGGGTGTATAGTAAGAAGATGGAGTGATTTGTCTCTTGGAACCCTATGTTTCTCAACTCATGAGAGGTTTAGGGTTATGAGGAAGAAGAATGTCACTTGAAGAAAATGAGAGAGGAGAAGAAAGCTTGGATGAAGAATGACTTTCATTTGTGATGAATAAGAACCATGTGATAATTGATGAGATCAATAAATATCTCACAAATATCAACCATGGCTCACAAAATATCTATTTTGTCAAGTGATGAGTCATAGCTCATCCAAGAAATATCTCCACCTCATTTCTCCACCCAAACTAGGTTTTATTTCAAAAAGAAAAACAAAACCCTAATTTGGCATTTCCTTCTAGAAGCTTTCCCGAGAAATTACGAGAACGCCCCTCAACCGTATATACATACCCGCATCCACATTTCGAAGAACACGAATACAAAGAGATGAAAATAATCCATCAATATAATATTAGGATCCGGCTTAAACCAAAGCCCACTAGTATCATCCGTCCGATCATCATACATGCACAAGTACACATAAGTGATCGAAGCCCTATCATAAAACCATACGCCCTCTACACCTTTTGCCCGGTGCAGAGAAACCCTCTGTGTGGGACTCTAAAGACTCGACACTATGCAGGCAGTGGGTTTAACCACAAGCCGCAAGCGGTACTAGCTGCACGTAATGGCTACCCAGGTATGTGTCGATAAGAAGGCGGAGGAGCTAACTCATCCGAACTCCTACTGAGCCTGTATTTGACAATCTCTGTACATTCCGGTCTGTTCATCTAAGAGTATCGCATATCGGGCCTAGGGGCGGTAATCGTCAGACCCCTAATAGCGTAATAAGTCGTGTCGGAGTGTAGCCCAAAATACCCTGAGAAACTACTAGAGTACCTACCAGTAAATCTTGCTTGCCTTTGCCAAGGACTTTGTGTAATGGCCTTCCGAACATAGCGCGATATCAACCCCGAATACCGGGAAAGACGAATCCTATCTAACCGCCACTGCCTCCAAGTGCTTCGGGACTGCACCCAACTACTAGCTGTTTGCACGACTCTTTTGAGCCGTGGTAGGGTAGTAATCAAAATACAGTGGGAACACACTCGAGGCGAAATAGCAGTGTCAAGTCGACGGACTGAGCTGTACTCTTGTCATCTGGGAACTGCTACCCGACGATTGGTATAACACCCACCAACAGTTCCCGACGAGTCCTGTCCAGTGTACTCATAACCTAATGAGCACCTGCATACTATCTCCAGTACGACGTACTAATGGTTGTAGGACAGACCATCTCCCCTGCTGGGATGAGAAGCGTATACACTAGTCTACTCTGGAGTATCGATGCCCCGTCTCGATAATCCTACGACTAGGGACCTGTATAGGATGTGCTTGTAGACTACCTAACCCCCACTAGTGTGACGGCCATCACAACGCTGGTAATCAAGCAAAGATCCTAAGGGCTCTACCAATATGTATAAGCGATATGCTAAAAGAAACGCATGCACATATTGAGGTAGAAACAAACCAGGTAGCATACTACCATTTCAAGCAAGACTGTTACTATATCCGTGTATATCCCAAGCTTCCATTAAGTAATATACAAACCAGTATGATACAATAATGGCCTCTAGGGCATATAACACTAACACTTCTTACCTTCTTCTTCATCGGAGCCGTCCGATTCTACACTTCGTTCACCTTCACTTTCTTCTCCCACATCACCGACGATGACGGAATAAACGATCATAGAGCAGCAGGAGGCGGTGTTGCAAGACAGATGCTACCTACACCGTTCATCCTTACCTTCGTGCATAGTATTTCCCACCATTGTGGCAAACAACTATGAAATCAAGCCGCAATTCACACCACTACTCCCAAAATTCCACGGACTCGAGTCCGAGGATGCTTACCTTCTAATCAGTGAATTTGAGGGAGTGTGTGCTATGATGAAAATTCACGGAGTGGGTGAGGATGTCGTTAAGCTAAAATTCATTCCTTTTGCGTTTAAAGACAATGCGAAAAGTTGGTTAAACAGTTTGCCAGCTCGATTGATCACGACATGGGACGACTTTGTGAATGTATTTCTAATTTTTTTTACCCTATTCATAAGACCGTGCGAATTCAAAATGAAATCCACAATTTCAAACAAAAAGAGGGTGAAATTTTTTGGAAGTACTTAGAAAGATTCAAAAATATCTTAATCAAATGTCCCCATCACGGGTTAGAACAGTGGAGGTTGTGTCAGATTGCCTATGAGGGTTTAGACTCCAGTTCACGCATGATTTAAGAGTCCATGTGTCAGTGAAAATTTCTGAGTTATGGTGCTAAGGACGCATGGAAATTTTTAGAAGAACTGGCTGACAAACAATTCAGTAGGAGAGTGTGAGTGAGAAACCTTCTGTGACTAGGAGCGGTGCACACATAGTTGACACCTCCATAGCAGTCGAAGCAAAAATCGCCGCTCTTGTACGGAAAATGGAAGCTTTAGAGGGCAAAAATCCACCGCTACCGGTCAACCAAGTTTCTCAAACCATGTGTGCTAACTGTCAGCATCCTAGCCACATAGCGGAAGAATGTCCATTTCTCGTCGGGTCCCAAGGACACGAAAACGTTAGTGCGCTATATCAGAACCAGCGTCCCAGGAACGGACCTTTCTCACAGATGTACAATCTTGGTTGAAAGAATCATCTCAATTTCGCTTGGAATCAAGCACCTTTTCAAAACAACAATTCAAACCAGCCTTTCCAACAATTTCAAAATCCAAAATTTCAAAACCAGAAAATGGGATACTCCAACAACCAGCCCCAACAGCCGAATCAGCCCAACCCAACCTTTACACTCTCTGGGTTCATCCAAGACGGCAAGAGGGTGTCATCCATTGAAAAAGGGTTAGAAGCTTTGATTAAAACCTCTGCACAGACTACGTCTAGTCTGGTTACTTTTATGCAAACATCTAGGCAGTTGCATAGCGCTAACACACAAGCAATAGCCAGCCAGGAAATCTAAATCTGTCAACTAGCCGCTGCAGTAAATGAACCTGAAAAAGGAACATTCCCTTCCTTACCGGTGACAAATCTGAAAGAGCAGAGAAACAACAACGCTGATGTTGTTTAACAAAACAACTTTGAGAATATGAATGCCGTCACCATACTCAGATCAGGACGCACAATTGATAACAAGGTTGTCAAACCCAACGACTCATCCAAACGTGCGGTTGTCAGTTTACCGGCACGTGTCTCATCATCTGTTCCTTCTTTCGGTCCGTCTTCATCTTCATTGCCTTCTTCCTCTTCACCTTATTCTTCTTCTTCATTGTCAGCTGCACATCCTTCAAAGCAACCTGAGATATCGCCGCAAATCCGTCCCGCTGTTACAGCCAGAACACTCCCGCCTTCTATACCTGTTCCATCTGCAACTTCTTCGAACCAAGTGTTTGAGCCCAAGGCTCCCTATCCCAATAGGTTGAAATCAAAGAAGCCCTCTGTAAGTATCGAAAATGTGTTAGAAGTCTTCAAATGCTGTACAGTCAACATTCCGTTGTTGGACGCGGTCCAACAAGTCCCGGCGTATGCAAAATTCCGGAAGGATTTGTGCACGTAAAAACGATGCACGAATGTGCCCAAAACAGTTTTCTTGGCCGCCACTCTAAGCAATGTCTTGTCTAAATCTATTCTGGTAAAATATAAGGACCCTGACTGTCCTACTATTTCTTGCACTATCGGAGACAAGCAAATCAACCGTGCCTTGTTAGACTTAGGGGCAAGCGTGAAACTTCTCCCTTACTCAGTGTAACGTTTTAAAAAAAATCTCTTAGGTTAATTGTCCGATAATCGTTAATATAACTTGTGTTTTCCGTAAAAACCAAGTTATAATTATTTTTCAACATAGACTTAATTATACCTATTTTCGCAATATAATTGCTAGTATATAGTATTTAATTAGTCACATATAAATTGCTAGTTTACTTAAATATTTTTCCTTAATTAATTATTTTAAATATTATTATAAGCTTTCATTTATACATTTAATTAGTGCTAATTACAAATGAGAATGGGTTAATTACACAAATATGGACCATGGCAACTTAATAACAAGTTTATAATATGTTCTCTTTTCTACAATTGTCTCAATGGTTCTAGAAAAGTCTAGGATTGGCTAGATAATAAAATAAAATAATTATGAATAAGTTAATATATGATATGATGGGGGGTTTCTTGACTTGGAATTTTCTACACACACACACACCCACTCACCCCTCTCCCTTTCATGTTCTGGCCGAGCCTAGGCCTGCTGCAGCTCCCCAATTCTCCACCTCATTTTCCATAAAAAATCCTCTCATTTTTCCATCCAAAATACTTACAAACTCTCACTAAATTTATAGTTAATCTTCACCCAATTTTCCTTGGCCCAAACTAGCTTGGATTTTAAAGCAAGAAACCATTTTTAGGAGGCTAAGTTGCGTGTTAGATATCAATTTTTTGAGGTATAAGTCTTAACCTTATGGTTGCTTTGTTAGCTAATTACTTGAATCTAAATTATTTAAGTATTAAATTGGTTCTAATTGCAAATTTGAAAATTTTAAGAGAAGGATTTAGGTTCAAATTATGGTTTTATCGCTTGATTATGGGTATAGTATGTAGTTTAATATCTTAAGACTTGAAAAATCTAAATTAGTTGTTAATTTGCAAATTGTTACATTCAAATTGTCTTAATTATATATTCTTGCAAACTAAATTCATGATTAATGTAAATAGGTGAGATTAAAAATTTAGTTAATAATTGTGTAGCCTAATTAAGATATTAAATGAACATTATGGCCACTAGATTTATTAAAACATCTAAATTTGAACTAAAATGGTAAATTGTTGTTTACTAGGTTCTTGGAATAAATCGATTTTAAGTAAGTTTGAGGTTGCGATGATCTATAAACTATTTCCTAAAATATTTAGTGTGTGGTGAATATGCGATTGGTACGATTGGGTTCTAGGCTTGATAGTTTTCATGTATAGCGAACCTAGTTGTGGTTTGTGGCGTTGTCGCGAGCGCGTTTTGTGCACTAAGTGTGTGCGCGTCCAGATAGTGCACGTTGGTCACCTTGTATCGTTGTGTCCGTGACCATTTATATATCTATCATTTTATTTTCTTGTGTGCGATTCTAGGATCGGATGCGGAGACGTTGGACGCGGCGCGGAAAGGCAAGGCCATGATTGGATAAGTTTGGCTGAGGCGTCCTGGTGAGTAGATGTACACATCTATGGGTGGGATCGTGCCGATGGCGCGAGGCGCTCGATAGTCAGGATTACTAGTAGTGCTTATATTTATATGCGTAGTCTCCTAGTCATTCATCTCATCTCATTGCATCATCTTATATATATATGATATTATCTCATAGGACACTTGCACCATTACCATTGGTCCATGCCGCACGTGCACTATTTTATGTGAACACACATGCCATTGGTAATTGCTATGTCATGAACACTATAGAGCTTGCTTAGAATCGGTATCTGTGCATTTGCATCATATATGATCTGTAGACTTGTACTTGTATATTCATTTCATTAAGATGGATACGTATGATTGTTAGTCATATATACATATCTCATTGTATCATGATTCATGCATAGTTTTTGGCCGTACTTCGCATGGTATATACTATCGTATCATAGACTTCCATCATCATCGACATGTTTACCTATTGTGATTCTTCTTGAGGATTTCAGTACTTATGAGATTTATGGATTTTGGGGAAAACCGCAAGAATTTTATAAACCTATTATCATTTAAAAAAATTGCGGTTTTCTCGTGATATGATGGGTGTGGCGTCCACCTTGAGTTTTCTCCGTTTTTGAGCTGTATCATATAACCGATTCGAGAAGGGGGATGCACCGTCTACGGGTACATGGTGGACCCGGTGCGATGCCTCGGGGCAAGAAGATCGCATAGATGGCGTTGAGCACGGCTGGGGAACACTACCGACCGGTTATTATTGACCCAGCGGATATCCGGAGGATACCGACATAGTCGTGAGATTTGATGATATGGGTCGATCCGGACTGACGGAGCCCGAGATATTGAGATATTGAGACATTAAGATATTGAGATATCGAGACATTGAGATATTGGGATATATATTGTGTCGATGCTTGACACGGATTTTCTGTTGATTTCATTGGTGATACTTCAATTTATTGCATAGAGGTTTTTTTAAAATAAGAATAAAGATTTTCTCATACCAGACTTGTTCAGGTTTCATGTTTGATTATGCATTCATGTTGCATTCATGCTAGTACATCGTATCATATCGATATGCGTAGGTTGAGACGCATTCGCGTGCATGCTTACGATAGCCTTATTAGATGTTACTTACTACTCACGAGTTGGCAACTCATCCCCGTTGTTCCACAGTATCTTGTAGGTTCGATCTGTCAGCGCAGTAGCGGCGGGTGTACTTCCTCTTTTTGCTTCATTGCATTGATTTGCAGCTTTGCTCATAGGTGGGTTGCGAGGATACTTTTGTTCCATCTTGTATTATTATTTGTATCTAGTATACTCCATCTACCCTTATATATTGGACTAGACGGTGAGACTCGTGAGACTTGTACTTGTGGTATTTGGTGTCGATGCTCACTTGAGCCGACGTGGTGTTTCTCATTTCTTGCTTTCAGATGCTTATTTCGCACTTTTGATATACATATTGCATGTGGTTGTGATTTCGCCATTGGCGAAGAGCTAGCTCCCGCTTGGGGATGCCTTTATTCATTACTTATATGTATTCTTGTTTTGTATCCGTTTGGGGCCAGTATTTATAAATGAGACTCTGCCGAAATTTTCAGGAAAATTTGATGTTTTAAAATGCTTTAATGTGACTTTATTTTAGTACATCTCCTTTATTTTAGTACATCTCCTTTTTAAGCTAAGTATTCCCTCACTCTCTTTCTTTAAATCGTTTAGATTTCTGGGCTTTGGCTACTTAGATTACATATGCCTCGAGACGTTTCGTAATTTAAGTGCAGTCACGTTCCGTACCTTCGGGTCGTGACAAAGTTGGTATTAGAGCGATAGGTTTTACCTTTCTGATTGTTGGATGACCCTTGGTAGATGGAGTATGTGACTTAAGCAGAGTGACGTAGCGTGTGTATGTTCCGCGGCATACTTACAATATGATACTCCGCCTAAGTGACCTTAGGATATATATTTTCTTGTACTTCCTTCCTTGATTCCATATATCCTCTTGTTTCGATCGTAATGTTCCTATCAATCTTGCTTCTTACTCCAGCCACTATGCTGCCGAAGATATCGAGGGCCAGAGGGTTGCCGCCGGGGATGAGATTAGAGCGGGCTTGCTTGAGATGAGGACTGACCAGGATGGTATGCCGACCCCTCAGGGACAGATTGGTCCGCCTTTCCAGGCCGGATAGCTAGGCTGGAGTCGAGTATTTAGGACTTATGACAGATGGTTGGATTGCTAGTTGAGGTTAGCTGAGTTCCAAGAGCCGATGATGTCCTTCCTACTGTAGGGACTGTGATTGTACCTACTGCTCACGCCACTGTTTCTATTGTTACCAAGACTAATTTCTTATCCTTGCAGGAGTTTTTGAGGCTGAAGCCTCTAGTTTTTACAGGAACAGATGCAGTGAAGGATCCGTAGACAATCCTTGACAGGATGGCTAGGATTTGTCGTTCACAGAGATGTACCGACGAGATATGGGTTGAGCTTGTGAGTTTTCGTTTAGAGGGTCTTGCTCAGACGTAGTGCGAGTCTGTCAAGAGAGGCTGAGCTGCAGGTCTACTTTCTATGACTTGGGATATGTTTACAGCTGTATTTCTTGCTCGTTTCCTTCCGGAGAGCGTTCGAAATGCCCGAGCTCGTAGTTTCGAGCCTTTGCGTAAGACTTCAGGGATGACGGTGTCCGAGTACAACATTCAGTTTACTCAGCTGTTCTGATATGCTCCTTACCTAGTGGACATTGAAGAGAAACGCATAAAGAGGTTTGTGCGGGGACTGGACATGCATTTATTTCTTGCCATCAGCGCCCAGTTTTTTGACTTTTATGCCGTTGCTATGGACACGGTCTTACTGTTGGAAGAGCGCATTTCTGAGACCTCGGTCGTTTCGGGACCGAAGCGGGTTTTTACTGGTATGCCAGCTCAGAGGCGGTTAGGTAGACGCCGTTGTGACAGGTATTCTTTCGGTGTTTTCTTCCGATGCGTATTTCTTTTTGGTGTCGTTTGAAATGGTATCCACATAATTTGTATCGAAGTTTAGCCGATAGTAGTCTTTGCTAAATCAGCCACTTGTTGTGATTTTTCCCGCAGGCTAGTCTTTTGGTCGCTCGATATGTTTTTCGTTCGTGTTTGTTTTGTTCGTATCGGAGATAAGGATTTTTCTATCAATTTGATTCTTCTCAATATGTTTGACTCAAAGTTTTTCTGGGCATGGATTGGTTAGCCATGTGTTATGCGTCCGTGGACTGCCGTGAGGAGGCAGTCAGATTTAGTTTTTCCGGGTGAGCCAGTTCTTGTTATTCGGGGAGACCGTAGCGTCGCTTTTCCCAGTTTGATTTCTTCTCTTTGCGCTAGTCAGCTTTTGAGAAAAGGATGTCAGGAATTCTCGGCATATGTTTGTGATGTTAGAGCCGCAGAGGTCCCGTTGGACCAGGTCCCGATTGTGAGGGAATTTCAAGATGTCTTCCATGACAAGTTGTTTGGTTTGTCGCCAGAGCGCGATATTGAGTTCTGCTTTGACTTGATTCCCGTACGGAGCTTTTTTCTATACCGCCATATCGGATGGACCCGGCGGAGCATAAAGAAATGAATGATCAGTTGCAAGATTTGTTGGATAAAGGGCTTATTCGTCCGAGTGCGTCACTTTAGGGAGCTCCTGTCCTGTTTCAAGAAGAAAGACGGCAGTTTGTGTTGGTGCATCGATTATCGTCAGTTGAATCGGGTTACTGTGTGGAACAAATATCCCTTACCTCATGTCGACGATTTATTTGATTAGCTCCACGGTGCGGGACATTTCTCGAAGTTTGACTTGCGATCAGGTTACCATCAGTTGCGGGTTCGGAAGGATGATAATCCAAAGACTGCTTTTCACACACATTGCGGGCGTTATGAGTCTTGGTGATGTCGTTCGAGCTCAGCTATGCCCCAGCAGCGTTTATGGATTTGATGAACCGTATATTCAGGCCGTTTCTTGATTGGTTATTATCATGTTCGTTGATGACATTTTAGTACACTTTTGGTGCCGAGGGGAGCCTGGGTAGCATTTGAGTATTTTGTTGCAAACTTTGAGGGAACACCAGCTATTCGCAAAATTATCTAAGTGTGTTTTCTGGTTAGATAGTGTTGACTTCTTGAGTCACGTAGTTACGATAGATGGTAAGTATAGAACCGAAGAAGATCGAGGCCGTTTAACAATGGCCCGGACCTGTATCAGCGACAGAGGTTCGCAGCAACTTGGGTTGGATGGATATCATCGACATTTCGTACGGGAATTTTCTCATATAGCTGCAACATTGACTGGGTTGACCCGGAAGGAAGTTCCTTTTCTTTGGACCAAGTCATGCTAGTAGAGCTTTCAGCAGTTAAAAACTCGTTTGACTACGGCGCCAATATTATTTTTGCCTTTAGGAGTAGGCGGTTTTGTTGGTTATTGCGATACTTCTCGTCAGTTGGAGAAGTGCGAGCAGAACTATTCCATGCATGACTTAGAGATGGCTGCGGTGATTTTTACACTTTAGATCTGGAGACACTACAACTTTCAGCTGCAAGATTTGAATTTGAGAGCGCCGATGGATGGAGCTAGTGAAAGACTATGACTGCGAGATTCTTTATCGTCCGGACAAGGCGAATGTTGTGGCAGATGCTTCGAGTCGGAGGCCCGGAGGTAGCTTTTCTTGTTTGATCATAGTTCAGAGATAGTCAACGACAGATTAGCAGATTCTTTGTGACAGCCGAGTACAGTTCGAGTTTACGTCGACCGGGGAACAACTTGTCCGTGTCCGTGCACATCCATAGTTATTTGATCATATCCGTGAGGCATAGTCCGATGACGTTTGATTGTCAGAGATCACGGGGCAGGTTCGACAGGGCAGAGATTCAGAGTTCGTGATTGATGATCAGGGAATACTACGATTTGGGACCCGATTATGTGTGCCAGATTCCGAAGGACCGAGACACGAGATTTTAGAGGAGGCATACCATTCGACATATAGTGTTCATCCGGGTTCCACCAAGATGTATTATGATTCGAGAGAAGTCTACTAGTGTGAAGGGATGAAGAGAGATGTCACAGATTTTGTTTCGGGATGCTGACTTGTCAGTAAGTCAAGGCTGAGCATCAGAGGCCCGCAGGAGAGTTACAACCTTTGCCCATTCTGGAGTGGAAATGGGAGCAGGTCTCTATGGATTTTATCGTGGGTCTACTTAAGACCATTCGAGGATATGATTCTATTTGGGTGATCGTAGATCGATTGAGGGAAGTAGCTCACTTCTGCCAGTAAAGACCATTTTCGGATTCGTTCAGTATGCTCAGATATATGTTGATGAGATTGTGCGACTACATGGCATTCCGACTTGTGTTATGTCCAAAGAGGTACCCGGTTCACTAGCCGACTATTGTAGAAACTTTAAGAGATTTTGGACACCCGATTGAGTTTCAGTGCAGCTTCTATCCGTAGACCGTTGGTCAATTAGAGCGGACCATTCAGATTCTTGAGGACATGCTCCGAGCTTGCGTTCTAGTTTTCGGTGGCAGTTGGGATCGCCACTTGACTTTGATAGAGTTTTTCTATAATAACAGCTTCCAGGAGACGATTTAGATGGCACCCTTCGAGGCGTGATTTGGGAGGAGATGCCGATCGCCCGTTTGTTGGACAGAGCTCAGTGAGAGCAGTATTTTGGAGCCGCAGATTGTGCAGGAGACGACCGAAAAGATTCAGTTGATTCGGGATAGGATGAGAACGGCCAAGAGCAGACAGAAATCTATTGCTGATAGACGTCGTCGCAGACTTGAATTCGCTAAAGGTGATCATGTTTTCTTGAGGGTTTCTCCTATAAGGGGTATGTTGAGATTCAGAAAGGAAGGAAGGCTTAGTTCCAGATATGTGGGTTCTTTCGAGATTCTCGAGCGTATCGGCATGGTTGCTTATCGTTTGGCTCTTCCGCCCAGCTTCCCATATGTTCACCCTGTGTTTCATGTATTGATACTTCGCAAGTACCTTCATGACCCCTCTCACGCGATACAGCATCAGACGATCCAGCTGGAGCGCAATCCTTCTTTCACCGAGCAGCTGATAGTCATTCTATATCGGCAGGTAAAGAAACCGAGGTCCGAGGACATACCGACAGTAATGGTTCTTTGGCGTGGCCTGAGCGGCGAAAAAGATCGCGTGGGAAGCCGATGACGAGATTCGGAAGAAATTTCCCCATCTTTTTGAAGGGCACGCGTAGATAGATTTTAAATTCGGTGATCGAATTTCTTTAAGGGGGAAGATTGTAACGTTTTAAAAAAATCGTTTAGGTTAATTTTCCGATAATCGGTAATATAACTTGTGTTTTCCGTAAAACCCAAGATATAATTATTTTTCAACATAGACTTAATTATACCTATTTTAGCTATGTAATTTCTAGTATATAGTATTTAATTAGTCACTTATAAATTGCTAGTTTACTTAAATATTTTTCCTTAATTAATTATTTTAAATATTATTATAAGCTTTCACTTATAAATTTAATTAGTGCTAATTACAAATGAGAATGGGTTAATTACACAAATATGAACCATGAAAACTTAATAACAAGTTTATAATATGTTCTCTTTTCTACAATTGTCTCAATGGTTCTAGAAAAGTCTAGGATTGGCTAGATAATAAAATAAAATAATTATGAATAAATTAATATATGATTGTAAGTCCACGTTGCTCACCCCGGTTCTTACGGGGAGGCGGAAACGGTAAAAAACGATTTTTTGACACAAAGCAACATGGACTAAAAGGAGGATCTTTGCTAAACAAAAACTAGCAAACTATATGAGGTTCTATCTGCTATGTCATAGAGATTATACCTCACGATACCGGTCCTTCGGGTCTTCTCTCCGCTATCTTGCTCGTCCATCCAAGCTCCGAGGATCGATCCGGATCTTGGTCACCTCTACGGCCTCCTTGAGTCGAAGACGATCCACCCGAGAGTTTGTGTTCCGAGCTCCACCTCAAGTCGAGGTAACTAGGGCAACAAGGTTGCCAGGTTTGATGTCCTAGGTTGTGTAGAGGAAGTAGATGGATGTTTTTGTCAATTTGCTTCCTTATTTTCTCAACACTTGAGATCAAAGTAAGAATCAAGAGGAGGAAGGAGAAGGAGCAACCATGGAGCTTTTTCTTTCATGAGAGAGAATGAGAAGGAAATTATGAACAAAAGAAAATGAACCATGGAAATAATAATGCAAAAACATCATGATTACTAATCTTTTCATGATAAAGTAGATGGCTACCTTGACTTGACCATTTTCATCACAAAAATAAAATGAAAACCAAAGAATACTCTAGACCTCTCATGAAGATCCTAGTCAACTTTGGTCAAACGGTCAACAAAGTCAAGTATGGTCAAATGGTCAAAGCAATTAGCCATAACATAATTATCACTAAAAATATTAGTAAATAATGTCCCCGGCTCATAATGGTTTTAACCGAATCAACTGTCAAAACCCTAATGAGCCCGCCTCATAAAGGTTTTGACCGAATCAACTGTCAAAAACCCTAATGAGGTACCACCTTCTTCTTCGCTCCTCGCAACTGTGCATATACACTCGCATCCGCATTCCGTAGAATGCGAATGCACAGAAGACAAAATAAATCCATCCATACAATACTAGGATCCGGCTTAAACCAAACCCCACTAGTATTGTCTGCCCGAATAGCATACGCACACAAGTGCACGTAAGTGATCGTAGCCCTGCCGTAAAACCATACGGCCTCTACACGTTTCGCTCAGTGCAGGGAAACTCTCTGTGTGGGACTCTAAAGACTCGACACTACGCTGGCAGTGGGTTTAACCATAGACCGCAAGTGGCACTAGCTGTATGTAACGGTCCCCAGGTAGATGTCGATAAGAAGGCCGATGAGGTAAACCCATCCGAAATCCTACTGAGCCTGAATGTGACAATCTCCGTACAGTCCGGTCCGTTCGTCTGAGAATATCGCATGGCGGGCCTAGGGGGGTGGTAAACGTCAGTCCCCTAATAGCGGTATAAGTCATGTCGGAGTGTAGCCTAGAACACCCTGAGATAACACTAGAAACCTACCAGTATATCTCGCTTGCCCTGGCCAGGGACGACTATGTGTAATGGCTCTCCTAGACACAGCGCGATATCAACCCCCAATACCGGGAGAGACGAATCCTGTCTAACCGTCACTGCCTCCAAGTGCTTCGGGACTGCAGCCAACTACTACTTGTTTGCACAACTCCTTTGAGCCGTGGTGGGGTAGTAATCAAAGAACAGTGGGAACACACTCGAGGCGAAGTGACAGTGTCAAGTCAGCGGACTAAGCTGTACTCATGTCACCTGGGAACTGATAACTGATGATAGGTATAATACCAACCAACAGTTCCCGACGAGTCCTGTCCAGTGTACCCGTAACCTAACGAGCACCCGCATACTATCTCAAGTACGACGTACAGACAGCTGTGGGACAGACCATCTCCCCTGCTGGGATGAGAAGCGCATACGCTAGTCTACTCCGGAGTATCGATGCCCCGTCTCGATAATCCAACGACTAGGGACCTGTATAAGGATGTGGTTATAGATTACCCAGCCCCCACAAGTGTGACTGCCATCACAACGCTGATAATCAAGCAAAGATTCTAAGGGCTCTACTAATATGTATAAGCGATATGCTAAAAGAAACACATGCACATATTAAAGTAGAAACAAACCAAGTAGCATACTACCATTTTGAGCAAGATTGTCTATACAACTGTGAATATCCCAAGCTTCCATCAAGTAATATACAAACTAGTATGATACAGTAATGGCCTCTAGGGCATATACACTAACAATGATATGATGGGGGGTTTCTCGACTTAGAATTTTCTACACACACACACACTCACCTCTCTCCCTCTCATGTTCTGGCCAAGCATAGGCCTGCTGCAGCTCCCCAATTCTTCACCTCATTTCTATCAAAAATTCTCTCATTTTTCCATAAAAAATGCTTACAAACTCTCACTAAATTTATATTTAATCTTCACCCAATTTTCCATAGCCTAAAATAGCTTGGATCATGAAGCAATAAACCATTTTTGGGAGGCCAAGTTGTATGTTAGATCTCAAATTTTTTGAGGTATAAGTCCTAACCTTATGGTTTCTTTGTTAGCTAATTACTTGAATATAAATTATTTAAGTATTAAATTGGTTCTAATTTCAAGTTTGAAAATTTCAAGAGAAGGATTTAGGTTCAAGTTAGGGTTTTATCACTTGATTATGGTTATAATGTGTAGTTTAACATCTTAAGACATGAAAAATCTAAACTAGTTGTTAATTTGCAAATTGTTACTTTCAAATTGTCTTAATTATATATTCTTGCAAACTAAATTCATGATTAATGTAAATAGGTGAGATTAAAAATTTAGTTAATAATTGTGTAGCCTAATTAAGATATTAAATGAACATTGTGGCCACTAGATTTGTTAAAACATCTAAATTTGAACTAAAATGGTAAATTGCTGCTTACTAGGTTTTTGGAATAAATCGATTTTAAGTAAGTTTGAGGTTGCGATGATCTATAAACTATTTCCTAAAATATTAAGTCTGTGGTGAATACGCGATTGGTACGATTGGGTTCTAGGATTTGTAGTTTTCAAGTATAGCGACCCTAGTTGTGGTTTGTGGTATTGTCGCGAGCGCGTTTTGTGTACCAAGTGCGTGCGCGTCTAGATAGTGCGCGTTGGTCGCCTTGTATCGTTATGTCCGCGACCATTTATATATCTATCCTCTTATTTTCTTGTGTACGATTCTAGGATCGGGTGCAGAGGCATTGGACGCGGAGCGGAAAGGCAAGGCTATGATTCGATCAGTTTGGTCGGGCGTTCCGGTGAGTAGATGTACACATTTATGGGGGGGATCGTCTCGATGGCGCGAGGCGCCCGATAGTCAGGATTACTAGTAGTGCTTATATTTATATGCGTAGTCTCCTAGTCATTTATCTCATTGCATTGCATCATCTTTTATATATATATATGATGTTATCTCATAGGACACTTGCACCATTACCATTGGTCCATGCCGCACGTGCACTATTTTATGTGAACACACACGGCATTGGTAATTGCTATGTCATGAACACTATAGAGCTTGCTTAGAATCGGTATCTGTGCATTTGCATCATATATGATCTGTAGACTTGTACTTGTATATTCATTTCATTAAGATGGATACGTATGATTGTTAGTCATATATACATACCTCATTGCATCATAATTCATGCATAGTTTCTGGCCGTACTTCGCTTGGTATATACTATCATATCATAGACTTCCATTATCATCGACATGTTTACCTATTGTGATTCTTCTTGAGGATTTCAGTACTTATGAGATTTATGGATTTTTGGGAAAACCGCAAGAATTTTATAAACCTATTATCATTTTAAAAAGAGAAATTGCGTTTTTCTCGTGATATGATGGGTATGGCATCCACCATGAGTTTTCTCAGTTCTTGAGCTGTATCATATACCCGATTCGAGGAGGGGGATGCACCTTCTGCGGGTACATGGTGGACCCGGTGCGGTACCTCTGGGAAAGAAGATCGCATAGATGGCGTTGAGCCCGGCAGGGGAGCACTACCGAACGGTTATTATTGACGCAGCGGATATCCGGAGGATACAGACGTAGTCGTGAGATTTGATGATATGGGTCGATCCGGACTGAGATTGCCCGAGATATTGAGATATTGAGATACTGAGATATTGAGATATTGAGACATTGAGATATAGAGATATTGAGACATTGGGATATTGGGATATATATATTGTGTCGATGCTTGACACGGATTTTTTGTTGATTTCATTAGTGATACTTCAGTTTATTGCACAGAGGTTTTTCTAAGATAAGAATAAAGATTTTCTCATACCAGACTTGTTCAGGTTTCGTGTTTAATTATGCATTCATGCTAGTACATCATATCATATCGATATGCTTAGGTTGAGACGCATTCACGTGCATGCTTACGATAGCCTTATTAGATGTTACTTACTCCTCATGAGTTGGCAACCCACCTCCGTTGTACCACAGTATCATGCAGGTTCGACCCGTCAGCACAGTAGCGGCGGGCGTACTTCATCTTTTTGCTTCATTTCATTGATTTGCAGCTTTACTCATAGGTCGGTTGCGAGAATACTTTTGCTCCATCTTATATTATTATTTGTATCTAGTATACTCCATCTACCCTTGTATATTGGACTAGACGGTGAGACTCATGAGACTTGTACTTGTGGTATTTGGTGTCGATGCTCACTTAAGCCGACATGATGTTTCTCATTTCTTACTTTCAGATGCTTATTTCTCACTTTTGATATGCGTATCGCATGTGGTTGTGATTCTGCCATTGGCGAAGGGCTAGCTCCCGCTTGGGGATTCCTTTATTCATTACTTATATGTATTCTTGTTTTGTACCCGTTTGGGGCCAGTATTTACGAATGAGACTCTGCCGAAATTTTCAGGAAAATTTGATGTTTTAAATTTCTTTAATGTGACTTTATTTTACTACATCTCCTTTTTAAGCTAAATTTTCCTTCACTCTATTTCTTTAAATGGTTTAGATTTTTGGGCTTTGGCTTACTTAGATTACGTACACCTTGAGACGTTTCGTAATTTAAGTGCCAGTCATGTTCCGTACCTTCGGGTCATGACACTCAGTTTATGAACAACTGAGATTGAGAGAACTTAAGCCGACCAAAGTGACTCTACAATTGGCAGATCGATCAACGAAGGTACCGAAGGGAGAAATCGATGATGTTCTGATCAAGGTTCGGGAATTCATATTCCCCGTAGATTTCATCGTATTGGAGACTGAACCCATCGCCAATCCCAACGGTTAGATTCCAGTCATACTCGGGCGGCCTTTCCTAGCCACGTCCAACGCGTTGATCAATTGTCATAACGGATCCATGAAACTCTTATTTGGAAACATGAAGATTGACCTCAACATCTTCACGTTAGGAAACCAAGCGAGCAAGAGACACGACGACACATTTGAGGTCAACGTTGTACATGATATGTCTGAGGAGGGGACATTTGACTTTAAAAATGAGTGTCTTGATGAAACGTTTGAAGAACTGTTTTCTGTGGAGTTTCTTTTCCTTGAGAAGCTAAGTCCTAAACAGGCTTCCTACGCACATTGGGGGCCCAAATTTGAACCACTTCATAACGAACCGGCCCCAAAAGTGCGACCATCTGTGGAGGAGCCATCCAAACTTGACCTCAAAGTTCTTCCTGACCACCTCAAGTATGCATACTTAGGCAATAATGAAACGCTTCCGGTTATAATCGCAACCGACCTTGCGCCCGAGCAAGAATTGGCCTTCATGAACGTTCTAAGAAAGAACATGGAAGCAATTGGTTGGTCAATGGCTGATATCAAAGGAATCAACCTTACTATATGTCAGCACAAAATCCACATGACTGATGATTCCAAACCCTTCAAAAATCCTCAACGCCGGCTTATCCCATTAATGACAGAAGCGGTGCGGAATGAAATGCTAAATTATCTTGACAATGGGATCATTTATCCCATATCTGATAGAAAATGGGTAAGCCCCATTCACGTTGTACCAAAAAAATCGGGTATCACTATAATCATGAATGAAGCAAACGAGCTAGTCCCAACCCGCACACAGACGGGTTGGAGAGTCTGTGATGATTATAGAAAGCTCAATGCAGCAACTCGCAAGGATCATTTTCCGCTTCCCTTCATTGATCAAATGCTTGAACGACTAGCCGGACATGCCTACTATTGTTTCATAAATGGATATTCCGGCTACAATCAAATCCCGATCGATCCAGAGGATCAGGACAAAATGACCTTCACTTGTCCTTTTTGTACATTCGCCTACCGTCGCATGCCCTTTGGGTTGTGCAATGCACCTGCAACATTTCAGCGGTGCATGATGAGCATCTTTTCTGACATGGTAGAGCGATTCTTGGAAGTGTTCATGGATGATTTCTCCGTCTTTGTAGATTCATTTTCTGAGTGTTTGAGGCATCTTGAATTGGTCATGATACGATGTAAAGAAAAACACCTCACACTCAATTGGGAGAAGTGTCATTTCATGGTAAAAAATAGTATTGTGTTAGACCATATCATTTTTGAAAATGGAATCAAAGTCGATAAAGCAAAAATCGACGTCATTTCAAGCTTCCCACCTCCACGGACTGTCCATGACATCAGGGCATTCTTAGGCCACGCTGGTTTTTACAGGCGTTTCATCAAGGATTTTAGCAAACTGGCTAGGCCCTTGACTTCTTTGCTGGCTAAGAATATTCCCTTTGATTTCAATTCTGAGTGCCTTACTGCGTTCAAGCTTCTGAAATCGGAGCTCACATTCGCTCCGATCTTAAGTTCACCAGACTGGAACGAACCTTTCAAGCTAATGTGCGATGGTTCTGACTTTGCGATAGGTGCAGTCTTAGGACAACGATTTGAAAAGAAGCCGCATATTATCCACTACGCGAGCAGGACATTGAATGACGCACAACTGAATTACACCACCACCAAAAAGGAATTCTTAGCTGTTGTGTATGCATTTGAAAAATTCCGTCCTTACTTGATCGGGACCCACGCCACGATTTACACTGATCATTCTTCACTTAGGCACCTCTTTGCAAAAAAAGGATGCCAAAACCAGATTGATACGTTGGATTCTCCTTCTTCAAGAATTTGACTTGACCATCAAGGATAAGAAGGGAACCGACAATGTTGTTGCTGATCATTTGTCTTGCTTAACAAATGCACCAATTGAGGAAATTCCAATCAATGAGAAGTTCCCAGATGAACAACTTCTCTCCATATCAGTCGAACCCTGGTTCATTGATATCGCGAACTTTCTAGTCATCGGAGAAACACATTCTTTTTGGTCGAACCAGGACAAGTCAAAATTTTTCTTCCAAGTCAAATTCTTTTATTGGGATGAACCATACATGTTTAAGTACTGTCCTGATCAGATTATTAGAAGGTGCATCTCTAACTCTGAAACGAGAAGTGTTCTGTCTTTCTGTTATGATTAAGCTTGTGGGGGCCATTTTGGACCCAAGAGGACGACTGAAAATGTTTTGCAAAAGCGGCTTCTACTGGCCGACGCTCTTCAAGGATACTTTCGAATATAGCAAAGCTTGTAGCCGATGTCAACATATAGGAAAGATTAGAAAACGGAATCAGATGCCCTACAATCCATTCTGATTGTAGAGATTTTTGACTTCCGGGGTATCGATTTCATGGGGCCATTCCCAAACTCTTTTGGGAATTTGTACATTTTGTTGGCTGTAGACTATGTGTCCAAATGGGTGGAGGTTGTCTTATGTCAAACCAACAATAACATAGTTGTCGTAAAATTCTTAAAGGAGAACATCTTTTCTCGGTTCGGTATACCACGCACCATCATCAGTGATAATGGAACGCATTTTTGCAACCGATCTTTCGAATCACTGATGAAGAAATACTTCATTAGCCACAAATTGTCAATGCCCTACCATCCTCAAACTTGCGGTCAGGTCGAAGTCTCCAATAGACAGATTAAACAGATTCTGGAAAAGACAGTCGGCCAAAACTGGTTGAAGTTGAATGACGCGTTTTGGGCGTTTCACACCGCCTTCAAAACAAATTTAGGTATGTCTCCATACTGTCTTATCTTCGGGAAAGCATGTCATCTGCCTGTTGAATTGGAACACCGCACATTCTGGGCAATTAAACAGCTCAATGCCGACCTAGAAAAGGCCGGTAAGGAACGAAGACTTCAATTAAACGAGCTCGATGAGATACTCAATGACGCGTATGAGAATGCCAAGCTGTACAAGGAAAAAACGAAAGTTTTTCACGACAATGCGATTCTCCGAAAGACATTCACTGTGGGTCAGAAGGTTCTGCTTTACGACTCCAGACTTCTTCTGTTCCCTGGGAAATTGAAGTCACGTTGGACAGGTCCGTTTCTTGTGCGCACCGTCTTTCCGTACGGTGCATCCAACCTTGAAAATTAGCACTCTGGCAATACTTTCAAAGTCAATGTCCAACATCTGAAACCATTCTTAGAATTGCCTGCAGAAACAGGGGAGCTCGTGTTTTTACATGAGCCACATTATCTTGATTAAATCACATCCCTAAATCTTGTATATACAAATTTTGCCTCTTTTTGTAATTATTGTTTATTATTTTGACCCCTCAACAATTTTGACTCTCGTTGTACAGCATGATAGTGAGGACATTGTCAAGTTTAAGTTTGAGGGTATGCTCGGTAAGCATTTCTATCTTCTGCATTGATTTGTATATTCTGCATTTGCATGAAAGTTAAAAAAAACCATAAAAATTGAAAATTTCTCAAAAATATAAATACTTTGTTGTCATATTAGCTAGCAGGGAAACTTAGAATCGAAGTCTGACGGTTCGGTTGATAAAATAGAAACAACTAAATATTTTTTCAGAGATTGAAAACCCGAAAGATAACCCTCCTTTGAGTTTAACCATAGCTAATATACGTCTTTTATATCACTCTACACGTGTCATGAGTTTTTGAGAACTAGATGAAATGTCTGACATGTCTCAAATTTTTAAAAAATGGATAAACATCTTTAGGATCAAACATATTTGTTCTGAATTAAGAATATCAAGAATAGTTCACAAGATGATGTAGATATGAAGAATATTATTGAGATTTTAATAGAAGCTAAAAGTCTGAAAAATAACCCATCTGAAATCTTGTTGGAGTGATTACACACCTTATCCAAATGAACACGTCTTCGGGATTAAAAAGAAAAAAACTGGCAATATCTCCGTTCGCACTATTTTCAGAATAAGTAAAAATGCAACAAAATGAGTTTTTTGTTTCATGGTCTTGGCAACTTGGGCATTTAAGTCTTACGAGTGTCTTCACGCCTAATGCCCTAAAACCATCTGGTTTGGGAGTCATTGATCCAAAACTCGCTAAGTCTCCAATCGCCAAATAAAACAAGCTAAGCAAGTGTTCTTTCCAAGTTAAAAGTCCTCATGGTTCTTTGTGGCAGAATAATCTTGGCAGAGACAAGTTTTTTATTATAAACAAAATTTTTCTTAGCGGAGATATGAAGGTTTAAATTATGATACGTTTCGCACGATCACGAAAGGTGTGTATGAACAAAAACAGGTGAAGGGTAGGAGTGAAAAATAAGACTTAGTTCTCTGTTAAATGTGATAGAAATTCTGACTTAAAACATAACTGGAGAACGAAACTTGAGAAAATCTTAAGTCTTTTCAAACTCGTATGATCCTTTAGAAGTTTGTCCTGGTCCGTATTTATGACATAATGGCCAATGACACTATTCGCACAATCACGTAAAGACGTGTATGAGCATATGTTAAATAAAAAGCGAGGAGTGAAAAATAAGGGGACGTTTCTGACTAGGGTAATAGAACATCTAATTTTGATACCTAACTTTAAGATTAGAATCAGCTATTTTCTTACGAAACTAACTTGACGGGATTTTGTGGGTGCAATCCGCTGAAAACCCTCAGGAGACAACACTCCTCCTACTAGAGACACCTAGAGATTTAACGGCTTGTTCTATAAGCTCAGTGCAATCGCGTTCCCTGTGAAAGTGAGGTTAGGATTTTGTTTTGCTTGGGACGAGCAAAAGATAAGTTTGGGGGTATTTGTTCATCACAAACAACTACATTTTTATACCACTCATTCATTATCATTTTTGTGGTATATCGGTATTATTAACCCGTGTCTGCTCAGTAAATACAGATGACAGGTATTCATGACAAAATACTGTAAAACATACTCAAATTCACGGATATGACATTTGCGAGCCGACACTGCAATCCGAATAGAAGACCGATCGATATCCAAACAGTTCTTTTGCGACGATAAGTGTACACAATTTTGGTCCAACACATTACAAGTGTCCACATGCCTTTTGGTGGCCTAGGTGGGGTTGCCTATGGCTCAAGTGGGCACATGAGCATTAAATGAAATGAAAAGGTGTGATGTGATTTGGAGTTAGTTTTCCCTCCAAGACTACTGAGGATAACCCAAGCCGATATGAAGAAATCAAACAATACCAGTGGACTTTTTGAGTGCACTCGAGTTCACCACACCAAGACAGGCTCCACCCCTAAAAAATAAACCGGCGACATCCTTCAAATTCCTGGCGCCGCCGGCCCCACCAAGGTCAATTCACTTCGTATTTCATATGGTCACTCAATGCTGTCCCATCATCCTGTTTTTATTATTTGTTTATCTTTATTTTGAGCCTATAAATACCATATCAATGGGCAAGCTAGGATATACTTGGTGAGAGGAAACTTTGTATACATTGTAACTAATTGATTTTGTAGCTATTAGTTTGAGTTTTTTGCCTTCCTCTGGTCTTGCAACTTCTTTCTTGAACTTGCAAGATTAGATTTTGGTATTTGAATTCATTTTGCTTGTACTTGGAACCACTGCAATCAAAGCTTCATTTATTTCAAGTTGATTCTTGTATCTTTTCTCTTTTGCAATTTCTTTATATTTATTAAGTTGTGATCTTATTTTATGATGTGTGAGTAGTTTTGTGCTTGGGATATGGTGAGATAGGTTGTGGAATGGCTAACTTTCTAACCCGTCCTTCTTGATTCTTGCATTTTGCACTTCTTTTTTTAATATATGTAATTTTATTATGTTTTGCTTGATAGGATATATTGTTTTGAATGGTTGTAAATCAGCCTTTAACATATATCCTATTTCTTCTTTATATTTTAACGTTGTTATATTAAGAATCGAAGTTGAAAGGAATATGAAATTTAGCCAAGTGTCAGAAACTAGCTAGATAGAACATATAGCCATACAAGCATATGTTCTATTCTTGCTAACTTCACATAACTCATTTCATGCTCATTTCATTCTAAAACCTTAAATTTTTAGTTTTTTTAACCTAATTTTGATATCGTATCCTAAACTGACACTTGTTATCGGGATAGATGCGGCATGCTTTCTTCAGTCAATTAAAAATTAAAAATGGACCTTGAATCAAGATTGAGAGTTAGGGTAAAGCCGTATTTCAATTTCCTAAATCTTAACCTAAGTTTTCCTTAATTATCACTTTATCCCTCATTATTTCATTTTGTAAAAACGTGACAATTGCAACTTCAAATCATTGTTTTCTAACTTAAAATGATGTCGTGATATCCACTCCCTGTGGATCGACCCATACTTGCCGGCTTGCATCAACGCACCGTGCACTTGCGGTATATTTATAACTCGAGACTCACGTCGTGCACTATTTTCATTAAGAAACCGAGATATCCTACATTGACAAAATCCTTTCAAAAGCACGACACCGTGAGTTTCCATCAATCACGACCGTGGAATCCGTATTTTTCATTACTGGCTGAATTTAAAACACGAACCTCCTAGTATATCCAATATTTTATATGTTGACTTCTGCTACATGGTTCTATGATGTGATCATATAACTGCGTGAGACGAATGCTATATATATGATATATATAATAAATGTTGCTTATGTTTTGCACCCGCGCTAGTCCAGCCCCCGCTCTGCCGTTAGTTAAGTAACTTAACGGTGCATGACGGGGCCCCGTGGCAAATACGGATGACATAAGCGTACATTCTATTTTCATTTCTTTTCTGTGATGTTTAGGGAAGCATAAATGATGGGACTTCATTAATGAGATTAATGGAAAGAAAAGAAACCTAAAAATTTTGTAGAATCAAAAGTTTCAAAAAGGTAGCTCTAGTTCTTGCTATGCATAGTGGTATTCCTTGGTAAATATCCAGCACTTCATTCGATGAGGAAAGAGCCGAGATCCCTTCACCGGGAATGGCCTCTTTAGCAAAACTAGCAAATGCTACAACCTACTCGAGTTTTGTTTTTGATAGCTTCCCTAGTTCTTGCTTTGCATAGTGGTATTCCTTGATGAATATCCATCACCTCATTCGATGAGGAAAGAGTCGAGATCTCTTTACTGGGAGTGACCTCTTTAGCAAAACTAGCAAATGCTACAAAAACCCACTACTTTTCAAAATCACTAGATTCTACAACAATATCAAGTTCATTACGTTAAACGTTTTCTTCAAAACCAGTCGTAGCCCTCCATCATTTCAGATAAGTGCTATTTAGTATTCGTGCTGCGTTTGTTGACCATAGCCAAGGCACAGTCTACGGTAGCTGATTAGTGCTTATCTGCCGTATATGATGCGATTGGATTAGGGTGTCGTACGGCTTTGTTAACCTTAGCCAAGGATCTTACGGGTGGGTTTAATTCAATCAAGAAATGACGTGTTGAACTTGGCTAGCGCTTATGATTTGTTGACCATAGCTAAGGTCATAAGTCGCTAGGGGTAAAAACAGATATTGGGTATTTCAAGTGTTAAAATTTGCAATGAGATTGCATACCTTTTATGAGATAGTTGGATCTCGATACCCACTGCGAGTAAGTGTTACTCCTGGAAGAGTTTTCTACTTTACAATTAGCTAATTCAATAGGTGTCTAAGAAAGATGTTAATGGGGTTATGCCCCTGCGGAAACGAAGTTATTTAATTAGTTCCATGCGAAAGCATGAGGAGACTCTCTCGGAGTACCAATACCTTCCTGGCTGACCGATTGGCAAACTTGTAGGGTTTAATTAATCCCAGCTAATCTTACTTTTTATGGTTTGAAAGAACATTTGATAAAAACAGTGGGAGTCATCCTGATTAGATAAGATAATAACCAATCTAATCTTGCAAAGAGCGCATGCTAAAACGTTTTCCTTCTCTCTCTTCAGGTAGAGACTAATGACATGCCTTAATCAAGATAATAATATGGATGTATTGACCGAACCCGCTTATTATACTGAGCTGGGGAATGTTGGTTCTACTCTATCTTATGACTGTCATAAGTCTGAACAAGAAAAGGGGGAATATTATGATTCCCACGCAACCCGAACGAAGAATAAGCATGTTGATGCATCGTCTTCGGGTGTGTTCGTAACCGAGAACTATTTCTCAGTATGTTCTATGTCCTGGGTATTGGATACCGTATCAGGATCCTACGAATGTAATTTGTTACATGGGCTAAAGAGAGGTAGAGAACTGGGAAAGGGTGATATGTCTCTAAAAGTAGGGAATGAAGCAATTGTTGCGACCAAAGTAGTTGGCGAATATCACCTTGTATTGGTAATACAATGATTCTGAACGACAGTTATTACGTACCAAACATGATGTGCAATATTATATCAGTTTCTTTATTACATAAAGAAGGATATAACTTTGTATTGGAGGATAATGTTATGAACATTTTCCTAAATCAAGTGTTGATTGGGTTTGGTACGTTATATTATGGTATATACGTTCTAAATCAAACTACAGTTCTAAACGTCCAAAACACACACAAGAGGAAAAGTTCAGAAATGAACGAAGCCTACTTGTGGTATTGTAGACCAGGTCATATGAATGCGACAAGACTAGCTAAGTTGCATAAATATGGATATTTGAATCAGTTTGAATTTACATCTTATGAAACTTGCCAGTCATGTCTCAAAGGCAAAATGACCAAAACTCCGTTTACTGGACACGGAGAAAGAGCTACGGAACTCTTGGGACTGATACATAGTGATATATGTGGTCCTATGTCTACACATGCCAGGAATGGTTCCTCGTACTTCATTACATTCACCGATGATCTCTCAAGATTCGGACATGTGTTCTTGTTGAAACACAAATATGAAGATTTTGAGAAATTCAAGGAATATAAGTACGAAGTAGAAAACTAAATGGGTAAAAGTATTAAAATCCTTCGATCTGATCGGGGAGGAGAATACTTAAGCACGGACTTCCGAGACTATTTAAAAGAGAATGGGATTCTCTCTCAGCTTACTCCTCCTTATACAACACAGCAAAATGGAGTATCGGAGCGGAGAAATCGCACCCTACTGGACATGGTGCGCTCTATGATGAGTATTGCTGTGTTACCTATTTCTTTTTGGATTTATGCACTTGAGACAACTGCATCCTATTGAATAGGGTTCGGAAAAAATCCGTGCCTACCACTCCATATGAGATATGGAATGTGAAGAGACCATCTCATAAACGAGTTAAGATATGCGGTTGTCCGGCCTATGTTAAAAAGCAAAATCCGGACAAGCTCGAGGCAAGGTCTGTTTTGTGCAAGTTTGTGGGATATCCAAAGGATTTATATGGATATATCTTCTACCATACCGAAGAACAAAAAGTGTGTGTTTCTCAACATGCCACCTTTTTAGAAAAGGAATTTCTTGTAAAAGAAATTAGCGGTCATAAGGTAGCACTGGAAGAAGTTCCAGCTGTACAAACTACAACTGATGATTTGGTGGAACCGGAGGATCCAATAGTACTCGACGAACCCCTGCCACTCCGCAGATCTAATAGGGTTCTTCATCCACCTGAGAGATACTACGGTTTTTTTTGTAGACAGTGGGAGCGAGGATTGCATCATGGAAGATGATGACCAAACTAGTTTCGAGCAGGCCATCACAAGTGGAGACTCTGTGAAATGGCTGGATGCTATGCGATCTAAGATGGAATCCATGTACAACAATAAAGTATGTACTTTGGAAGTTGCTCCTGAAGGAGTAAAACCCATTGGGAACAAGTGGATCTTTAATAAGAAAATTGGTGTAGATGGAAAGGTTGAGACCTTTAAAGCTAGACTTGTGGTTAAAGGTTTTCATTAATGACCAGGTGTCGATTATGATGAAACCTTTTCTCCTGTCGCTATGCTTAAGTCCATCAGGATCCTACTTGCTATTGCTGTATACCATGACTATGAAATCTGGCAGATGGACGACAAGACCATTTTTCTAAATGGTGATTTAGAAGAGAGCGTGTACATGACACAGCCAGATGGCATCGTAGACAGTGGGAGCAGCAGAAAGGTGTGCAGGCTGCATAAATCCATCTACGGATTAAAGCAGGCATCGAGGAGATGGAACATTTGTTTTGATGAAGCTATCAAAGAGTTTGATTTTATCAAAAATGTAGATGTGCCATGTATATATAAGAAGGTAGTAGAGAGTAAGATTGTCTTCCTCGTATTGTACGTAGATGACATACTCTTGATAGGAAACGATGTTCCTATGCTACACTCGGTCAAGCTCTTCTTATCATAAAAGTTCTCCATGAAAGATCTAGGTGATGCCTCCTACATCCTGGAGATTAAGATCTATAGAGATAGATCTAAACGGATGTTGGGGTTATCCCAATCCAGGTACATTGAAACCATACTAAAGAGATTTAGTATGAACGATTCTAAGCATGGGAATTTACCCGCTTGTTCAGGAATCACTCTCTCCAAAAAGATGTCTCCCAAGACTGATTTGGAGAGGGCTCGCATGAAAGGGATGTTAGGTTTAACTAGCACCCTATGTAGAGTTTGGAAGCATCACATGTCACAAAGATCAAATTTTTATGGTGCTAAGTAAGCATACAAAGGATCTATCCTAGAAAATTAGGGTTTCTAAACATTAAAGGCAACAAAGACTAGGGTTTCGAGAGTACAACCTTTGTATCTCCCTTCGCTAGACTCTTTGGCCTCTTGAGTGTTGGAGGAAGGTTCTCTTGAAGTCTCCTAGTGTCCACGACGATCCACCCGAAGCTCCTAGTCCAAGCTTGCAACTTCACTTTTCAAGAGAAGAAATGAAGATAACACTCTAAACAAGTGGGCTAAACTTGTGTAGAATGATGTTGTGGTGGTTTTTCTCACTTCAAAAACCTAACTTGATAAGTATATTGCTCACTACAAAAGTCTAGAGAGCAAATGGTGAAGGAGGAAGAAGATGATGGCTTTCTTTTAACAAGAGTAAAAAGATAACTCATAAAAAGGAAAAAGAAAATATATGTATATATATTTATTCCTTCTCATCTCAAACCATGGTTAAATGTTTAAGATATTATTTAATTTGAGTTAAATCACAAAGAGAAGGTTAACCCATGGTTAGAAGTAGGTGAGCATGGTTAGGTTAAGGAAGAGTGTAGAAACTAGCCATGAATTATCCTTTTTCTCCTTTTCTTTTGTTTTAACAAAAATTAAATAATAATCCATATATTTAATCCATGGTGTGAGTCTTATATAGCCACCATTTTCAATGTGTAATCAACCATGAAGGATGATGTATGTATGTATGCACATCCATATGTGCATGAAACTAAAAGAAAGAAAGCATACATGCATGCATACATCCATCATATACAAGAAAAGATTTCAAGTGAGAAAACTAATGGTTAAATGATAAATCAACACTTGATTTATCAATCCGGCCATATCACATATGACCCCACCAAAAGCAAGCCGCCCGATCAATATACGATATCCTATACGCGCATTTTAATCGGGTCCATGCGCATATCGCATACGCGCACTACAACGTTTCGCCTGGACTAGGTAACTCCTTGGTGGGACTCTAAGACTCGTCAATACGCCGGCAGTGGGTGATGATCATATCAAGCACCCCAAGCCACAAGCGGTCAGCTAAACGTAACGGCCACCCGGGTATTGAGCGATCAGAAGAAAACAAGCGAACCTGCTACAACTCCCGTCGAGCCAACCGGCAACACTACCGTACAGTCCGGTCTCTTCGTCAGATATGCTGCATATCGAGCCTAGGGATGGTCACGTCGACCCCAATAACTCAATAAGTCGTGCCGGTGAATGGTCTATAATAGATCGAGAAACTACTGATAACACTTATCAGCAAATCTCAACAGCCCTGGCCAGGGACTTACTGATATAACTAGTCGGGCACAGCACAACATCAACTCCCAATACCGGAAGAGACGAAACCCCTCCTATCGCTCATCGCCTTCGTGTGTCTCGGGACTGTACCCAACGGCCACCTGTTTGCACGACTCGGTAGAGCCGTGGTAGGGTGGCAATCAAAGTACAGTAGGAGAACACACAAGACTCTATGACAATCTCGGGGTCTACAGACTAACCTGTACCAGTGTCATCTGAGAACTGCTATCCGATGATAGATATAATTCCATATAGGAGTTCTCGGTGAGTCCGTCCAGTGTACCCAGTCACCACTGAGCACCCGTATATGATCTCGATGTCAAACATCGATGAATGTGGGAACATTCATCGCCCATCGCATGGGTCTAGTATCATATACGCTAGTCTACTCTGGTATATCAATGCCCCGTCTCGATATACCTACGACTAGGGACATTCCAGGATATGCTTATAAACTACAGATGCCCCACTAGTATGATCTCCATCATAATCACAGTAGTCAAGCCGATATCCTCAGGGCTTTATCAGCATGTATGAATGAATAAAAATATGATCAAATCAACATGTCAGATAAAGAAGAACCAGATAGCATACTATCATGTCGAGCAAGAATGTATACTGAATATATATATACATGTATAAATACATCCACTATCATATAATGGCCTCTAGGGCATACATATATCCAACAATCTCCCACTTGCACTAAGGCCAGTTATTGGCGTATCTCATACCCAACATCTCAAAAAGTCGCTCATGCTGCGGCTGAGGGAGGGCCTTGGTGAATGGATCCGCGGCGTTATTCTTTATGTCTACTCTCCTAATCTCGATCTCGCGGCGATCTACAATCTCCCGGATCAAATGAAAACGCCTCAGGATTTGTCTGGACCGCTGATGGGATCTGGGCTCCTTGGCCAACGCCATAGCCCCATTATTATCACAATACAAAGGTATTGGATCAATAATGGTTGGAACTACTCCTAGCTCCGAGACGAACTTCTTCATCCAGACGGCTTCCTTGGCAGCATCATTCGCAGCAATGTACTCAGCTTCCATCGTAGAGTCTGCAACGGTATCCTGTTTGGAACTCTTCCAACTTACCGCCCCTCCATTGAGGGTAAATACAAACCCAGAGATAGATTTGCTGTCGTCCTTATCGCTCTGGAAGCTCGAATCGGTAAAGGCCTCCATTTGGAGATCTCTATTACCATACACCAAGAACAATTCTTTAGTCCTTCGTAAGTACTTAAGAATGTTCTTCACAGCTGTCCAGTGATTCTCCCCTGGGTTGGATTGATACCTGCTTACAACACAAAGTGCATAAGCTACATCTGGGCGTGTACATAATATCGCATACATTATAGATCCTACTGCCGAAGCATAGGGTTTAACACTCATGCGAGCTCTCTCTTCATCGGTCTTTGGGCAAGAATCCTTGGAGAGAGTGACCCCATGGCAAGCGGGTAAGGCACCGCGCTTGGAGTCTTCCATACTAAACCTTTTTAGGATGGTGTTGATGTACCTGGTTTGGGACAATCCCAATAACTTTTTGGATCTATCCCTATAGATCCTTATGCCCAGAATGTATGTGGCATCACCCAAGTCCTTCATGGAGAACCTTAGTGATAAGAAAGATTTGACCGACTGTAGCATAGGAATATCATTTCCTATCAGAAGAATGTCATCCACGTACAATACGAGGAATGTGACAGCTCTCCCTACAGCCTTCTTATAAACACACGGTTCATCTGGATTTTTGATGAAATCAAACTCTTTGATGACATCATCGAAACAGATGTTCCAACTCCGTGATGCCTGCTTTAACCCATATATGGATTTAAGCAATTTACATGCTTTCCCGCTGCTCCCACTGTCAATGAAGCCCTCTGGCTGATCCATATAAACACATTCTTTTAAATTTCCATTTAGAAATGCGGTTTTAACGTCCATCTGCCAGATTTCATAGCCGTAGTGAGCAGCAATAGCAAGTAGGATCCGAATGGATTTAAGCATGGCTACGGGAGAAAAAGTCTCGTCATAGTCCAAACCTGGTCTTTGACGAAAACCCTTCGCCACAAGTCTTGCCTTATAGGTCTTCACCTGCCCATCTACACCAATCTTTCTTTTAAAGATCCATTTGCACCCCACAGGTTTTACCCCAGGGGGTACAACGTCCAAAGTCCATACTTTGTTGGTGTACATAGACTCCATTTAGGATCTCATGGCATCCAGCCACTTCACAGAGTCTCCACTCGTGATAGCTTGCTGAAAACTGGTCGGATCATCATCATCCATGATGCAGTCTTCTCCGTCACCATCAATGAGGAAACCGTAGTACCTCTCCGGTGGGCGAGAAGTTCTACCAGACCTACGGAGTGGCCGAGGTTCTTCAGTTTCTATTGCAACAGCCGGTTCAACCAAATCGTCATTTGTAGTTTGTGTCTCTAGACCCTCTTCTAGATCCACCACCTTGCCATCATCTTTATCTGTGAAAAACTCTTTTTCCAAGAATGTTGCATACTGAGAAACAAACACCTTTTGTTCCTCTTTGTGGTAGAATAGATATCCATAAGAATTCTTTGGATACTCCACAAAATTACACATGACTGACCGTGTCTCGAGTTTGTCCGGATTCTGCTTTTTAACATAGGCCGGGCAACCCCAAATCTTAATTCTCTTAAGAGATGGTCTCTTTCCATGCCATATCTCATATGGCGTGGTAGACACGGCTTTGGTTAGAACCCTGTTCAGTAGAAACGCTGCAGTCTCCAATGCATGCCCCCAAAATGAGACGGGTAACTCAGCATCACTCATCATGGATTGGACCATATCTAATAGGGTCCTATTCCGTCGTTCAGACACACCGTTGTGCTGTGGTGTGTAAGGAGGAGTGAGCTGAGAGAGAATCCCATTCTCTTTTAGGAAGTTTGCAAATTCTGTACTAAGGTATTCCCCACCTCGATCTGATCGAAGCATCTTGATACTCAAGACGGTTTGTTTTTCTACTTCTTGTTTATATTCAATGAATTTATCGAAAGCTTCGGACTTGTGCTTTAATAAAAATACATGACCGAATCTTGAGAAATCGTCAGTGAAAGTAATGAAGTATGAAAAACCGCTTCTAGCCTGTGTAGACATTGGCTCGCATACATCACTATGTATGAGGCCTAGGAGCTCAGTAGCTCTTTCTCCGTGTCCGGTAAACGGAGTTTTGGTCATTTTACTCTTGATACAAGACTGGCAAGTCGCATAAGATTTATATTCAAAAGGCTTTAAATATCCATTTTTGTGTAACTTGTTTAGTCTTGTTTCTTTAATATGACCAAGTCTACAGTGCCAAAGAAAAGCTTCATTTAATTCTGAAAGTTTTCTTTTATTAGTGCGTTGCATACTGAAAACTGTGTGTTGATTTAGGACGTATATCCCGTTATTAAGTGTACCATACCCAACCAACATTTGATTCAGGTGAATGCTCATAACATTGTTCTGCAATATAAAGTTATATCCTTCATTGTCTAACAAAGAAACTGATATTATATTACATAGCATACTTGGTACAAAATAACATGGGTTCAAAACCAATATACATCCAGATGGCAACCACAAGTGATACTCTCCCACTGCGACTGTATGTACATTGGAACCATTTCCAACGCGGAGAGTATGGTCACCTGTCTTCAAAACTTTGCTATTTCTCAGTCCCTGCATAGAATTGCAAATGTGAGAACTTGAACCGGTATCTAATACCCAGGAAGCAGAGTTTATTGAAAAACAGTTTTCTGTCACAAACACACCTGAAGCGGAAGCGTCCCCATGCTTCTTCTTGAGGTTCAACTACTCCGTACAGTTGCGCTTCCAATGTCCTGTCTTGTGGCAATGAAAATATTCACCTTTCCTCGAGTCTCCAGCTTTGGACTTTTCCTTTCCCTTCACCTTTTTAACTCCACCCTTAGGATTGGTGGGCTTCTTCTTTTTCTTTCCCTTGGCCTTAGCTTTCGGGCGAGAAGAGGAAGAATGTCCAACAGTCATAACGGGAGTTTTTACTGACTTCATAGTGCTCTCTGCACTCCTTAACATATTAAGGAGTTCAGGTAGCTCCTTCTCCATGCCATGCATGTTGAAGTTAACTATGAATTGAGCAAAGGTGGAGGGGAGGGACTGCAGAATAATATCTATATATTGTTCATTGTCCATAGTCCACCCAAGGTCCTCAAGCTCTTCTATAAGAGCTATCATCTTCAGAACATGGTCTCCTACTGGTGTGCCGGGGGCCATTCGCATCTGAAACAATTTCTTTGATGCTTCGTATCGCAATACGCGGGATTGCTCTCTATACAACTCCTTTGTATGGAGCAATATGGTTTGAATGTCCATATTCTCGTGCTGCTTTTGATGTGTATTGTCCATCGATGCAAGCGCGAGGTATTTGGCCGTGGCACAATCAGCGTCCCATGTCTTGCGGACTTCTTTGTCCGCAACTGAGGATTTTGGACCTGGGACGGGCGGGGCTGAAGCCGTGAGGACATATGATACTTTATCATAAGTCAATGCTATTTTCAGATTCCTCAGCCAGTCTTTATAATTGGTCCCATTCAGTTTGTTTTTATCTAGTAGAAGCTTGAGTCCAGTCATTGGTATCTGCCATTAAGAGAGAGAAAAGAATACACTCAGCGAAAGCTCTTGCATAGATCAGATTGGTTATTATCTTGTCTAATCGATGTCTCCCATTGCTTTAATCAAGTTTTTCTTTCAGACCTTAAAAAGAAAACTAGCCAGGATTAATTACAGTCTACAACTTCGCTAACCGTTCAGCCAGGCCAATGTCGGTACTTGAGGGAGGTTCCCCCTGCTTTCGCACGGACCTAATTAAAGTAAATCTCGTTTTCCCAGAGGCGTAGCCCCGTTAACACCTTTCTAGAAACCTAATGAGTTAGCTAATTGTAAACTGCAAAACTCTCCTAGGAGCAACTATTGCCCACAGTGGGATCGGGATCCAACAATCATATGGAAGGTATGCAATCTCATTGCAAATCTCAACACTTGAAATTCCCGATATGATTTTTACCCCTAGTACTTATGACCTTAACTATGGTCAACAAATCATAAGTACTAGTCAAGTTCTACCTGTCATTTCTTGATCAATTAGACCCACCCATATGACCCTTAACTATGGTCAACAAAGTCGCATGAATGTCCTAATTAATTTGCATCATATGCAGTGTAGGAAGACATCACTTAGCTACCGTACACTATGCCTTAACTAAAGTCAACAAACGTAGCACGAATACTAAGTACTCTACTTCCTAAAATGACGGAGGGTTGCGGATGATTTTTAAGAAAATCTTTAACGCTTTGAACTTGATATCGTCGTAGAATCAAATGGTTTTCAAAAGGAGTGGCTTGTGCTCCGCAGTTTTGAAATATAGATTTTTCATAAAGAGCCGGGTGGTTTTCAAATCTGATTCTACAACACCTTTTTAGGTTTATTTTCTTTACATTAATCATATTAATGTAATCCCATCATTTAAGTCCTTAAGCCAATCACAGAAAAAGAAACGAAAATAACACGTACGCTTATGCCATCCGCATTCGCCACAATGTTCCGTTATGCACCGTTAGGTTACTTAACTAACGGCATACCAGGACGGGACTAGTGCGGGTGCAAAACATAAGCAACGTCTATTATATATCTCATATATAATATATCATTCGTCTCAGATATCACAGAACATAGGCAGCAGAAACATATATATAATGTGGGATATACTAGGACGTCCGTATTTAGTATTTAGCCAACAATAGAAAATACGGATTTCACAGTCGCGATGAATAGCCAAGCCCACACCCCTAGACCCCTACGAGAGCGGCAAGCGACCCTACCAATCCTGGAGTTTAGGAGACCCGGTCTCGACTCCTCGAGATAGCCTCCCACTGAACCCCAGAACCCGGTCACTTGTGCTCCCCTCCTTGGGTCTATCCTAATGCAGAAAAGTAAATAATATACAGCACTGGTGGCAGCAACCTCAACCTGGAAGTGCCCCAAATAAAAGAATATTACATTACATTTGAATTTACATGAATGAAAATATAAAACTCTCATCTCACATAGAACCCCCCGGCTATTCAATCGCGACAATCCTGCACATCATATCTCAGCAACACATAATATCATATATCATCAACGTAAGTAAGTATGCGTACCCCAATTGTCGTTGATGTATAGCAACGAAACCGGCGATATCGAACATACTACACTTACGGTCGCAGAAAAGAAAGTGTAAAACTACAATATTTGGAATCCACATTCTCTTTAGACATCACAAATGCAAAATATCACATACTTCGTATTTCATGCCTAAACTATATGAATTCCACATATTGTATCACATTCCAGATAATTAGACAGTATTAAAGTTTTCGAACGAATAATCAAATACCCAAGATTCCCTAAAGCTCAACACTTGAGCGGAGTTCAAAAACTCGGAGTGTGACACAGTAGTAGCGGTCTAGCCGTAGAAGGGTCAAGCCAACGCCTCACATGTGGCACGCCGTACTGCCCCAAACCCTAAGGTTCAAAGGGCAGTTCAAGACGGTCACATAATCGAGTTAAGGTTTGTTGTCTTCTAGAGGGTCCACCACAAAACTTGCACGTATCTCCAAAATATTTAAACCCCGTGAAAAGTGAGCAAATGATACTCGTTCGAACACTTCAATACTTTCTAGTTTACTCGGAAAAGCAACGAAATGAAAGTTCCGATCGAATCGTCGAGTCCAAAACCATCTCCAGAATATACAGTACTCAATTCAGATTAAACATACCTAAAACAATATACAAGCAGTTTTAAGAATTACTGTGCAAATACGAATCCATGAAGCATCTGTACGGCCGCGGAGCCGCGGCCTAAGCAAGGATTGGCCGCGGTTCTGTTGCGCCACGGCAGCGCCCCGGCCGTCTATCCGAGGCCAAAATGCGGAATCAAAATTTTCTTAACTTTAAACTGGCGCTACCGCGGACAATATACCCGGATCGTAACCATTAACCGATACTAGCTAATAAGAGAAAGGGTGAGAGATATACCGAGTGATCCGAGTCCTCCGGTCTTCTCGTCATCGTCCCGATCTCCCGCGGAAACTCCGGTCGTCACATCCTTGCCGGAAGGGTACCACATCGTTTGTATCTTTTACGGGCTCCCACCTCAATACCGAGGCAACTCGGGCGCGAAGTTGGCTAGCCGACGCGCCCAAGATATGCTGTAGAATGTGTAGTGCTTTGTCTCTTTGGGGTTATGTTGCCTTGATGGAGGAATGAGGTTAAGGAAAAATGGTGCTTTCATTTTTTCCAAAACTAGAAGAATGAGATGATGAAATATGTGCTACCACCAAAATGGAAATTTCTCTCATCCTCAAACTAAAGTGGCCGGCCTCTTTTTGTGTGAGAATGGTGGAGGAAAATCAAAACTCATGAAGGGAGGTGAGTGTAGGATAAAGCAAGAGGTGACCACATCCAAACATTATCATTACAAACTTACATCCAAACCATACCCTCTCTTATCACAATTAATGCAAGTTATGGTGGAAAAGAAAAGATGCCATCATAATCAAAACATTTGCAAGAAACCCCTCCACAAAGTGTTATTTGCAAACTTGCAAATAACCCCCTCCATCGGAAAAGTCCGGCCGGGAAAGAACAAAGGAAAACCGGCCGGAACGGAATGCAAACTGGCAACTCCAGAAAACTGGTCCCGTAATAAATTACAGGAAAACCCCGATACTGTGCATACACACCCGCATCTGTATTCCGTCCGGATACAAATGCAAAGAGACAAAATCTACACTGTACTATACTAGGATCCGGCTTAAACCAAAGCCGGCTAGTAATATCCGTCCGATCCTGATCCGTACAATACCGCACGTATCTGATCGAACCCTGCCATATATCCATACGGCTACTAGTACAAACCGTCCGATCCTGATCCGTGCAATACCGCACGTATCTGATCGGACCCTGCCATATCTCCATACGGCCTCTACAGCGTTTCGCCCGAAAACTTGAGTAACTGAAAGTGTGGTGGACTCTAAAGACTCGTCAATACTATGGCTGTGGATTTAACCACTAGCACGTCAGAGGTATAAGCCAATACGTGACGGGCCACCAGCTATTGACCAAAAGGGACGTCGATGAGCGAACTCATCCTGACACCCTACTGAGCCTGTCAGTGACAATATCCGTACAGTCCGGTCCGTTCGTCTATGAGCATCGCATGGCGGGCCTAGGGGGTTGGTAAAAGTCAGACCCCCAAAGGCAGTACAAGTCGTGTCGGAGTGTAGCCCAGAACACCCTGAGATACTACTGGAATACCTACCAGTAAATCTCCTGCCTCGGCCGAGGGCTTTGTGTAATGGCTCTCCTAGACACAGCGCGACCTCACCCCCAATACCGGGAGAGACGAACCCCTGCAGATCCGCTCACTGCCTCCATGTGGCTCGGGACTGTACCCAACTAAAACCTGTTTGCACGACTCCTTTGAGCCGTGGTAGGGTAGTAATCAAAGTACAGTGGGAACTCACACGAGACAAATGACGATCTCAGGTCGATGAACTAACCTGTACACATGTCACCAGGGAACTGCCATCTGACGTCTGGTATAATCCCAACTGGCAGGTTCCCGGCGAGTCCTGTCCGGTGTACTCATAACCCAATGAGCACCTGTATACATCTTAGGTGAACCAACTGACACCAGTGGCTTGTGAGACCGGCCACCGCCCCTCGTCGGGGTCTCGACTGTATACACTAGTCTACTCTGGAGAATCGATGCCCTGTCTCGAAACTCCAACGACTAGGGACCAATTAAGGATGTGCTTATAGACCACCAGCTCTCACGTATATGATCGCCATCATACTGCTGGCAGTCAAGCAAGAATCCTAGGGGCTCTATCAGCGTGTAATAGCGACCTGTAAGGTCACCTGAAGCAGTACACGCTGATAAAGGTAAACCAGATAGCATACTATCATCTCGAGTAAGACTGTCCTCCCGGGATAGGTCCTCCCTCAATCATTGCAATCACGTGCCTGTGATCCAATAATTGACTCTGAGGGCACTATCTCCAACAATCTCCCACTTGCACTCAAGGCTAATTATTGCGATGTCGCATACTCACAGCCCGTGTGATACCGAACACCCAACTCCTCTACTAGTCAGTCTCACAAAGCTCGTTTGCGAAACTATTGCGTTCGAGGAATAGCCTCAGTGAGTGGAACCGCTGTGATGTCTCTTTCTATGTCTCTCTATTTCTCAAGTTCGCGGAGAAGACCATCTCCCGAAATGAGCAATACCTGTCTTAGAGTATGTCTGGATATCTGATGGGACCTAGCTCATAAATGAACTCCAAAAATAAACTTCTTAGACTGTATCGTCAACTGAACTTAATCAGTATCCTGCACCATGCCTCCCTCAGTATTGCCTTGGATCACCTGTCCAAAATACTGCCCCTCGTCAGAGGGAAAAACTATAACTCTGACAACCTCCTTGTCGTCCAGGTCACCTTGGAAGCCTGGAATGATAACCGTCTCATAAAGGAGGCTGCCGTTATCAATTCCCTAGAACATTAACTTATGTTCTAAAACTGCTTCCGATTGTTTCTCCAGGATTGGATCAATATCATCTTATTGCATCTAGTGCAAGAACAACATCTGATGTGGTACTTGACATCTCATGATTGACTCAATTGCCTAAGCAAGTGATCTGCCAATCATGCACATCCCTCTCTACTTTAGTCTATAAGACACCTTTAGAGAGGGTGACTCCATTACCTGCAGGTACACTACCGTGCCAGGAGTCGTTCATTCTAAATACTCATAGAATGCTGTCAAGGTACCCAGATTAGGAAACCACCCAAATCTAGATCTAAAACCATAGATCTAGTAGCCAGAATGTCTGATATAATATCCAAGTCCTGTGTGGAGAAACCACTGTGTGACAACCAAAGTATAACCGATCGTATTATAGGAGTTTCCTTTCCTACTCTGTGTATGTCATCCAAAACCAGGACATCACACCCTACTACCTTCTTAACTGATCCATCCCCTATTCTGATGACGTCAAACCTATGACTGTCACATCAGAAATAGATGATCTATCTCCGCTATATCTGCTTTAGTCTATAGACATAAGCCTGATGTCCACCAATGCTTCCGCTGCTCCCACTGACTACGACAACCCTCTGGCAGAGTCATATAGACGTGCACTTCTAAAGCTAGTTTAGAACGACGCTATACTCATCCTCCTGCCGGGTCTCGCAGCCTGGAACAACAACAATGGCAAGTGTGGGTAAACAAGAACTTCCCTGTCACCGTCCTTGAGACTACCTGAGTGCCTCTCGGGTGCCTGAAGTTACCCACCTTATCTGCGGAGTGGCCAATGGAATGTCAAATCAGATTGAATCTTTAGGTTCCTTATCAAATCTTCAGTAATCGTTTGCGGTTCTGGAATCGCTTCCAGTTCTACCATACTCCCACTACTGTTTTCTGAAAAATAACCATTTCTTTTTAAAATGTGGCGAGTTAAAAACAATATCACTATTGATCTTCCAGATGGTAGAAAGTCAACCTTCGTCATAGCCTGGGTCAACCCACAAACAGCCATTACAGAAACGCGCCTTGAGTTGTCCAGTGTCTGGTTTTAATCATAAGCCGGACAACTCCCCGTACCTTAACATCGTTAAGATATGAACTGTTCTATACCCAATATAGAACCAGAGGCACTGATTTAATTGAACCAGATTCAAATCATGCAGCTGTCTCCAGTGCATGTCAACTAAATGGAGAGAGGCCGATCAGCGTTACTCAACTTAGGAATGCTTCCAATTATGAGTAACCTGAAAGAGAAGCAATTTCTCTTTATCATTACTATCAACTGAATACCATACACAAGTATTTACATCTTCGATCACCTTGAAGAATCCCGATACTTGCTACACCTGGTTCTCTACTCTATTCAAATACCTATAACTCCTCAAAACTTAGACCCTGTGTTTCTATGAAACACATGTCTAAGAACTAGAGAAGTTAAAAGTAAACAGAATATAGTATGAGGACCAACCCCTCTGTCCCAATGGACACTGGACAACATACAATACTCTGTATAAGTCCGCTGAGTCTAACAACTCTTTCACTGTGCGTCGTAGGTTGAAAACTGTACTTATGGTTAAGAAGAATTACACCGCTGTTTGATGCTCCTTACCTAACCATCCACTGATATAGGTAAATGTCATCGACATAATATCAAAAGGTATATCTCACTCCATGAAAATAGACGTACAGATATATCAATTTGAAATTGGTGCATAACAGCGGATATTCAAAACCAAATATTTGCCGACCGGCAAACAGCCCAGATGATCTCCTCAAATATCACCGATTACAACGAATCCCGATATAATGAGGATGATTACCCTATTCCCAATAACTTACTCCCACTCATCATCTGTAAAACCATACAGATGTGAGAATCAAAACTAGTAAATACATACCCTGGAGCAAGTGTCTAATCGGGAAATCAGTTTTCTTTTAACAGTACACAGTTGAACTGAAACATTGAAATGTTTCGATGGGGTATTCTGGTATTCCTAGTAATGCCTCTACCATTATCCAAATTCACAACTATAACCGTATAATTCTTTGCCACCTCTCCAAATCCCTTTATATGTCGTTAGTCGTTACCTTCTGCACACCCCTTAGGCCAAATGGTTTTCTTCCTTCCCTACCGTTCGGCACCAGCCTATGGTTTGGAAGAAGACTATCCAATAAGCATAATGGGTGTACTGTCCTAGTCCTAGGAGCACTCGCAATGCGAGAGAAGGTGAAGATAAAAGACAACCGAATAAACCGTATTCCTATTTCTCCTGGACCAGAATCCATCCCCGAACTGGAACAAGTTCCTTTCGAGTTCGTATATAACCATACGATGGAGTATCCAAAAACTTGGGATCTTCGTAGTGATATGGAGTGTCCTGGAGAAATACAAAGGTGATTTAGGATTGGCGAAGAAATACTTGGTTTGGTCATGAATATCAGTCGCAATTTACTTTGCCCTCTTACTAATCCCTTACTTTGTCTGAACTTAATACCTTCTGCACACCATCGTTATGCTAATTGGTTTTCTTCATTCCCCACCGTTCGGCACCAGCCTAAGGTTTGGAAGAAGACTATCCAATTTGCATAATAGGTGTACTATCTCCTAAACCAAGGAGTACTCGCAATGAGAGAAGGTGAAAAGAAAAGACAACTGAATAATCCTATTCGTTTTCTCCAGAACCAGAAACCATCCTCGAAGTCCTTCGAGTTCGTATATAACCATACGATGGTTTTGTCCAATGGAAGTGGACGTTCGTAGTAATACGGGGTGTCCTGGAGAAATAGGGTAAAAGTAGGAGTGGCAATGAGGTTTGCAACTCTGACAATCCAAAAGCCAGTGTTAAGAAGGTTCGGTCAACTTGGTCACTGAGTCATAGTCTTAGGGTCGGGTCAATGGTCGCTGCCAAAGAGAGAGAGAAAAGAAAACACTCAGCGTGCACTCTAACCTAGATCAGAATGGTTACTACTTTATCAAATCTGGAAACCTCCCACTGTAACCTCAAATTCTTCCCCAAACCTGAAAGAAGAATTAGTCGGGGTCACCCAAGGAGTAAACCAACTCATCAGTGGGAATCGGGATCCAACTATCATCGCATGATAACGTGACGGAATCCACTCACGTCACCACATTCCAGAAGGTTTGCGCATGTCTGGCAAGTTTCAGTTCTTTTGAAACTCGCGATGTGATTTTTACCCCAAGCGGTTTATGACCTTGACTAGGTCAACAAACCATAAACCGCCAGTCAAGTTCAACCCGTCATTATTCTGGATTGCATTAAACCCACCCGTACGTGCCCTTGACTGGGTCAACAAGGCCGTACGACTGTCTTAACCAATCCCACTTATGCAACAAACAAGTACCACTTAGCTACCGAACACTACGTCTTGACTAGGTCAACAAACACAGCACGAATACCAAATAATACCTGTAGGAAATGACGGAGGGCTACGGCTGGTTTTTGGCGAAAAACCTTTAACGTAATGAACTTGATATCGTTGAAGGAACTGCATGGCTTTTTATAAAATATAGTGACGAAAACCCTTGCTAAAGAGGTCACTCCCGGTGAAGGGATCTCGGCTCTTTCCCCGTAGAATGAGGTGAAGGATATTCCAACTGAATACCACGATGCAAAGCAAAAGTAATCGGCTATAGTGAAGTTAATGCCCTGACGCAAACTTCTGTCCAAGGGGTCACTCCCGGTGAAGGGATCTCGGCCCTTGCCTCGTCGACTGAGGAGCAGGATATTCCAATGAATACCACGATGCAAAACAAAAGTGAACGTCCTTGCAATAACAGCTTTTTGAAAAGTGTTCCAACAACATCAAAATAGGTTTGTTTATCTTGCATTGATCCGAATCAACGCAGTCCCATCAATGGATCACACCACAAAGAACGAAAATATACTGATGTACGTATATGCCATCCGCATTCGCCACTGGGTCCCGTCATTACCCGTTAGGTTAGCTAACTAACGACAGAGCGGGGACTGGACTGGCGCGGATGTAAAACATATACAACATCCACTAATATATATACCAATATATTATTTTCGCTCAAGGCGTGATAAAAAGCAACATCACAGAAATATGCAGCATCACAGAATAATACAGATATCTGGAAGCCCCGGGTTTCACAGAGCCGCTGCTGAAACCCGACATTTCCCTGGTTGTGTGGATAGCCTGTGCAATGAAAACCTAGACCCCTACGGGTGCGGCAAGTCACCCGCCAAAACCTGAAGCGAGGCAGCCCCCTTCAGCAACGTGAATGGACCACCCAGCACTTCACGGAATCCGATAACTCGGGCACCCCTCCTGGGTCAACCTGTACCCCCTACGAGTGCGGCGAATAGCCCGCCAATCCTGGAGTGAAGCTCCCTCCGTCCCAATGCCATGAGATGCGGGCTTGTTGCCCTCCAGAACCCGGCTATCCGTGCACCCCACCGCGGGGCAATCCTAGTACAGAAAGTAAAATATACATACACCGGGTACATCGACCGCAACCAGGTCGTGCCCCAAAAGAATAATACAAACAGGCAGTGACGGCAGTCCACATGTCGGACGCTCGCCCCCCAATATCAAATGTACAGAATACAACAACACTGTACTAGCATTGCATCCAGGCTATCCCCACGACCGATCCGCAACATCACAGCAATACACAGAACATCAACGTGAAAATCACGTTCGCAAATCCGTCTAACCGGGCTATAGCAGTTAGACAGGATTTACCGATCAAGTGACATTCACGGTCGCAGATATAATGTAAATACTTGTGAAAAAAATGTGTTTAAAATATCCAATCGATCAAAAATTAACAAGTGGGCCCCCAAGTAATACTGTAGCACTCACAGAAATTCTAGGCCCAAAATTAATATTCCAAAACCCCAAAAATTAGCCCAGAAGCCCACTGGAAAAATATGATACAGTGAAGACACCAATGCGCGGCGGAACCGCGGCCCAAGGGGGGGTTTGGCCGCGGTTCCGCACTTGAGTGATGGACTGACTGTGTCGAATTTTTCCAGTAGTCTTAGAATTTCCAGTACATTAGTTTTTTACAACCTGAAAAATTTTTAGAGCCCGGAAAAAATCGACAGAAAACTGATGCACACGAAATGGGGTTTTTGGGATTTTGTTCGATCGGAAATGTAAAACACACTAGAACAAGCTAGGCAAGGTTAATGGCGTGGCTCTGATACCATGTTGCGCCACGGCAGCGCCCCGGCCATCTATCCGAGGCCAAAATGCGGAATCAAAATTTTCTTAACTTTAAACTGGCGCTACCGCGGACAATATACCCGGATCGTAACCATTAACCGATACTAGCTAATAAGGGAAAGGGTGAGAGATATACCGAGTGATCCGAGTCCTCCGGTCTTCTCGTCATCGTCCCGATCTCCCGCGGAAACTCCGGTCGTCACATCCTTGCCGGAAGGGCACCACATCGTTTGTATCTTTTACGGGCTCCCACCTCAATACCGAGGCAACTCGGGCGTGAAGTTGGCTAGCCGACGCGCCCAAGATATGCTGTAGAATGTGTAGTGCTTTGTCTCTTTGGGGTTATGTTGCCTTGATGGAGGAATGAGGTTAAGGAAAAATGGTGCTTTCATTTTTTCCAAAACTAGAAGAATGAGATGATGAAATATGTGCTACCACCAAAATGGAAATTTCTCTCATCCTCAAACTAAAGTGGCCGGCCTCTTTTTGTGTGAGAATGGTGGAGGAAAATCAAAACTCATGAAGGGAGGTGAGTGTAGGATAAAGCAAGAGGTGACCACATCCAAACATTATCATTACAAACTTACATCCAAACCATACCCTCTCTTATCACAATTAATGCAAGTTATGGTGGAAAAGAAAAGATGCCATCATAATCAAAACATTTGCAAGAAACCCCTCCACAAAGTGTTATTTGCAAACTTGCAAATAACTCCCTCCATCGGAAAAGTCCGGCCGGGAAAGAACAAAGGAAAACCGGCCGGAACGGAATGCAAACTGGCAACTCCAGAAAACTGGTCCCGTAATAAATTACAGGAAAACCCCGATACTGTGCATACACACCCGCATCTGTATTCCGTCCGGATACAAATGCAAAGAGACAAAATCTACACTGTACTATACTAGGATCCGGCTTAAACCAAAGCCGGCTAGTAATATCCGTCCGATCCTGATCCGTGCAATACCGCACGTATCTGATCGAACCCTGCCATATATCCATACGGCTACTAGTACAAACCGTCCGATCCTGATCCGTGCAATACCGCATGTATCTGATCGGACCCTGCCATATCTCCATACGGCCTCTACAGCGTTTCGCCCGAAAACTTGAGTAACTGAAAGTGTGGTGGACTCTAAAGACTCGTCAATACTATGGCTGTGGATTTAACCACTAGCACGTCAGAGGTATAAGCCAATACGTGACGGGCCACCAGCTATTGACCAAAAGGGACGTCGATGAGCGAACTCATCCTGACACCCTACTGAGCCTGTCAGTGACAATATCCGTACAGTCCGGTCCGTTCGTCTATGAGCATCGCATGGCGGGCCTAGGGGGTTGGTAAAAGTCAGACCCCCAAAGGCGGTACAAGTCGTGTCGGAGTATAGCCCAGAACACCCTGAGATACTACTGGAATACCTACCAGTAAATCTCCTGCCTCGGCCGAGGGCTTTGTGTAATGGCTCTCCTAGACACAGCGCGACCTCACCCCCAATACCGGGAGAGACGAACCCCTGCAGATCCGCTCACTGCCTCCATGTGGCTCGGGACTGTACCCAACTAAAACCTGTTTGCACGACTCCTTTGAGCCGTGGTAGGGTAGTAATCAAAGTACAGTGGGAACTCACACGAGACAAATGACGATCTCAGGTCGATGAACTAACCTGTACACATGTCACCAGGGAACTGCCATCTGACGTCTGGTATAATCCCAACTGGCAGGTTCCCGGCGAGTCCTGTCCGGTGTACTCATAACCCAATGAGCACCTGTATACATCTTAGGTGAACCAACTGACACCAGTGGCTTGTGAGACCGGCCACCGCCTCTCGTCGAGGTCTCGACTGTATACACTAGTCTACTCTGGAGAATCGATGCCCTGTCTCGAAACTCCAACGACTAGGGACCAATTAAGGATGTGCTTATAGACCACCAGCTCTCACGTATATGATCGCAATCATACTGCTGGCAGTCAAGCAAGAATCCTAGGGGCTCTATCAGCGTGTAATAGCGACCTGTAAGGTCACCTGAAGCAGTACACGCTGATAAAGGTAAACCAGATAGCATACTATCATCTCGAGTAAGACTGTCCTCCCCGGATAGGTCCTCCCTCAATCATTGCAATCACGTGCCTGTGATCCAATAATTGACTCTGAGGGCACTATCTCCAACAGGTTCCACGGCGGTTTGTACGGATCTTGGGTTCGTATTTCACTGTGTTTCTTAGTTTTTCCTGCTGTATTTTTTAAGTATTTTTAATTCTGAAAAATGATAGATTTTAAAAATTGTCCAGAGAAGGTCTCGAAACGTCGTATTTTGATCCGATCGGGATTTTTACTTCGTAAAAGTGTCGCCTAATGTTCTAGGTCGGCTCTGATACCAATGTTAGGTTTACCTAGCACCCTATATAGAGTTTGGAAGCATCACATGTCACAAAGATCAAATTTTTATGGTGCTAAGTAAGCATACAAAGGATCTATCCTAGAAAATTAGGGTTTCTAAACATTAAAGGCAACAAAGACTAGGGTTTCGAGAGTACAACCTTTGTAGCTCCCTTCGCTAGACTCTTTGGCCTCTTGAGTGTTGGAGGAAGGTTCTTTTGAAGTCTCCTAGTGTCCACGACGATCCACCCGAAGCTCCTAGTCCAAGCTTGCAACTTCACTTTTCAAGAGAAGAAATGAAGATAACACTCTAAACAAGTGGGCTAAACTTGTGTAGAATGATGTTGTGGTGGTTTTTCTCACTTCAAAAACCTAACTTGATAAGTATATTGCTCACTACAAAAGTCTAGAGAGCAAATGGTGAAGGAGGAAGAAGATGATGGCTTTCTTTTAACAAGAGTAAAAAGATAACTCATAAAAAGGAAAAAGAAAATATATGTATATATATTTATTCCTTCTCATCTCAAACCATGGTTAAATGTTTAAGATATTATTTAATTGGAGTTAAATCACAAAGAGAAGGTTAACCCATGGTTAGAAGTAGGTGGGCATGGTTAGGTTAAGGAAGAGTGTAGAAACTAGCCATGAATTATCCTTTTTCTCTTTTTCTTTTGTTTTAACAAAAATTAAATAATAATCCATATATTTAATCCATGGTGTGAGTCTTATATAGCCACCATTTTCAATGTGTAATCAACCATGAAGGATGATGTATGTATGTATGTATGTATGCACATCCATATGTGCATGAAACTAAAAGAAAGAAAGCATACATGCATGCATACATCCAATCATGTACAAGAAAAGATTTGAAGTGAGAAAACTAATGGTAAAATGATAAATCAACACTTGATTTATCAATCCGGCCATATCACATATGACCCCAGAAAAAGCAAGCCGCCCGATCAATATACGGTATCCTATACGCGCATTTTAATCGGGTCCATGCGCATATCGCAAATGCGCACCACAACGTTTCGCCTGGACTAGGTAACTCCTTTGTGGGACTCTAAGACTCGTCAATACGCCGGCAGTGGGTGATGATCATATCAAGCACCCCCAAGCAGCAAGCGGTCAGCTAAACGTAACGGCCACCCGGGTATTGAGCGATCAGAAGAAAACAAGCGAACCTGCTACAACACCCGTCGAGCCAACCAGCAACACTACCGTACAGTCCGGTCTCTTCGTCAGATATGCTGCATATCGAGCCTAGGGATGGTCACGTTGACCCCAATAACTCAATAAGTCATGCCGGTGAATGGTCTATAACAGATCGAGAAACTACTGATAGCACTTATCAGCAAATCTCAGCAGCCCTGGCCAGGGACTTACTGATATAACCAGTCGGGCACAGCACAGCATCAACTCCCAATACCGGGAGAGACGAAAACCCTCCTATCGCTCATCGCCTTCGTGTGTCTCGGGACTGTACCCAACGGCCACCTGTTTGCACGACTCAGTAGAGCCGTGGTAGGATGGCAATCAATGTACAGTGGGAGAACACACAAGACTCTATGACGATCTCGGGTCTACAGACTAACCTGTACCAGTGTCACCTGAGAACTGCTATCCGACGATAGATATAATTCCATAAAGGAGTTCTCGGTGAGTCCGTCCAGTGTACCCAGTCACCACTGAGCACCCTTATATGATCTCGATGTCAAACATCGATGAATGTGGGAACATTCATCGCCCATCGCATGGGTCTAGTATCATATACGCTAGTCTACTCTGGTATATCAATGCCCCGTCTCGATATACCTATGACTAGGGACATTCTGTAAGGTGTGCCTAGCACCCTATGAAGAGTTTTGAAGCATCACATGTCTCAATGGATGTATTTTTAAGGTGCTAAACAAACATGCAAAGGAATCGATCCTAGAAAATTAGGGTTACGAAACTATAAGCTAATAAAAATTACGGTTTGAAGGCTACAACCTTTGTAGCTCCCCTTTTGCTTGACTCCTTAATCTCTAGGGTGTTGGAAGAAGGTCCACTTGTAGTCCTCTTTCGTCCACGACGATCCACCCGAAGTTTCCCGTCCAAGCTTGCAACTTTGGAAAAGCAAAGAGAACACTTTAATCAAGTTGGCTAGACTTGCGTAGAATGATGTTGTGGCTAAGGATCTCACTTCAAAAACCTTTCTTTAATTGTGTTTAACTCACTAGAAAAAACTAGAGAGGAAAAAAGTGAAAGAGGATGAAGATGGTGGCTATTTTTAACAAGAGGTGAAAAATAACCCTTAGTTGAAAAAGAAAATGAGATATATCACTATATATATATCTATTTCCTTCTTGCATTCAACCATGATTAAAATGATGGAGAGTTAATTTAACTTGGGTTTTAAATGATAAAGAGAAGGATAACCCTAGGTTAGTGGTAGTTGAGCTTGGTTAGGTTAGAAGAAGAATGTAGAAGCTAGAATGATTATCCTTTTCTTTTCATTTTGTTTTTAAAACCAAAATTAAATAATAATCCATTATTTAATCCATGGTGTGAGTCTTACATTGCCACCATTTCCATATGCTAACAACCATGATGGATGGGTGTATGTATGTATGCACATCCACATGTGCATGAAACTAGAATGAAAGAAAGAAACACATGCATGCATGCATACATCCATCAAACCCTAGAAAGGTTTCAAGTGAGAAAACTAATGGTTAGATGATAAATCAACACTTAATTTATCAATCCGGTCATATCTCATACGACCCCACCAAAAGCAGGCCACCCGATCAATGTTCGGTATCATATACGCACATTTTAATCGGGTGCACGCGCATATCGCATTCGCGCACCACAACGTTTCTCCTGGACTGGGTAACTCCTTTGTGGGACTCTAAGACTCGTCAATACGCCGGCAGAGGGTGATGATCATATCAGATACCCCTAAACCGCAAGCGGTCAGCTAAACGTAACGGCCATCCGGGTATTGAGCGATCAGAAGAAAACAAGCGAACCTGCTACAACTCCCGTCGAGCCATTCGGCAACACTACCGTACAGTCCGGTCTGTTCATCAGATATGCTGCATATTGAGCCTAGGGATGGTCATGTCGACCCTAATAACTCAACAAGTCGTGCCGGTGAATGGTCTATAGCAGATCGAGAAACTACTGATAACACTTATCAGCAAATCTCAGCAGCCCTAGCCAGGGACTTGCTGATATAACCAGTCGGGCACAGTACAGCATCAACTCCCAATACCGGGAGAGACGAAACCCCTCCTATCGCTCATTGCCTTCGTGTGTCTCGGGACTGTAACCAATGGCCACCTGTTTGCACGACTCGGTAGAGCCGTGGTAGGGTGGCAATCAAAGTACAGTGGGAGAACACACAAGACTCTATGACGATCTCGGGTCTACAGACTAACCTGTACCAGTGTCACCTGAAAACTGCTATCCGACAATAGATATAATTCCATATAGGAGTTCTCGGTGAGTCCGTCCAGTGTACCCAGTCAACACTGAGCACCCGTATATGATCTTGATGTCAAACATCGATGAATGTGGGAACATCCATTGCCCATCGTATGGGTCTAGTATCATATACGCTAGTCTACTCTGGTATATCAATGCCCCGTCTCGATATACCAACGACTAGGGACTTTCCAGGATATGCTTACAGACTACAGATGTCCCACTAGTATGATCTCCATCATAATCAGAGTAGTCAAGCCAATATCCTCAGGGCTTTATCAACATGTATGAGTGAATAATAAGCATGATCAAATCAACATGTCAGATAAAGAAGAACCAGATAGCATACTATCATGTCGAGCAAGAATGCATACTGAATATATATACATGTATAGATACATCCACTATCACATAATGGCCTCTAGGGCATACATATATCCAACAATCTCCCACTTGCACTAAGGCCAGTTATTGGCGTATCTCATACCCAACATCTCAAAAAGTCGCTCATGCTGCGGTTGAGGGAGGGCCTTGGTGAATGGATCCGCAGCGTTATTCTTTGTGTCTACCCTCCTAATCTCGATCTCGCGGCGATCTACAATCTCCCGGATCAAATGAAAACGCCTCAGGATGTGTCTGGACCGCTGATGGGATCTGGGCTCCTTGGCTATCGCCATAGCCCCATTATTGTCAGAATACAAAGGTATTGGATCAATAATGGTTGGAACTACTCCTAGCTCCGAGACGAACTTCTTCATCCAGACGGCTTCCTTGGCGGCATCATTTGCAGCAATGTACTCAGCTTCCATCATAGAGTCTGCAACGGTATCTTGTTTGGAACTCTTCCAACTCACCGCCCCTCCATTGAGGGTAAATACAAACCCAGAGATAGATTTGCTGTCGTCCTTATCGCTCTGGAAGCTCGAATCGGTAAAGGCCTCCATTTGGAGATCTCCATTACCATACACCAAGAACAATTCTTTAGTCCTTCGCAAGTACTTAAGAATATTCTTCACTGCTGTCCAGTGATTCTCCCCTGGGTTGGATTGATACCTGCTTACAACACTAAGTGCGTAAGCTACATCTGGGCGTGTACATAACATCGCATACATTATAGATCCTACTGCCGAAGCATAGGGTATAATACTCATGCGAGCTCTCTCTTCATCAGTCTTTGGACAAGAATCCTTGGAGAGAGTGACCCCATGGAAAGCGGGTAAGGCACCCCGCTTGGAGTCTTCCATACTAAACCTTTTTAGGATGGTGTCAATGTACCTGGTTTGGGACAATCCCAATAACCTTTTGGATCTATCCCTATAGATCCTTATGCCCAGAATGTAAGTGGCATCATCCAGGTCCTTCATGGAGAACCTTAGTGATAAGAAAGATTTGACCGACTGTAGCATAGGAATATCATTTCCTATCAGAAGAATGTCATCCATGTACAATACGAGGAATGTGACAGCTCTTCCTACAGCCTTCTTATAAACACAAGGTTCATCTGGATTTTTGATGAAATCAAACTCTTTGATGACATCATCGAAACAGATGTTCCAACTCCGTGATGCCTGCTTTAACCCATATATGGATTTAAGCAATTTACATGCTTTCCCGCTGCTCCCACTGTCAATGAAGCCCTCTGGCTGATCCATATAAACGCATTCTTCTAAATTTCCATTCAGAAATGCAGTTTTAACGTCCATCTGCCAGATTTCATAGTCGTAGTGAGCAGCAATAGCAAGTAGGATCCGAATGGATTTAAGCATGGCTACGGGAGAAAAAGTTTCGTCATAGTCCAAACCTGGTCTTTGACGAAAACTCTTCGCCATAAGTCTTTCCTTATAGGTCTCCACCTGCCCATCTACACCAATCTTTCTTTTAAAGATCCATTTGCACCCTACAGGTTTTACCCCAGGGGGTACAACGTCCAAAGTCCACACTTTGTTGGTGTGCATAGACTCCATTTCGGATCTCATGGCATCCAGCCACTTCACAGAGTCTTTACTCGTGATAGCTTGCTGAAAACTGGTAGGATCATCATCATCCATGATGCAATCTTCTCCGTTACCATCAATGAGGAAACCGTAGTACCTCTCCGGTAGGCGAGAAGTCCTACCAGACCTACGGAGTGGCCGAGGTTCTTTAGTTTCTGCTGCAACAGCCGGTTCAACTAAATCGTCATTTGTAGTTTGTGTCTCTAGAACCTCTTCTAGATCCACCACCTTGCCATCATCTTTGTCTGTGAAAAACTCTTTTTCCAAGAATGTGGCATGTTGAGAAACGAACACTTTTTGTTCCTCTTTGTGGTAGAATAGATATCCATAAGAATTCTTTGGATATCCCACAAAGTTACACATGACCGACCGTGTCTCGAGTTTATCCGGATTCTGCTTTTTAACATAGGCCGGGCAACCCCAAATCTTAATTCTCTTAAGAGATGGTCTCTTCCCATGCCATATCTCATATGGCGTGGTAGACAAGGTTTTGGTTGGAACCCTGTTCAGCAGAAACGCTGCAGTCTCCAATGCATGCCCCCAAAACGAGACTGGTAACTCAGCGTCACTCATCATGGAGCAGACCATATCTAATAGGGTCCTATTCCGTCGTTCTGACACACCGTTGTGCTGTGGTGTGTAAGGAGGAGTGAGCTGAGAGAGAATCCCATTCTCTTTTAGGAAGTGTGCAAATTCTGTACTGAGATACTCACCACCTCGATCTGATCGAAGCATCTTGATACTCAAGCCGGTTTGTTTTTCTACTTCTTGTTTATATTCAATGAATTTCTCGAAAGCTTCGGACTTGTGCTTTAATAAAAATACATGACCGAATCTTGAGAAATCGTCAGTGAACGTAATGAAGTATGAAAAACCGCCTCTAGCCTGTGTAGACATTGGCCCACATACATCACTATGCATGAGGCCCAGGAGCTGAGTAGCTCTTTCTCCGTGTCCGGTAAACGGAGTTTTGGTCATTTTACCCTTGATACAAGACTGGCAAGTCGCATAAGATTTATATTCAAAAGAGTTTAAATATCCATCTTTGTGTAACTTGTTTAGTCTTGTTTCGTTAATATGACCAAGTCTACAGTGCCAAAGAAAAGCTTCATTTAATTCTGAAAATTTTCTTTTATTAGTGTGTTGTATACTGAAAACTGTGTGTTGATTTACGACATATATTCCGTTGTTAAGCGTACCATACCCAACCAACATTTGATTCAGGTTAATGTTCATAACATTATTCTGCAATACAAAATTATACCTTTCATTGTCCAACAAAGAAACGGATATTATATTACATAGCATACTTGGTACAAAATAATATGGATTTAAAACCAAAATACATCCAGATAGCAACCCCAAGTGATACTCTCCCACTGCGACTGTATGTACATTGGAACCATTTCCAACGCGGAGAGTATGGTCACCTGTCCTCAAAACCTTGCTATTTCTCAGCCCCTGCATAGAATTGCAAATGTGAGAACCTGAACCGGTATCCAATACCCAGGAAGCAGAGTTTATAGAAAAACAGTTTTCAGTAACAAACGCACCTGAAGCAGAAGCATCACCATGCTTCTTCTTGAGACTTAAGTACTCCGTGCAATTGCGCTTCCAATGTCCTGTCTTGTGGCAGTGAAAACATTCGCCCTTCCCCGAGTCTCCAGCCTTGGACTTTCCCTTTCCCTTCACCTTTTTAACTCCGCCCTTAGGATTAGTGGGTTTCTTCTTTTTCTTTCCCTTGGCCTTGGCTTTCGGGCGAGAAGAGGAAGACTGTCTAATAGTCATAACGGGAGTTTTTGCTAACTTCATAGTGTTCTCTGCACTCCTTAACATATTAAGGAGTTCAGGGAGGTCCTTCTCCATGCCATGCATGTTGAAGTTCACTATGAACTGAGCAAAGGAGGAGGGGAGGGACTGCAGAATAATATCTATATATTGTTCATTGTCCATCGTCCATCCAAGGTCCTCAAGCTCTTCTATAAGAGCTATCATCTTCAGAACATGGTCTCCTACTGGTGTGCCAGGGGCCATTCGCATATGAAACAATTTCTTTGATGCTTCGTATCGTAATACGCGGGATTGCTCCCCATACAACTCCTTTGTATGGAGCAATATACCGTGAATGTCCATGTCCTCGTGTTGTTTTTGATGTGTGTTATCCATCGATGCAAGCGCGAGGCATGTGGCCGTGGGACAGTCAGCGTCCCATGTCTTGCGGACTTTAATGTCCGCAACTGAGGATTTTGGACCAGGGACGGGCGGGGCTGAAGCCGTGAGGACATATGATACTTTATCATAAGTCAAGGTGATTTTCAGATTCCTCTACCAGTCTTTATAGTTGGTCCCATTCAGTTTGGTTTTATCTAGTAAAAGCTTGAGTCCAGTCATGGGTATCTGCCATTAAGAGAGAGAAAAGAATACACTCAGCGAAAGCTCTTGCATAGACCAGATTGGTTATTATCTTGTCTAATCGATGTTTCCCACTGCTTTTATCGAGTCTTTCTTTCAAACCTTAAAAAGAAAAACTAGCCAGGATTAATTACAGTCTACAACTTCGCTAACCGTTCAGCCAGGCCAGTGTCGGTACTTGAGGGAGGTTCCCCGTGCTTTCGCACGGACCTAATTAGAGTAAACCTCGTTTTCCTAGAGGCGGAGCCCCGTTAACACCTTTTTAGACACCTAATGAGTTAGCTAATTGTAAACTGTAAAACTCTCCTAGGAGCAACTATTGCCCACAGTGGGATCGGGATCCAACCATCACATGGAAGGTATGCAATCTCATTGCAAATTTCAACTATTGAAATTCTCGATGTGGTTTTTACCCCTAATACTCGTGACCTTGGCTAAGGTCAACAAATCACGAGCACTAGTCAAGCTCAACCCGTCATTTCTTGATTAATTAGACCCGTTCACATGACCCTTGGCTAAGGTCAACAAAGTCATATGCCCGTCCTAATTAATCTGCATCATATGCGTTTGTAGGAAGACATCACTTAGCTACCGTACACTACGTCTTGGCTAAGGTCAACAAACGTAGCACGAATACTAAGTACTCTACTTCCTAAAATGACGGAGGGTTGCGGATGATTTTTAAGAAAATATTTAACGCTTTGAACTTGATATCGTTGTAGAATCAAACGGTTTTCAAAAGGAGTGGCTTAAGCTCCGCAGTTTTGAAATATAGCTTTTTCATAAATAGCCGAGTGGTTTTAAAATCCGATTCTACAACATCTTTTAGGTTTATTTTCTTTACATCAATCACATTAATGTAATCCCATCATTTAAGTCCTTAAGCCAATCACAGAAAAGAAACGAAAATAACACGTACGCTTATGCCATCCGCATTCGCCGCAATGTTCCGTTATGCACCGTTAGGTTACTTAACTAACGGCATACCGGGACGGGACTAGCGCGGGTGTAAAACATAAGCAACATCTACTATATATCATATATATAATATGTCATTCGTCTCAGATATCACAGAACACAGGCAGAAGAAATATAGATATAACGTGGGATATACTAGGACGTCCGTATTTAGTATTTAGCCAGAATAGAAAATACGTATTCCACAGTCGCGATGAATAGCCAAGCCCACACCCTGGACCCCTACGAGAGCGGCAAGTGACCCTGCCAATTCTGGAGTTTAGGAGACCCGGTCTCGACTCCTCGAGATGGCCTCCCACTGAACCCCAGAACCCGGTCACCAGTGCTCCCCTCCTTGGGTCCATCCTAATACGGAAAAGTAAATAATATACAACACTGGTGACACAAGCTCAACCCGGAAGTGCCCCAAATAAAAGAATATTACATTACATTTGAATTTACATGAATGAAAATATAAAACTCTCATCTCACATAAAACCCCCCGGCTATTCGATCGCGACAATCCTGCACATCATATCTCAGCAACACATAATATCTCATATCATCAACGTAAGTAAGTATGCATACACCGATTGTCGTCGACGTATAGCAACGACAATCGGCAATACCACTACATACTACACTTACGGTCACAGAAAAGAAAGTGTAAAACTGCAATATCTGGAATCCACATTCTCTTTAGACATCGCAAATGCAAAATATCACATATTCCGTATTTCATGTCTAGTAATATGAATTCCACACATTGCATCACATTCCGGATAAACAGACAGTATCGAAGTTTTCGAACGAACGATCAAATACCCAGGATTCACTAAAGCCCAACACTTGAGCAGAGTTCAAACACCTGGAGTGTGACACAGTAGTAGCGGTCCAGCCGTAGAAGGGTCAAGCCAACGCCTCACATGTGGCACGCCGTACTGCCCCAAACCCTAAGGTTCAAAGGGCAGTTCAAGACGGTCACATAATCGAGTTAAGGTTTGTTGTCTTCTAGAGGGACCACCACAAAAAGACTTGCACGTATTTCCAAAGTATTTAAACCCCGTGAATAGTGAGCAAATGATATTCGTTCAAACATTTCAATACTTTCTAATTTACCCGGAAAAGCCACGAAAACAAAATTCCGATCGAATCGACGGGTCCAAAATCATCTCCAGAATTTTTCAAAAATAAATACAGATTAAAAATATCCAAAAAAATATACAAGCAGATTAATGAATTACTGTAAAAATATTATCCAACAATTAATACATACAGCCGCGGAACCGCGGTCTAAGCAAGCTTAGACCGCGTTTCCGCGGCAACAATCACTGTTCATGGAATAATTTTTGTACCGTAATCCTTATTTTTTCCTGCTGTATTTTTTACATATTTTTAATTCTGAAAAATGTCAATTTTTAGAAAATTTCCAGAGAGCACCCTAAAAAACCGTATTTCGGTTCGATCGGAGTTTTGACTTCGCAAAAGGGTCGCCTAATGTTCTAGGTCGGCTCTGATACCAATGTAAGGTTTGCCTAGCACCCTATGAAGAGTTTTGAAGCATCACATGTCTCAAAGGATGTATTTTTAAGGTGCTAAACAAACATGCAAAGGAATCGATCCTAAAAAATTAGGGTTATGAAACTATAAGCTAATAAAAATTAGGGTTTGAAGGCTACAAGCTTTGTAGCTCCCCTTTTGCTTGACTCCTTAATCTCTAGGGTGTTGGAAGAAGGTCCACTTGTAGTCCTCTTTCGTCCACGACGATCCACCCGAAGTTTCCCGTCCAAGCTTGCAACTTTGGAAAAGCAAAGAGAACACTCTAATCAAGTTGGCTAGACTTGAGTAGAGTGATGTTGTGGCTAAGGATCTCACTTCAAAAACCTTTCTTTAATTGTGTTTAACTCACTAGAAAAAACTAGAGAGGAAAAAAGTGAAAGAGGATGAAGATGGTGGCTATTTTTAACAAGAGGTGAAAAATAACCCTTAGTTGAAAAAGAAAATGAGATATATCACTATATATATCTATTTCCTTCTTGCATTCAACCATGATTAAAATGATGGAGAGTTAATTTAACTTGGGTTTTAAATGATAAATATAAGGATAACCCTAGGTTAGTGGTAGTTGAGCTTGGTTAGGTTAGAAGAAGAATGTAGAAGCTAGAATGATTATCCTTTTCTTCTCATTTTGTTTTTAAAACCAAAATTAAATAATAATCCATTATTTAATCCATGGTGTGAGTCTTACATTGCCACCATTTCCATATGCTAACAACCATGATGGATGGGTGTATGTATGTATGCATGTATGCACATCCACATGTGCATGAAACTAGAATGAAAGAAAGAAACACATGCATGCATACATACATCCATCAAACCCTAGAAAGGTTTCAAGTGAGAAAACTAATGGTTAGATGATAAATCAACACTTAATTTATCAATCCGGTCATATCTCATACGACCCCACCAAAAGCAGGCCACCCGATCAATGTTCGGTATCATATACGCACATTTTAATCGGGTGCACGCGCATATCGCATTCGCGCACCACAACGTTTCGCCTGGACTGGGTAACTCCTTTGTGGGACTCTAAGACTCGTCAATACGCCGGCTGAGGGTGATGATCATATCAGATACCCCTAAACCGCAAGCGGTCAGCTAAACGTAACGGCCACCCGGGTATTGAGCGATTAGAAGAAAACAAGCGAACCTGCTACAACTCCCGTCGAGCCATTCGGCAACACTACCGTACAGTCCGGTCTGTTCATCAGATATGCTGCATATTGAGCCTAGGGATGGTCATGTCGACCCTAATAACTCAACAAGTCGTGCCGGTGAATGGTCTATAACAGATCGAGAAACTACTGATAACACTTATCAGCAAATCTCAGCAGCCCTGGCCAGGGACTTACTGATATAACCAGTCGGGCACAGTACAGCATCAACTCCCAATACCGGGAGAGACGAAACCCCTCCTATCGCTCATTGCCTTCGTGTGTCTCGGGACTGTACCCAACGGCCACCTGTTTGCACGACTCGGTAGAGCCGTGGTAGGGTGGCAATCAAAGTACAGTGGGAGAACACACAAAACTCTATAACGATCTCGGGTCTACAGACTAACCTGTACCAGTGTCACCTGAGAACTGCTATCCGACAATAGATATAATTCCATATAGGAGTTCTCGGTGAGTCCGTCCAGTGTACCCAGTCAATACTGAGCACCCGTATATGATCTTGATGTCAAACATCGATGAATGTGGGAACATCCATTGCTCATCGTATGGGTCTAGTATCATATACGCTAGTCTACTCTGGTATATCAATGCCCCGTCTCGATATACCTACGACTAGGGACTTTCCAGGATATGCTTACAGACTACAGATGTCCCACTAGTATGATCTCCATCATAATCAGAGTAGTCAAGCCAATATCCTCAAGGCTTTATCAGCATGTATGAGTGAATAATAAGCATGATCAAATCAACATGTCAGATAAAGAAGAACCAGATAGCATACTATCATGTCGAGCAAGAATGCATACTGAATATATATACATGTATAGATACATCCACTATCACATAATGGCCTCTAGGGCATACATATATCCAACACATTCCAGGATATGCTTATAAACTACAGATGTCCCACTAGTATGATCTCCATCATAATCACAGTAGTCAAGCCGATATCCTCAGGGCTTTATCAGCATGTATGAATGAATAAAAGCATGATCAAATCAACATTTCAGATAAAGAAGAACCAGATAGCATACTATCATGTCGAGCAAGAATGTATACTGAATATATATATACATGTATAAATACATCCACTATCATATAATGGCCTCTAGGGCATACATATATCCTACAAGGGATACCCTATGCTTCGGTAGTCGGGTCTATCATATATGAGATGTTATGTACCAGACCAGATGTATCTTACTCATTAGGTGTAGTGAGTAGGTATCAATCGGATCCTGGGAAAAAGTACTGGACAGCTGTGAAAAATATTCTTAAGTACTTGAGAAGGTCTAAAGAAATGTTCTTGGTGTATGGTAACGGTGAACTCCAGATGGAGTTCTTTACCGATTCGAGCTTCCAGAGTGATGAGGACGACAGTATGTCGGTCTCAGGTTTTTTCTTCACCCTCAATAGAGGGACAGTTTGTTGGAAGAGTACCAAGCAAGATACCGTAGCAGACTCGACGATGGAGGCTGAATACATCACTACCAACGATACTGCCAAAGAGCCTGTCTGGATGAAGAAGTTCATTGCTGAACTTGGTGTGGTTCCATCCATTGAGTATCCAATATCTGTGTATTGTGATAACAATGGAGCTATGGCTTTTGGCAAGGAACCATGGTCCCATCAGCGATCCAGACATATTCTTAGGTGGTATCACCTGATCCGGGAGATAGTATATCGACGAGAGATCGAGGTCAGGAGAGTTGACACGAAGGACAACGTAGCGGATCCACTCACGAAGGCCCTTCCCCAGACACAGTTTGAGAGACTTTATGGGATGGTGGGTATGAGATACTACAATAACTGGCCTTAGTGCAAATGAGAGATTGTTAGGAATATGTATGCCTTAGAGACCATTATTATATGATATAGTGGATGCTTGGACATATATATAGAGGAATTTCTGGCTCGACATGATAGTATGCTATATATTGCTCTTTATCTTAACATGTATACTTGTATTATTATACTGTCTCTCTGATACATGTTGATAAAGCCCTTAGTATATTTTCTTGACTACCACGACTATGATGCAGATCATACTAATAGGACTTGTGTAGTCCACAAGCACATCCCTTAACAGTTCCTAGTCAAGGGAGTATCGAGACAGGGCATCGATATTCCAGAGTAGACTAGTGTGTACGTTTTTTGACCCTGTAGGGGCGATAGTTGATCCCATAACCATTGGTGTTTGACATCAAAGATTGTACACATGTTCTCATTAGAGAATGGGTACATCGAACATGATTCACCGAGAACTCCTAGATGGTACCATACCTATCGTCAGATAGTAGTTCTCTGGTGACACTGGTATAGGTTAGTCTGCAGACCTGAGATAGTTATAGTGTCTAGTGTGGCTTCCATTGTGCTTTGATTTCCTCCCTGCTATGGCTCAAAGGAGTCGTGCAAACAGGTGGATTTTGGGTACAGTCCCGAGTCACATGGAGGCAGTGAGCGATAGGTGGGGTTTCGCCTCTTCCGGTATTGGGAGTTGATGTTGCGCTATGCTTGATTGGCTATAACAGTAAGTCCCTGGCCAGGGCTGATGAGATTTACTGGTAAGTGTTATCAGTAGTTTCTCGAACCGTTATGAGCCACACATCGGCATGACTTATCAACTTACTGGGGTCTGACGATTCCACTCCTAGACTTGATATGCGACATATCAGACGAAGAGACCAGACTGTATGGTAAGTGTTACCTATAGGTTTCATGGGAGTTCGGACAAACTTGTTTGTTGATCTTCTATTCGATGTGTATTTATATTTGATATAATTATACATCAACTAATATTATAGCTCACTAATTATTTTCTTTTCTTTATATATATATATATATATATATATATAATGAAGTATGGCATGGAATTTCTATTTTGGGAAAATAGAAAAAGAGGTGGAAAATGGTGAGATCTTTTTGGGCATGGGTGAAGCATGGTGCATATCATTTATTTATTAGTCTTGACTCACTATTCAAGCATGGTTGCAATTTATTATTGCAATTTATTCAATGCTTAAATGAGTGAGGTTCAAGGTGAAGCCATTCTTCACTACACTTGTTCTTTGTCTTCACTTGAGCTCTTTTCTCTCTAGCTCTCTTCATCTTCCTCCTCACCTCCTCCAAGACCTAACACTTAAATGAGTTGTGAACCCTAGGGCTTGAAAGTATCCATAGTGAGCAAACAAACCCCAACTTCACCATGCTACACTTGATTAGCACTTAAGTGTAGTATGTTTTCTTCACTAAAGTAAGTTTAGTGAAGAGGTAGCTTGGATTAGCGGAGTTTCGGGTGGATCATCTTCGGCACGAAGATCATGTAGGAAGCTCGATCCAACTTCAAGTGGAGCCTAGTGGAGTCGCGTGGACTACTACACGGAGCTATAGAAGAGAAGGACACGGTCTAGAAAGGTTGTTGCCTCCTTCACTTAGTATAGTTTTGTTTATATCAAACTTAAAACCCTAATCATTCTAGTTAGATCTAGGTTAGTGTATCTTAGCATCCCGAAATTTTTAAAAATGGCATGCTAGATGCTTGTGAAAACCCAGTGGTGGTGCAAGGGTACACTTTCAGCTTGCGGTATTTAAAATTTATCACGAACAAATTTTTGGCGCCGTTGCCGGGGAGGCGTAATATTTAATTAATTTTGATTCAAGTTTTAGTTTTTAATTTAGTTTAATTTAGATTTCTCTTAGTTCATTTGATTCTACAAATTCTCTATTTAATTTCAAGAATCGAGACAAACTTCTAGGGAGAAAAGATTGTGACGAACAGAAAGAAAATTGCCATGGGAGCCACATCTAAAAAATTTCAGCCGAATCCCCCAACTAAGACATTTCGGCCGAAAATTTTCAGCAGATTGGCTTAGGGTTTGTTGCCGTTGGAGCACTTCTCGAGTAAATTCTAGAACTTTGTTCCATTGTTGATGAAGTGTCAAACTTGCAACAAAAACGAGGCAAATTCTTAGACTTTAGATACAATTTTGTTCTTCCCTAATCTTTTATTTCCAACTAACAATTTTTGCAGATTTCTTTGCCTGATAAAAAAAATTAGTTTTAGATTTTGTTTGATTTTATTTTATTTTGCATATTTAAAGATAATTTAAGGGGCAACAACCCAAAATAAGATTAGGTGGGGATTTCATCACCCTTTTTAGGCCCCACAAATCATAACTAAGTTTACGCATTCACTTACATTAAAAGAATGTAGACTCAGCCCCTTAAGGACATTCGCGCTCAAATAGGACAAGAGAAGGTTGTGGGTAATTTACTGTTTATCTGTATCTTTCTTATGGTGTTTAAGGCTTAGTGTGACTAAAGAAAGTGGTTTACTTAATTAGGCCCACTATTTCGGTGATTCATATAGCGGATACCTCTTACTTTTCTCATACTTACCTAGCTAGAAGATTGATTAAGAGACAGTAAATGATATATCTTATAACTTGTCCCTTAGAAGTCTAGAAGCGGGTCTAATGATTTGACTTAGGTGATCCTAGTTTTAAGGATTGCTTATGCATTTTATTAGTTGTGATTAATTGAGTTGAGTTATTATTCTTTTAATATAGATGATGAACATGCAAAATCAATATTATATGAATTTTGTTATCCAGTTAAACCAACACTTGCTGATTGTATTAGAATGAATAAATTTAGGAGTAGTTATAATTCAAATTACACATCCACAACCGAAAATGGGGATTGATTACGTACTGAGTTATATGATCTTAGGAAAAATGTTGAGACTTTAACGGTTAATTACCAGGTTCCTAGTAATCCACATTTTTAATATTTTTGCACTAACTGTGAAGATACATCTCATAATTATGAAAATTGTCCTTTCATTGTGGATTTGGTGATTGGAGAAACCAACAAAATAATAGTTGGAATCAAGACATGTATTCTGAAGTTCCTAACCATGATTTAGGCCTACAGTTCCAACTCAACCCTTATTATAATATAAGTTCTCCTAATATTCCAATTCAAAACGAACCAACTTTCACTTCTCTCAATTTTATATACCAACAAATACTATCATATTATATTATGATGTTGGCTTTCCTTATGACCATATCCAATCACATTCTTATCAAACTTAGCAAAATTTTAATCCTTCAGTAGAAATTGATAATGATACAACAGTTGATTATGTTGATAAACAGTTGGATACAATTCTACAAAATGAAATTAAACCAATAAAACAAACATTAGAGAATATTCAGATGTTTATTGATCAGATAGCTGCTGCAATACATAGTAAGAAAAAAGAGTACGAGATTCCGTCGAGTTCGACTGAAATAGACCCTCTAGAATTTGAAACTTCAATTTGGCCCCTAACAACGAATTTATATGAAGATGATTTAACTAATGATATGTTTGAAATTAAGATGTTTGATTAGACTGGTTGTAAAATTTTAAGAAAGATGTTTTTGACGACTAAACAGTAGCGGATAAAATTTTTGAGAAAATTTTAGATATTGAACCCGCATCTGTAAAGAAAACTTGTGATTTTCATGGAGTTGACTTAGATATAATAATTGAGAAAACTATTAATAAGGAACCCACACCTTTAGTTGGAATGAACAATGAAATTTTTGAGGACACTTTATATTGAGAACCCATATTTTTGGATGATAAAAGTCAACCCATGAGTCAATTTAAGGATGATGAAAAAGAATTGTTAAATGAGAGATGAGACAAAAATTTGCATGAGGAGGAGGCGGTTAATATTGAAGAAGGTTGTTTCGAAAAGGATAGTTTTGAGGAAATTTTTAAAGAGGAAGTCATGATCTTGAGCGAAAATGAAAAAACTGTTGATGATGATTATTATTTAGAGCCAAGTTTTGAGAAACTTTTTAAGGACAAACTTATGATTTTAGATGAGCCTTTAACAGTTGAACCTATACCTCAAATATTGTCTTTCTTCATTGAAACCAGTCCTAATGCAAAGCTAAGTTGTGCCTTTAATTCCTACGACTGGATATTTTATACCGAATGTTCATGTTGAAGACTCTGATCCATTTAGACAATATAGTGACAAGGTAGCGCAACTATATAATTCCCTTAAACTTAAATATTTTATTACCGAGCAAGTTTATTCGACTAAACTTAGATCACAATTCTGTTCACCCAGCTATAAACACCATATTCATATTCTACATATTAATTTGAGGGTGTTTATTGATGCTATTGCTATAATTTGTATTAATACTCTTGCACGATTAAAGATAAATTTTTTGAGTGATTAATATTAACGTTTGGATTAGCCAAAGCATTATATAAATTAAAAAAAATTCTTTTTCTTTTAATTTTAGGTTTTTAGATTTTCTTTTAAATAAAAGAAAACAATCATTTTATTCTTCCCACTTATTTCATCAATTTTATTTGACCCCAAAACCTAATATAAAAACAAGTAATAAGTTGCAGGGTATGCAGTTTAAAGCAGGAAGTAGAAATTCAATATCAAATATCATATTAGCGACTGGCCACCGCAAGTTAGCGGTTTGATAAGGGAAGAATCTTCTAAACTTTTAAAGCTCTGTAAGTTTGTTCTTGTTATTAATTTTAATATTTATCTCTTTCTAACTTAACTTCACTACATTATTTTATATATTTGTTTAGCATGGAACACTGTAGCGATTGTTCTTTACTATATTATGAGATAGACTACAAAGATGAGTGAGGGGTCGACATTAAGGGCAATGTCATACATAAGTGTGGGGGTGGTTTTATGTATAGTTTTCTTAATCTTTTTTTCCTTCTTATTTTAGTTTCTTTTTAGGTTTTATTTTAAAAAATTTAAAAAAATTAGAAAATTTTGAAAATGAAAATAGCAACGTGAAAAATGTATATAAAAGATAGAAAGAGATTTTAAGAAAAACATGAAAAGAGATGTGTTTTAATGAAGTTAATAATAAGTAGTCATGAGCCCACTCCCAAAAGTCGAGTGATATGAAAGAGTTACTGGGTTTGAGGAAAGAAATTGTAACACCATAGATTTGCGATTAGTGTTAATTAGGCGATATTGTGGGTTTTTGGTAAAAAGGTTTACCAAAATAGCTTTCTCGCATTTTAGTTAGATTAATTAATATTTTATTATTATTTGTTTTGGCTTGCATACACTTGTGCAAGTTAATGTAAGGGTTAGTTAGTGTTAATCTCGTTTAGTGACCATGACACCTTAAGTTAATCCTTGCTTTGTTTAACCTTAACCCTTAGATATTTATGAGAAGATATTTGCTTAATATGGAATGAAGAGGAGGTGGCAAGATGACTTATGGAGGAGTCATGGCTTGCATTAATGATGGAGAGGGAGAGAGTAAGTGCAAGGGTGCACTTACCCTACACTCACCCTCTCATCTCTTTCTCACCTCACACACTCTCATTCTCTCTCACTCTATCTCTTTCTCATTATTTCTTCATCTCTCTTACCCTAAACTGAAAGCTTCACTACCCCTTCACTAAACCTTGCTAAACCTTCACTGATCCTCACCAAATCACCTCTCATGTCTTGTTTTAGCCTCTAGGATCACTTGGAGCTTGGAAAGCTAGGATATTTGAGCTTGTGTGGTTAGGTAATGATCTCTATCTATTAAATAGGATGTTATAGTGTTGTGTAGCTTGTTAGTTACAGTTTAGAACACTTAAAGTATAGTTTCGTGCACATATCATAATTTTAGTGTCATTATAGGATATCTGTGATCTGCTGTGACCCCGAGTGTATACTGGAAAATCTAGCAGTGTATTTGTATTGTACTAGTGACCCTAAGTGAACACCTGAAGTACAAACCCCATAGGCTTGGTTTTGGCCGGCGACATTAGGGTAGGATCCGGCGAGCTCGGCCATTGGGTGGAGTTAGGGCTTGGGTTTTATAGGCTAGCTGTCTGCAGTTGTTTAGAAGTATTTGGTACTGTTTAATTTTTGAGTTTTGACAGTATACAAAATGTAGGATCACTTTGCTTGTTTCTAGTGTTTCGATTATGCGTGCTACGTTATCCGACACGGTTCGTGTACTTTGTGTAGCTGTTGCTCTTGGCTTGGTTTCGTAGTGTCACTATGCACGTTAGCCACTAGACGAACACTTGAGAGTATGTTTGGAGTTGGTGCTTCGGTCAAACGTAGTTTGTACGTGTTATTGGTCGATTGGTAATGTGAACTTGTTATGTTATATGATTTTAGGGTCACAGTCGGGGACTTCGGATGCTGCGAAGAGAGGAAAACAAGTGGTTGGCTTTACTTAGCCTAAGATTATCTGTGAGTAGATTTAACATCTACAGGGGAATCGCCCGCATGGCATTATGCGTCTGGGCTAGATTATATGACATGATTATTAGTTATAAATATATGGATATTGATTGTGCATGTATACCATTGTTGCATATCTCATTGCCTATTGTATATGGATATAGTATTAATGAGACACAACACTATTATTGACGGTTCATGTTGCACGAGCACAAATTGTATGCTGCACACACACTGTCGGTAATTGCCATGACACGCACTACACCTATACATATGTGGTATTGTATTGGTTAGGGACATTAAGACTTGATCCTTATTTCCATTGTGCATATGAAATATAGCATACCTGTATACCTACATGCTTACACATATGCCTTAATATACCTACATGTTTACATATATACCTATATGGTATTACGTCATTATTGATAGGTATATACCCATATCTTGCTATAGCTATATGTACATCATACATACATACTTACATGTACACCTCATATGATGCTGCATTTGATTTTGGAGAAATTTGGAAACTGCATGATATATTTAATAACTTGATGCATTTAAATAGCGGTTTTTCCTTGATATGCTCATATTACTGTTTATTGCATATATTATATTTCATGGATTTACGCATTGAGATATGGATTTCATATGAGATTTTCTGGATTTGAGGACTGTGGTATTTCATGAAATTATGCATTGTTTGAAAAACCCGGTTTTTTTTGATATGATATTTCGATGCGTCCACCATGAGATTTTTCGGTTCTGAGATTTGTGTTATAAACCCGATGCGAGGAGTTGGATGAGGCCGTGTGCGAGTACATGGTGAGGCCTGGAGGTACCACAGGGTAAGAAGATCGTAGATGATGGCGTTGAGCCCGAGGCAAGGGAGTACTACCTTACCGGTACAGTATTTTTGACTCGGCGGATATTTGGAGGTTACCGACCGGAGTTATGAGTCGTATGGATACGTGGATTTTGAGTGTCGGAGCTGGACACTCAGGTTCCGTGAGACGTATGATACGTGGATATGAGGGCCAGTCCTAGTGACGATGCCTGAGAGATGAGTATTTACGTGTTGATACTGGACACTAGTTTTTATGATGTTTTCGGGTGTCGATGTTGGACACTAAGGTTCCATGAGACTTACAGGATATGAGGGCCGATCTGAGGATGTGGTGCCTTTGGTATTGGGATTTGGAGTGTCATTGATGGACACTAGTCTCTCCACGATGAGAATTCCGTAAGGATGACATATTTTATCCCATACTCAGCATTTATTTGATATGCATTGCTTCATGTATTAGTAGTACCTGATAGGGTACCTTTCATGACTGTTGCATATACATATTGCCATATTATACTATCAGTTTGATTATGATAGATTATCGTAGTACGTGCATACTTGCGATTACCTGCATGTGTTATTTACTATTCACGAGTTAACCACTCACCCCCGTTGTGCCACAGTGTTTTGCAGGTAGCCCCTCAGAGCAGTCGCGACAGGGCTTCTTCTTATCGTATCATCTTTTGCAGCGGATACCGCTACGGCTGACTGTGAGCAGTTTTGCTATAGGTGGGTTTTGCGGTTATCCAATGATGCTTATCGTATATCTTATTGTATCTAGAATCTCCATCTACTACTTTCATATATTGACTTAGAGATGAGATGTAAGGACGTTATTATATATTATTTTGTGACTTTGGATGTCTTTTATGCTGTTTTTATTTATATCATCCATTTCTTCGCTACGGCGTCGTATATCTGTTGTGGTGGTTGTTTCCATCTTTGGGCGTGGTTTTGCTCCCGTTGGGGATGCTTTACTTATATCTTTTGTTGTACCCTTTTTGGGGATAGTTTTTACAAAGGAGGTGCTGCCAAATTTTGAAGGAAGTAAATTGGGACTTTAAAGGATTTTTACTTGAGATTCCCAAAAGTTTTAACAATGTTCTTATCACTTACTACTTTGATGGTTTAGATTGCTGGGTTTTCGGCTTACTTAAATTGCGTTACGTCTGTAGATATTCCGTGGTTTATGGGCCGTCACGTGCCAAATTTCGGGTCATGACAAAGTTGGTATCAGAGTGCTAGGTTTTACCTTTCGGAGTGTAGGATGACCTTGGTATGATGGAGTAGGTAGCTTAAGCAGAGTGACGTAGTGTGTGTATGTCCGCGGCATACTTATGACACGGTACTCCGCCTAAGTTATCTTAGTACTTATTTCTTGAAATTCCTTCTATGACTATACATATCCTTATGATTCGATTTCCGTGTTCTTATTGAATCCTATTTCCATTTCTAGCCTTTATGCCGCCGATGACTATGAGGCTCAGACAGAGCCAGCGAGAGCCGAGATTAGAGTTGACTCATTTGGGACGAGGATTGACCGGGATGGTATGCTCTCTGTACAGGAGCGGATTGATCCGCCTTTGATAGATCGTATCGCTAGGCTTGAAACAGAGATGCAGGATTTGCACCAGATGATGGGATAGTTGGTTGAGGCCAGTTGAGCGCAGCGACTGGAGGTTTCCACCCCTGTTACCCAGTTATTCGTTGCTATCAGCACACAACATTGTGTCACGTATACAGCAGCAGTGGACGCATCCTTACTAGATGAGGAGCGTCTTCCCGAGACTTTGGAAGTTTCAAGACCAAGGAGGACTCGTATATGTGTATCAGTCCAGAGACAGATGTTTAGACGCCGCGACAGATTTCGTTCGGTTCGCGAGAGTAGCAGATGCTTGGGACGAGGACAGTTGTTTAACTCTTACCCCTAGGAGGGTCAGCAGTTATCGTATGGATGTTTCCGGTGCGGGAGTTTCCATCACCTTGTCAGAAATTGTACCTTGGTACGCTAGAGGAGGGCAGCCGTACCATATTTTACCTTACCACCTTCACCTCGGGGAGCGTTTCCCCTTGCGCCTGTTGTCGCACCGCGTCAGACTTATGTTCAGAGAGGTCATGATCGCGGAGGGTTTGTTCAGAGAGAACAGGATGGTAGAAGAGGAGGACAACCAGTTGCTGGTAGAGAGCAGGCATGAGTGTTTGCTTCTACTCATCTGGACGCGCGGGCGTCCAATGCAGAGTTTTCAGGTATTCTTATTCGTATGTTCTTTTGATGCGCATGTTTGTTTAATTCGGGATCTATGCACTCGTTTGTTCTACACACTTCGTGCTGAGGTTGGGCCGAGAGTCGTATATGCTAGATCAGCCATTTGTTTTGTTTACTCCTGTTAGCGATTCTTTTGTTGCGCAACACGTGTTTCGGTCATGTGCCAATCGGATAGGAGATAGAGATTCGTCCGTCGATTTGATCCTTCTAAAGATGTTGGACTTTGATGTTCTCCTGGGCATGGACTGGTTAGCTACGTGCTATGCATCTGTGGACTGCCGCGAGAAGACAGTCAGGTTCTGTTTTCCCGGCGAGTTAGTTCTTGTTGTGCAGGGGGACCGTGGTGCCGCCCCTCACAGCTCGATTTCAGCCTTTTGCGCTAGTCGGCTTTTGAGGAGAGGATGTCGAGGATTCTTGGCTTTCATTCATGATATCGGAGCCACAGTAGATTCGTTGGACCGGGTTCTTATTGTGCGAGAGTTTTCCAACATTGTTCCAGATGAGCTGGTGGAGCTTAGGGAGCTTAAGGATCAGCTGCAAGAGTTGCTTGTTAGGGACTTGTACATCCAAGTGTTTCGCTTTGGGGAGCTCCTATTCTGTTCGTCAAGAAGAAGGACGGTAGTTTGAGGTTGTGTATTGATTTTCATCAATTGAACCGAGTTACGGTGCAGATTGGGTATCCTTTACCTCGCATTGACGATTTCTTTGATTAGCTCCAGGGTGCAGGACATTTTTCTAAGTTTGGTTGTGATCAGGTCATCATTAGTTGCGGGTTCAGAATGATGATATTCCGAAGACTGCTTGTAGTACGCGCTACGGGCATTATGAGTTTTTGGTGGTGTCGTTGGACTCACCAATGCCCTAGTAGCATTCATGGATGTGATGAACCAGATTCTTCAGGCCGTTCCTCGACTAGTGTATTGTTGTGTTATTTGTGACATTCCGGTCTATTCTAAGAGTCGAGAGGAACATGTGCAGCACTTGAGGATTTCTTTGCAGACATTGAGAGAGCACCAGCTGTTTGCTAAATTTTTGGAGTGTTCCTTCAGGCTTGATAGTGTTGACTTCCTAGGTCATGTGGTTACGGGAGACGGTATTCGTATGGACCCGAGGAGATTAAGGCCGTACAACTTTGGCCCAAACCTGTATCGGTGACAGAGGTCCGCAGCTTTTGGACTTAGCCGGTTTTTACCGCCATTTCGTGCAGGATTTTTCGAGTATCGCTGCACCGCTGACCGTACTGACCAGGAAGGAAGTTCCTTTTCTGTAGACTGTGGTATGCGAGCTGAGTTTTCATCAGTTGAAGACTCAGTTGACGACTGCACCAGTTCTATCTTGGCCTTCTGGAGCGGGCGACTTTATCGTTTACTGTGATGTTTCGTGAGTGGGGCTCGGTTGTGTATTGATGTGGCTTTATAGAGTTATCGCTTATGCTTCCCGACAGTTGAAAGAGCACGAGCAGAATTATCCCACTCATGATCTGGAGATGGCCGCGGTGGTCGTGTATTGAAGATTTGGAGGCACTACTTGTATGGTGAGTCGTGTCATATTTTCACAGACCACTAGAGCTTAATGTACATATTCCTGCAGTGGAATCTGAGTTTGAGACAACACCGTTGGATGGAGCTTGTGAAGGATTGTGATTGAGAGATCCTTTATTACCCGTGGCAAAGAGATTGTGGTAGCTGATGCTTTGAGTCGTAGGCCCGGGGGTAGCTTGTTCCAGTTGAGCGCAGTTCAGAGACAGTCTTCTATAGATTTGCAGTTCTTGTGCGACAAATGAGTACAGTTTAAGTTCACATTTACTGAGGGGACAGCTTGCTCATGTCCGCACCCGTCCACTTCTAATTAATCGTTTTCGTGAGGCACAACCTGCCGATGCCCATTTTTCTGGAATTCTTGACCATGTTCGGCTGGGTAAAGATTCGGAGTTCTTGATTAATGACCAGGGTGTGCTACGTTACGGGACTCTCTTGTGTGTACCAGATACCGATGAGTAGAGACGCGAGGTCCTAGAGCAGGCACATCATTCAGCTTTCAGTGTTCACCCAAGTGCCACCAAGATGTAACGTGACTTGAGAGATAGTTACGGGTGGGCAGGGATGAAGAGTGAAGTTTCAGATTTCGTTTTGAAGTGCTTGACTTGTTAGCTAGCTAAGGTTGAGCATTTGAGACCGGCAGGAGAGTTGCAACTTTAACCATTCAGGAGTGGGAATGAGAGCAGATCTCCATGAATTTCGTTGTGGGTCTACCCAGGTCTAGTCAAGGGTATGACTCCATTTGGGTGATTGTTGTCCGGTTATGCTCAATATGCACAGTTTGCTCAGTTGTTCTTCGATAAGTTTGTGCGTTTGCACGGAATTCCTTCATGCGTTGTATCCAATAGAGGCACCTAGTTCACTAGCCGTCTTTGGCAGAAGCTTCACTAGCCGTCTTGCTATCTGTGAAGGTTCTTTGGCATAGCTTGTCTAGTGAGGAGATCACTTGGGAGGCTGCGAGTGAGATGTGGAAATTTGCACTCATCTCTTTGAAGGTACGCATTGTAAGAATTTTAAATTCGGGGACGAATTTCTAAAAGGGGGGAGATTGTAACACCTTAGATTTGCGATTAGTGTTAATTAGGCGATATTGCGGGTTTTTGGTAAAAAGGTTTACCAATATAGCTTTCTCGCATTTTAGTTAGATTAATTAATATTTTATTATTATTTGTTTTGGCTTGCACACACTTATGCAAGTTAATATGAGGGTTAGTTAGTGTTAATCTCGTTTAGTGACCATGACACCTTAAGTTAATCCTTGCTTTGTTTAACCTTAACCCTTAGATAATTGTGAGAAGATATTTTCTTGTTTTGGAATGGAGAGGAGGTGACAAGATGACTCATGGAGGAGTCATAGCTTGCATTAATGATGGAGAGGGAGAGAGTAAGTGCAAGGGTGCACTTACCCTACACCCTCTCATCTCTTTCTTACCTCACACACTCTCATTCTCTCTCACTCTATCTCTTTATCATTATTTATTCATCTCTCTTACCCTCAACTGAAACCTTCACTACCCCTTCAATAAACCTTGCTAACCCTTCACTAAACCTTACCAAATCACCTCTCATGTCTTGTTTTAGCTTCTAGGATCACTTAGAGCTTGGAAAGCTAGGATCTTTGAGCTTGTGTGGTTAGGTAATGATCTCTATCTGTTAAATAGGATGTTATAATGTTGTGTAGCTTGTTAGTTTCAGTTTAGAACACTTAAAATATAGTTTCGTGCATATATCGTATTTTTAGTGTCATTATAGGATATATGTGATCTGCTGTGACCCCGAGTGTATACTGGAAAATCTAGCAGTGTAGTTGTGTTGTACTAGTGACCCTAAGTTAACACCCGAAGCACGAACCCCATAGGCTCGGTTTTGGCCTGCGACATTAGGGTAGGATCCGGCGAGCTCGGCCATTGGGTGGAGTTAGGGCTTTGGTTTTGTAGTGTAGCTGTCTGCAGTTGTTTAGAAGTGTTTGGTACTGTTTGATTTTTGAGTTTTGACAGTATACAAAATTTGGGATCACTTTGATTGTTTCTAGTGTTTCGACTACGCGTGTTACGTTATCCGACACGGTTCATGTACTTTGTGTAGTTGTTGCTCTTGGGTTGGTTTCGTAGTGTCGCTATGCACGTTAGCCACTAGAAGAACACTTGAGAGTATGTTTGGAATTGGTGCGTCGGTCAAACGTAGTTTGTACGTGTTATTGGTCGATTGGTAATGTGAACTTGTTATGTTATATGATTTTAGGGTCGCAGGCGGGGACTTCGGACGCTGCGAAGAGAGAAAAGCAAGTGGTTGGCTTTACTTAGCCCAAAATCATCTGTGAGTAGATTTAACATCTACAGGGGAATCGCCCGCATGGCGTTATGCATCTGGGATAGATTATATGACATAATTATTAGTTATAAGTATATGGACATTGATTGTGCATGTGTACCATTGTTGCATATCTCATTGCCTATTGTATATGGACATAGTATTAATGAGACACAACACTATTATTGACGGTTCATGTTGCACGAGCACAAATTGTATGCTACGCACACACCGTCGGTAATTGCCATGACACGCACTACACCTATATATATGTGATATTGTATTGGTTAGGGATATTGAGACATGATCCTTATTTCCATTGTGCATATGAAATATAGCATACCTATATACCTACATGCTTACACATATGCCTTGCTATACTTATATGTTTACACATATACCCATATGGTATTACATCATTATTGATAGGTATATACTCATATCTTGCTATAGCTACATGTACATTATGCATACATACTTACATGTACACCTCATATGATGCTGCACTTGATTTTGGAGAAATTTGGAAACCGCATGATATATTTAATAACTTGATGCATTTAAATAGCGTTTTTTCCTTGATATGCTCATATTACTGTTTATGTTGCATATATTATATTTCATGGATTTATGCATTGAGATATGGATTTCATATGACGTTTTCTGGATTTGAGGACTGTGGTATTTCATGAAATTATGCATTGTTTGAAAAACCCTGTTTCTCTTGATATGATATTTCGATGCGTCCACCATGAGATTTCTCGGTTCTGAGATTTGTGTTATAAACCTGACGCAAGGAGTTGGATAAGGCCGTGTGCAGGTACATGGTAGGGCCCAGAGGTTCCCCGGGGTAAGAAGATCGCAGATGATGGCGTTGAGCCCTAGGCAGGAGAGTACTACCTTACCGGTGACAGTATTTGGACTCGACGGATATCTGGAGGATACCGACCGGAGTTTTGAGACTTATGGATACGTGGATTGCGAGTGTCGGAGCTGGACACTCAGGTTCTGTGAGACGTATGATACGTGGATATGAGGGCCAGTCCTGGTGACGGCGCCTGAGTGATGAGTATTTACGTGTCGATGCTGGACACTAGTTCTCATGATGTTTTCGGGTGTCGATATTGGACACTCAGGTTCCATGAGACTTACAGGATATGAGGGCCGATCTGAGAATGTGGTGCCTTTTGTATTGGGATTTAGAGTGTCATTGATGGACACTAGTCTCTCCACGATGAGGATTCCGTAAGGATAACATGTTTTATCCCATACTCAACATTTATTTGATATGCATTGTTTCATTTATTAGCAGTACCTGATAGAGTACCTTTCATGATTGTTGCATATACATATTACCATATTATACTATCATTTTGATTGTGATAGATTATCGCAGTACGTGCATACCAGCGATTACCTGGATATGTTATAATTATTCACGAGTTGGCAACTCACCCCCGTTGTGCCACAGTATTTTGCAGGTAGCCCCTCAGAGCAGTCGCGACAGGGCTTCTTCTTATCGTATTATCTTTTGCAGCAGATACCGCTACGGCTGACTGTGGGAAGTTTTGCTATAGGTGGGTTTTGCGGTTATCCGATGATGCTCATTGTATATCTTATTGTATCTAGAATCTCCATCTACCACTTTCATGTATTGACTTAGAGACAAGATGTGAGGATGTTATTGTATATTATTTTGTGACTTTGGATGTCTTTTATGCTATTTTTATTTATATCGTCCATTTCTTCGCTACGACGTCGTATATCTATTGTGGTGGTTGTTTCCGCCTTTGGGCGTAGTTTTGCTCCCGTTGGGGATGCTTTACTTATATCTTTTGTTGTACCCTTTTTGGGGCTAGTTTTTACAAAGAAGGTGCTGCCAAATTTTAAAGGAAGTAAATTGGGACTTTAAAGGATTTTTACTTGAGATTTCCAAAAGTTTTAACAATGTTCTTATCACTTACTACTTTTGATCGTTTAGATTGTTGGGTTTTCAGCTTACTTAAATTGCGTTACGCCTGTAGACATTACGTGGTTTAAGGGCCGTCACGTGCCAAATTTCGGGTCGTGACAGAAATGAAAGTGGAGCCTATTCTTGAGTTCAATTTAGTGAATATACACCCTACAAACTGCAGATACATACATCCTTAAGCTCTGGATAGTGTTAGATGTAGGTGCTCTTAGAGGTAATTAGTTGTAATTATAACCTACATGTATAGAACATTCTCATTCATAATAATAGTTTGCTATTTGGTTTTTCTTTATTGGTATCTTTTTTATTTATAATACTCTGTTTATTATTTATTACTAATAATATCCGTAGAATAATACTAGACTACATGATTGTGATGTAGATAACAATAATGAGACCTGATAAGTCGATTAGTATATTCTTAAATGTTTCTAGTCGTAAGAGTATCGAGACTGGACATTGATACTCCAGAAGACTAGTGTATACTATACTTACTAATTATAGAGTGATGACTATTCTCATGGTCATCTGGTGTGGTGACATCAGAGTATTGTATGTAGGAACTTATAGATGATAAGTATACCGAACGACTCACCTTAAATTTCCAGTTAATAATTATACATAACTGTCAGATTGAAATTCATATAGTGACGATTTGTACGACTAAGTCTCAACACCTGAGATTCTCCATAGTACCTTATATGTGCTAGAGAGTGGTTTAATTACTATCCAATCACAGATCTATTGATGCTGTGTATAACAGTAGTAATTGGGTATGATCGAACACATGTGAAGGTTGTGAGGAATTAACATGGGATTCATCTCTCCGATATAAGGAGAACATTGTTCTGCAGTGTGTGATATATCAGTGACCTAAAATCTCTGGGCAGAGTACTAGAAATCAAATGATAAGTAATTTGTTTGATCTCATGGTTACATGATAATATCAACACAACAATTATTTGAGTTATTAGGGTTTGACAGTATTACCAAACCCTAGACCAAATAAGGAGCACAAGGAGACGAAGAGACCGGACCGTATAGTAGTTGTTACTGATAGGTATTGATTTTCTTAGATAGAATTTTCCTATTCCAGGATAGAATTTTCCTATTCCAATCCAGTCATCGACAGTTTACCCAGGTAGTCTAAATACGTAGCTATCGTCTCTATAAACTTGTAAATTTTACTGCTTACAGAATTAGTTCAAATTGTTCAAATTAATTATAGACTGCTAAGTAAACGTCAAGCCTCCGGTGTGACACATAAGTGAACTCTTACTTGCCAAACATAGAACTATAAACCAAAAGAAGAGATTGTGTATTGTTGATGTACAAAAGGGATTTAATTAAAAGTATATTTGATATACTGCTAATTAAATAAGATAAAATTGTCATATTTGATTTGATGTGCTATTCAAGATAATATACGCTATTAAATGAGTAAATAATACATGCAAATATATATATGTAATTAGAAATATATAAATATATATGTTGATATATATAAATATTTATAAAATAATATTGTTCTACATATGATGTGTATCAAATATTATATGCATATGTATATGTGTGGGCCAACATGTATTAAATAATAACAAATTAGTTTTTTTTAAAAATTAAACAAATTAATTAACTGTGAGGGTTTTATTAGAAAACTATATCCCTATATATAGGCTTCTATTTGATATAAACCCTAACCCTAATTAATTCCCTCACCCCTCCTAAAAGTTTCACCCATCCCCACTTCTCTTTTTTCTGAAATTTATTATGAGAAATAAATTAAAATTTTGATTTTTAATTCCTCTTCTTTAATTATAATTCTCTTTAATTAATTAGATCGACTAATTAATTAATTAGAGTTCATTGATTTAGGAGATTCGTGTCGAGGCAAGCAAGAAGATCATCAGGTGTAATCAAGTCGTCTTGATTAGATAGGAATCGCTAGCAGAGCGAACAGAGCGCAAATCCGAATTTGCGCAAATTTATTGTCTTTTTGAATCAATTAAGGGTTAATTGATTTTATTAATAATTAGCCTAATTTATAAACCCTAATCGGTGTTAATTGAAATTTTTTAATTTTTCCTTCTGCTGCATTTACACGAATTTTCACCAACATGGTATCAGAGCGAAGGTTTATAAATTAAGTTAATTAATTTTTTCTTGATAAATGCAAATATAAATATTTCTATAATTAGGATTAATCAATATATTCTAAGCATTAGAATATTATTGAATGCATATGTTAATATTGTATCAAATTTAATATGATTAAATTTTATAAATTAGATATTTCTAATGAGAATAAAAATGCTACCTCTTAAAATTGTTCAAGCTTGATTTTTTGAAAATTTTAAAAACAGGAAAAATAACAAAAGTTTTTTTTATTTCTTTTAACAAAAAAATTCGGCCGAGCTTTTTTCGGCTACATCTATATTCGGGCTGGCTATTGTTTTATAATAAAAAATTGTAACAAAATCCAAGTCATTAGAGTTTGTAGGTTATTGTTGGAGGTTATTTAAATTTAAATCAAAGTTTGTTGGAATTTGTTTAAATTTTTTATTAAAAAATTTGTTGTTATTTTTAAATTGTCATTTAGACGCATGTGTGTTTAGTTGTTGACATACAAGATACTTTTGTTTAGTTAATTTTAGTAAGTTGTTATTAAAAATAATTAAATGGTTTTAGTTTTAGATTATAGTTACTATTTTATGCAAATCATTATATGTGATATAATGAGTTATGGTTATAATGTGATCATATGTCTGCAATATGTTCTATTTATTTTTCTATATGTGATATGACATTGTTAGACTAGTATATTGGAATGGATTTGGACAAACCCTCTGTAATTTATGTTGTAAATTTTTATAGCGGGCTGCGAGTCACTTGGTAATAGTTTAATTAAATGGGACATGCGAGTCTCAATTTATTTATACATTAGTTTGTGAGTTTCATGAGGGTAAGGAATTGAAGAAAGAGTTAGGTGTGATTTAAAGAGTTCAATGGAGCGTTCAAGTGGATCAAAACCTTTTCTATCATTTTTAGTTTATATACATGTGATGTAAAACCGTAAAATGAATTATCATATTTTAATTCTATCGCTCGAATTAAATCATGATAAGTCAGACCCGTATAATCCATTTTAGTATAAGCCCGTTTTTATGATATACATGAAGAGCAAAAGCAAAACACCTTTCTACAACTAGCCAGGCTTTACAATACGATTCGGCCTTCGACTCATATCCAACCCATTGGAACCCAACAACATTTCATATATGAATTGCTCTTTCATCCTTGGCAGATAACAGAGAACTAGAAGTTTTAAGAAGAAAACGATGAGATGATTAATAATGAGACTGTTAAGTATAACAAGCCACATAAAATTAAAAAAAATTTAAAATGAATACGGGAGTTAGTAATAACTCAAAAACATAGTTTTTTTTTCTAAAAATGTTTTTCAATTTAAATCATGTCGAAAACGTTAAGGATATTTTTCAAATATTATACGTTACCCTCCACCATTTCAATCAAATAAAGTATCCAATATTCATGCTATGGTTGTTGGCAAGTTTTCAAGCCATAGTGTGTGGTATTTGAATGATATTTGGTTGCTAATACATGTGATGTAGAGTAGGTAAATCAATAATGAGGCTTTATTGTTGACGAGTTGTCAAGGGTCATATTATTGATCCAACTGCTCAAGAAATGTGTGGATATGACTTGACTAGATTATTATAAATTATAGTTAACTTGTTGTCAAGTTTATAATTAAATTTAAGGGTAAAACTGATAATCGAAAGTCACAAATGTGATCGAGAAAAGAGTTTTGTCCACCTTCTATATTGTATGGTGATTTGTTGGCTAGTTGTCAAGGTCACTGTACCATGATAGTTAGATTTCGATTCCCACTTTAAACTTTTAGAAAGTTTACGATTTTCAAATATAATGGTTTTCATAAAAATGCGCTAAAAATAGTGGGATCCATCTAATAGATAATCTAATTTATTTTGCAATCTATTTTGAAGTTAAGAACGTCAGCTAAAATATTTTTCTTATACTACTCTCAGATTTACTGCTGTTAATCATGACCGGTTTAAAACTTATAACTAACGGAACATGACTATAAAGACTTGTTATGAAAGATCAAAAATCACCCTCACTTATGAAAAAGTGATTTACGCTCTCTTTTGCACCACCTCCCCTTCTAAGTGATAATCCCAGAGATGTGGATCGAGATATCCATGCTAAATGGAAGCTTGATTGTGACTGGGCCCATTGCCTCACTCTAGCCTCTATGAATGATGATTTACAGAGGCAACAGGAGAAAATAGATGTTTAGACTATATTCACTCGTTTCCAAGTACTGCATGGAGAACAATCTCGAATAGTTAGATAGGAGGTATCGAATGAATATTTTTGATCTGATGATGAAGCCTGATATGTAGGGTTACTTAGCACAACAACAAGGTTTCGGGAGGCATCGTCCATGCCAAATTCAATTTTTTCCATGCTACAGAACCCTAATCCTAGAATCTTAACTAGAGATTTAGACAATACAAAGTGTAAACAATGTTACAACTAAGTGAATAAGAATTACAACCTTTGTAGACCGGTCCTTCACTTAAATAGCTCTATGTATTAGTCCCCTCGTTCCAAGTAGTGATCTTCCGGACTCTAGAGTGGCTCCACAAGATGAAAGGAACAAGCTTTCATGAAGTCTTCAAGGCCGAAGATGATCTACGTCGAGGAGACACTAACCCAAGCTATCTCTTCACTAATGAGGTATTAGTGAAGCTAACACCCTAAACTAAATGGATAATTTAGTAGAGAATGATGAAGTAGGATTTTTGCTCATTTTAGAATTAATTTTTTCACTCTTTTTCTTCTCCTCTCAAAAACTTAGAGAGCTAAGCTCTTGATGAAGAAGAAGAAGCAAATAATGGATGAGAGAGTGTGAATGGCAACCATGGGTGAGTTTGTATCATATACTAACTCATGTAGAGACTAAACTATGGCTAAGGATAATGGTTAGGTTAATAAATATCTCATGCAAAACAAAGTTAGTGGACTAAGTCATTGGTTAGCAATACTCTTCTCCAAGCTTCTAGCCATGACAATTTTCCAACTAATTTTGATTTACTTTGATAAATAAAAACCCTAGGATTATCATAAGCATGGTGTGAGTCTCATACACCCATGAAGCATGTGGCATCAAGCATGCCACAAATAAAATGTACATGAATATATATCACATATATATACTATATGCACACAAGTGAGAAAAAGAAATGTTTAAGTGAGCCAATATTAGTTAATGTAAACTAGTATATCAAATATACAATTATATATTAAATTATCAAATCAACACTTGATTTAATAATCCGGCTATATCACATATAACCGACTAATATCTTATGTATCAACTTATCGAATCAACGCTTGATTCGATAACCCGGCTATATCACATATAACCGACCGATACAATCATCGCGAGAATGGAATACGGTATCACATACTTCTATTATTCTCGGTCCCGCACATATCACATATGTGCTCCTACTTTGTTTTGCCTGAGCCAGTAAAGCTCTGTGTAAGACTCTAAAGACTCGTCAATTCGCCGGCAATAGGTGATGATCATATCAGTCACCCACAATCCGTCAGCGGTACTAGCTGGACGTAACGGCTACCCAGGTATTGAGTGACCAGAAGATCAACAAGAAAGCCTACTCATACTCCTGTAAAGCCTGTCAGTAACACTACCATATAGTCCGGTCTCTTCGTCTGATATATCGCATATCTAGTCTAGGGGTGGTAAACGTCAGACCCTAGTAACCGATAAGTCGTGCCGATATGAGGCTTATAACGGGTCGAGAAACTACTGATAACACTCACTAGTAGATCTCTGAATCAGCCCTGGCCAGCGACTTTCTGTTATAACCAATCGAGCACAGCACAACATCAACCCCCAATACCGGGAGAGATGAAACCCCTCCTATCGCTCATTGCCTCCATGTGATTCGGGACTGTACCCAAAATTCACCGTTTTGCACGTTCTCTTGAACGTGGTAAGGTGGAAATCTAAGCATAGTGGGAATCACACAAGACTCTATGACGATCTCGGGTCCACAGACTAACCTGTACCAGTATCACCAAAGAACTGCTATCTGACGATAGGTATAATACCAACAAGGAGTTCTCGGCGAGTCCGTTCAGTGTACCCAGTCTCCACTGAGCACTCGTATACCATCTTTGATGTCAAACACCAATGGATGTGGGATCATCCATCACCCATCATATAGGTCAAGAGGCGTATACGCAAGTCTACTCTGGAATATCGATGCCCAGCCTTGATACACCCTCGACTAGGAACAATTAAAGGATGTACTTGTTGACTACCCTGGCCCCACTAGTATGATCTCCATCACAGTCCTAATAGTCAAGTACACATCCTAAGGGCTTTATCAATATGTGGGAGCAAGACAGTATCACAATACAAGTCTACATGTTAAGACAAAGAGCAACCAGATAGCATACTATCATGTCGAGCAAGAAAGTCTTCTCTATATATGTCCAAGCATCCACTATAATATACATCATATGTACAATAATGGCCTCTACGGAATACACATAACTAACAATCTCCCACTTGCACTAAGGCCCGTTGTTGTAGTATCTCATACCCAACATCCCGAAGAGTCTCTTAAATTGTATCTGGGGTATGGCCTTCATGAGTGGATCCGCCGTGTTGTTCTTCATGTCAACTCTCCTGAGCTCAATCTTCCGGCGATCAACTATCTCCCGGATCAGGTGATACCGCCTCAGAATATGCCTAGATCGCTGATGGGACCTGGGTTCCTTGGCCAAAGCCACTGCTCCATTGTTACCACAATACAAAAGTATTGGATGCTCGATAAACGGAACCACTCCAAGTTCGTTTATGAACTTCTTCATCCAGACAGCCTTTTTGGCAGCATCGTTGGCAGCGATGTATTCAGCCTCCATCGTCGAGTCTGCCACGGTTTCCTGGTTGGAACTCTTCCAACAAACCGCCCCTCCATTGAGGGTAAAGACAAATCCCGAGACCGACTTAGAGTCGTCCTTATCACTCTGGAAGCTCGAATCGGTAAAGGACTCCACTTGGAGTTCTCCGTTACCATACACCAAGAATATCTCCTTAGTCCTTCTCAAGTACTTGAGAATGTTCTTCATAGTTGTCCAGTGACTCTCTCCTGGATCTGCTTGATACATACTCACTACACTTAGTGATTATGCTATATCGGGTCTGGTACATAGCATCGCGTACATGATAGAGCCTACTGCCGAAGCATAGGGTATCCCTTATATGCGAGCTCTCTCCAAATCAGTCTTGGGAGACATCTCTTTGGAGAGAGTGAGTCCTGAGATCATGCGTAAATTCCCACGCTTGGATTCTTCCATACTAAACCTCTTTAGTATGGTGTCAATATACCTGAATTGGGACAATCCCAGTATCCTTTTAGGTCTATCTCTATAGATCTTAAACCCCAAGATGTAGGAGGCATCACCTAGATCTTTCATTGAGAATCTTTGTGATAAGAAGAGCTTGACCGAGTGCAGCATAGGAACATTATTTCCTATCAAGAGTATGTCATCCACGTACAATACAAGGAAGACCACCTTACTCTCTGCCACCTTCTTGTATTTACAAGGTTCATCTACGTTTTTGATGAAGTCAAACTCTTTGACTACGACATCAAAAAAGATGTTCCAACTCCGCGATGCCTGCTTCAACCCGTAGATGAATTTAAGCAGCTTGCACACCTTCCCGCTGCACCCACTGTCTATGAAGCCCTTTGGCTGAGTCATGTACACGCTCTCTTCTAAATCACCATTTAGAAAGGCGGTCTTAACATCTATTTTCCAGATTTCGTAGTCATGATATGCAGCAATGGCAAGTAGGATCCGGATGGACTTAAGCATAGCCACTGGAGAAAAGGTTTCATCATAATCCACACCTGGTCGTTGACGAAAACCTTTTGCAACAAGTCAAGCTTTGAAAGTCTCAACTTTTCCATCTACACCAAGTTTTTTCTTGAAGATCAACTTGCTCCCAATGGGTTTTACCCCTTCAGGAGCATCTTCCAAAGTCAATACCTTATTGGTGTACATGGATTCCATCTCAGATCGCATTACATCCAGCCATTTCACAGAGTCCCCACTCATGATGGCCTACTCGAATCTAGTTGGGTCATCATCTTCCATGATGCAATCCTCGCTTCCACCATCAACGAGAAAACCGTAGTATCTCTCAGGTGGCTGAGGAACCCTACTAGATTGGCGGAGAGGCTGAGATTCGTTGGGAACTATCGAATCCTCTGCTTCTACCAAATCTTCTGTCGTAGTTTATATCGCTGAAACTTCTTCAGTTCTACCTCCTCGCTATAAATTTCTTTGACAAGAAATTCCTTTTCTAAAAAGGTGGCATGCTGAGCAATAAACACCTTTTGTTCCTCAGGGTGGTAGAAGATATGTCCTCGCGAATGCTTGGGATATCCTACAAACTTGCACAGAAAATACCTTGCCTCGAATTTGTCCGGATTTTGCTTTTTAACATAGGCCGGGCAACCTCATATCTTAACAAAATTAAGACACGGTCTCTTCCCCTCCCATATCTCATATGGAGTGGTAGGCACTGATTTGGTTGGAAATCTATTCAATAGGTTTGTTGCTGTCTCAAGCGCATAACCCCAAAAGGAAATAAGCAACTCAGCGATGCTCATCATAGAGCGCACCATATCCAATAGGGTGCGATTCCTCCGCTCCGATACACTGTTGTGCTGTGGTGTATACGGAGGAGTAAGCTGAGAGAGAATCACATTCACTTTTAAATAGTCCAGAAACTCATTGCTCAAGTATTCTCCTCCTCGATCAGATCGAAGGATTTTAATACTTTTACCCGTTTGGTTCTCAACTACATCCTTATATTCTTTGAATTTCTTAAAAGGTTCAGACTTGTGTTTCAACAGGAACACATGTCCGTATCTTGAGAGATCGTCAGTGAATGTAATGAAGTACGAGGAACCATTCCTGGCATGTGTAGACATGGGACCGCATACATCACTATGTATCAGTCCCAAGTGTTCCGTAACTCTTTCTCCGTGTCTAGTAAACGGAGTTTTGGTCATCTTGCCTTTGAGACATGACTGGTAAATGTCATAAGATGATAATTCGAACGGATTCAAATATCCATCCTTATGTAATTTAGCTAGTCGTGTCGCATTGATATGACCTAGTCTATAATGCCACAAGAAGGATTCGTTCATTTCTGAACTCTTCCTCTTGTGTGTGTTTTGTACGATAAGAACTGTGGTTTGATTTAGAACGTATATGCCATTATTTAATGAGCCAGATCCAATCAACTTTTGATTCAGAAAAATGTTCATAACATTATCCTGTACTACAAAATTATATCCTTCTTTACTTAATAAAGAAACTGATATAAGATTGCATATCAGGTTCGGTATGTAATAGCATTCATTCAGAATCAATGTATTACCATTTGGTAATACAAGGTGATATTCGCCAACTGCTTTGGCCGCAACATTTGCACCATTCCCTCCTCTTACGGAATGATCACCCATTCCCAGTTCTCTACCTTTGCTTAGCCCATGCAACATATTACATATGTGGGATCTCGATCCGGTATCTAATACCCAGGACGTAGAGTGAACCGAGAAACAGTTCTCGGTAACCAACACACCCGAAGAAGATGCATCAACATACTTATCCTTCGTTTGGGCGGCGTAGGAATCCGGATATTCTCCTATTTCCTGCTCAGTCTTATAACAATTATAAAAAAGAATGGAACCAACGTTCCCCTGCTCAGTATAACAAGCAGGTTCGGTCAATACATACATATTATTATCTTGATTAAGGCCTGATATGGTCACTACCTGGAGAGAGAGAGAAGAAAACACTTTAGCGTATGATCTTGTAAGATTAGATTGGTTATTATCTTATCTAATCATGATGTCTCCCACTGTTTTTATCAAATTTTCTTTCAAACCCTAAAAGGTAAGACTAGCCGGGATTAATTACACCTTACAAGTTCGCCAATCTTTCAGCCAGGCCTGTGTCTGTACTTTGAGGGAGGTTCACCGTGCTTTCGCACGGACCTAATTAGAATAAAACTTGTTTTCCCAGGGGCATAACCCCGTTAATACCTTTTTAGACACCTACTTGATCGGCTAATTGTGATATGTAAAACTCTCCCATGAGTAAGTCTTACTCGTAGTGGGTATCGGGATCCAACTATCTCATAAAAAGTATGCAATCTCATTGCAAATTTCAACACTTGAAATTCCCGACAATATTCAGCCCCTAGCGTCCTATGACCTTGACGGAGGTCAACAAAGCATAGGCTGCTAGTCAAGTTCAACCCGTCATTTCCTGATTGAATTAAACCCACCCGCACGACCCTTGACGGAGGACAACAAGGTCGTATGACTACCCTAAAACAATCGCATCATATGCAGTAGATAAATACTAGTCAGCTACCGCACACTGCGCCTTGACGGAGGTCAATAAACGTAGCATGAATACTAAGTAGGACTTATCTAAAATGACGGAGGGCTACGACAGGTTTTTAAGAAAACCTTTTTCGTAATGAACTTGATATCGTTGCAGAATCGAGTGACTTTGAAAATGAGTGTTTTTTAGGATTTTTACTAGTTTTGTTAAAGAGGTCACTCCCGGTGAAATGATCTCGGCTCTTTCCTTATCGAATAAGGTGCAGGATATTTCACAAATACCACTATGCAAAGTAAGAACTAAAAGAAGCAATCAAAAGACAAAACCGGGTGAGTTGTAGCGTCTGCTAGCTTTTGCTAAAGAAGTCACTCAAGGTGAAGGGATCTCGGCTCTTTCCTTATCGAATAAGGTGCTGGATATTCTACAAAGAATACCGCTATGCAAAGCAAAAACTAGAGCTACCCTTTTTGAAAATTTGATTCTACACCATCTTTTAGGTTTCTTTTCTTTCATTAATCTCATTAATGAAGTCCCATCATTTATGCTTCCTAAGCATCATAGAAGAAATGAAAATACAACGTACGCTTATTCCATCCTCATTCACCTCAGTGTCCCGTTATGCACCGTTAGGTTACTTAACTAACGGCATAGCGGGGCGGGACTAGCACGGGTGCAAAACTTAAGCAACGTTTATTATATATCATATATATAATAATAAAGCATCCGTCTCACGCATATAAAGTGATCACATCATAGAATATCAGCAGCAGAAGACAACATATTAAATATTGGATATACTAGGAATTACGTGTTTTAAATTAAGCCAGTATAAAACACGGATTCCACGGTCGAGATGAATAGCCAAACCCACATCCCTAGACCCCTACGAGAGAGGTAAGCAACCCTACCAATTCTAGAGTTAGGAGACCCGGTCTCGACTCCTCGAGATGGTCTCCCACTGGACTTTAGAACCCGGTTACTTGTGCTCCCCATCTTGGGTCTATCCTAATGTGGAAAAGTAAATAATATACAACAATGGTGATATCATCCTCATCCCGGAAGTGCCCCAATAAAATAATATTATATACAATGAATTTTACATGAATAAAAATAAAAACTCTCATCTCACATAAAACCCCCGGCTATTCAAAATACGACGATCCAATATAACATATCACAGCAACACATAACATCACATGTCATCAACTTAAGTAAATATGTGTATCCCAATTGTCGTTGACATATAGCAACGAAACCGGCGATACACCACATATTACACTTACGGTCCCAGAAAAGAAAATGTTAAACTACAACATTTGGAATCCACAATAAGCTTAGACATCATAAACCCGAAATATCACATACCTCGGATTTCATGCCTAACAATATGAATTCCAAATATTGTATCACATTACAGAAAAAGCTATACGATGTTAAACATTCCGATCGAATCAACAAACATCCAAAATTTCCCAAAGAGCTCAACACTTGAGCGTAGTTTAAAAATACTCAGTACATACCACAGTACCTATGGACCAACCGTAGAAGGGTCAACCCTTGTCTCATCTATGGCACCGCGGAGCTACCGCAAACCCTAGGGTTTGGCAGCGGTTCTCACGGTCATAGAATCGAGTTAGGGTTTCTTTCTTCTAGAGGGTCCGTCACATTACTTGCATGATTTTTGAATGTTCTTTAACTTGGAAAAATCCAACTCTTGGAAAATTTCCAGCGAGGGTTAAAGTGGGTATTTGATATCCGTTCGAACTTTTTAACGCCGTCTAAATAACCCGAAAACATGTTAGAATTACGACTACAAAACACTCTGAATTTCCCTTATTGAAAATTAACATCTCATGCAATTTTAGGAAAAACAAGCAATAGCTGAAACACCAAAACCCAGAGACCAGAACACAAAACAAAAACGAACCCCAGAAGCAACAAATAGGCCGTCTGGCTCGGAAATTTAGGCCTTTTCACCGGGTCAAATCCGGCCAAATGTTTTCGTTTTTTTCCAGTGTTCATGTTACATCTCATATAACATCCTGCAGTTGTTAAAAAAAATTTCGACGACTTAAAAAAATTGATTGAAACTAGATTTCAATGTTTCAAGTTTCGGAGTAGTTTCGGTTTCGTAATCTAACAAACGTCGTCTAATTCTCTAGCTTGGCTCTGATACCACTGTAGGGTTACTTAGCACAACAACAAGGTTTCGGGAGGCATCGTCCATGCCAAATTCAAATTTTTGCCGTGCTACATAACCCTAATCCTAGAATCTTAACTAGAGATTTAGACAATACAAAGTGTAAACAACTTTACAACTAAGTGAACAAAGAATACAACCTTTGTAGACCGGTCCTTCACTTCAATAGCTCCGTGTAGTAGTCTCCTCGCTCCAAGTAGTGATCTTCTGGACTCTAGAGTGGCTCCACAAGATGAAAGAAACAAGTTTGCACGAAGTCTTCGAGGCCGAAGATGATCTACGTCGAGGACACACTAACCAAAGCTACCTCTTCGCTAATGAGTGATTAGTGAAGCAAACACCCTAAACTAAATGGCTAATCTAGTAGAGGATGATGAAGTAAGATTTTTTCTCACTTTAGAATTAATTTTCTCACTCTTTTTCTTCTCTTCTCAGAAACCTAGAGAGCTAAGCTCTTGATGAAAAAGAAGAAGCAAATAATGGATGAGAGAGTGTGAATGGAAACCATGGGTCAGTTTGTATCATATAATAACTCATGTAGAGACTAAACTATGGCTAAGGATAATGGTTAGGTTAATAAATATCTCATGTAAAACAAAGTTAGTGGACTAAGTCAATGGTTAGCAACAAGCTTCTCCAAGCTTCTAGCCATAACAATTTTCCAACCAATTTTGATTTACTTTGATAAATAAAAACCTTAGGATTATCATAAGCATGGTGTAAGTCTCATACACCTATGAAGCATGTGGCATCAAGCATGACACAAATAAAATGTACATGAATATATATTACATATATACTATATTCACACAAGTGAGAAAAAGAAATGTTTAAGTGAGCTAATATTAGTTAATGTAAACTAGTATATCAAATATACAATTATACATTAAATTATCAAATCAACACTTGATTTAATAATCCGGCTATGTCACATATAACCGACTAATATCTTATGTAACAACTTATCGAATCAACAGTTGATTCGATAACCCGGCTATATCACATATAACCGACCGATACAATTATCGCGAGAATGGAATACGGTATCACATACTCGTATTATTCTCGGTCCCGCACTTATCACATATGTGCTCCTACTTCATTTTGCCTGAGCCAGTAAACTTCTGTATAAGACTCTAAAGACTCGTCACTACGCCGGCAGTAGGTGATGATCATATCAGTCACCCACAAGCCGTCAGCGGTACTAGCTGGACGTAACGGCTACCCGGGTACTGAGCGATCAGAAGATTAACAAGAAAGCCTACACATACTCCTGTAAAGCCTGTCAGTAACACTACTGTACAGTCCAATCTCTTCGTCTGATATGTCGCATATCTAGTTTAGGAGTGGTAAACGTCAGACCCCAGTAACCGATAAGTCATGCCGATGTGAGGTCATAACGGGTCAAGAAACTAATGATAACACTTACTAGTAGATCTCCGAATCAGCCCTGGCCAGGGACTTCCTGTTATAGCCAATTGAGCACAGCGCAACATCAACCCCCAATACTGGGAGAGACGAAACCCCTCCTATCACTCATTGCCTCTATGTGATTCGGGACTGTACCCAAAAGCCACCGTTATGCACGTTCTCTTGAACGTGGTAAGGTGGAAATCAAAGCACAGTGGGAATCACACAAGACTTTATGATGATCTTGGGTCTACATACTAACCTGTACCAATGTCACCATAGAACTGCTATCCGAAGATAGGTATAATACCAATTAGGAGTTTTCGGCGAGTCCGTTCAGTGTACCCAGTCTCCACTGAGCACCCGTATACCATCTTTGATGTCAAACACCAATGGTTGTTGGATCATCCATCGCCCATCATATGGGTCAAGAGGCGTATACGCTAGTCTACTCTGGAATATCGATGCCCTGTCTCGATACACTCTCGACTAAAGGATGTACTTGTGGACTACCCTGGCCCCACTAGTATGATCTCCATCACAGTCCTAGTAGTCAAGTACACATCTTAAGGGCTTTATCAACATGTGAGAGCAAGACAGTATCACAATACAAGTCTACATGTTAAGACAAAGAGCAATCAGATAGCATACCATCATGTTGAGCAAGAACGTCCTCTCTATATATGTCCAAGCATCCACTATAATATACATTATATGTACAATAATGGCCTCTAGGACATACACATAACTAACATGATACACCCGTGCAAGACCATGTCCTCAAAATGATTGATTTGATCAATCGACTTGAGAGTTTGGGTTTTTCTTTACCTAAGGAGATTTATGTTGATAAAATCTTTAGCTCTTTACCAATTGCCTTTTCTCCGTTCATAATGCAGTTCAATATGAACAAAATGGAAGTTTGACTTCCAGAGCTACTCAATATGTTGGTGCAAGCTATGATCTCTTTATAAAAGGAGAAGTCCTCTGTTATGTTTGTAGGGAATTCTTCTTTCTCTACTAAGGCAAAAGTAAAAGGAAAGGAAAAGAAGAAGCCAAACAAGCCTACTGGGGGCATAAAGAAGGCCAAGGGTAAAGGCAAGGCAAAGGAAACAAAGCCTGCACAAGGAGAATATTTTCATTGTTATAAGACAGGGCACTAGAAGAGAAATTGCACTAGTTACCTAGAGGAGCTGAAAATGATAAAGCCTATTGAAGCGTCTTCTTCATGTATTTGTATTATTGAAAATTATTTTCAAGTTACACCTACTTCATGGGTATTGGATATTGGTTTTGGTTCTCACATCAGTAATTGTTTACAGGGACTGAGAAGAAATAGGAAGCTGGCATAAGGAGAAATGATTCTCAGAGTTGAAAATGGAGCAAGTGTTGCGGCAGTTGCAGTAAGGGATTATCATTTATCACTGCCAAATGGTAAGACTTTAGTTTTAAATAACTGTTTTTATATTCCTAGCGTGTTATGCAATATTATCTCTGTTTCTTTATTAGATAAGGATGGATATTCTTTTGTTACGTCTAATGGTGTTATGAACATTCATTGTTATAACGAATTAGTTGCTTTTGGGAATTTATTTAATGGTCATTATATATTTAATCTTATTGATGTTTATAATATACACAATACCCAAAAAAGAACAAGTTCAGAAATGAATGAAGCCTTTTTATGGCACCATAGATTTGGCCATATAATTGAGATGAGGCTTAAGCAATTACATAAGAATGGTTATCTAAATTCGTTTGATTTTGAGTCATATGATAATTGCAAGTCGTGTTTTAAAGAAAAGATGAATAAATTTCCGTTTAATGGAAGCGAAGAATGAGTTGATGAACTCTTAGGACTAGTACATAGTGATATATGTGGTTCAATGTCTATACAAGCTAGACGGGGATACTCCTACTTCATTACTTTTATAGATGAATGCTCATGTTTCGGACACATATACTTAACGAAGTATAAGTCTGAAGCATTTGAGAAATTCAAAGAGTATAAAAATGAAGTGCAAAACCAAACGGGAAAAATATTAAGATTCTTCGATCAGATCGAGGAGGTGAATATTTGAGTACAGAATTTCTTGGTTACTTAATACAGAATAGGATTTTTTCTCAGGTTACTCCACCTTACATGTCATAGTATAATAGCGTATTAGAAGGAGGAATCATACCCTATTGGATATGGTATGTTCCATGATGAGTAACACTGAGTTACCTCTTTTATTCTGGGGGTATGCACTGGAGATAGCTGCATACATACTGAACCAGGTTTTATCAAATTCGGTGCCCTTACCTCCATATGAGTAATGGAAGGGAAAGATATATAATCTTATATTTGCTAAGATACAGGGTTGTCATGCTTTTGTTAAAAAGCATAATCCTGACAACCTAGAGGTATGATCCATGTTTTGCAAGTTCATAGGATACCCAATGCACTCGCAAGGGTATAGATTTTACTTCCTAGAAGAACAACGTATTGTTGTTTCTAGACATGCCACCTTCTTGGAGAAGGTAATTCTTGAAAAAGAAATTAGTGGGAGCACAGTAGAACTGGAAGAGGTTCTAGAAGAATAAGCAATTACGGAAGGCCAAATTGAACCTGAGACTTCAGTATTACTCGATACCGTGAAACCGCTCCGTCGATCTAGGAAGGAATCTAGAGAACCTGGGAGATATTATGGGTATCTCGTTGATGCTGACATCAAAGATTGTGTCATAGAGGATGACGATCTTATCACTTATCGACAAGCCATAGAGAGTAAAGACTCTCAGAAATGGATAGATGTCATGAAGTCTGAAATTAACTCGATACACTCCAACAAAGTGTGGACTTTGGAGGAAGCTCCTGAAGGGGTAAAACCTATTGAGAGCAAATAGGTTTTCAAGAAGAAGATCGGTGCAGATGGAAAGGTGGAGACTTTTGAAGCTAGAATGATAGCAAAAGGCTTCCGTCAAAGACCATGTGTGGATTTTGATGAAACTTTTTCTCCAGTTGCGATACTTAAGTCAATCAGAATCATGCTTGAAATAGCTGTTTATCATGATTATGAAATATGGCAAATGAACATCAAGACGGATTTTCTAAACGATACTTTAGAAGAGAACGTCTATATGACATAGTCAGAGGGTTTCGAGGTCAGTGGGAGCAACAGTAAAGCGTGAAAGTTGCTTAAGTTCATATTTGGACTAAAGCAAGAATCTTGGAGTTGGAACATCTGTTTTGGTGAATCAATCAAAAGGTTTCATTTTATCAAAAATGATGATGAACTATATCTCTATAAAAAAGGTTATAGAAAGTAATGTCGTGTTCTTCATATTGTATGCAGACGACATATTTCTAATAGGCAATGATGTGCCGATATTGCAGTCGGTTAAGATCTGGCTATCAAAAAAGTTCTTAATGAAGGATTTGGGTGAAATATCGTACATAATAGGTATAAAGATCTATAGAGATAGATCTAAGAGGATACTTGGGTTGTCCCAAACCAAGTACATAGATGACATCATGAAAAGGTTCATTATGGAATTTACCAAGATGACCAAGCGAGGTAATGTACCTGCTAGGCATGGCATATCTCTCTCTAAGGATATATCTCCCAAGACAGATGAGGAGAGAAAACACATGGATAAGATTCCATATGCTTCGGCAGTTGGGTCTATCATGTATACGATGTTATGTACTAAATCTGATGTGGCTTATACACTTGGTGCAATAAGTCAATATCAGTCTAATCATAGAGAACAACACTGGATTGCTGTGAAGGCTATACTTAGGTATTTGAGGAATGCTAAGGAGATGTACCTAATATTCGATAAAAGTGACCTCAAGGTTGAGGCGTATACTTGTTGTACATAGTGCCCTCAAAGTCAATTATTGGATCGCAAGCACGTGATAGCAATGATTGAGGGAGGACCTATACCGGTAGAACAGTCTTACTCGAGATGATAGTATGCTATCTGGTTTGTTTTTATCATCGTGTACCTGCTTCAGGTGACATTACAGATCACTATTACACGTTGATAGAGTCCATAAGATTCTTGCTTGGCTGCCAGCAGTATGATGGCGATCATATACGTGGGAGATGGGGTCTATAAGCACATCCTTAAAAGGTCCCTAGTCGAGGGAGTTTCGAGACAGGGAATCGATACTCTAAAGTAGACTAGTGTATACAGATCGAGACCCTGACGAGGGGCGGTGGCCGGTCTCACAAGCCATTGGTGTCAGTTGGTCCACCAAAGATGTATACAGGTGCTCATTGGGTTATGGGTACACCGGACGGACACGCCGAGAACATGCTAGTTGGCATTATACCTGTCGTCAGATAGCAGTTCCCTGGTGACATGTGTACAGGTTAGTCTATCAACCTGAGATCGTCATTTGTCTCGTGTGAGTTCCCACTGTGCTTTGACTACTACCCTACCATGGCTCAGAGGAGTCGTGTAAACAGGTTTTAGTGGGTACAGTCCCGAGCCACATGGAGGCAGTGAGCGGATCGGCAGGGGATTCGTCTCTCCCGGTATTAGGGCTGATATCGCGCTGTGTCTGGAGAGCCATTACACAAAGTCCTTGGCCAAGGAAAGTGAGATTTACTGGTAGGTATTCCAGTAGTTTCTCAGGGTGTTCTGGGCTACACTCCGACAAGACTTATACCTCTATTAGGGGTCTGACGTTTACCATTCCCCTAGGCCCGATATGCGATACTCATAGACGAATGGACTAGACTGTATAGATATTGTCACTGTCAGGCTCAGTAGGGTTTCAGGATGAGTTCGCTCATCGGCCTCCCTTTCGCTCAATACCTGGATAGTCGTTACGTACAGCTAGTGCCACTGACGTGCTTGTGGTTAAACCCACTGCCAGCGTATTGACGAGTCTTTAGAGTCCCACACAGAGGGTTTCCCTAGTTCAGGCGAAACGTTGTAGAGGCCGTATGGTTTTATGGCAGGGTTCGATCATATACGTGCACTCATGCACGGATCATGATCGGAAGGATCATACTAGTGGGCTTTGGTTTAAGTCGGATCCTAGTATTAGATTGGTTGGATTACTTTCGTCTCGTAGTATTCGTATTCAGTCGGAATACGGATGCGGGTATGTATATACAGATGAGGGGTATTCTTGTGATCCGTCACAAGATAACTTTAGTTGACGCCATCTGTTTTTGGATTAAACTTTTGGTTTAAAGTTTAATTATGTGGAAATTGTGAATGCAAGTTTTAACCTAGGGCATTGAATGCGGCATGTGCTATTTTGATGACTCATGGTGTGTTTTTTTGTGCCATGTCCATTTCTTTATTGTTTTTGTGTGTGGGATATTTTTGTGGAGCATGAGAGGGCAGCCACTTGAGGCAAGGGATTCATCTTATGTTATTTTAGAGAGCTCACATAAAAGATCACACACATAAGCAATGCCATTTTTCTTCACTAGCTTTTCTTGTGCTCACAACTCGTCACTTATGGCTTCATCTTCAACCTCCACTCTATCCCTCTCATGTGTTGAGAATCCTAGAGTGTATTGATACAAAGAAATCACACACTATCTCTACTTCATTTTGAGCACTTAGGTTAGCAAACTAGTTGTTTGAGTTGCTTTGGTTTGAAGCAGGAGCCCGTATTACTAATCCTCGATGTGGATCGTCTTCGACGAGAGAGACCGGAAGCGAACTTATTTAGGGGCAGCCGTGAGGAGCTTGGTGCAGGGATTGAAGACCGAAGGACACAGATCGATCGGTATAATCTCTCCAAACTCTTTTCTGCATAACTAGTATAGGGTTAATGGCATGATCCGGGTTTTAGGTTACGTTAGCGCCGTTTTGAAAAGTTTTTGTTCCGCATTTGGCCTCGGATTGACGGCCGGGGTGCTGCCGTAGCCTTACAATACTGATTCCATTTTACAGAGTGATAGAAATGATTGCAGATCTGTCTTTGGTTATGTTTTTATCATAAATGGTGGAGCTGTTAGTTGGAGGAGTTCGAAACATGATATTATTGCGGATTCTACCATAGAGGCGGAGTATGTAGCAGTGAATGAGGCTGCTTGGATGAAGAATTTTATCTCCGGTTTAGGAGTTGTTCCGAGCATTGCTGACCTAATACCCCTATACCATGACAACAATGCAGCCATTTCATTGGTTAAGAAACCAAGATCTCATCGTAAATCCAAGAACATGCTTCGAAAGCACCATTTGATTCAAGAGATTTATAGACGGTAGGATATCGATATATTGAGAGTAGATACGAAAGACAACATAGTGGATCCATTCACTAAGGCTCATTCTGAACCGCGGTTTGAGAGACTCGTTGAGATGTTGGGTATTTGATACCAAAATAATTGGCCCTAAGTGCAAGTGACAGATTGTTAGATGTAGGTGCCCTTAGAGATAATTAGTTGTAATTATAACCTGCATGTATAGAACTTTCTTGTTCGTAATAATAGTATTCTATTTGGTTTTTCTTTATTGGTGTTCCCCCAATATTTAACCTAATAAAAGAGCAAAGCTCTGCTTAAATTTAATAGGGCAGCGTCTCACGTGTTTCTCACAAGAGTGCCAACGCCAGTACCAATTTTGTAGGATTAAATCCTATGCGAGCGCCGTACGTGCTTCTTACACCGGCGCCAATATGCAAAGCACAGAAAACGCTTTCTGAATAAGAATTAAATTCTTATATGGCGTCGTACGTGCTTATCATGCGGACGCCGATGTGCAAAGCACATAAATACTTATCATAAGAATTAAATTCTTAAGTGGCGCTCACGTGCACAACACGTGAGCGCCATCGCCTAAGTTCATATCAGTAGAATTAAATTCTACATTTTTCTAACAAAAGTTGAGATATTCTCTGTTAAACAGAGCCGTTGGGTCAAAGATCCAATAGAGATGATAAATCATCAAAATACAGAATTAAATTCTGTTGGGAGAAAATATCTCCCAAATTTTTGTAAAATAAGAAAGATACTCTCAGTTGGATAAAAAAATCTAATAATAGAATAAAATTCTATTTTGGAATATATTCTCTCAATCTTTCTAAACAAAAAGATTGCTCTCTATAAAACAGAGAATTCTTGGATTAAAAATCCAACGGTGATTAAAAATAACAATTTGACAGAATAAATTTTGTATAGGGGAAAATATTTCCCTAATCTCGTTAAAAAAAACAAAAAAAATCATCATATTCTGTGAAACAGAAATTCTTGGATCAAAGATCCAACGGTGGGTAAAATTCTCCATACCAATTAAATCAATTGGAATCTCTCAATGAAATATTTTCTTAAAACCAATTAACAATTTACCTCTATTATATAAAGGACCTAAGACTTTAAGTCTCATAGAGAGGAACCCCCATAAACTTCTATAAAATAATACAGAAAGCTTTCAAGACAACAGGGAATTTAATTCTCAAAGGAGAAGACTTCTCTCTTAAAAAAACCCTAGGTAAAGAAAACACAGATATCAAAATATCTCTTTTACCTATTTTAAGGGTTCAACCCTTCTCAAAGAATTTAGTTCTTTCTCTGGATCAAAAATCCACAAGACAAGTCTCCCACAAGTTGAGAATTCAATTTTCATCGGGAAGATTTTGTTCTTGAGAATCAAAAATTTAGAAAAGAACTAGGAAAAAGAATATATCCTATGGGGATTTCATTCCTCGAAAATTAGGTTTTAACCCTAAAAGAAACTTAGTTCTTATAAAAGAACTTAGTTCTTAAAAGGAAACTTAATCCCAGATCTTCAAAACAAAAGATCTTGGTGATCATTAATGGTTAAAATGCCATTAATAGAGGCTTAATCTCTAAAAGAGAAGAGAGCTTGGCGCCTCACATGCAATCCACATGGACGCCCTCAAAAGCGCCCAGCGCCTAACTTGAAGAACATGCCGGCGCCCTAAAGCAGTGCCCGGCGCCGCACGTGCTCCCCTTGTGTGCGCCGCAAAAATAAAAAAAGAAAAGAAAAAGTGCTTAGCACTTCATAAACAGCCAAAATGGCTGAGTGCTTAGCGCTCATTGGTCGTCGTCCATAATTGAATGCTTCACATGACACCCATGTGAGTGTCAGAGCGTCAAATAAGTGCTTAGCACTTTTGCATAGAAAAAATGGCTGAATAAACAGAGCCTAAATAAGTGTTTAGCACTTTCAAAGAAAAAAAGACTAAGCAGACTAAAGCCCAAATTGGCTAAGTCTCTAAAGTTTCGTACAACTGAGTATAAATATTCTATTTTTGGATCTTAATAAAATGTAATGATCTTGAAAATGTTGATAAGTTGATCTTAGTCTCAAATAAGACTAATGTATCCTTAGACTAAAAATAAATTGGGCCCAAATGTTCATATGGTTAACTTGATCTTAATCTCAACTAGATTAACGGTCCTTAAACCAAACAAAAATATTTTTGAACTATAGGAATATACAACCTAAGTTCAAAACTCCGTTAAGAAAATCCTTGACCCAAACCCAAACCTAAAATATACGGATCTGGACTGAACCACGCCCTACAGGCGATGACGTAAACTAGTCTCCGTATACAATCCACGGCAACCAAAATAAACAAAATAACACACGACACGAAGTGAACTTCCGGAGAGGGAGAAAGTGGTTATCGCAATACGGTAACATAATTAATTGCGGGGGTTTGCTCTTGCAGGGAAGAGCGCCCCCATAATAAAAAACCCCTCACAAATGACGGGGAATCTTATGAAGTCTGCTACAATGGCCACATCCATCCAAACCTCCGATAGATGGTGCCATAAATCAACTTGGTATCTTCGGAGAGGTAGACGGATAAATCCAAATAGTATATGCCCCTAAATTAAGGTAAGAAGATCCATCCCGGTTCGTCTCTGTTTTTGGCGGCGAACAGATTCTGGCACGACTGGTGGGACCTTTTCCTCTTTCCACTCCATATTTCGTATGTCGTGTTTTGCGAACAAAATCACGGTTAGCTATGGTTGCCCTTGGATTCGAGGTACTAAAACTTGGTATCTTGCTCCTGTGCAGAAAATCGACGTCTTCTCAATGTACTGCATGCAACAGCAACTTTCGCTCCACCCCAACTGGAGGAATGACTTATGGGCCCAACGCGGCCTCTATCTTTTCAATGCTGGTAGGGTGAGTTACGCAAGCCACTACTGGATTGTTTTTTGGGACCATGCTCCCACCAATGAGTTTTGGTGCCTCAGCACCGCCAGAAGAAGCTCCCAAGAGGTCGGTCTTCAATCGACTGGCAACCACAACGGCCCCTCTCAATGGGCCTTCCAAATCCGGTGTTTCAGTTTTCAGCAGGCTGAGCCAAAGCTTAAACGGACCCGCAAAGAGGCTTGTGATATCTAAAGGGGTTGCCCCAAAACGGATAGCCCTACCAACTCCTGCAGGTGAAGCCGTCAAAAGTGCTTCCCCCATCAGAAGATCGGTCTTCGAAAGATTGGCCGGCCCTCCCTAAACTCCAATCAGGACGTCAGTCTCCAACAGGCTAGCATCAACAACAGCCCCTCACTAAAGCCGGGGGCATGATGGTCCCGTCTGCAAGACACGCTCGACGTCGCCACTGGCACCGAGTGAGAAAAGATGGGGATAACTCCTCCTCTGGACTTACCCCACCAGCTCCAATGGCGGAAGTTGACGCTGCTGTTCCAACCAGGAATAATTTTGATCTGCTCGGGAGGGTACGCAAGAACTCTCCAACGGCGGTGCTAAAGAAATCACCCCCGCCTATAGAAGCCACAGTGCAGGCAAAGACGGAGCAACCCCATCAGCGGCTCTCCTCCCAAATTCACAGGGTCTGGTGGAAAGTCCAGGACTCTGTGATCAACAAAGATTACTTTCATCGACCGAAGAAATCGAAGGCTCGGCAAGAAAAAGGCCATCCCTCTGTTATACAGCGAGGGTCTCTCTTTACACAGGCGTCCGTTAAAACGGCTCCTTCAACTTTGACCTCCTATAAAAGGATGAGGCCGGAGAAAATCCCACCATCGACGGCAAATTCCAAAGGTGATAGACCCAAACACCCAAAGTATAGGGGCATAATCGTGTATACGGTCCACATGGCTTCCGGGAAAGAAGAAAACCGTGCTTCAGCGAGTCACCGACCGCAAACTCGGTCGCTGACTAAAGCTCAGGAGCAACAATAGAAGCTCCAGGAAATGCTGACCAAAATGGCAGTACTTACCGGGCATAATGAAATTCCGGACACAACAGCCGAACAACGCCAGGAGCAGGAGACCGATACAGAGTTCCTGCGAAGGGTGCTTGAAAGAAAAGACAAAGAAGCTGTTGAAAAAGCTGCTAACATGAAGCAAATGGTGCTCTTGTTTCAGGATATGGTTGGAATGATGATCCAACAAGAATCACGAGCTGAGGATCCACAGATAATCATCGAGGACGACAGGGGGAAACATTAAACTCTCTTCCGGCTTTATCGGCAGCCAAGGAGGAAACAATCCCTAAGGCTGCTCTTGATGATTATATAGCTTAACAAATAAGAGCTTATCAAGAAAATGAAGCGGCTGGCCAAATCTTCAGAACTGGGCAGCCGTATCCAGGCTGGTATGACCAAATCAAGTACCCGCCAGGATATACGATCCCTAAGTTCCATGTATACAAAGGGATATGCAACCCCCATCAGCACGTCGTGCAGTTCTAAGCTCTGTATGGCAACACTGGGGGCAACGACAAACTGTTGCTTCGCTAGTTCGTTGGCAGCCTGTCAGAAACGATCTTTGAATGGTACTCGGAGTACCCAAATGACTCCGTGAAAACATTCATAGAGATGGAACTGCCGTTCACACAGCGGTTCGCCGGCGCAAGCGAGCGCACCCCGATTACAGCATTAATCAATGCCTGGGTAAGGCCAGCACGTGATTCAGTGGCAGAACCTGTGGTCAAAGTACAAACAGCACATTGAAGAATCTCCCGCCGTGGGCATGTTCATCGGGACTCTTGATCCTCAAACGACCGTGTCCCAATTCTTGACATTCTTCAAACTAACCACCTTCCAGGCTTTGATCGATAAACTGACCCAAATGGACCAGATGGGCTACGGGCCTTCCTCCTCAAATAAGGACCCTCGAAATGGCAAGGGTAAAGGGAAAGCGGCATTCTTTCCAACACACAACAACAACCAAGCGACCCAAAACTGGCTGCTCACCAAAACAACACGCGTCTATGCCCGTCCTTGGAGGAAAGACTAGGACGTGCTTATTCGTTTCCCCGCGACAGGGCGAGGAGACTATTTGAATTGGCAGTGTGTAACAAACTCATCATATTACCAAATCCACGGCGTCTACCGCAACCCGGCGACGTCAATAACCCTAACTTCTACTCCTATCACAGAATGGTGAGCCGCCTAATTGAGGATTGCTACATCTTCAAGAACTGGGTCGAGGACCAGTATCAACAGGGAAAGTTTGTGCTATATGATAACTGGAGGGTAAACCCGCCCAAAAAGCACATTCCAATAAAGTGGATGCACCGGGGGCATCATGCTCGCTCGTGGAAGAAATTCCATGAGAAGTCGTTCTTTCAGCTAAAACCAAAAGAATGCTGAAAGATCTACAGACATGTCCAGCAGTCAGGTGGAAAAGCCCACTTGAAACCGAAATCTTCGAAGGGTGCTGAAACCATGTCCCGCACCGAAGCTTATTGACAAAGTGCAAAACTCCCAAGCCAAGCCTTCGAAGTCTTCAAAGAAAAATAAGAAGACTAAGAAGCCTGTGCAGCCTACCGAGTATGACGACAAGTGCATAGACCTACAAATGTACATTGACGCATTATGGAGTACAACCAGAGAGCGCGGACACCGGTCACGCTCGAAGAGTTCCTCAAGCATATTCTTGAGGATGAAGATAGTGACATCGATGAGGAAAATGACTCATCAGAAGACACTGAATACCGTGTATCAAGTTGCCACATAGTCTCCCATTCATCGTTATATGGCGAAAAATCTCCCTCAGCGTCAGAAAAATAATGTGGAGAAACTGAGGGTAGAGTCGGCACTAAAATCCCCGGAACTGCCAGAAGATCCGATCGATAGGCTGTTAAACGAATTCTTTCACAAAAGCAAACTTGACCGAGAATACGAGATAGCCATATACGAAAAGGCTAAGCGTCAGCATCAGGATGAAGAAGCTGCGGCAAGGATGAGTCATAAAGTACTCCAACTAAACCAAAGCACATCTTCTACAAATAAAAACAGGATCAAAATGGAGAAGCGGTTCGCTAAAGCCTTGTCAATGGGAATGAAGCTACCATCTCTCATAAGGAACACTTCCAGAGTCATATGCCCTAATGGAGAGAATTCACATCCAAACTACTGCATATATCATCGGAGGGTTATCCACCCTACCGAAGAGTGCAACACCTTTAAGAAGTGGTGGCAAGGATACGTTGCCCATAAAAAACACTTCAAGAGGATTAAGCGAAGAAGCTCATCGACGGCAAAAAGTGCGACAGATGCGCATGAAAAAACGACTGGCAGCTGTCATATGGTTGATACCAGTTCGGAATGGGAAAATCCCCAGGTTCTTACTTTCGGGAGCGATTCTGCGGACGAAACACCCCTCAGCCCTCTGTTCAAAGACTCCACCTCCGAAAAACAAGAGGAGGAGAAGAGCTGCGAGAATATTCAGCTGCATAGCCGCACGCTGCCTGAAAAGAATCTCGGACCTACAAACAAAGATTTGAGTAAAAAGGACAAAGGGAAAAAAATCCCTGATGAAATTGCCCTCGACGGTGGAATTGTCAAAGAGCTCGCAGCAAGGGACCCGCCTAGGAAAAATAAGGTGGATTACAATGTCCTAGCACATTTGAGGAAAACACCCTCACAACTGAGTATACTGGATGCTCTCCTCATGTCCAAAGAGGCATGAGATTCTCTGATCAAGGTATTATAAGAGCCTGATCAGTTCCAAACTTTCTTTGCAGAAGAGAAGATGAAGGACGAGCTGGCAGAGGTTCACACAGCTGACAATACATTCAGCAATGAAGATCTCCTCCTCGGTACGTGCGAATATAACCGCTCGTTATACGTCACTGGGTACTGCCACAATATCAAGATAGGGAAAATCCTTGTCGATAATAGATCCTCCATCAACCTTCTCAATGAGAGAGTGCTGAAGGAGATTTGCACGAATGTTCAGCACCTGGCTCGAGACAAAATTACCATCTCTGGGTTCGACTCACAGTCGTCATAGACGCTTAGGTCCGTAATACTGACGTTATACTTCGGGTTGCTCATCACTAACACCAAATTTCATGTCATTGACACCAAGACTTGCTATAACGCTTTGCTCGGCAGGCCCTGGTTATACGAGTACAATGTCATCCCTTCTACACAATATCAATGTATGAAGTATTTCAAGGACGGCTTAGAATGCACCATCATAGGGGAGCTAAATCCGTTCTCCGTAAACGAGCTCCGGAAATATGAAGATGCAAAGTACTTCCTACCAGATTTCGAAGATACAGAAAGGTATCATAAGCCGGAGGATAAATAGAAGTCCATCGCCATTATCCCGATTTTTGGGAGCGATTCCGAGGAAGATGAAGAAATAGTCTACTCGGGGCAACCCCAGAAAGAAAACAACAGGCCCGGACCATCTACGCTTATTCTGGTCTTTGGCAGCGACTCAGAGGATGGGGCCAAATGATTGATGTATGTTTTTTTTGAAAAGTAATAAAGTTTAACCGCAATCAGGACGACGTCGCTAATAGCTAGCTGTGGTGAATACGGGTCTTCATCAGGAAAACGTCGAATCTTTTTATCTTGCCTTAGACTAGTTAATTGAAATATGGATGGTTTATTCTAGATCAACGATATATGGATCAGATTTTATGAAGAAGAGGCTTGTAGAGTTCATAGAATTTGGTAGTAATCGGTGATTAATTAAAGATGAATTCTTTTATCTTTTAATAGATTTAAAATTAGATCGATAGCGGTGAATGCAGATTAGGGTTTTTGGTGCGAATATGGTTCCCACTCTTAACCTTTATCTTTTCATTGACCACTATTCATGTCTAGCCTTTACCAAAACAATTGTTAATCTAATTTCAAATCGCGGTCGAGACTATCAGTAAATTGGTAGCGCGTCCGATTAGGATGTTAACAATTACTTTGCTAAAGTTTATAAACTTTAAAAGTTGTAAAAGAAATTAAGAGATTTTATCATCTATTGATCTACCCTAATTCTACGAACCCTATCAAGCGTAGAATTACTCTTGCATGGTTGAGATAGAAGAGAAGATGAAGAAGAAGATCATAATGTAAATGCAGAAAGTAATGCAGAAAGTAAAATGCAAAGAACTAAACTAAAAATCTACCTTTTTATTAATCAACTATAATTTACAAATCCGTCAAATTTAGAGACAAGAACCCTAGTTTATGCTCCCAATCTCTGTTCTCGTTGGAAGTAGATGATGCGTCGATTGATCTCCTGGATTCGTGGATCGCCGTGGACATCTTGATCGCTTCAGATAGATCTATTAGGCGATCATTTAGTGATCTATTTTCGAGATTAGATAGATAATTTTTATATGAAGCTCTCGGTCCTTTCAATAGTACTAGAAGTAGAAACCCTAGATCTCATGTGTTAGGATTTGTTGTTGTGATCAGCCCCAGAAAATCTCAGATCCCACGGCCACGAAATGTTGGATTTGGCCGCAAAATGTAGGATTTGGCCGCGGTTGGATGTCGGTTTGGTGGAATCGGGGTTTGAAAATTCTGGTGCTGCCTCATGTTGATACGTGGAGATTGTTGTGATGTCTGGTTTCTTTAAATCTTCTCTGAGTCTCTGCCATTTACGACTTTACGATTTGATTCAACTTTATCGACATATTTTGTTCCTGACATCTCGGATATCTCGATCTCTAGACCTGAGTTCATATCTGCACAATATCTCAATTCATAGTATTAGTAATATTTGTTATTATTGAGATATTATCCTAACCATTTTATATGATACTATATTTTAAGAATATTGATTAGAATTATTTGATATGATATGCATATTTAAATTACCAAAATACCATATAAATATTGTATGCATATATTTTCCTTCATAATGTTAATTATAATGTAGAAACGTATGATAAAGAGTATTTTGCAGATAAACCCACATATGTTCCATAATTGTGATAAACACCTATAAGTACTTAACAAAAGTAAGGAAAATATTCCATCAAATGTGCAATATTTTCGACTGAACAAATACCCCCAAACTTAACATCCTGAGCAAACTAGTTATTCAAGAGAGCGAGAAGAAAAAGAAAAAGAAAAACCTAGCACACTTTCGTAGGCAACACGATTGCACTGAGCACGTGCAAGAAGCCTTTAAACCTCTAGGTGTCCCTAGTAGGAGGAGTGTTGTCTCCTGAGGGTTTTCAGCGGATTACACCCATAAAATCCCATAATAAAAGAAAGATAATGAAAGTTACATAAAAAAATAAGGAACATATAAAAGAAAGAACTTGAAAATTAGAGTTTCAAACTACACCAGATTTTCAGTAGTCATGAGCTCTATTTTAATAGTCATGAAAAAAATGTCATAAATCACGTCATCCCTTAATAAAATATCGCCTTTAGTCTTCCTTCCTACCTTTCTTCCAAACATCGATCATATACCCCTACGTGTGTATAACAGACATCCCTACACTTAGAGAATTCAACTCAAGTTATCATACTCTTGTCCATTTTTCTTAGTACTTTTTAGGCGGTGAATATTTCAGATGGAATTTTCTCACACATTCTTCATGCGACCGTTAATATTTCTTGAGGTACTAACCAATCGATTACCAAATGTGCTCACTCGTTAATGTGTAATTAGCAATATCCTAGTCTTGTAACACCTATGGCTTAGCAGTGGCTCCCAAACCAGTTGGTCTAAGGCACTAGGTGATAAAGCACCCTCGCTATATTTTTTATGCTGCCTTAAGTAATTACAAAACCAATGTTCATTTTTCTTCACCATTTTTTTTCTTCCATTTATATTTTTGTTTGTATATTTATTTTCCTTCATACTAAGGCTTTTAGACAAGGGCATTTCAAGGTATCCTCTACTATCCTAAGTTTCAAAATGTGTGCATGTTCGTATAGTAGGGTATCAACGTTCATATGTTTGGACTCAAGAACATGGACTATTTTTCAGACTTATTTCTATTATCAGATTAGTGATTCCCTTCATCTTACTAACCCTTGGGACAATAGCTCATGATTACCTATTACTAGCTTCATTATAAAACATCTAATTTTCTTGCTTTTCTTAAACTTTTCCATCCTATCATATGTATTTATCACCTTCTAACTTTTATTATCAAAAAATAAATAATATTTTTGTGTTATTATTTAGTATAATACAAAAATTGATGCGTAAATAAGAACAAATCTCCCCCAAAGCTATTTGCACCAGTGTCCTTACTAATGCCATCTTTAATCTTAAAAACTTGTAGACTTAGGAGGAAAAGTCAGTAACGGAGACAAGAATTAATGACAGTGAAAACTTCCCCCAAACTTATTTTTGGCTCAAAATTTTGTAAGAAATTTATTTTCTTTCAAGAGCCAAAATATATTTTTCTCCCCCCAAACTTAAGTAAAACAGTATTAAGCATTTTAAAATTACAAGAGGGAGGAGGGGGGGGAAGTTATTGTTCTATGCAAAATTTTACAATGATCAAAAGTCAACACCAACCATTCGAATATTTTATTAATGTAACACAATGGTTGGTGGAAGATTATTGATGTGAAGAAGTGGGGAGATAGGAGGCGGAATTGATGTGGTTTACGTCTCGGTTAGTAGAGACGAAACGGTGATGGTGAACGAAAACAAGAATATGAAAGATAAGGAATGGATGGAATATTCGCATTCTCGGGTGGCAATTCAACTTCTTTGGGTAAGGGTTGATTCATCGCAACTCTCATGTCTTCGAGAAATGCGATTTCTTCGGCAAAAATGTCTTCAAAACTTTCATCGATATTCCGAATGATAATCTCATCGGAAAGAAAGGTATGAAACTCGAACTTCATAAAAAGTTCATATTTAGTGTTAGATGTTGACCCAGATAGTTCGACGAACTTATTCGACAATTCAAAGGATTCGGACTTAAGTGTGGACTTGTCGATAGAAGGGTCCTCATGTGTATAATAAATAGCAGGATCAAACAACAACGCACTAGTGGAGTCCAGATCGTGAAGCTCTTCAAGTTCGCTGCTGTCGGAATCTATCGTTTCGACAGAACATACATGAGCATAGGGTTCGGAGGGTTCACTTCCCAACTTGTAAATGTTAAGCTCAATTGACATCTTCCCGAAGGATAGGTTCATAGAACCGTTTCAACAATTGATTACTATGTTGGAAGTCGCTAGAAAAGGCCGACCTAGAATCACCGGGATTTAGTTTCGGGGATTTGCTACAAGCTGTGTATCAATAACTATGAAGTCCACAGGGAATATAAATTCCCCGACTTTGATTAATACGTCCTCTAGATCACCCCTAGGTTGGGTGATAGATCGATCGGCCATCCGAAGAGTGCAGTGCGCCGGTTTTAACTCTCCGATACCTAATTGCTCATAGACAGAATACGGAAGCAAGTTAACACTAGCACCTAGGTCAAGTAGAGCACGATTGATATTTGTACCCCTAATAGCAATAAATATTGTAGGACTCCTAGGGTCCTTTCGTTTCTTGGGTATTTGTTGGGTAAAAGCAGTGCTCACATTACTCGCTAGGAAAACTTTTTTAGGCACTTGAATTTTCCTTTTCCTAGTACACAAGTCCTTTAGAATTTTCGTGTAGGACGGAACATGTTGGATAACATCTAGAAGAGGAATGTTTATGTTAACTTGCTTAAAAATTTTCACAATCTTCTCCATTTATGGAATTAGTCTGTTACCCCTTAACCTGTTTGGAAAAGGAGCTTTATCAATAAGGGTTTGGTCCAATATTTGTGGAGAAGTTTGTGGAGATGGAATAGGTCCCAGAATTGGAGTTGAGATCGTTTTAGGTTAACTTATGGAAGTGGGTTGAGATTCGAGCCTAGTGGAAAATGGAGAATAGGCTCGGAAGAAACTTGGATTAGACGAAGAAGGAGTAGAATTAGAAGCCAGGGTATCATCAATATCATCAACATCAACATGTTCACCCATTTGGTTATTCAGCAATCTTCTCACTCAACGTGGTTATGGCATACACATTATGACTTTGTGAGTGGCAAGGATTCAGTAGAGATTGAGATGGAAGTTTCCCTTTCTCTCTCCCACTCATCGCGGTATTTAACTATGCAAGTTGTGCTTCTATCGATTTTATGCTTTCACCGTAGGAAGCGGTGTTTTGCACTAACATTTGGATAGAAGACGTTAAATTAGCCGTCATTTGTGTAGATTGGTTAACGAACATTTCTAAGTAACGTTCCAGTGCAAAGGTTTTATCGATACCGGCCGTTGGGAAAGAATTTTTCAAGGAGCAAAATTGTTGGCCGGATTTTGAAAAGAATGCGGTTGAAAGGGGTGCTGACTTTATTGTGGTGGCTGCTGTTGCTGTGGAAGAAGCCTTTGATAATTATTTTAGCTTGGGAACTGATTTTGATTTTGATACTGGTTTTGGTTCTAAGCGAGATTTGGGTGATTCCTCCATCCCTGATTGTATGTGGAAGAATAAGAATCGTTTTTAGGTCGTTGCTGAAAAGTAGAATTAGTTTGTTCTTGACCTTGAAATGGAGGATTCAAAGGACATTCTTCTGTTAAGTGTGATGGGTCAGAACAGCAACCACACACGGTTTTAGGGAGCGTTACTTGGTTTATGGAGGCTGAAGAGACTTTGGTTTCTATAGTTTCGAGTTTCTTTTGTATTGCGGCCATTTCGGATTTTACTGCGATGGAAATATCGAGCTGATGGATACCTCCCCTAGACGATATTGGTCTAACGCTTTCCCACTGTAAAGTTTGTTCGGCGAGATCTTCCAGGAATTTTCAAGCTTCGCCATCATCTTTAGACATGAAATAGCATTGACAAATGGTTTAAACCATCTGTTTCGTGGCAGAATTAACACCCTCATATATAATTCGGTAAAGTTGCCATTTATCAATTTCGTGATGGGGGCATTGTAGAAGAAGATCCTCGAACCGTTCAAAGAATATCCAAAATGGTTCATTGGAAAGTTGGGTAAACTGGTTAATCTCGTTTTGAACATGGGCAGTTTTATGATTGGAATAAAATTTCTTCAGGAATGCTATAACAAATTAATCCCATTTGGTGATAGAATATGTGGCAGTGCTATAAAGCCATTTTTCTGCTATGTCGCACAAAGTAAAAGGGAGAAGACGTAACCGCATAGCATCTCCTGAAAGTTGTGTAGTACCCATCATTGTACATACGTTTTCGAATTTGGCTATGAAAACGTATGCGTCTTCGGATTCAAGCACGTGAAATTTGGGCAACAAGTTGATGAAGTGGGGTTTAATTTCGAAATTATCCCCATTAGCCGGTGGAATAGACAAACAAGTAAGAAGGGGTCCACGCACAGGATAGTATCTTTCTTGGAGACAGATGCACGGTGGATTCTGCACACCTACGATTGGTGGCAGGGTAGTGTTGGTAAAATCTGATGTAGAACAGTCCATCTCGGTCGATGTGGTGGGTGGAGAGGAAAAATAAGATGAAGAATTACCGACTTCGGAGTCGATAACAAAAACGCGGACTAGACGGGCACTAGAATCCCATGTCCAGCCGATCATGTACTAAGCGGGTTTAGTGCAAGTGACAGCGTGTGTGAGAATGAATTTAAAAGGTTTGTTTTGAAAAAAGTCGGACTTAAGGCTTGACTCACAAATCACAAAATGCACAATCAACCCTAGAACTATGGTCAGCTAGGTCAAGCACTACACCGCTACCAAACTTCCAAAGGACAAGCAGCAGGATCAATCCCCTACCACCTCTTTATCACTCTTGTGGTCAGGTAAGTGCCAGGTAAGAGGGAGGTATCCACTATACGAATCACCGAAAATAGCGGGCCTAATTAAGTAACCGTTTTCCTTAGTCACACATGCCTAGACACCGTAAGAGAAATGCAGATAAGCGATAGATTACCCATGACCCTCCTCTGTCCTAATTGAGCGTGACGGTCCTTAGAGTCTTGGTCTAGATATTTTTTAATTAATATAGGGTTATGAAGATGCTCGTTTTGTGATTTGTGGGGCCTAGGAAGGGTGATGAAATCCCCACCAAATCTGAATTTTTGTTTTGCCCCTTAAAGTCCGATTAAGATATGCACAAACGAACCAATATCAAAATACGCAAAAAGATTTTTTTTGAGCGGCAAGTTTTGCAAAGAATCTTGCAGAAAATCAGATTATTGGATCTTAGAGGAGAGAGAAGAATCAGAGGAAATCACCTGAAAATTTTGGAGGCACAATTCCCCAGAGATGCCACCCAACCGCGGCAAAATGCACATTATTGCCGCGTTTCCGCGACGTTCTAGTGGGAACTGTTGCTAATATTTCTGCAGTAGCTTCCTATGCTCCTCTAGGCTTCTCTGAAAGTCCCTGACTCTCTAATTCCTCATTCAAGTGACTCCAGATTCTCTCGCAAAAATTCACACAATAATCGTTAAATATGCGAGATGCGGTTTTGGTTCTCTTTTATGGATCGGATAAGAATTCAACCCGAATAGAAAGAAAAAAATTACGCATGTTTCCCCGGCAATGGCGCCATTTGATTGATGTGTTGTTTTTTTTGAAACATAATAAAGTTTAACCGCAATTAGGACGGCGTCGCTAATAGCTAGCCGTGGTGAATACGGGTCATCCTTAGGGAAACGTCGAATCTTTTTATTTTGCCTTAGACGAGTTGATTGAAATATGGATAGTTTGTTCTAAATCTACGATATACGGATGTAGATTTTATGAAGAAGAGGCTTGTAGCGTTCATAGAATTTGGTAGTAATGGATGATTAATTAAAGATAGATTATTTTATCTTTTAATATATTTAAACTACATCGATAGTGGTGAATGCAGATTAGGGTTTTTGGAGGGAATATGGTTTCCACTCTTAACCCTTATCTTTTATTTCACCTCTATTCATGTCTAGCCTTTATCAAAACAATTATTAATCTAATCTCAAATCGCGGTCGAGACTATCAATAAATTGGTAGCGTGCCCGATTAGGATGTTAACAATTACTTTGCTAAAGTTTATAAACTTTAAAAGATGTAGAAGAAGTTAAGAGATTTTATCATCCATTGATCTACCATAATTCTACGAACCCTATCAATCAGAGAATTACTCACGCATGGTTGAGATAGAAGAGAAGATGAAGAAGAAGATCATAATGTAAATGCAATCCATCGAATTTAGAGTACAAGAACCCTAGTTTATGCTCCTGATCTCTGTTCTCGTTGGAAGTAGATGATGCGTCGATTGATCACCTGGATTCATGGATCGCTGTGGACCTCTTGATCACTTTGGATAGATCTATTAGGTAATCGTTTAGTGATCTATTTTCGAGATTAGATAGATAATTTTCATATGAAGCTCTCGGTCTTTTAAATAGCACTAGAAGCAGAAACCCTAGATCCCATATGTTAGGATTTGTTGATGTGATCAGCCCCAGAAAATCTCAGATCATATGGCTACGATAAGGCCATGGATCCGCTGCGAAATATAAGATTTGGCCGCAGTTGGGCATCAGTTTTAGGGAATCAAGGTTTGAAAATTTTGGTGCTGCCTCATGTTGACACGTGGATATTGTTGTGATGTCTGGTTTCTTTAAATCTTCTCTGAGTCTCTGCCATTTACGACTTTACGATTTTATTCAACTTTATCGATAAATTTTATTCCCGACATCTCGGATATCTCGATCTCCAGACCTGAGTTCATATCCACACAAATTTCAATTCATAGTATTAGTAATATTTGTTATTATTGAGATATTATCCTAACCATTTTATATGATAGTATATTTTAAGAACATTGATTAGAATTATTTGATATGATATGCATATTTAAATTACCAAAATACCATATAAATATTGTATGCATATATTTTCCTTCATAATGTTAATTATAATGTAGAAACATATGATAAAGAGTATTTTGCAGATAAACCCACATATGTTCCATAATTACGATAAACACCTATAAGTACTTAACAAAAGTAAGGAAAATGTTCCATCAAATGTGCAATATTTTTGACTGAACACCAACGCAGTGTTCTCCATCCGCTCGTCAGCGCAAACCCTAACTGGAATAGATCAGAGTCTACAAATCACAATGGCTCCGTCTCGGAATTACAAAAACCTAGATGCGCTCGATACATACAGCGTATAAGAACTACATACTTTCTACGTCCCTCTCAGGCAAAGAGGTGAAAAGGCGATCCTCTTCTACTAATCTACGGAGACCAAAGTACAAAAAGAAGTCTGGCATGGTGCTGATTTTGCACTCGACAGGCTTCAACCAATTCGTCTGCCAAGGTACTACGCGGTGGGATTGAAAAAGCTATTAAGATGTCAAGATGTACCCCTTGAACAAACTGTTCGGCAGGCCCAATTCTACAAAAAGATTTGGGATATTTGTCACGATCCGAATATGTGGAACGTGATTGGCACTTAAATTACGCAACATCTAGAGGCGTAACGTAATCTAAGTAAGCCAAAACCTAAAAATCTAAACCGTTTAAAGAATAGAGTGAAGGAAAACTTGTTTTAAAATGGTGATTTAAACATAGAAAAGTTACTTGAAAAACCCCTTACAATAACTCAAGTTTTATAAAAATTTCGACAGAGTTTCCTTTGTAAAAACTGGGCCCAAATGGTACAATACATGAATAAAGATAAGTAATGAATAAAGGCATCCCCAAGCAGGAGCTAGCTTTTCGCCGAACTGCGGAACACAACCACATGCAAGATATATCATCATAATATGAAATCAAAATTTAAAAGCAAGAAAACAGAAACCAAGTATAAAGTCAGCTCACACGAGCTCGACACCAGAATCAGAATATATATATACAAATCTCACAAGCTCACAGTCTAAGTCCAATATACAAATGGTGGAAATGGTATAAAGGGTAGATGGAGTGTACTAGATACAATAGTAAATACACAAGGTGGGAACAAAAGAGTATCCTCACAAACCCACTTACAACCAAGCCACAAGTTGATGCAAATGGAGCAGAAGAGAAAGTACACATGCCGCTAGTATGCTGACGGGTCGGACCTGCAAGATACTGTGGCACAACGGGGGTGAGTTGCCAACTCGTGAGTAGTAAGTAACATCTAATAAGGCTATCATATGTATGCATGCAAATGCATCACAACCTATATATACAATCATGATGCGATGCACTAGTATGAATGCGACATGAATGAATAATCAAACACGAAACCTGGATATATCTGGTATAAGAAAATATGTATTCTTATCTTAGTAAAACTTTTATATAGTAAAACTAGAGTATCATCAGTGAAATCGACAGAAAAACCGTGTCAAGCATCGACACAATATATGTATCTCAATAGCCGTCTCTCAGATCGGCCTTCAAAATCCCATGACTCCGGTCGGTATCCTCCGGATAATCGCCGAGAAAATAATAACTGGTAGGTCGTGCTCCCCTTCTAGGCTCATCGTCTACAACTTGAGCTTCTTTCCCCGGGGTACTTTACCGGGTCCACCATGTACCCGAGATGGTTCATCCTACTCCTCGAATCGGGTCTCAAAAACCAACTCAAATCAGGAAAACTCATGGTGGACTCCATATACATCATATCACGAGAAAACTGCAACTTGCATTTTTAAATTGATAATAGGTTTATAAAATTCTCGGAGCTCGGATGGCCTCAACTAAAGATCCAACCATCTGGCGTAAGTCCTGAATACTCGACTCCAGCCTGGCTATCCGACCTAGAGAAGGCGGATCAATCTGTCCCTGATGGGTAGGCGTACCGCTTTATCGGTTCTCGTCTCAGATAAGCCCGCACTAATCTCATCCCTAGCAGCAGCCCTTTGGGCCCTCATAGTCTTCGGCGGCATAGTGCTGGAACAAGAAACATGATTGATAAGAACATCCCAATCGAATCAAGAGGATATATGGAATCAAGGAAATACAAGAAAATATATATCCTATAGTCACTTAGGTAGAGTACCGTATCGTAAGTATGCTGCGAAACATACACACTGTAACATTCCAGAAAATATTAAATATTATTTTTGGAATTTAATATTAAAATAATATATTTCGCGAAAACTACCCAATTTGCGAAATTGGGGTTTTCGTAAAAAGGTATAAATATATACCAATAATTGTGAAATAATTGGAAATTAAAATGATTTTATTCATTAAAAAGTATATTTATCGGATTTGGCATTTTTAAAATTTATTATATGCAGTTTGGATAAAAACCGATTAGTGCACTGTTAATCGCGATTAGGCCAAATCCGTGTCTCTACAGTTTTCCATGGCCAGTGCACCATGTCATGTTACATTTTGGTTACATGTTGTGTTCTTTGATTGTTTTTGGAATATTTTGTGATTTGGTTTTAAAAATAAAAAGAAAAGAAAATGAGAAAGGGTAAAAGGGTAATAATGGAGAGAGATGTGAGAATAAAAGGAAGGGAGGGGGGGCAGCCATATCATTTTTCCTCCCCATTTCTTTTCTTCTTCTCCTTCTCCTTCTTCATCTTCAGATCCCCTCCACCTTCACCCCAAAAAATCATCTCAAATTCTTTATCTAAACCCTAAACCCCTTTCATTAAAAATGACCCCCTCTTCATCCTCTACACTTTAGACCAAGAAAAGTTGGATTTTGATGACTTGGGATAGCTAGGGTTTTCTTGAGTTGCCCAATTTAGGTAAAATTTCCTTCACTTAGTTTACTTTGTGTTTTTCTAGCATTCTAGTTAGTTTAGAATTGGTTTAAGGTGTGATTTGTGATGTTAGAAAATTCCTAGAGAAGGGTTTGAGTGTTGTGCGGATTGGGTAATGCCTAGTGGCAATTTACAAGACCCTAGAGATCGATTCTTGACCTGGACCTGAGACCAAACCCCAAAATACGAACTTTTGATTTATCGATATCGGTTTTTGTGGAAATCTTAGTGTTGTTTTGAGATCTGCTGCTACCTGGAGTACCCTAAAATCATTTAGCAAATACAGTGAGATGAGCAAGTGATTGTGAGTGTACCCTAGAGACCCAAGACCCTAACTCAACTTCTGGGCTACAGATTTATTCATTTTGGCTGCAAATTGCGGCCACATTAGGGAATTTAGGGTTGGTTCTTGGTATATGGTTCACTTATCTAATAATTAGACTCCCTATATGTGCAGAATTGGCCAATTTTACCTGAGAGAGAATCTGGGAACATATTGGTGTGTTTTTGGTTATGTTTTCCATATTTTGGAATGTTTGGTTTTATTATTTTATATTGTATTTGGTTGTTGGGCGTTTGTACGTCAACAACAGGTTTTTTTTGATTGTTTGCATGCGTAGACTATAGGTTCTAACCTATGGACGCACCTTTTGCCTTATTGGTTTTCTGAACTCGATTTTAATAGCGATTTCGATTGTGTATTATTGTAGGTACCTTCATATGGATTCCGTGGCGACGGAGCGTGGCGTCATCGACTTCGGCGAGCAAGGATCAAAGTGAGTAGATCTATATCTACGGGGGAAGTCGGGTGGATGGCGTATAACACCCCCGCAAGTTTTGATGGAAACCGATCTATAGTATACGGTTAAGGAAACCTAGACTAGAAAGCTATAGGATATGGCTAGAGAAACCATATTAGAAAGTTAGGAATAGGGTTAAGGAATTGTAGGAGATAGGATATACCATGACTTAAAATTATAGCTTAGGGTTTAGGTGACATGATATGATTGATATGGATAAGTAGTTGTAAAGAGAACCAATATGAGATTATAGTGGCATAACATGAGGTTGATAATATACGACTTTAGATTGATAAGATGACCTGATGATATGTTGGTATACGGATGCGAGTCGATATGAGATGATTGATACCTTACCGGTCCTATGATATGAGTTTGATACGGATGTGACCTGAGAGATAGGTATATATATGTATAATGTTGTGAATCTTGAGTGATAAGCCATATGAGACGTGAGGTCCGTACCATCCTTGTCACATAGGTTGTTAGGATCCTAAATTGTTTTGTGACGCCGTACGATGAGTTACCGTACGTGATGATTTAATCGATGATTGATCTATACCCTTGACTAGAGGAGGCCGATTGATAGATTCACCGACTCGGTCATATTAGATACGTATACCTTTTACCTTTTAGCTACCGATTTACTTTATGCTACGTTCATGTCATTACTATTGCATTTCATATACCTGTGCTAGTACACCTGCACCGTTATCGATGATGCGTGTGTCACACTTACATAGATTGGCCGGCTCACACACTTTATCATCGATAATTGCCATGTCACTACACAGTAGAATTGCTCCATCATGATATGACTCTTTGCATAATTTACTTGCTATAATTACATATTCACCTTTATACGATGTTGCATTTGACCTTGAAGGAATTGGGAACCGCAGGATATATTTTAAAACTGGATTCATTTTAAAGAGCAGTTTCCCTTGATGCATATTACTGTTCCATGTTGCATGATTTACGGATATGCTTACATTCTGTTATATGTCGCATACATCATGCTTTACGATTTTACGCATTGAGATATATTGTTTTCATGAGGTTTTTTGGATTTGTGAACCGTGGTTATTTCAAAGGAAAGTATATATTGTTTTAAAAACCCAGTTTCTCTTGATATGATATTTCAGTGCGTCCACCATGCGTTTTCTCGGTTCTGAGATTGGCATGTGACACCCGATTCGAGGAGGAGGAGGAACCGTCTGCGGGTGCATGATGGACCTGGTGAGGTACCCCGGGGCAAGATGGTCGCAAATGATGGCGTTGAGCCTGGCAGGGGAGCACTACCTACCGGTGATAGTATTTGGACTCGGCGGTTTATCCGGAGGATACCGACCGGAGTAGAGAGATGGACTTGAGGGCCGATCTGAGGATGCGGCGCCAAAGATATAAGGATGTCGGTGTTGGACACTCAGGTTACATGTTTTGGTGTGTCATTGATGGACACACACATTCTTGATATCCTCATATATTTACATGCATATGCTTTTACGATGTTTCGAGTAGACGAGATCCACATGTATATTGGCATTGATTATATTATTGGATGATATCCACTTGCATACTTGCATTTATTTATTGTTGGCATATATACAGATGCGGTCACCCTAGATATCATAGTATCACCTTTATGATATAGTTGACCTAGGAAATCGTTATTTTATTCGATTTCTACCTGTTGATGTTTTCTACTCACGAGTTGGCAACTCACCCCCGTTGTGCCACAGTTCTTGCAGGTTAACCGCTTGGATCGGTAGCGGCATGGTTGGCGCACAGCTTGCTTTTGGGTGATTTGCTTTGGTAGGTGGGATATTTGTATCGTGCCCACTCTCGTATTTTTATTACATATTGTATCTAGTCAACTCCATCAATCAAAACTAGTATGTGTATATATAGTAAGACTTAGCAAGACTTGTACTTGCGAGACTTGAGCGATGGGTTATATGTTCGCTTTGTGGGTTGGTTTTCTTGCTTTATTCATTATTTTCTGTATTGATCTTCGCCGTTGGGCGTCGTATATTTGTCTTATTACTTGCGTGGTTATGATCCGCCGTTTGGCGAAGAGCTAGCTCCCGCTTGGGAATGCGCTTATTATCTTTATGTATTTTTGGTTTTGGATCAAAATATACAACGGAGGTGCTGCCCAAATTTTTAAAAGACGAACATGTTTTACAATAGTAGGATAAACTTGCATTTTTCATGTTCCCTTTTCTATGCATTTAAGAAAACACTTTTCTTCATTATACCTTATTTCAAAACTGCACCTCTTTTATTTCTTTGAAAGATTTAGATTTTTAGGTTTTAGCTTACTTGGATTACGTTACGCCTTTAGACGTTGCGTGATTTAAGTGCTGGTCACGAGCTAATATTTCGGGTCGTGACACACATGCTACGCCGCTCTGCTTATGTCACCTACTCCATCTACCAAGGGTCATCCTACACTTAGAAAGGTAAACTTATCGCTCTGATACCAACTTTTTCATGACCCGAATATGTGGAACGTGACTGGCACTTAAATTACGCAACCTCCAGAGGCGTAACGTAATCTAAGTAAGCCAAAGCCCAGAAGTCTAAACCGTTTAAAGAAATAGTGTGAAGGAAAACTTGTTTTAAAAAGGTGATTTAAACATAGAAAAGTTACTTGAAAAACCCTTACAATAACTCAATTTTTATAAAAATTTCGGCAGAGTTTCCTTTGTAAAAACTGACCCCAAATGGTTACAACACATGAATATACATAAGTAATGAATAAAGGCATCCCCAAGCAGGAGCTAGCTCTTCGCCGAACGGCGGAACACAACCACATGCAAGATATATCATCATAATATGAAATCAACATTAAAAGAAAGAAAACAGAAACCAAGTATAAAGTCGGCTCACACAAGCTCGACGCCAGAATCAGAATACACACACACACACACACACACACACAAATCTCATAAGCTCAGAGTCTAAGTCTAATATACAAATGGTGGAAATGGTAAAAAGGGTAGATGGGGTTTTCTAGATACAACAGTAAATACACAAGGTGGGAACAAAAGAGTATCCTCACAAACCGACCTACAAGCAAGCTGCAAGTCGATGCAAAAGGAGCAGAAGAGGAAGTACTCCCGCCACTACTATACTGACGGGTCGGACCTACAAGATACTGTGGCACAACGGGGGTGAGTTGCCAACTCATAAGTAGTAAATAATATCTAATAAGGCTATCGTAAGCATGCATGCAAATGCGTCACAACCTACATATATAATCATGATGTGATGCACTAGTATGAATGCGACATGAATGAAAAATCAAACACAAAACCTGGATATATCTGGTATGAGAAAATCTGTATTCTTATCTTAGAAAAACTTCTGTATACTAAAACTGGAGTATCATCGGTGAAATCGATAGAAAATCCGTGTCAAGCATCGACACAATATATGTATCTCAATAGTCGTCACTCAGATCGGCCCTCAAATCTGTCACATCCCACAACTCCGGTCGGTATCCTCCGGATAACCGCCGTGCCAATAATAACCGGTAGGTCGTGCTCCCTCGCTAGGCTCATCGTCTACAACTCGAGCTTCTTGTCCCGGGGTACCTTACCGGGTCCACCATGTACCCGAGATGGTTCGTCCTACTCCTCGAACCGGGTCTCGAAAACCAACTCAAATCAGGAAAACTCATGGTGGACGCCATATACATCATATCATGAGAAAACCGCAACTTGCATTTTTAAAATGATAATAGGTTTATAAAATTCTTTTGGTTTTCCGCTAATTCCAAAAATCTCACAAATACTGAAATCTCCAAGAAGAATCACAACATTTGAAAATGTCGGTAATGATGGATGTCTATGATATCGATACTATGCAATGCGATGTATGACAAGAAGCTATGTATGAAAGATGATGCGATGAGGTATACGACTAACAAACCTACATATCCATTCTGATGCAATAAGTATACAACTAAAAATCCATATATAATACATGATGCAAATGCACAGATACCGATTTTAAGCAAGTTCTATAGTGTTCGTGACATAGCAATTACCAATGGCGTGTGTGTTCGCATAAAATAGTGCACGTGCGGCATGAACCAATGGTAATGGCGCAAGTGTCCTAGGTAATAATATCTTATGTAAGAAAATGCAATGCCTTGATATGGATAATTGGAAGACTACGCATATGAATACAAGAACTACTAATAATCCTAACTATCGGGCGCCTTGCGCCATCCAGACGATCCCCCCATAGATGTGTACATCTACTCACCGGAACGCCTCGGCTAATCCGACCCGATCACAGCCTTTCCTTTCCTTGCCGCGTCCGGCGTCTCCCCAACCGATCCTAGAATCGCACAAATATCAATATATAGAAAGCTAAACATTCGATAATACGAATACATGACGATACGGAAGAATTAATGCCACGAGTTAAAATACGTGTATACTTGGTGTATAAGACTTGCGTGACATCGCTCAACCCAACCCGATTTGGCTGATCTTACAGAAACGCCAAACCATGACTCGAATCGTACGTATCGCGCAAGATACAATACTAAAAATATAGGTAAATGGTCCCAGATTTTATCTGCAGCATAAATAGGAAAAACAAGCAATACCATGTATCATAAAATACCTATAGACAACTACTTGCAAAACCCCAACATTCCTCTTTACATGGGGGACGGCAGTGCCGGGAATTCCTTCAATCTCGCCGGGCCAAGCCAGGTGAAAGGGGTCCGGGTTTCTACAATACACTCATAGCACTATATATATTCTACTGTATATGTTTGTTTAATTTAAAAACTATAATAGTGATAGCAGATCCACGGTATCATAAAACTTGATTAAAAACCGTTTTAAAACACTAATTAGAGACATTAAGGTATTTTAGTGCAAACTTGTAGGATGAATAGGATTATTAGACACAAACTACTCTTAATTACCCTAATTAAGCCATAAAAACCCTAACTTAACCTAATCTTCTCTTAAGCACACACAAAACATGCAATAAAACCACTTAAACACCATATTAAGGTTGATTAAGACAAGGATTAGTAAAACAAGTTAAGATTGGTTTTATACCTCAAGAAATAGTTAAGAGAGATCCTACAAGAAAAGACTTTCCATCCAAAAGAAGATTTTCCCCAAGAACTCTTAAAGAGGTTTGAAAATTTGGATTTTGAAGTGATTTTAGATGGATTTGTGTTGAATTGGTGAGGTTTATTAGATGAGGTATGAAGTTTTTGCATGAAATAAAGAAGAGGGAAGAGGGGAGGCAGCCCAAGAGAGGGATAGAGAGTTCTAAAGAGTGTGAGAGAGAGAGAGAGAAGAGACCATGCAAGCATTTAATGCCCCCATACCTTAATTTTCCATTTTCTTTTTCATTTTCATAAAAATGAGAATTCTAGAACCATGAGAAAAGAAAGAAGACATGTTACATTTAAAATAAAAAATAAGTTGTCATGGTTGTTAAAACATATAGTAACCTCGAATTAACACAAGATGTATGTGTGCATGTTTTAAAAAAAAAGTTTAGTAATTAATAAATAATTAAATAATTAATTAAGTGAACAATAATTTAAATATTAATTAATAAAACACAATTATATATATAATCACATTATCAAAATAGCTATATTCATGTTTATATCGAAAATAATTATTAACTAGGTTTTACGTAAAACACGTATTATCACTAATTAACATATAATTAACCTAAACGAATTTTCAAAGCGTTACAATATTCATGAGACTCAGCGAAAGATGCCCAACGAGAAAATGGAGACAATCGGGCTCGAATACGTTCATTCTAAGAAACGGAAGCGGTTTCACAATTGCCACGTCATAAACAGCTCCAGCAATGGTGAAAACGCTCTTCCGAATGATCGTGATGTTGAAACAGAGCAAAATCCCTCTCTAAGAACATTAAGTCCGTCGCTCGAAGAACAAATAGGCAAGCTAATAAAAAAAGCTTGTCAAAGTAGTCGAGACATCCACAGCCGCGAAATGGTTATCAATGAGAAAGCCAGGACGTAATGCCTCAATCAGCAGTCTGCGGAAAAAGAAGATTATAATGCTCTTCATCCCTGGCCCGCTGTATGTTCTTGAGAAAGGGGAAAATCCTAAAATAGAGTCAAAAACAGGGCGAAGAACGAAAAAAAACGTTCAAAAACAACAAGGTGGGTCCAAGAAGTCGTGCAATCGAGAAAAAGTCGATTGGAATCCGTCCTTTATAAAGAAGATGGGTCGGGAATACTCTCTCCCCCAAGACAAGATGAGGAAAATATTCAACCTTGTCATAAAGTATCAAATGATGACACTTCCGGAGTCTCAGCACCCCGAACAAATAAACGAGGTCCATCATCCGGATTATTGCTCCTATCACCGAGTAATAAGTCATCCCATTGAAGACTGCTTCACTTCAAAGACTGGGTAGAAGACCGCTTCACCTTCAAAGACTGGGTAGAAGACCAATATCAACAGGGAAATTTCGCGCTGTCTGACAACTGGAGTGTAACCCCGCCGCAAAAGCATGAGACAAAGAGGACCTATACCGTGAGGATAAGACCAGCTAAACATCAATAATGGAAGCGAACTTGTACCTGCCATATGATAACACTTTCAAAAGAGGGAGGTCACGAGACTATGGATGATCTCCACATGTGCTTGACAAATGAAGATGAGGACAAGGCGATCTCAGAGTTTCCACCAGCACCAAAAGAGCTGGAAGATGGGATACACATCACGGCGGAAAACCTAAGGAGAATTGACTTAGGGACAAAAAATGATCTTAGACCGACGTTCATTAGCGAGCTACTATCTGAAAAACTGGTAGCCATGTTAAAATATGTGCTCATGCAATACAAAGACTGCTTTGCATAGAACTATTCCGAGATGCCGGGTTTAGATCCAAAAGTAGCAGTACATAAATTGGCCATATCACCAGACATAAATCCAGTCAAACAGGCGCCAAGAAGAATGTGGCTCAAACTTGAGATGGGTATAAATGCTGAGGTCAAGAAACTAATTTACTCCGGTTTTATCCAAGAAGTTTAATATCCTGACTGGATCGCCAACATCATTCCAGTGATGAAGAAAAATGGGATGGTGCGCATCTGCGTGGACTTCTGGGACCTCAACAAAGCTTGCCCGAAGGATGACTTACCAGTCCCTATTACCGAGCTAATGATCGATAATACATCTACCCATAAGGTCTTCTTCTTCATGGATGGATTTTCAGGATACAATCAAATCAAAATGCACCCTGAAGACCAAAGGCATACTGCCTTCCGGACCCTACTGGGCATATTTTGCTATAGGGCGATGCCCTTTGGTCTAAAGAATGCGGGCGCCACCTACCAAAGGGCCATGACAAAGATTTTGTTAGTGTATATGCCCTAGGGGCCATTATTGTATCATACTAGTTTGTATATTACTTAATGGAAGCTTGGGATATTCACATGTATATAACAGTCTTGCTAAACATGGTAGTATGCTACTTGGTTTTTTCTATCTTAATATGTGAGTATACGTATTGATAGAGCTCTTAGGATCTTGCTTGACTACCAGCGTTGTGATGGCAGTCACACTAGTGGGGGCTGGGTAGTCTACAAGCACATCCTTATTCAGGTCCCTAGTCGTTGGATTATCGAGACAGGGCATCGATACTGCGGAGTAGACTAGTGTGTACGCTTCTCATCCCAGTTGGGGAGATGGTCTGTCCCACAGCCGTCAGTACGTCGTACTGGAGATAGCATGCAGGTGCTCGTTAGGTTACGGGTATACCGGACAGGACTCACAGGGAACTGTTGGTTGGTTTTATACCAGTCGTCAGTGAACAGTTCCCAGGTGACATGAGTATAGCATAGTCCACAGACTTGACACTGCTACTTCGCCTCGAGTGTGTCCCACTATTCTTAGATTGCTACCCTACCACGGCTCAAAGGAGTCGTGCAAACAGGTAGCAGTTGGGTGCAGTCCCGAGCACTTGGAGGCAGTGGCGGTTATACAGGATTCGTCTCTCCCGGTATTGGGGGTTGATATCGCGCTGTGTCAGAGAGCCATTACGCAAAGTCCCTGGCCACGGCAAGCGAGATTTGCTGGTAGGTTCCAGTAGTTTCTCAAGGTGTAATGGGCTTCGCTCCGACACGACTTATACCGCTATTAGGGGACTGACGCTTGCCGCCCCCTAGGCCCGATATGCGATAGTCTTAGACGAACGGACCGGACTGTACGGAGATTGTCACATCAGACTTAGTAGGAGTTCGGATGGGTTTCCTCATCGGCCTTCTTATCGACATCTACCTTGGGACCGTTACGTACAGCTAGTGCCACTTGCGGTCTGTAGTTAAACCAACTGCCAGCGTAGTAGTCGAGTCTCTAGAGTCCCACACAGAGAGTTTCCCTACTCCAGGCGAAACGATATAAAGGTCGTATGGTTTTACGACAAGGGTTCGGACGCATACGTGTATTTACACACGTACGACTTTCGGACAGTTTTTACCAGTCGGCTTTTGGTTTAAGCCAGTTACTGGTATCCGGTTATTGGATTTATACAGTCTAAAGTTTTTCCGTATTTTTGCGGAAAGGAGGGGCGTTCTCGTAATTGCGTGAGAAGCTTCTAGAAGATGGTGACTAAGGAGGTTTAGGTGGCATATACAATGAATGTGATTAGTGAGTCATATGGATGATTCATCCATGTCATTAATGCATCATAAATGCTTAATGACTCATGGAGATGAATCATCACTAGATATTATCAAGCATGGTTGTTAAATTGTTTTATTTTCTTTTCTTGATAAAAGAAATGCTTGATATATATTATCATAACTCATTATTCTCACTTCATTATTTATCTTCACCTTCTCTCTCCTCAAGCTCTCCCTCTTCAAACCCTAATCCTCCCCTCTCATGTGTTGAGTACAAGGATTAGTTAGACTTATTAAACCATAACCCTCACTCTATTTCACCTAGCTTCTTTGATTAGCACTTAAAGAAGTTTAGTTGCCTCAAGTTTAGAGGCTAAGCTTGGAGTAAAGCTCTCGGGTGGATCGTCTACTACTTGGAGAAGGCCGAGGAGGAGGTGGAGTTCGTAAAGACGAAGGACACGGTTCTTTAGTTATAATCCCTTTACATAGTAGTTGTTAACAACTATGTTTGATGTTAGTTATCGTTTAGTTTCGATTCATGCGGTTAGTCGATGTTTAGCATATAAACATGATCGTTTTTCATATTTCCGCCTCCACGCAAGTTGTGGGGTGTTGTACACCGACTTACAGTGGTATCAGAGCCTCGCTAAACAATAAATAACTTACTTGCAAATTTGTATGAATTTCGAATGGAAAAAACGAAACCGGAAAAACCCGAAATCACAAGTTTCTGTCGATTTTTAAATGAAGTCCAAAAATTTTTCAGGGATGTTCAGAAAGCTTAAAAAGACAGTATAAGAACACCCAAGAAATTTAGGCCCCTGAATCGCCTAAAGAGCCGCGGAACCGCGGCGGATCGCACCGATCCGCCGCGCTTCCGCCGCCGAGTTGGCGATTCAGGAACCCAAATTTCCTGTGTTGCTTCTCTGTGATATTTGGTATTTTCTGGAAGTTTTTATTTTTGCTCAGGTTTCAGATTTACAGAGAAGTATTGGAGCAAAATTAAAAGTGTTTAATCGATCGAAATTATACAGTATTTGCTTATTGGATTATATCTGTGTTTGTATAATGTGTTCGTAAACCTCTCCTAACTGCTAGTATGTCTGTTGGCAGGGGGTTGCACATTTCTGTAATGGTTTTTACTGTTTATGGATATGAACTGTGTTGGACTGTTGTGATGTATAGCCGGGGTTATGTGATGGGTTATTATTTAATTCATTTGATGTAAATGTAATTTGTTGTAATATTATTTTGCGGGGCACATCCAGGTTGCGGTTGTAGCCACCGTTGTATTATTTCATTTTACTGTTTTTGCTCCTCGGACAGACCCAAGGTGGGGTGCACAAACTGCCGGGCGGGTAGTTTGCCGTACCCGTTGGGGTCTTGGGTGGGGTAATGGCTATTCATCACAACTGTGTAATCCGTCTTTTGTTGCAGGCTCAAAACAAACACGGATTGCTTGCAAATCCAATAAAGTTCATCTGTGATCTGGAATGCCTATTATTGCGTCAGACGAATGTACAATATCTATATATGATAGCTATTTAGACGTCACTTATGTTTTACACTCGCACTAGCCCAGCCCCCGCTCTGTCGTTAGTTAAGTAACCTAACGGGTGATGACGGGACCCCTTGGCGAATGCGGATGGCATAAGAAGACGTTGTATTTTTGTTGTTTTCTGCAATGATAGGTTAATGATGGGACGCATTATTTATAATGCTAAGAAAATAAACCAAAAAGTTTAAATCGTTGGAACAATTTAAAAGAAACCACTCGGTTAATTTTAAAAAAAACAGATATTTTTAAATGCGGAGATTTAACCACTCCTTTTAAAAGCTATCAGGTTCCTTCGGTTATATCAAGTTCACTACGTTCACGGTTTCGCCAAAACCATTCGTAGCCCTCCGTCATTTCATCTGGATATTCAGTAGTATTCAAGCTATGTATTTTGACCTAACGCCAAGGCATAGTGTTTGGTAGCTACTGGGTATTCATTTGTTGCATAGATAGATGAGTTAGTTTGGGACAGTCGTATTATTATTTTGGCCGAACGTCAAGGATATATACGGATGGGTTCAAATTGACAAGATAATGATGGATAGAACTTGACATGTGACTTATGACATTTTGACCTAACGCCAAGGTCATAAGAGCATGGGGCAAAAATATATATCGGGAATTTCTAAAGAAACTGAAATTTGCAAAGAGTTGCATACCATTTGGAGTTTGATGAATGTTGGTAGGATTCCTTCAACATTATCATACAATGATATTTGGATCCCGATCCTGCTGTGAGTATATGCTACTTATCAGGATATTCGTCACTTAACGATCAATGCTATAAACCAAGTAGGTGTCAAGAAAGGTGTCAGCGGGGTTACGCCCCCAGAGAAAAGAGGTTATTTAATTAAGGAACTTCGCGAAAGCGTTGGAAAACCTCCCTCGAAGTATCGACACTAGCCTGGCTGAACGGTTAAGCAAGTATTGTACAGTGAGAATAGTCCTGGCTAATTCTTCTTTTATGGTTTGAGGAAGGATTCGAGAAACAGTGGGAGCCATCCAGTTTAGATAAACTAAAAACCACTCTAAACTTGCAAGAGCATCATGCTAAAGAGTTTTCTTCTCTCTCTCCTAATTGCAGCGACCCTAAAAATGACTGGACTTAAGTTACTTTTAGAGAAAAATATACTGACAGGGCCAAACTATAAAGATTGGCTGCGGAATGTCAAAATGGCTTTGACCTATGACAAATTGGGGTACGTCCTCACCGCTACGGCACCTGCTGTCCCTGGTCCCAAATCCAGCAATGCGGATAAGGAAATCTGCAAAACCTGGGATTTAGATTGTGCGAAAGCCAAGTGCATCATGCTTGCCTCAATGAACAATGAACATCAGAGGAGGCACGAGGATATGAACCTAGATGGCATATTTCTCCATACAAAGGAACTTTATGGAGAGCAATCTCGTATAGCAAGATACGAGACCTCTAAGAACTTGTTTCGAGCGAGGTTGGCTGTCGGATCATCGGTAGGAGAACATGTCCTAAAGATGATCGGCTATATTGAAGAGCTCGCAGACCTTGGGATGACTTTGGATAATGAGCTCTATACAGATCTTATTCTCCAGTCCCTTCCTCACACCTACGCCCAGTTTATCATGAACTTCAACCTTCAAAGAAAAGAAGTTGAACTTCCGAAACTCCTGAACATGTTAAGGAGTGCAGAGGGAACCTTGCAGAAAGCAAGGGAAACACCCGCTATGTTTGTTAGCGGTGCATCTTCTTGCGGGTCCAAGGCTAGGGCCAAATGAAGGAGGAAGAAGGCCGCCACCAAACCTAGAGGAGGTGTTAGTAAGGTGGGAGGGAAGGGAAAGAAAAAGTTTGCGGTACCGGTAGTTGGCCAGGATGAGTTCTTCCATTGTCACAGGAAAGGGCACTGAAAGAAGGATTGCAAGGCGTGGAACGCCAAGAACCAGGAACCGAAGCAAGCTGTGGCTTCGACTTCAGGTGTGTTTGTAATTGAGAATTGTCTGTCGATCAACTCTACTTCCTGGGTATTGGATACCGGATCAGGATCTCATATTTGCAATTCATTGCAGGCATTGAGAAACCGTAGAGTGCTGAAGGAAGGTGATATGACCCTAAAGGTTGCTAACGGAGCTAGCGTGGGAGCTGCGTCCGTCGGGGATTATCACCTAGGATTGACGAGTGGACACATTTTGGTTTTACATAACTGTTTTTTTGTACCAAGCTTAACGTGTAATATCATATCAGTTTCCTTGTTATCAAATAAAGGTTATGATTTCACGTTTGTAAGAGATGTTGTTAACATCCACCTTAATCATGGTTTGATTGGGTCCGGTACACTAAATAACGGTATATATGTTTTAAACCAACTCCAAATTTTCAATGTCCAGAACACACTTAAAAGAAAGTCTTCAGATTTAAATAAAGCTTTCTTATGGCATTGTAGACTAGGTCACATCAATGAGAGAAGGTTGACTAAGTTGCATAGAGAAGGATATTTGGACTCGTTCGAATATCAAACTTATGACACTTGTCAATCTTGTCTCAAAGGAAAGATGACAAAGACTCCATTTACTGGACAAGGAGTAAGAGCGAGCGAGCTCTTAGGACTCATACACAGCGATGTATGCGGTCCAATGTCTACACATGCAAGAGGTGGTTTTTCCTATTTCATTACTTTCACGGATGATTACTCAAGGTACGGATTCATTTATCTGATGAAACATAAATCCGAGGCTTTTGAGAAATTCCAAGAGTATAAGAATGAAGTAGAAAACCAAACCGGCAAAAGTATCAAGACACTTAGATCTGATCGAGGTGGTGAATACTTGAGTGCCGAGTTCCTAGGTTACCTAAAAGAGAAAGGAATTCTCTCTCAGCTTACTCCTCCATACACTCCACAGCATAACGGTGTATCGGAGAGACGGAATCGAACCCTATTGGATATGGTACGATCCATGATGAGTAATGCTGAGTTACCGCGATCTTTTTGGGGTTATGCGCTAGAATCAGCAGCATATCTTTTGAACATGGTTCCTACCAAGACTGTGCCTACCACTCCATTTCAGATGTGGAGCGGGAAGAAACCCCATCTACAGTATATAAAGATTTGGGGATGTCCAGCTTTTGTTAAAAAGCAGCATGTGGACAAGCTCGAGGCACGATCAGTAAAGTGTAAGTTTGTGGGATATCCAAAGAACTCCAGGGGATATCTATTCTACTACGCAGAGGAACAAAAGGTATTTGTTTCTCGTAATGCCCATTTTCTAGAACATCAGTTTTTAGAAAAGGAATCAAGTGGGAGCGAAATAGAACTGGAAGAAATTCCAGAACCACAAACTAATACTGAATGTTTGGTAGAACCGGTAGTTCAAGAAGAACAGGACATTCCTGCACCCCTCCGCAGGAGTAGTAGGCCGTCTCATCCGCCTGAGAGATACTACGGTTTTCTCATAGATGGGGATAGAGAGGATTGCATCATAAATGATGATGAACCTACTGACTTCCAGCAGGCCATCCAGAGCGGCGACTCGGTACGATGGCTAGATGCAATGCAGACCGAAATGGAGTCTATGTACACCAACAAAGTATGGACTTTGGACTTTGCTCCAGATGGGGTAAAACCCATAGGATGCAAATGGATCTTCAAGAGAAAGATTGGTGTAGATGGACAGGTAGAAACCTATAAGGCTAGACTTGTTGCAAAGGGTTTTCGTCAAAGACCTGGTTTGGACTATGACGAAACTTTTTCTCCAGTGGCTATGCTCAAATCCATTCGGGTCCTTCTTGCTATTGCTGCCTTCCATAATTTTGAAATCTGGCAGATGGACGTAAAGACGGCTTTTCTGAATGGAAATTTAGAAGAATGCGTCTATATGGATCAGCCAGAGGGTTTCAATCAGAGTGGGAGCAGCGGGAAAGTATGCAAGCTGCTTAAGTCCATTTATGGACTAAAGCAGGCATCGCGGAGTTGGAACATCTGTTTTGATAAGACAGTCAAAGAATATGACTTTATCAAAAATCCAGATGAACCGTGTATATATAGTAAAGTTGTAGCCAGAAGTGTCGTATTCCTCGTCTTGTACGTGGATGACATTCTATTGATAGGAAATGACATTCCTATGCTACAATCTGTCAAAGGATTCTTGTCACACAAGTTCTCCATGAAAGACCTGGGTGATACCTTTTACATTCTGGGGATCCGGATCTATCGTGATAGATCCAAGAGGATGTTGGGACTTTCGCAGTCCAGGTATATCGACACTGTACTGAAAAGATTCAGTATGAAAGATTCTAAGCGCGGTAATCTACCGGCTTGTCACGGAATCACCCTCTCCAAAGAGATGTCTCCCAAGACTGATTTGGAAAGGGAACGCATGTCTATTATACCCTACGCTTCTGCGGTAGGCTCTATAATGTATGCGATGTTGTGTACCAGACCAGATGTAGCTTACGCACTGAGCGTGGTAAGCCGGTATCAGTCAGACCCAGGGGAGAAGCACTGGATAGCAGTAAAGAACATTCTCAAGTACCTGAGAAGGACTAAGGAGATGTTCTTGGTTTACGGCAGAAAAGACCTCAGGTTGGAGGCCTTTGCTGATTCTGGCTTCCAGAGTGATAAGGACGATTCCAAGTCCATGTCGGGATATGTCTTTACCCTCAATGGAGGGGCGGTGTGCTAGAAGAGCTCCAAGCAGGACACCGTTGCTGACTCGACGATGGAAGCGGAGTATATAGCTGCTTGCGATGCCGCAAAAGAAGCAGTCTGGATGAAGAAGTTCCTAACAGAACTTCAGGTGGTTCCTACCATAGTTGATCCAATACCTCTGTATTGCGACAACAACGGAGCTATAGGTTTAGCAAAGGAACCAAGGTCCCATCAGAAGTCCAGACACATCTTAAGGCGGTATCACCTGATCAGGGAGATCATTGATCGTCAGGAGATCGAGGTTCGGAGAGTTGCTTCTGAAGAGAACATTGCTGATCCATTCACAAAGGCCCTACCTCAGATTCAGTTCGAGAGGCTACTCGAGATCATCGGTCTTCGATATGCCAGTACATGGCCCTAGTGCAAGTGGGAGATTGTTAGTGTATATGCCCTAGGGGCCATTATTGTATCATACTAGTTTGTATATTACTTAATGGAAGCTTGGGATATTCACATGTATATAACAGTCTTGCTAAACATGGTAGTATGCTACTTGGTTTTTTCTATCTTAATATGTGAGTATACGTATTGATAGAGCTCTTAGGATCTTGCTTGAGTACCAGCGTTGTGATGGCAGTCACACTAGTGGGGGCTGGGTAGTCTACAAGCACATCCTTATTCAGGTCCCTAGTCGTTGGATTATCGAGACAGGGCATCGATACTCCGGAGTAGACTAGTGTGTACGCTTCTCATCCCAGTTGGGGAGATGGTCTGTCCCACAGCCGTCAGTACGTCGTACTGGAGATAGTATGCAGGTGCTCGTTAGGTTACGGGTATACCGGACAGGACTCACAGGGAACTGTTGGTTGGTTTTATACCAGTCGTCAGTGAACAGTTCCCAGGTGACATGAGTACAGCATAGTCCGCAGACTTGACACTGCTACTTCGCCTCGAGTGTGTCCCACTGTTCTTAGATTGCTACCCTACCACGGCTTAAAGGAGTCGTGCAAACAGGTAGCAGTTGGGTGCAGTCCCGAGCACTTGGAGGCAGTGGCGGTTAGACAGGATTCGTCTCTCCCGGTATTGGGGGTTGATATCGCGCTGTGTCAGAGAGCCATTACGCAAAGTCCCTGGCCAGGGCAAGCGAGATTTGCTGGTAGGTTCCAGTAGTTTCTCAGGGTGTAATGGGCTTCGCTCCGACACGACTTATACCGCTATTAGGGGACTGACGCTTGCCGCCCTCTAGGCCCAATATGCGATAGTCTTAGACGAACGGACCGGACTGTACGGAGATTGTCACATCAGACTCTGTAGGAGTTCGGATGGGTTTCCTCATCGGCCTTCTTATCGACATCTACCTGGGGACCGTTACGTACAGCTAGTGCCGCTTGCGGTCTGTGGTTAAACCCACTGCCAGCATAGTAGTCGAGTCTCTAGAGACCCACACAGAGAGTTTCCCTACTCCAGGCGAAACGATATAGAGGTCGTATGGTTTTACGACAAGGGTTCGGACGCATACGTGTGTTTACACACGTACGACTTTCGGACAGTTTTTACCAGTCGGCTTTTGGTTTAAGCCAGTTACTGGTATCCGGTTATTGGATTTATACAGTCTAAAGTTTTTCCGTATTTTTGCGGAAAGGAGGGGCGTTCTCGTAATTGCGCGAGAAGCTTCTAGAAGATGGTGACCAAGGAGATTTAGGTGGCATATACAATGAATGTGATTAGTGAGTCATATGGATGATTCATCCATGTCATTAATGCATCATAAATGCTTAATGACTCATGGAGATGAATCATCACTAGATATTATCAAGCATGGTTATAAATTGTTTTATTTTCTTTTCTTGATAAAAGAAATGCTTGATATATATTATCATAACTCATTATTCTCACTTCATTATTTATCTTCACCTTCTCTCTCCTCAAGCTCTCCCTCTTCAAACCCTAATCCTCCCCTCTCATGTGTTGAGTACAAGGATTAGTTAGACTTATTAAACCATAACCCTCACTCTATTTCACCTAGCTTCTTTGATTAGCACTTAAAGAAGTTTAGTCGCCTCAAGTTTATAGGCTAAGCTTGGAGTAAAGCTCTCGGGTGGATCGTCTACTACTTGGAGAAGGCCGAGGAGGAGGTGGAGTTCGTAAAGACGAAGGACACGGTTCTTTAGGTATAATCCCTTTACATAGTAGTTGTTAACAACTATGTTTGATGTTAGTTATCGTTTAGCTTCGATTCATGCGGTTAGTCGATGTTTAGCATATAAACAAGATCGTTTTTCATATTTCCGCCTCCCCGCAAGTTGTGGGGTGTTGTACATCGACTTACAGATTTTCGATTACCTCATACACAAGATTGTCGAATGCTACATCGACGACCTCTTAGTGAAGAGCAAATCTCATGAGGAACATTGGGAACATCTAAAAATAGTGTTTCGACATCTTCGGAAGTATAATCTGAAAATAAATCCTCTAAAATGCGCATTTGTAGTCTCCTCAGGAAAATTGCTAGGATTCATCATACGTCACCGGGGTAGCGAAATCGACCCCTCAAAGATCAAGGCGACTATGGAAATGCCCATGCCAAGAACCATTAAACAACTGCGATCTTTTCAAGGAAAGCTCGCATATATCCGGCGGTTCATAGCTAATTTCTCCGGAAAATGCCATCCCTACAACCATTTGATGAGGAAGGGGACCCCATTCGTCTAGGATCAAAAGTGCTAAAATTCACTAGACGAAATCAAGCAATACCTGCACAATCCACCGGTATTGACCGCGCCGGTTAAGAGAAAACCCCTTATCCTATATACAACGGCCCTTGAGGATTCTGTAAGCACGCTATGGGAACAATAGAACAATTAAGGAAAGGTGAGAGCTTTGTACTATTTGAGTCGAGTTCTTCCGGTAGCAGAAAACAACTATTCCCCTATCGAAAAGCATTGTCTGGCATTGATCTTCGCAATAAAGAAGCTCAGATATTACGCCTTGGCACATGAGGTCCATCTCATATCAAAGGTGAATCCTCTTAAATATCTGATGTCAAAGGCCATAAGGAAGGCTTGCCAAATGGGCCCTCATCCTAAGGGAGTTCTCAATAACGTACCGACCCCTTAAAACAGTGAAAGGCCAGGCCATTGCCGACTTTCTCATGGAGTATCCGATACCATCCGACTACCCCTGAAATTGCGAGTTGCCGGATGAACATGTGTTCAACACAATCGAAGAAGAGAAGGAAGAAAATGATTCCCAATGGGAACTCTACTTCGATAGAGCATCTTCCATAAAGAGGCAAAAGCAAAACACCTCAATAATCAAAGCCGGGGCGGGCCTTATTTTCGTGACTCCACAAGGAGGGATAATACTCTTCGCCCTTTCCTTAATGGAGCCAAGGACTAATAAAGAAGCTGAATATGAAGCTTTGATAGAAGGTCTCGAGATCTCTATCGACATGGGAATAAAAAAACTCCTCATATATGGAGACTCCCAGCTGATAGTTAGCCAAGTAAATGGCGACTATCAAACATGCAAGCCAGAGCTGATAAGGTATGGCGAAAGAGTGCAGTAATTACTGACACAAATCCCCTCATGCATCCTGGGGAGTATACCGCATGCAGAAAACAGTAAGGCGGACTCATTGGCCAAATTGGCTAAGGAATTGGCCGATAACGACCTCGATGACGTAAGGATCATTGTGCCAAGCCGTAGGGTTCTTGTGCCAACAGATATATCTTTGGAAGACCTAATAGAACCATCTGAAGGAAAATAAGCGACCGAACATATAGCCCTTCAAATAGAAGATGAAGGAAAGGTCAAAGATTGGAAGGAAGTCTTCATAGACTACTTCAAATCCCGACGAACGTCCGAAAATGCGTCGTCCAGATATCAGTTCATGAAACGAGCTTTTTCTTTCGCCTTCGTCAATGATACTCTATATAAGAGATTTTTCGACTGTCTGTGGCTAAGATGCCTAGGACTAGAAGAAGCGAAGAGAGTCATCCAAGAAACTCACGGCGGACTCTGCGGCTCTCATCAAGCTGGACCAAAGATGGAGCTGAAGATAAAAAGAATGGGTTACTATTGGCCTACAATGATTCAGGATTGTCTCGAATATGTGAAGTAGTGTAACTCGTGCCAAATTCACGGGGACTTCATCCACCAGTATCCAAATCTGTTACACCCAATAGTGGCTAGATGGCCGTTCAAAATGTTGGGAACCGATATAATTGGCCCCATTGAACCGGCATCGTCCTAAGGACATCGGTTCATAATAGCAACAACTGACTACTTCTCTAAATGGGCAAAAGAAGTACCACTAAGGGAGGTGAAGATGGAGAATATCCTCCATTTCTTCAGAACGCATGTTATCTATCGGTTCGGCACTCCACGACGAATCATCTCGAATAATAGGCCAGCCTATAGGAGTCATAACATCAGCCGCTTCGCACAGCAACATAAAATAGATTGGAGATACTCTTCAGTCTATAATCCTCCGGCCAGCGGTCTAGTTGAAGCTTTCAATAAGACCTTGACAAAGATTATAAAGAAAACAGTGTCCAGAAATAAAAAAGACTAGCATGAAAGGTTGCACGAAGCTCTCTGGGCATACCGAACAACGTTCAAAACGGCTACAAATACAACACCATACATGTTGGTATTCAGCACGGAAGCAGTGCTTCCCCTAGAAATAGAACTCCCCTATCTACGAGTAGCGGTTCGGTACGAGCTAACAGATGAGGAAAATGCTTATCTTCGGCTTGAGAAGCACGATGCCCTCGACGAAACTCGCCTTGTAGCACAACAAAATATGGAGGCTTATAAGGCAAGGATGATACGGTCATACGAGAAACTGACCAAGACAAGAACATTCCGCCAAGGCAAACTCGTGCTAGTCGTTAAAAGACCCATGATCCCCAATCGTGCAAAATGAAGGAAATTCGAGCCGAACTATGAAGGCCCGTACATCATAAAAAAAGTCTGCCAAGGTGGAGCCTACCTACTCATAGATATGCATGGTGAAAGACCCTTCCGGCCAATAAACGGCCGATTCCTCAAAAAATACTACGCTTGACGAGTCACGACTTAGGTCAATGATAGATGACGACGCTCGTGTTCGCTCGCTATCTTCTTGAGTCAAAACTCTGAGAATAGTATATAAAAAAGCTTCGTCGCCTCAAACATGGCGATAATGGATCGAGAAGTCCCTAAACTAACAATCCGCCTCAAACATGGCGATATTGGACCGAGAAGTCCCTAAACTAACAATCCTCCTCGAACATGGCGATATTGGACCGAGAAGTCCTTAAACTAACAATCCACCTAGAACATGGCGATAATAGACCGGAACGTCTTTAAACTAGCGTATCACCCCAAAAACGATGATATGCTCCCTTGAGATCTCTATTGCAATTGAAATCTTAACGGCGAAAGTTGCAACTCAAGTCCTACTGGCTACACAGCTACTCCAGCGATGAAGTCACCCCCAAATCCCATCGGTAAACAGATCGATCACCTACGACAAAGCTACTTTCAAGAGTTTCGTCATTTAAAAAAAAGAGACGGTATGTCAACAAAAGAATTGGGCACGGATGAAATCCCAAAAGGGTGCCGTGAGTAAAAATAACAGGACTGCCGGCGAGCTTGTGAAAATCCGGAAGGGCGCAATCTCATATAAAAACGGTATATCCATAAGCGAAATGGGCACGGATGAAAACCCGAAAGGGCGCCGTGAGTAAAAACAGCAGGACTGCCGGCGGGCTTGTGAAAATCCGGAAGGGCGCAATCTCGTATAAAAAAATGCATGACCACTTGCAAGGTCGTCTCGACCTTGTGAGGATAAAATACCTCCATGAGGTCCTTACGACTCACAAAGGGGCAATACAATTAGGAATCCCCATGATTCCTTTAGAGAAATTACACTTGCGAGATCTTCATGACTCGTAAGGAGAATTCCCCCTATGAGACCCTCACGGCTCGTAAGATTCAAAAGCCTTAAGCTACAGGGATCTAAACTTGTTCTTGAGCCATCATATTCCCCTAATATTGCCCTACAAACTGTCCAATATCGACCCTTGTATACAATCCACGGGCATAAATAAATATATCCCCCACCAAGTTCCACAAACGTCGACAAATGTGCCATGGTGAATGACACTTGTAAGTCCTCTCGACTTATCAGGAGAAAACACTCTTGGAAGATCCTTGCGACTTACAAGAGAAAATATCACTTAGTAATCCCCACGATTCTTAAGGAGAAAATACACCTACGAGATCCTCACGACTTATAAGGAGAAATACCTTTATGAGACCCTTACGGCTCATGAAGTCAAAAAGCCTTAGTCGACAGGATCCTAACCCTGTTCGCTAAGCAATCTTCGTTTAAATTGAAAAAGGAAAATGATGATTCGCTCTTGGCAATATCCCAGTGGAAGCGATGCTGAAGCCTAAATAGGAATCAAATTTCAAGTCTCTCATGGCAAATGATAATTCGCTCATGGAAATATTCCAGTCGTAGCGATGCTGATGCCTAGGTTGGTATCTGATTCCAAATTCTCAACTCGCAATAAAAAGGCAGTGAGTAGTAAAAAATGTGCATATAAAATAGCCAAAATGATGGGGCAACTCACAATAAAAATCAGCGAGCAAAATATGCATATAAAATCAGCCGAAATGTTTGGGCAACTCGCAATAAAAAGGAGCGAGTAAAAAACAAAAATAGCCGAAATGATTGGGCACCGTGATAAATAGCCGAAATGATTGGGCAATCGTAACTGTCGCGATATGAAAAGCTAAAAAGATAGTGTATCGCAGAAATAAAAAGAAAATATAAAATGAAATTTCCTCCGCCTTGCAGGTAACTCCACACCGACCCCTATAGACAATCCATGGGCACAAATAAAGAAAGGGAACCATATTATTCTACCAGGCTCCGTCAAAGGTAGGGCCGGATCTCGACGGTAACATCTACAGCCTAGATATCAGCTCGACGTACTTCTCATGCCAGCAGGATGCAGACGCAACGTAAAAAAAGATCCAAGGGTCAAAGCAAAAAATGGAGTAACGACAAATCCTAGCTCCAAGTCTCGATGGCTCATATACAACCTAGAGACTATTACCGCGTTCACGCTCATTTCAGCAGGATGCGGACGCGACTATCAAATGAAATTGGAGCAATGGCATATTCCTAGCTCCGGATTTCAATTGCAATACATACAACATAGAAGTCCTACAAATGTCTACCCTACTTCAACAAATGAACATCATGGCATCATCAAAGCAAAAATGAAGTGACGACGTATTCCTAGCTTCGGGTCTCGATGGCAACTCATATAAAGCCTAAAAGACCATTAGAGATCATCCCACACCAGAACGGAGTGGTTATGACTCATCGGGGCTCCAAATTGAGCCAAAACTCAAGTAAAAAGTGTCATGGCAAATTCCTAACGTTTGCTTTTCCGACGGTAATATGACCTAAGGAGATTACTTGAAGACGTCTTGTCCAGCCCCCGAAAGGATTAGAGACACAACAGTCGCGGGGTTACTCGAACAACAGCTTGAATAATGCATATCGAGGAATACATCAGCCAACGCGACGGTACCATGGACTAAAACCCTAGTACCACAAACCTAAAGGACCTCTGTCGTAAAGAATAGGGGTTATCTGCATATAACGGTAGGACAAGTTTTCCTGTAAATCCAAGGGACGTAAACTAAAAACACTCCGAAATGAGTACATAAACGAGAGACTCCGAAATGAATACATAAACTAGAAACCCCAAAATGAGTGAATAAACTAGAAACTCCAAATTGAGTGAATAAACTACGAACTCAATGAGTGCATAAACAACAGACTCCGAAATGAGTACATAAACTAGAAACTCCGAAATAAGTGAATAAACTAGAAACTCCGAAATGAGTGAATAAACTACAAACTCCGAAACAAGTACATAAACTACTTCACGCCAGATCAAGACATTAATAAACATAAAGGCGCAACTCATAGGCCTCAGGGTTCAGAACTATATTTCTTAAGGATTGAGATCTGAGTTAACGATAGATGGTGACGCTTGTGTCCGCTCGCTATCTCCTCATATCAAAATTCTAAAAAAAATTGTGTATGACATGCCAGCCCAAAACCGGCCATATGCTATGCATTAATTCACTCACGGGTATACCACCCTGAGCAACGTAGTAGGGGGAAAGCACTTGTTCACATTAGTGTAGTGTTCACCTATGTCTAGATGCATGCATCAGAAATTTCTATGGTTAAAATGCAAAGTATATGTGCAGAGGCAAGATGCCCATATGGATATGTGCTGGTGTGAAACGTTCAGCGGTCAACAAATTTTTTATTTTATTTTATTCCACAAAAAAAGATCACTAAATGTATGATCAGTGATACAGGGATTAACTAAACAATAAACAAGATTCTCTAACTCCCTCTCTGCCTTCTCCACCATGACGAAGCGGCGATCCTCGTGAGGAGTCGCTCCCCATCGGTCAGCGTCGTACCCATCAGTAAAGGCGTATATGAAGGCCTGCTGAGCCCGCACTTGGCTTATCAACTGAACAGAATGGTCCTTCAGAGGCTGGGTAATCAATGTGCCTTATAAAAGCACTCGATCTTGTACTCCGCTGCGTCAAGTATCGCCGGAGTCATCTCTGCTGTATGAAGGGGGATGTCAGCAAGCACAGACATAAAGATCATCCGGAGCCTAATGGAGCCGATAGGAAGAGGAGAGCCTCTACGAGCCATAAGCTCATACATCACAGTGTCACATTGGTCATCTGTAAGGACAAGATCCACTAAACGCGCAACAAAACGAGGGAAAATTCCCTCGAGAGGTACCTCCTATGGTTGCAGACGAGCATGCAGACGATTGCAAGCCATAAATCTTAGGATTTTAAAAATGGTTCTCTCCTTATGAAGAAAGAGGAAAACATAGCTTCAGATTATAAAGAGGAGCATTCAAGTCTAGACACCAAAAATGTTGTGCATGGTGGAGCTATTTCCAAGTCCTGACAAAGAGGGCATAGGAAAAGAAAAAGTTGACTGTAACACCCGAGCCCAATACTACTAATTTCAGTTACCGTTCGAACGTAGTGTGGCACTTATTTCATTTATCTTGCTTGATGGTTAATTATTGTAAATTCTACCCGGAAATTAATTTCTGCATATAACAAATTTTGGCATCTAAAATAAAATTGAAAATATTCATCTTGGCCTACTTGACACCCCTAGCCTCGTGGTAGCGTCCGTGCATCGTGTTCTCGTCCCGTTCAGTGAAACGGGCGAGTTTGGACGGCTACGTGCACGTACGTGTGTCCGTTTTCGGGGTATGCTTTTTTGATCATAAAACACTTCATTTTAAATTTTGGATCCCGCCTAAAATTCTATTATTTCAATTTCAAATTTTTGGACCCGACCCGGGCGCGATTTGGAAATGTTTTACTTTGCGCCAAAATCCCAAATTTTAATATTATTAAAACCATCGCATATATTTTTCTAACTAACCTGATATCTTACTGTTCATTACCTATCTTTTAAATCTTTAAATTAACCTATATATATATATCCTACTGTTCCTTAAAATGTTTTGAATCTTTAATTAATATTTATCCCTAACTAACGATTCCCCTTTAGCCAATCGCGTTCCTTTTAATTTCGTGGGCCCCACCTGCAGCTCTCTCTTTCTCTATCTCTCTCTCTCTCCACTTTTTCTCTCTCTCTCTCTCTCAGATATTCTCTCGTACTTCTCTTTATCATTCTTCCTCTTCTTGCTTCATGTCTCGTTTCTCATTTTTTTTAACTGTTCTTTTGTTGCCGGAATTCCGTCGTGCCGGTGACGATTCTCGACGTTCCAGCGAGGTACCCCGACCCGTGTGGTTCCTTTGTTCGTCGTTTGGGTTCATTCCGTGAACCGTGCGACCGTCGCGAGTTTTCCCCGCCGACGGTTAACGTTTCGTTTTCCCGATTCGCGACCCATCGAGGCAAGTTAATCTTGCTACATGCTATATAATTCATTTTATACCTATTTAAATAAATACCATACCTATAGTTTAAATCTAGTGCCCCGTGTTTAATTTTATAACGTTTCGATATTCCGTTTATATCATATTAAATCTAGATCATGAAAACTTATCTTGTGACATACTAGAGTACATTATACTGCATCCATATCAATTAAAATATATATCGTCGTAATATTTCTTATTATTATCTTTAATTATTTTATAATCTGTATTTTATAATATTATATATTTGAAAATATTATAGTTTACACATGAAACGTCGTTGAAAAAGCGGATACGACAAATCTGAAATTTACTGTACACCTTACCTTATAAAATTCATTATAAATCATAGAAAAATCATTAGTACACGTTCTTTAGTTCGTTACGAAGATAACTCAGAGTAATATAATTCTATAAAATATTTACTTGCAAAATAAATTTTTTAAATAACGTAAAATGCAAATGAAAATGTCTCCAAACTGCTGTCCAGGGAAATTCCAGCAGCAAACTTTCAACTTCGAATGTTCATAACTTTTTGTAGGGACAATCTAAGATTCTTATACTTATAAAACTGAAAACCTTATTGAATTATCTTTGTTTTGGTATAAGACACGTCTCTTTTGGAGAACGTTTGTTATTTTTAAGCTATTTTACAAATTAGGGTGACGCTGAATTTCTGAACGGAACTTTCTTGTGCATGGTTAATCAATACCACTTTTATAGTTATTAATCGCTTTGAATATGCTATCCATATTAATATTATTATATCAATATTTATATCACATATTGCTTAGTTGTACATCCCACATTACCATTTTATAGTTTTATAACTTTTCGGATACCCGTTTGCATCCATCGCATTTAAGATACATATAATTGCATCCATAGATCACATTACTACATAATAATGTGATATTAACACTCCATGTTTAATAAATTGCATCCTAATTAATATTGGAACTATAAATGTAACCCTAATCGATAACTGTGCATCCATATCCTTGAAATTATATCTATTTGCATATCATATTACATGTTCCAGTTTATTATTCTGATAGTGCTCATGCTTGTTTATTTATACACATGTTTATGTTAGTTTGATTATGAGCACCCACATGACATCTTGTGCATCCTGACATGACCTGTTACATTTCCTACTTAACATGACATGGTACCGTACACTCTTGACATGACATGACACCTTTATACATTACCTGGCTGGACCTGATGTACCATGGCTTTACCTGTTACCTGATCTTGTGTCTAATGCCAACAAACATAACATGTAGTCCTTATGGACCGTTCCTGTTGTCTATCCAGACAAACCTACTTTTACCTGATCCTGTATTGGCATTAGTTCTTGATTACTGAATACCTGACTCGACATACATAACTTGGGGGTATGGGGAAATCAAAGGTGAAACCGACTTGTAACTCAACAGTTCGATACCTGTTCTAATCAGTCTTACGGGCTAGGCCAGCCCCGGAGTGATGATGCTGACATCACTCACCCATCCTGCTACCTGTTACTGCCTAGCGGCACGTCTCGGATTCAGCCCCGAGGATCTTGACCGTGGTCCCGGGCACGTACGGGATACTATTGAGTTATATCGACGATTCATCAATTGATTTCAAAGACTCTAGAATAGAAAACCTGATATAACAGTTTAGTTTACCCACTGCACACTACCCTGTACTGCTCTGATTTATATTATTGTTACCCTTACTTTATTCATGTTTATATTCACATTGCCTGTTTACTATGTTATTACTTGATGACTTGACGCGCTGACGTCTGGGTTTTGCATGGCCCAGATTCTTCTACCTTGCTGCAGACTGATTAGGAGTTTTGCCGCTGTTAGACGAGCGGTGAGGTTCCTGTCGGTACGTAGTTTCACTCCAGGTGTTTCATTTATTGTATCTTTTGGCTTCCGCATATTGTTATCTCTTGATTCTTTTACTCTGGCTTATGGACATGTACTAGGTAGTTAGTTTACTTTCATGTTCTTGATATCTCCACAGCCGTAATGTGACTGTGGAAGGATTTTTCCTATCCACAGGTAGCATGGTTGGCTATGTCATGTGCCCACTTTAGCGTACATTGGGAAGCGGGGCGTGACATTGACTCATGGGAATCAGAACGAGAAGGTGAAACGATTCCCTCAGCAGCGCCTCACGTACATGGCACGTGAGCGCCAATGCCGATTCTTTGCAGGATTAGAACCTGTAGCGGCACCTTACGTGCATAACATATAAGCGCCGACGCTAGTTTAGGATTAAATCCTGTAACAGCGTCTCATGCGCATGACACGTGAGTGCTGGCACTAGTTTACACACACACACACACAACAACAACAACAACACTTCACGTGAGGCATATATGAGCATTGGCATAAAAAGAAGGGGCAGTTTTGTCATTCATACTTTGAAGAAATTTATACATTGACAAAAAAAGGTTTTACAACGGCAAGACGTTGAATTCCGGACACGGATTCATGAACTTAGATGCAAGTTTGAGGAAAGTGCTTCTAGCTTCGTTGACCATCTTTATATGCATTTTCTCACGAATGCAAGCGCCAGGATCTCCGCTGACATCGTCCATCCTTTGGTATGCGGATATTATCGCCTTCTGTTGGAGATGCGATACAAAACAGTGACAAGATCATCTTTCCGCTTTTTTGAGATCAAGCCCATCAGATATACTGAATGTACCTTGTCTTCAGTATCATCAAGTGCCTTGAGCGGCATAGCCTCATCAAGCTTAGGAAGTGCTTCCCAAATCGACCCAACGATAATCTTCAAAAGAGCAAAACGGCGGGGGACCAATCGACCGTTGTAATCGTCGAAGCGATGCATCACCTCAGCGCATTCGGCATCAGTGAACTCCTGGCCTCAACAGCGGACTTGGATGCGAATATACTCATAAGAGATAATCTCTTCAAGATCATAAAGATGAGAAGCCATAGTAGCTAAAAAAAGGATTAGCAATCAAAATACCAAAATCATTACGATCTAGAAGAAAGACAGTGGCCCCACAAAATCAAGGTAATGCCGCATCAAAGATGAGATAAGCACTCAATGTAAGAATACAAAATGATTCTCATTTAATGAAAAATTTCATTGAATAGTGAAGTTCAAGACTCCCAATGGTCTTGAAGAACGAGTTCTACAACAGATTCAAATCTGCAAGAACCTAAAAAGAAATAAGAAAAAGGAATAAAATTCACAGAAGAATTTTCACAAAGAAATTTTCTCAGAGCTAAGCTCTGTAGAACAAACCGGAATCAAATTCCTCTGACTGTGGGATTAAATCCCAAAAATCCCCATAGGAAATATATTGGAATTAAATTCCAGAGAAATCTTTGGAGATCAAATTCACTAATAGGGTAAAACCCTAAGATCTCTATGACCTATGGTCTACCTAAATAAAGTTTTTTTAAGATCTCTAAGAGATCGTCCCAAGAAAAGAGCAAAACTCTGTTAATGGGTAAAAATCCAAAACAAAAAGGAAGTTTTTCTTATGGGTTGAAATTTGGCCATGATTATTACCAAGTTTTTTTGGCAGAGTTTAACTCTATGAGTTTCTTTATGGCAGAGATCTAAGCTCTGAAAAGAGAATTAAATTCTCAAGGAAGAAGAAAGAATATGATGGAACGACAGTCATCTCAAGTAATAAAGGCTCTATTTATAAGACATGAAGAGACGGTTCAACTCCCTAGGAGATCGAACGGTTGAAATTGTGACACCGTTGCACTCACATGTGAGCCACGGAAGCACAACGTTGGGGGCATTTGTTCCCCCAATATTTAACCTAATAAAAAAGCAAAGCTCTGTTTAAATTTAGTAGGGCAGCGCCTCACGTGTTTCTTACGAGGGCGCCAGCACCAGCGACTATTTTGCAGGATTAAATCTTATTGGAGCGCCGCACGTGCTCCTTACGCCGGCGCCAATGTGCAAAGCACATAAAACGCTTTCCGAATAAGAATTAAATTCTTATATGGCACCGCACGTGCTTATCATGCGAATGCTGATGTGCAAAGCACATAAATACCTATTATAAGAATTAAATTCTTAAGTGGCGCCCACATGCACAACACGTGAGCGCCTGCACCCAGGTTCATATTAGTAGAATTAAATTCTATATTTCCCTAACAAAAGTTGGGATATTCTCTATTAAACAGAGCCGTTGGATCAAAAATCTAATGGAGATGATAAATCATCAAAATACAGAATTAAATTCTGTTGGGTGAAAACATCTCAAATCTTTCTAAAATAAGAAAGATACTCTCAGTTGGATCAATGATCAAATAATAGAATAAAATTCTATTTTGGAATATATTCTCTCAATTTTTCTAAACAAAAAAATTGCTCTCTGTAAAATAGAGAACTCTTGGATTAAAAATTTAATGGTGATTAAAAATCACCATTTGACAGAATAAATTCTGTATAAGGGAAAATATTTCCCCAATCTCGTTAAAAAAACAAAAAAATCATCATATTCTGTAAAACAGAAATCCTTGGATCAAAAGATCCAACGGTGGGTAAAATTCCCCAAACCAATTAAATCAATTGGATTCTCTCAATGAGAGATTTTCCCAAAACCAGTTAACAATTTGTCTCTACTATATAAAGGACCCGAGACTTCAAGTCTCATAGAGAGAAACCCACCATAAGCTTCTATAAAAAAATACATAAAGCTTTCAAGACAACAGGGAATTTAAATCTCAAAGGAGAAGACATCCCTCTTCAAAAAAAACCCTAGGTAAAGAAAATACAGAGATCAAAACATCTTTTTTACCTAATTTAAGGGTTTAGCCATTCTCAAAGAACTTAGTTCTTTTTCTGGATCAGAGATCTACAAGAAAAGTCTCCCACAAGTTGAGAATTCAATTCTCATTGGGAAGATCTTGTTCTTGAGAATCAAAGATTTAGAAAAGAACTAGGAAAATGAATATATCCTATGGGGATTTCATTCCTCGGAAAGTAGGGTTTAACCCTAAAAGAAACTTAGTTCTTATAAAAGAACTTAGTTCTTAAAATGTAACTTAATCCCAGATCTTCAAAACAAAAAATCATGGTGATCATTAATGGTCAAAATGCCATTAATAGAGGCTTAATCTCTAAAAAAGAAGAAAGCTTGGCGCCTCACGTGCTATCCACGTTGGCGCCCCCAAAAGCGCCCAGCGCCTCCTATGAAGAACATGTGGGCGCCCCAATGCAGCGCCTGGCACTGCATATGCTCCCTACGTGGGCGCCACAAAAATAAAAAAAATTGAAAAAGTGCTCAACACTCGATAAACAGCCAAAATTGCTAAGTGCTCAGCGCTCATTGGGCGGCGCCCATAATTGAATGCTTCACATGACACTCATGTGAGTGTCAGAGCGTCAAATAAGTGCTTACACTTTTGCATAGAAAATGGGGACTGAATAAACAGAGCCCAAATAAGTGCTTAGCACTTTTAAAGAAAGAAAAGACCAAGCAGACTAAAGTCCAAATTGGCTAAGTCTCTAAAGTTTCTTGCAACTGAGTATAAATGCTCTGTTGTTGGATCTTAATAAAATGTAACGATCCTGAAAATGTTGCTAAGTTGATCTCAGTCTCAAATAAGACTAATGTATCCTTAGACTAAAAATAAATTGGGCCCAAATGCTCATATGGTTAAGTTGATCTTAATCTCAAACTAAATTAACGGTTCTTAAACCAAACAAAAATATTTTTGAACTATAGGAATATACAAACTAAGTTCAAAACCCCGTCAAGCAAATCCTTGACCCAAACCCAAACCTAAAAGATACGGATTTGGATTGAACCGCGCTCTACGGGCGACGACATAAACTAGTCCTCGTATACAATCCACGGGCAACCAAAACAAACAAAATAACACACGACACGAAGTGAACTTCCAGAGAAGGAGAAAGTGGTTACTGCAATGCTGTAATGTAATTAACTGCAGGGGCTTGCGTCTACAGGGAAGAGCGCCCCCACAATCAAAAACCCCTCACAAATGAGGGGGAATCTGATGAAGTCTGTTACAATGGCCGCATCCGTCCAAACCTCCGATATACGGTACCATAAATCAACTTGGTATCTTCGAAGAGGTGGACAGATAAATCCAAATAGCATTTCCCCCTAATTCAGGCAAGATGATCCTTCCCGGTTCATCTCTGTTTTCGGCGACGAACAATTGGTATATCTTTTATTTATAATACTCTGTTTATTATTGATTACTAATAAAGTTCGTAGAATAAAACTAGACTACAGGATTGTGATGTAGATCACAATAATGAGACCTAACTAGTCAATAAGTATATTCTTAAATGTTCTTAACCGTAGGAGTATCGAGGAAGGACATTCATACTCCGGAACACTAGTGTAAACTATACTTACTCATTAGAAAGTAATGACTGTTCTCATAGTCATCGGGTGTAGTGATTTCACAGTATTGTATGCAGGTGCTTATAGATGATAAGTATACCGAACGACTCATCTTGAATTTCCAGTTGGTAATTATACGTAACTGTCATATGGAAATTTATATAGTGACGACCGTTACGACATAGTCTCCAGACTTGAGAATCGACATAGTACCTTCCATGTGCTAGAGATTACTTTAGTTACTATCCAACCACTGATCCATTAATGTTGTGTATAACGGTAGTAATTGAGTATGTTCGAACACTTGTGAAGGTTGTTTGGAATTAACAGAGGATTCGTCTCTCCGGTATAAGAAGAATAGTGTTCTACAGTGTGCGATATATCAGTGACATAAAATCTCTAGCCAGAGTATAAGAAATCAAATAAGTAGTTATCTGTTTGATCTCACGGTTACATGATAATATCAACACAACAGTTATTTAAGTTATTAGGGTTTGCAGTACTGCAAAGCCCTAGGCGAAATAATAAGCACAAGGAGACGAAGAGACCGGACCGTACAGTAGTTGCCACTGATAGGTATTGATTTTCTTGGATAGAATTTTCCTATTCCAATCCAGTCATCAACAGTTTACCCAAGTGGTCTAAATATGTAGCTATCGTCCCTATAGACTTATAGATTTTACTGCTTACAGAATTAGTTCGAATTGTTCGAATTAATTATCCACTGCTGAGTAAACGTTGAGCCTCCAGAGTCATATATAGGTGAACTCGTACTTGCCAAATATAGAACTATAAATCAAAAGAAGAGATAGTATATAATTTATGTACAAAAGGGATTTAATTAAATTAGTATATTTGATATGCTACTAATTAAATAGGGGTAAAATTGTCAAATACGATTTGATGTGCTACTCAAGATAATATACGATATTAAATGAGTAAATAATACATGTCCATTTAAATATATATATGTATTAATTATATTATGAATATATATATATATGTAATTATAAATATATGTTGATATATATAAATATTTATAAGATAATATTGTTGTGCATTTGATGTGTATCAAATATTATATGCATATGTATATGTGTGGGCCAATAGGCATTAGGTAATAACTAATTAGTTTTCTTAAGGGATTAAACAAATTACTTAATTGTGAGGATTTTATTAGAAAATTATATCTATATATATAGGTTTTTATTTGATACATACCCTAACCCTAATCAATTCCCTCATCCCCTCCTAAAAGTTTCGGCCATCCTCTCTTTTCTTTTAGCTGAATTTATTAGGAGAAATAAATTAAAAATTCAATTTTTAATTCCTCTTCTTTAATTATAATTCTCTTTAATTAATTAGATCAGATAACTAATTAATTATAGTTCATTGATTTTGGAGATTCATGTGGTGGCAAGTAAGGAGATAAGTCACCTTGATTAGATAGGAATCGCTAGCAGAGCGAATGGAATGCAAGTCCGAATTTGTGCAAAGATATTATCTTTTCGAATCAATTAAAAGTTAATTGATTTCATTAACAATTAACCTAATTTATAAACCTAAATCGGTATTAATGGAAAAATTTTAATTTTCCCTTCCGTTGCGTTTACACCAATTTTCACCAACATGGTATTAGAGCGAAAATTTATAAATCATGTTAATTAATTTTTTCTTGATAATTGCATGCATAAATGTTTCTATAATTGGGATTAATCAATATGTTCTAAGTATTAAAATGTTATTAAAAACATATGTCAATATTGTATAAAATTTAATATGATTAAATTTGATACAATAGCTGTTTTTAATGAGATTAAAAATGTCACTTTTTAAAATTGTTCAAGCTTGATTTTTTGAAAATTTTAAAAATAGGAATTTTTTTTTTTTTGCTTTCAACAAAATAATTCGTTCGAGCTTTTTTTGGCCACATCTATATTAGGACTGGCCATTTTTTTATAATAAAAAATTGTAACAAAATCCATGTTGTTGGAGTTTGTTGGTTATTGTTAGAGATTATTAATATTTAAATCCAAATTTGTTGGAATTTGTTAAAGTTGTTATTAAAAGATTTTTTGTTATCTTTAAATTAACATTTAGATGCATGCATGTTAAGTTATTGACATACGAGATAATTTTGTTTGGTTAATTTTAGTAAGTTATTATTAAAAATAATTAAATGATTTTAGTTTTAAATTATAGCAACTATTTTATGCAAATCATTATATGTGATATAATGAGTCATGGTTGTGATGTGATCATATACCTGCAATGTGTTCTATTTATTTTTGTGTATGTGATATGCAATTGTTAGATTAGTATATTGGAATGGATTTGGACAAATCCTTTATGATTTGCATTGTAAATTTTTAAAGTGGCATGCGTGTCACTTGGTAAAGGTTTAATTAAATGGGGCTTGGGAGTCTTGATTTATTTACACATTAGTTTGAGAGTTTCATTAGGGCAAAGAATTGAAGCAAGGGTTAGGCATGATTGAAAGAGTTCAATGGAGTGTTCAAGCAGCTCAAATATTTTTCTTTTATTTTTAATTTATATACATGTGATGTAAATGTCATGACTCGGAAATGGCATGTGACCGGCACTTGTATCACGTGAAGTCTATAGGACACCACTATAACCCAAGTAAGCTGAAAACCTAGAAATCTAAACCTTTTTAGGAGAATAACGGAGGTGAAGTTTTGAAATAAATGTATAATGAAATCAAGTTCTTTCTTTTAAAGTATAAATAAGGTTTGTTTGAAATGCAAGTAGATTATATATTACAATTTGAAAACATTTTTGTCACTTGAAATTTGGGCAGCACCTCCTCTGTAAATTTTGATCAAAACAAGAACATAATCAATAATAATACAGGCATCCCCAAGCGGGAGCTAGCTCTTCGCCAATCAGCGGAAACATAACCACGCAACATGAATATACGACACCAAAGGCGAAGATCAATCACAGAAAAAGATGTAAATAAAAATCAAAACGTCATCAAATCTAATATAAGAATATACAAGTCTCGACTCTAAATACAAAGAATATACAACTGGTCTCTAAGTCTACTAAATATATATAGTCTGGCTGATGGAGCTTTTAACTAGATACAAATGAATAATAAATAGTGTATAATGGCAGTTACGATCCGAAGTGTAACCCACCAACCAATGCAAATCACCCAGAAGGAAAGATGTGCCAGCAAGCCGCTACTGATCCGAGAGGTCGGTCCTGCAAGAAAACTATGGCACAACAGGGGCGAGTTACCAACTCGTGAGTAGAAAACATCAGTAGGTAGAATTCGAATGTATGACGATCTCTTAGGTCATACAGTAATATAATAATATAATGTCGTGCAGTAATGAGGGTGATCGTGCATACATAAATATAATAATATAAAGTCTTGTTTATGTCAATAAATGGTGTCAAATCATCCATATCATATGTTTGTGTGTGTGTATCAATATATCATCTAACCTGTGTCCATTAACGACACATTAAATCATCATAAAATCCTGAGTACCCAGCATCAACACTCGAAATCATCACAAATCCTTTGTCCAGCATCGACACATAAATTCATATATCTTAGGTACCGTCTCATCAGATCGGTCCTTATATCCATCTGTCTCATATCACTATGATCGGTATCATCCGGATATCCACCGAGTCTAGTACTGTTATCGGTAAGTAGTGTTCCCCTGCCGGGCTCAATGCCTTCTTATACGATCTTCTTGACCTGGGGTACCGTACCGGGTGTACCATATACCAGCAGACGGTGACTTCTCACTCTTCGAATCGGGTAATCATCATAGCTCAGCACCAAGAAATCTCATGGTGGACGTCGAAATATCATATCAATAGAAACCGCGTTTTCAAAACAATCATAAGTTTCTAAATAATATTTGCGGTTTTTCAAATCCAGAAATCTCATGAAAATAGAATCCCATAAAAGCATGGCAGTAATGAAATAATACGTACAGGCACAGAACAATACTATAATGCATCGCAAGTGTGTTCATATGAGCGTGTCGTGTAGCAAGGTAAAAAAAGTGTAATACCTGCAATAATATGGGGGTACTGTGTACTAATCAGTAACTAAAATGCTAACAAATTATAAGGTGATACGGTGACATAGAGATTTCTAATGTGTACGTAGCATGGTAATTACCGATGATGTGTGTGTGAGCCAGCAAATAGATGTACGTGCAACATGTGCATCATCGGTAATGGTGCTTGTGTCCTAGTAAATGAAATCACGTACAGATAGGGTATAAAGCGTAGGATATATATATCGTAAATGAAAGTATTACGAGCGTATGCAGAAATAAGAAATTGTAAACGCGAACAGTATAAAAATACACTACGTAGGAGCCATATAATTATAGCTTAAAATAGTACGGATCTTTGTTTTATTTAAATAGGGTGCTACGATATTTTTGAAAAAGATACATTTGAAAAGTCGCAGCGTCCCTTGAAATTATCATTTAGAAGTGCGTAACGATTCGTTAGTTTTGTAAATAAAAATGGCTCTAAATATATCCTAATATCTATTTAAGTGATTTAAAAACAATATTTCTCGAGTCGATATATAAGTCGGCGATCCATACTCATCACATCACGTACGGTATAATCCATCATACGATATCATCAACTCAATAATATGGATTTATAGTCACGTACAGTATCTCATCTCTCATATATCATCTCATGTCATCATATATCATATAATATCACGTTTCCTCATATCATCATATCCAATCATATCAACTCGTATCATCAAAATCGGATTATATCCTCATTTTATCATATCATATTGAAAAATATATGTCTTTATGTACTTCATAAGTAGATATAGCTCATAGGTTAAGAAAAACTAGAACTAGGGATATACCTTACTACAAGTATACTATTATAGCATATAGTATCCTAGAACCCTATTAGCTAGGCATACCTATCTAATATCTACATAAATATACATATAATTATACATATATCCTAATTCTATGGTTGCGAGGGTGCTATACGCAATCCACCTGACTTCCCCTGTAGATAAATATCTACTCACCTAGTTTTGCCTTGCCCTAGCCAATTCCGATGGATGCCTTGCCTTCCTTTGTCATCCCGAAAGTCCACGCACTAGTACTTACAAGTCAAATAATATCGTATCACATCAAAATCAAATTCGAAAACTGATACGACAAGCAAAGCGCACATAGGTTAGAACCTTTGGTCAACGCATGCTAGAACAACATAACAACCTCGGACGTTGACGTACGAACGTCAAACGACCTAGTCAAAAACTCAAATATCAAAAACCAAGTTTTCAAATGTCGGAAAACATTGACAGAAAACAAGTAAAACAACTCTTGATTTTACTTAAGGTGATATTGGAATTTTTTGCATATAGGGTAGGCCTTGTTATCTAGTGAGTGAACTACAGACCAAATTTCGAAGCCTAACTCAAAAATCGATCCGCAAATTGCGATAAAATTGAATAAAACGGTGGCCAGATTTTGGAATTGGTGGCTCGTGCTTCTATGGCGGCTTTCTATAGGTCTGCACATATCACTGTATCTGCTATTTAATTTTCAGAGTCCCCGAGTCATCCCAGTTTCATTTGATCACCACATGTTCAACAAAACCGATATCGGAAAATTCTATACTCATTTCTAACCGAGGTTACATGCACTTAGAGGCCCTTATCTATCACTTAAAGAGGTTTTAGTCACTAACTAAGCCTCTACTAAACCACTACTACAAGTTTCACCCACTAATTCTCATCCTAGGATTTTCCAAGTTCACTAAATAGAAGGTTTTGAGCTCTAAACTAAGATATGAGGTTAGGAAACATAACAACTCGAAGAAAAATGAGTGTTTTATGTCAAAGGAGCAACTCAAGAAAATTCTAAGATGGCCAAATGCACCCAAAACCGTAACTTGATCATGCCATGATGTGTAGGATGAGGCTGTGAACAATTTTAGTAAAGGTTTTAGTGTGTTTTGCGATGGTTTTGGGGGTGTTTGTGGGGTTGTAAAGGGTGGTGGAGGAGGTAGAGAAAGATGAAGAAGAAGGAGAAGATGATGGAGATGGTGAAATGAGGAAGAAACAAGCCATGGTTGCATCCATACCCCTCTCTCTCTTTCATTCTCTCACACCCATACCTCCTTATCCCCTCTCATTTTATTTTTCCGTATTTTTCAATTTCCTTTCTTACCTTTTCTTATTTCCTTTTTCTTTTCTTTTAAAACAAAAAATCACAAATGAAAGATAACATGTACACAAGCAAGATTAATAAAATCAACATGGCTTAGAGTAATGATTAGTAAAATACTAATTTAAATTTAAACTTGAGCTTGTATGGAAAATAGTTATGTATATTAATTTATAAAAAGCCTAATTTAAATAAAAACATTCATAAAAAATAATTCATTTTAATTTCCCAATTATTTTCCAAAATATAGGTATATAATTATACCATTCTACGAAAACTCAAATCTTTATTCGTATAATATCCGTGAAATTTATTATTTTTATTATTTAAATTCCAAAAATAATATTTTCTATTTTCTGGAATGTTACAGTAAAACCCTAAAGTGAATTATCATATTTTAATTCTATCGCTCGAATTAAATCACGATAAATTACACCCGTCCAATCTATTCCAGTATAAACCCGTTTTTATGATATACATGCCTATAATGCCTTAGAAATTGTTATTGTTGATTTGCATGTCTGTGATACCTTTAAAAGTTGTTTTATTCTCATTACACGTTTTTCAAAAATAAGATTTTGTCAAAATGAGTTTTTCTAAAATGATCATAAAAATAATTAAAAGAAGTTTTAACAAGAAAACGATGAGATGATTAATAGTGAGACTGTTAAGTATAAAAAACCACTTAAAATTGAAAAACAAAATTTAAAATGAATAGGGGAGTTAGTACTAACTCAAAAACATAGTTTTTTTCTTCTAAAAACGTTTTCCAATTTAAATCAAGTCGAAAACGTTAAGAGTATTTTTCAAATACTATACGTCACCCTCCACCATTTCAATCAAATAAAGTATCCAATATTCATGCTATGGTTGTTGGCGAGTTGTTAAGCCATAGTGTGTGGTATTTGAATGATATTTGATTGCTAATACATGTGATGTAGAGTAGGTGAACCAATAATGAGGGTTTATTGTTGGTGAGTTGCCAAGGGTCATATTATTGATCCAACTGCTCATGAAATATGTGGGTATGACTTGACTGGATTATTATAAGTTATAGTTGGCTTGTTGTCAAGCTTATAATTAAATCTAGAGGTAAAACTGATAATTGAAATTCACAAATCTGATCGACAAAAGAGTTTTGTCCACCTTCTATGATGTATGGTGCTTTGTTGGCTAGTTGTCAAGGTCACTGTAGCATGATAGTTGGATTTCAATTCCCACTTTAAACTTTTAGAATGTTTACGATTTTCAAATGTTGTGGTTTTCATAAAAATGTACTAAAAATAGTGGGAGCCATCTAATTGATAAATTAATTTATTTTCCGATCTATTTTGATGTTAAGAATATCTGCTAAAATATTTTTCTTATATTACTCTTAGATTTACTGCTGTTAATCATGATTGGTTTAAAACTCATAACTGAAAAAGACAAACGGACGGGACACAGCTATAAAGACTGGTTATGCAAGATCAACGATCGCCCCCACTTATGAAAATGTGATTTACGTTCTCTTTCGCACCACCTCTCCCTCTAGGTGATAATCCCAGAGATGTGGATCGAGACATCCAAGCTTAGTGGAAGCTCGAATGTGACCGGGCCCATTGCCTCTCTCTGGACTTTATAAATGATGATTTATAGAGGCAATATGAGAAAACGTATGTTCAGACTATATTCACTCATCTCCAAGTATTTCCTGAAGAACAATCTTGAATAGATAGATTCGAGACATCAAATAAATTTTTTGATCCGAAAATGAAGCCTGATACATCCATGCAGGACCATGTCCTTAAAATGATTGATTTGAGCGTTTGGGTTTTCCTTTAGCTATGGAGCTTTATGTTGATAAAATTCTTAGATCTCTACCGAATGTCTTTTCTTCGTTCATAATACAATTCAATATGAACAAAATGGTTGTTGGACTTCCTGAGCTGCTCAATATCTTGGTGCAAGCCCAGACCTCCTTAAAAAAGGAGATTTCCTCTGTTATACTTGTGGGGAGTTCTTTCTCTACTAAGGAAAAAGCCAAATGAAAAGAAAAGAAGAATCCAAACAAGCCTACAAAAGGCATAAAGAAGGCTAAGGGTAAAGGCAAGGCAAAAGAAACAAAGCTTGTACAAGAAGAATGTTTTCATTGTCATAAGACGAGGCACTGGAAGAAAAATTACACTAGCTACCTAAAGGAGTTGAAAATGAAGAAGCTTGATGAAGTTTTATCTTCATGTATTTATGTTATTGAAAATTATTTTCAAATTACACCCACATCATCGGTATTGGATACTGGTTCTGGTTCTCAAATCTGTAATTGTTTATAAGGACTGAGAAGAAGTAAGAAGCTGGCATAAGGAGAGATGATTCAGAGTTGCAAATGGAGCAGGTGTTGCAGTAGGAAATTATCATCTAATATTGCCAGATGGCAAGACTTTAGTTTTAAATAACTGTTTTTATATTCTTAGCATATTATGCAATATTTTCTCTGTTTTTTTATTAGATAAGGACAGATATTCTTTTGTTACGTCCAATGGTGTTATGAATATTTATTGTAATAACGAATTAGTTGTTTTTTAGAATTTAATGGTCATTATATATTGAATCTTTCTGATATTTATAATATACACAATACTTGTAAAAGATCAAGTTCATAAATGAACGAAGCTCTTTTATAGCACCATAGACTTGGCCATATAAATGAAACAAGACTTAAGCAATTACATAAGAATGGTTACCTAAATTCGTTTGAATTTGAGTCATATGATAATTGCAAGTCGTGTCTTAAAGGAAAGATGGTTAAATCCTCGTTTAGTGGAAGCGGAAAAGAGTTGATGAACTTTTAGGACTAGTACATAGTGATATATATGGTCCAATATCTATACAAGTTACAAGAGGATACTTCTACTTCATTACATTTACAGATGAATACCCACGCTTCGAACACATATACTTGATGAATTATAAGTCTAAAGCATTTGAGAAGTTCAAATAGTATAAAAATGAAGTGCAAAACCAAACGGGAAAAAATATTAAGATTCCCCAATCAGATCGAGGAGGTGAATATTTGAGTACATAATTTCTTAGTTACATTAAAGTGAATGGGATTCTCTCTAAGGTTACTCCACCTTACACGCCACAACATAATGGCGTGTCGGAAATGAGGAATCGTACCCTATCGGATATGGTACGTTCCATGATGAGTAATACAGAGTTACCTCTTTCATTTTAAGGGTATGCACTGAAGACAGCAACACACATATTGAATCAGGTTCCATCAAAGTCGGTGCCCTTACCTCCATATGAGTTATGGAAGGGAAATATATCTAAAAGTTTTCTAAGATATGGGGCTATCCAGATTTTGTTAAAAAGAAAAATCCTGACAAGTTAGAGGCACGATCCGTGTTTTGTAAGTTCATAGGATACCCAATGCACTCGCAAGGGTATAGATTTTACTGCCCAGAAGATCAACGTATTGTTGTTTCTAGAAATGCCACCTTCTTAGAGAAGGAATTTCTTGAAAAAAATTTTGTAGGAGCATAGTAGAAATGGAAGAGGTTTCAGAAGAATAAGTCATCACAGAAGACCAAATTGAACCTGAAATTTCAGTATTACCCGATCCAGCGGAACCGCTCCGTCGATCTAGTAGGCCTGAGAGATATTATAGGTATCTCATTGATGGTGACATCGAAGATTGTGTTATAGAGGACGATCCTATCACTTATCGATAAGCCATAGAAAGTAAAGACTCTCAGAAATGGATAGATGCCATGAAATATGAAATTGACTCCATGCACTCCATCAAAGTGTGGACTTTGGAGAAAGCTCCTAAATGGGTAAAACACATTGGGAACAAATAGGTCTTCAAGCAGAAGATCGGTGCAGATGGGAAGGTGGAGACCTTCAAAGCTAGACCGGTAGCAAAAATCATCCGTCAAAGACCAGATGTGGATTTTGATGAAACATTTTCTTTAGTTGCGATGCTTAAGTCAATCGAACCATCCTTGCAATTGCTTCTTATCATGACTATGAAATATGGCAAATGGACATCTAGATGTATTTTCTAAACGATACTTTAGAAGAGAACGTCTATATGACATAGCCAGAGGGTTTCGAGGTCAGTGGGAGCAACAGCAAAACATGCAAGTTGCTTAAGTCCATTTATGGAATAAAGAAAGCATTTCGGAGTTGAAACAACTGTTTTGATGAAGCAATTAAAGGGTTTGATTTTATAAAATATGATGATGAACTATGCTTCTATAAAAAGGTTATAGAAAGTAATGTCGTGTTCCTCATATTGTATGTGGAAGACATACTTCTAATAGGCAATGATGCGCCGACATCGCAGTCAGTTAAGATATGGCTATCACAAAAGTTCTTAATGAAGGATTTGAGTGAAGCATCCTACATACTGGGTATAAAGATCTATAGAGATAGATCTAAGAGAATGCATTGGTTATCCCAAACCAAGTACATAGATGACATAATAAAGAGGTTCAATATGGAACATACCATGATGACCAAGCGAGGTAATGTATCCGCTATGCATGATATCTCTCTCTCTCTAAAGATATATCTCCCAAGAAAGATGAGGAAAGAAAACGCATGATGAGATTCCATATGCTTCGACAGTTGGGTCTATCATGTATGCGATATTATGTATTAGAGCTGATGTGGCTTATGCACTTGGTGCAGTAAGTCGATATTAGTCTAATCCTTGAGAACAACACTGTAGGGTTAGCTTAGCACCATAGCAAGGTTTTGGCAAGCATCAATCATGCTATTTTAAAAAAATTTGGGTGCTAAAAAAACTAACCAAGTAATCGAACTAGAGAATTAGGGTTAAACATGATATGTTAACACTTTACATCTAAATGAACAACAAATACAATCTTTGTAGACCGGTCCTTCACTTCAATAGCTCCGTGTAGTAGTCCCTTCGCTGCGATCACAAACTTCTGGACTTTAGAAAGGCTCCACAAGATGTACGGAACAAGCTTGCTTGAGGTCTTCGAGGCTGTTCATATCAGAAAACTACATTTTAATACAGCTCATCTTTATCTATTTTGTTATATATCGGTACTATTAACCAGTGTTTGCTCAGTAATATAGATTGCAGGTATCCGTGACGAAATACTGGAAATACACTTAAAATCACGGATATATCATTTGCGAGACGACACTGCAACCGGAACCGCAAATCCCAAGAGTTATTTTGCAAACAAATAAAGTGTACACATTTTGGTCCAACATATTGCATGTGTGAACACAACTCTTGGAGCATGGACCTAGGTGAGGAGACTGCCCAAGGCACATAAGTGGGCATGAGTGTGATGTGCATTCAATGCATAAAATGTGATGTTATGCATAGCTACTTGTTTCCCTCCAATCCCTGAGTGCACCACAAATTCAAATAGACAAATCAAACTGCACCAAAGTGATACCGGGGACAACACAAGAGCACACAACAAGTACGAGCCAGAGACCTCGGATTTGACCCGAGCACAATGCCATATTGGCCGAGCTCGCCAGCCCTATCTCCCCTAAAGTGACCCAAACTTCTGTGGGCCCTCCATTGCTGCCTTGTCATAATATTTTTATTGTTTGTTTATTCATTTTTTGAGCCTATAAAAGCAGGAAGTGGGCAAGGGTCAAGGGTCCAAGTTTTCTCATTCTTTTTCATACACTTTGTAACCTTTTTTGTTTCTTTAATTCTTGTACATAGCTTCTCCTTGAGTTCTTTTCCTTAACTTGATCTTGCAACCTCTTCATTGAGCTTGCAAGGTTAAGCTTTGGTTATTGCACTCAAGAGTTGTATCTTCATATTGGAATCAATAAAACATTCTTTTCCTTCATTTCACATGAGTTCTCTACCCTTCTCTTGATCTTGCAACCTCTTCATTGAGCTTGCAAGTTTAAGGGTTGGTTATTGATCCCATGACTTGTCTTGTGCTCTTTGGTTCATAGTTATTTTCTCTCTTGCTCTTTTCATTACTTGCTTTTTATTACTTGCTTTACATTCATGTCTTTTATATTCCATGCTTTACATTCTTTCAATTTAAATTCCAGGCACTTTCTTTCTTGTAATGTCTTTTCTTTTCTTTGCTTTCTCTTTATGTGATGGTTTGTGAATGCGGTGTTGTTGTAATATTTGTGAATATGTGTTGTTAGGAAAAGAAACAGATATTGTAAGTTAACGTTTCGTCTCTCATTTCCTTTTCCCGTCTTTTCCATTTGAAACTCCGTCCAATCCTTACACAAGCGCTCCGTTAGGCACCCTACCCTACCAAGGTATCGATGATTCCTAATCGCGACCGGTTGCTTTCGGATTGACCGGAGGAGAAAGAAAGAGACAAGAAAGAACGGATAAGGGTCAATAAGTCGGATTCCACGAATACCGTGCTTAAGAACCCGAATCCACGTTGTTGCCGATTGCTCTAGCTTCATTGATTGAGTTTGGCTCAAAGGACTTGAATACGGATTTCCTTAACTTACTCTATCCTATCTAATCCTAACAAACTGTTACTTTGCATATAACACATAGGATAGATAAGAACAATTTTGCCTCGCACATTAACTCGTTAGAACAAGAACGTAAAACGCTCTGTCTCCCTGTGGATCGACCCGTGCTCATCGCGGCTAGCTGCAAAGTGACACCGTCCTGATCGCGGTTAAACTTTAGAACTCTTAAAACTCAACACGCCGAAAGCGTGCGATCAAATGGCGCCGTTGCCAGGGAGACGGTAACGTTTTAATTCTTGTTATTTTGGGTTAATCATTGCACATTTCATTTATACAACTAACCATATTTTCAAAACAACATAAAAATAAAAAATTTCAAAAACAAAAACAAAAAAATTTGACATTCTAACTCTTTTGCTCTCTGGAAATTGTACCTGTGTGCACTCTGTAACTAAAAAGAAAAGATAAACAATACAAGTGTGACACTAATAGGACATTGGGACACCAGAAGAAGATTGGAGCCTATTCTCCAAAGTAGACCCGGCGACATACCTATTACATCCGAGCTCACCGGCCGTATCTTCTCCTTCTGCCTCCAATTTTTGTTCTCTGCTCCAGTGTTATGTTTTTGTCCTATTTTTATTGTTTGTTTTTTATAATTTTTAGTGTGCAGGTATTTGGGCATTCGTATCGCTTTTTCGCACTAATATCTGTTTTCCGACATTTTCAGATTTTTCGGAATTGCGAATGGCGATCGTGGAGAGCAAAGTGTACATTCAAGGCTAAGGGGATTGCGAAGTACAGTGCCAAAGATCCGGATACATTGACCCGCGCAAGTGAACTTTTCAAGCTTACCGGATTTGATTCAACGGGGTTTCCTAACCCAAAAACATAACGGTACGTGCTTCGTTAACACTTTATTCGCATATCCGACGCATCCACTATCTATCTTTGCAGGATTCTTTGCAAGTTCGCTTTCAAACGCCAAAATTGACTAACCCGTATTTGTTGCAGTGCCGAGCTTAAACATAAAAAAATGATTGTTTGAATTTTGAACGAATTTTTTTCCATTTGATTTGCGCATTGCATACATTAATACGGACTTAAGGTCAAGCGAATCCCACAACATACGGTAAAGGATTTCATCACCTTTTCCGTGGCCCACAAATCATGAACTTGAACATAACGATTACCCGCACAAATTTTAAAAGAAACTAGAATTTAAGCCTTTAAGGACTTCGCGCTCACTAGGAGAAGTTAACTGTGTTTAGAACTGTTAGTTATATGTATGCCCTAGAGGCCATTACTGTACATAGGATGTATATTGTAGTGGATGCTTGGACATATATAGGGAGGACTTTCTTGCTCGACATGATAGTATGCTATCTGGTTGATCTTTACCTTAACGTGTACACTGATTGTCTCTCTGTTACATGTTGGTAAAGCCCTTAAGATGTGTACTTGACTACCTGGACTATGATGCGGATCATACTAGTGGGGACATGGTAGTCCATAAGTACATTCTTCAAAGTCCCTAGTCGTGGGTGTATCGAGACGGGGCATCGATATACCAGTGTAGACTAGCGTATACCTTCTCGACCCATACAGATGGGCGATGGATGATCCCATATCCATTGGTGTTTGACATCAGAGATGATATACGGGTGCTCAGTGGAGACTGGGTACACTGGACGGACTCGCCGAGAACTCCCAGATGGTATTATACCTTATGTCAGACGGCAGTTCTCTGGTGACACTGGTACAGAGTAGTCTGTTGACCCGAGATCATCATAGAGTCTTGTGTGGTTCCCACTGTGCTTTGATTTCCATCTTACCACGTCCAAGAGGGCGTGCAAAACGGTGGTTTTTGGGTACAGTCCCGAATCACATGGAGGCAATGAGCGATAGGAGGGGATTCGTCTCTCCCGGTATAGGGAGTTGATGTTGCGCTGTGTTCGATTGGCTATAACCGGAAATCCCTGGCCAGGGTTGCTGAGATTTACTGGTAAGTGTTACCTGTAGTTTCTCGAACTGTTATAGACCTCATATCGACACGACTTATCGAGCTATTGGGGTCTGACGTTTACCACCCCTAGGCGAGATATGCAACATATAAGACGATCAGACCGGACTGTACGGTAAGTGTTACTGGTTGGATTCACAGGAGTGTGAGCGGGCTTGCTCGTCGATCTTCTGATCGCTCAATACCCGGGTGGCCGTTACGTTTAGCAGACCGCTTGCGGCTTGTGGGTGCTTGATATGATCATCACCTGCTGCCGGCGTATTGACGAGTCTTTAGAGTCCTACACAGAGGTTTCCTGGCTCAAGCGAAACGAAATAGGAGCGCATATGAGATATGTGCAGGACCGAGAATAATGCGTGTATGTGATACCGTATTCCATTCTCGCGATGAATGTATCGATTGGTTGTATGCGATATAACCTAGTTATCGAATCAAGGATTGATTCGATAAATCGATACATTGGATACTAGTCGGTTATGTGCGACATGACCGGATCATTGAATCAAGTATTGATTTAATGATTTAATGTATAATTATATATTTGATATATTACTTTGCATTAACTAGTATTGGTTCACTTTAAATGGATTTTCTCACTTGAAGTTCACAAGTTGTATATGTGATATACTTTTGTGCACTTGATTGTATCATGTTTGATGATGCATGCTTACTTGAGTTTGTGTAAAGATTAAACCATGGTTATATGAGTGGTTAGGGTTTTGTTTAATTTACTTATTCATTTATTTATTTCTTTTGTTCATTTTGACAAAAGAAAATGATAAAGAGAAAATGGTGGCTTTCTTTGTTTGATATTGAAGCTTCATGAAGCTTTGACTAAGTCACCATTTTGTCTCATGCTTAACCCTAACCATTCCACTTAACCCTAGTTCATTCTCTATACTTGACCATGGTTGGATTATGATAAGTATACATTTTATTTTCTTTTTTAAAAGAAACTTGTCATAACATTTTTCATCTTCTTCAAGAAGAAGCTTGCCTCCATCAATGGCAACTTGAGAAAATGAATGAGAAATCCAATTCTAAAGTGAACCCACTTCCTATTTCTTCATCCTCTACCTCTTGCCAAGTAGTATAGGGTGTTCTCTTCACAAGTTTCATGACTTGGTGAAGTGGGAGCTTGATCTTGTGATGCCTCGACGTAGATCATCTTCGGCATCAAAGTCGATGACCTAGCCCGCCCATTTCTCCGATGAAGCCGACTCTAGAGCCCGGGATCCGTTTTGTACAGCGAGGGGACTTCATCATGGAGCTATGGAGGTGGAGAACTGGATCTACAAAGGTTGTATTTCCGTTCACTTAGAGTAAAGTCGTTTACTTGTTTGTGTTTCGCCTAAAATCTAGTTAACGATCCGTATTAGGGTTTCTCGGCACCCGTAAAATTTGAAATTGGCATGGTTGATGCCTTGTGAGACCTCCTTAGTGTGCCTAGGAACCCTACAGTGGTATCAGAGCCTAGCTAGAGCCTTAGGCGATGCCTAGACGACGTTTGAAACCCGATCGAACCGAAACCCTAATTCAAAACATGCTCTCTGGACTTTTTCTGAAAAAGTGGTTTTTTCCAAATTAAAAATGCTTAAAAAATTCATCAGGAAATTCTAAGAATTACGGTGCAAAAATTACCTAATGATCTGTCTAAAGCGCGGCGGATCCGCTGCATTAGCCGCCTATTGCGGCGGTTCCGCGCCCATTTAGTCTCTTCAGTCAACCATTTTTGCACAGTAACTTCTTTATTTAAATGCTGAATTTTATGGGAATTTTTAAAATTTATTCAAGAGTTGAATTTTCTGGGGTGTATTGGGAGTTCGTAGATTCGATCGGATTATCAGATTTTGTCTATGTGGCTTTCCGGATATATTGAATATGTTAAAAAGTTCGACCGGATATAAATACCCAACTTTTCCCCTGCCGGAAAATATCCAAGTGTTGGATTTTTCTGTGGTTTAAGGACATTCTGAGTAGTGCAAGTAACGCGATGGACCCTCTAGAAGACAACAAACCTTAACTCGATTATGTGACCGTCTTGAACTGCCTTTTGAACCTTAGGGTTTGGGGCAGTACGGCGTGCCACATATGAGGCGTTGGCTTGACCCTTCTACGGCTGGACCGTTGGTACTGAGGCACGAAGTGAATGTCTTTGAACTTATTTCATGAGTTGAGCTGTTTCGGGAAAACTTGGGTGTTCGACTGTTCGATCGGAAAGTTTAACATTTTCTGTTTATCTGGAATGTGATACAACAATTGGAAATCAAAATAAGTTATGAGATAACTGAATGAATGTTATAAACATAGCAGTTTAGTCTCACTTGATCGGTTGCCACAGAATTTTGATGTGATCAAAAGTCCGTCGCAATCACGTAGCGTACGCGGATACTCATCGGGTAAACTTAATAGACAGCCTTACTCCATAGCTCCGACCAAGTGATTGTAGGAGAACCCCATCGCCGAAAGCATCCGTTCGGGTGCTCGCGGCAGCGGTGTTCCACATTGGTGCACTTCGTCGACGGCGTCGGGGGTGCGGCCGTCTACTAAAGTTTGCGACGAGCATTCGATCAGGATGTCGGAAATCTTGTTGAATTGCCCGACTTGATATTGAAAAGTGTTTTCGATAATGAGACTAAAATGCAGGGTTTATAATTGTTAGGCATGTGATGTCTAAGGTATTCATTTGATTAGGCATGCGATGTCTAAAGAGGTTGCGGATTCCAACTGTTGTAGTTTTACACTTTCTTTTCTGTGACCGTAAGTGTAATATGTGATATCGCCGGTTTCTTTGCTATATGTCAACGACAATTGGGATGCGCATATTTACTTACGTTGATGACATGTGATGTTATGTGTTGCTAGATATGTTATATTGGATCGTCGTGTTTGAATAGCCGGGGGTTTTTATGTGAGATGAGTGTTTTTCATTTTCATTCATGTAAAAACGTGTATGTAATATTCTTTTATTGGGGCACTTCCAGGTTGCGGAAGATATCACCCTTTGTATATTATTTACTTTTCCGCACTAGGATAGACCCAAGGAGGGGAGCACAGGTAACCGGGTTCTAGGGTCCAGTGGGAGACCATCTCGAGGAGTCGAGTCCGGGTCTCCTAACTCTAGAATTGGTAGGGTTGCTTGCCGCTCTCGTAGGGGTCTAGGGGTGTGGGTTTGGCTATTCATCGCGACCGTGGAATCCGTGTTTTATACTGGCTCGTATTGAAAACACGGACGTCCTAGTATATCCAATATTTCATATGATTCTTCTGCTGCGATATCTGTGATGTGATCATATGAGATGTTCTGTGATAGATACTGTATATAGTATATATGATATATTATATAGGCGTTACTTATGTTTTACACCCGCACTAGCCCTGCCCCGCTCTGCCGTTAGTTACCTAACCTAACGGTGCACGAGGGGACATCGAGGCGAATGCGGATGGCATAAGTGTACGTCGTATTTATCTGTGATGTTTAGGTACTTAAATGATGGGACTTCATTAATGAGATTAATGAAATAAAAGAAACCTAAGATGTTGTAGAATCGAATTTCAAAAATAAAATAGGTAGCTACAGTTCTTGCTTTGCACAGCGGTATATGTGATATATCCTGCACCTTATTCGATGAGGAAAGGACCGAGATCCCTTCACCGGGAGTGACTCCTTTAGCAATAACTGGCAGATGCTACACACTCGGTTTGTCTTTTGATTGCTTTTAAGAGTTTTGCTTTGCACAGTGATATATATGATATATCCCGCACCTCATTCGACGAGGAAAGGACCGACGATCCCTTCACCGGGAGTGACTCCTTTAGCAAAACTACAAAAGCCTCAAAAACACTCCATTTTAAAATCATTTGATTCTACAACGATATAAAGTTCATTACGCAAAAGGTTTTCTTAAAAACCTGACGCAGCCCTCCGTCATTTCAGATAAGTCCTAGTTAGTATTCGTACTGCGTTTGTTGACTCAGTCAAGGCGTAGTGTGCGGTAGCTAACTAGTATTTATCTGCTTATGCATATGATGCAGATTGGATTAGGGTAGTCGTGCGACTTTGTTGGCCTGCGTTAAGGGTCGTGCGGGTGGGTTTAATTCAATCAGGAAATGACGGGTTGAACTTGACTAGCGCACTATGGTTTGTTGGCCTGCGTCAAGGTCATAGGACGCTAGGGGCAAACTTATCGGGAATTTCAAGTGTTGAAATTTGCAATGAGATTGCATACCTTCTATGAGATAGTTGGATCCCGATACCCGCTGCGAGTAAGAGTTACTCCTGGGAGAGTTTTACACATTACAATTAGCCGATCAAGTAGGTGTCTAGAAAGGTGTTAACAAGGTTACGCCTCTGGGAAAACGAGGTTTACTGTAATTAGGTTCGTGCGAAAGCACGGGGGACCTCCCTCAAAGTACCGACACTGGCCTGGCTGAAAGATTGGCGAACTTGTAGCGTGTAATTAATCCCGGCTAGTCTTTCCTTTTAGGGTTTGAAGGAAGATTTGATAAAAACAGTGGGAGCCATCCTGATTAGATAAAATAATAACCAATCTGATCTTGCAAGAGCGCACGCTGAGTGTTTTCTTCTCTCTCTCTCCAGGTAGCGACCATATCACGCCTTAATCAAGATAATAATACGGATGTATTGACCGAACCCGCTTGTTATACTGAGCTGGGGAACGTTGGTTGATTGATCGATTTTTCCGTTGTGTTTGTAGAAAATTGTAAAGAATTTCACAACCAAAAAATATTTTGACCGCAATCAAACTACGGTGTCGGATGTAGTTTGTAGTGAGTGCGGATCGTCCACAGGGATTGCACGATTCGTTTTTATAATATGCTTGAATTGAAAACTTAATTGACAAGAAAAGAAAACATGATTCAAGAATTTATCAATTGATTCAGGTGTCACGATGTTTAATCAAGAATCAAGAACTGATAAACAATCAAGAATTGGGTTTTGATAATATTTTTCCAATCAACAATCAAGAATCTAAAAGAGGCTCGTAGGAATCGATAGGATCAATAGACGTGATGTAATCTAAAGATATCGTGTTCTTGTCCTTCGAAGGATTGATACTAGATCGATGATGATCGACGAGAGTTGGGGCTTTCTCATGAAACTAGGGTTTCATCCTATAACCCTTGTTCTTTCGTCGATATCATTCCTTTTCTAGCCTCTACCAAATTCAAGAAACGATCGTAACTCCCCAATTTCGATCGATATCAATCAAGAAAGCATCGAAACGAAATGGGTCGTCGTTTCTTGAACTTGCTAGGGTTTACAAAACTCGTAGGACTCAAGAATCGATTAAAGCTATGTTACATCATCATTCTATTATCCGTCTCGACTCCTCGACGAGCGGAGTTTTATTCACACATCACCACACAGAAAAGATTCACAAATTGTAAAGATATCATGATGCAGAATTTAAAGAAAACAAGATAAAAGAATATCACCTTTATTTATCTCAACAATTTTGATTACATTTGCTTCAAGAACTACAAGAAGAAGAATCTAGATCGTTGATCGGGCGTCGCTCGGCTTCGTGAGTCGTGGATCGGCTCGGATCGCTTGCTCCGTTGAAGATCGGCTCCGCTCCTAAAGGTTGTAAGGCTTCTTGCTTAATGGGTACTCGGGATTCTTGATCTCAATTGGAATTAGGGTTAGGGTTTCCTACAAGCTCTCTCACTAAACTTGTGGAAGAAGGAGATGAAAAGAGAGATAGATTGGGGATAGATTCACTAATTGGATGAATAATTCCCAAGGTTGAATAATTTTGGGGATAATGAGCCTAGGGTCTTATTTATAGAGCTCCCAAACCCTAGGTTTAGGTTTGAATTAGAAGTTTCCCTCCCAAAGTTTGTTGAAAGAGTTTGTTAGGAACTAGCTTAGGGTTTAAGCTAGGGTTTAGGGAAAGTTCTAGAATAATAGGCTAATTTAGTGAAGCTCAAAGTGTTTGCTGATCTGGTAGAAGTCCCTGGAATCTTCTGGAAACTGAGATACATTTCTGAGCAGTGGGCCCTGGCAGAAGCATTATGGTGCAATTTGTAGCTGATGACGTCACCAATAAGCCGCGGATCCGCGGCACAATCTGGCTCTGGCCGCGGATCCGCGGCCAACATGGAGGCTTGGGCTTGGTGGCTTCTTTTGTGGTCTTGGGCTGCTGTTGTTAGCTTCCTTTGATATGTTGAATTTCCATTGCTCCTTTGTAATGATACCAGATTTGAATTTAGTGAATTTACGTATCTTTCGAGCGGTGTAAATTTTAGCGAGCTTCTCCTTTTCCTGCACAGACTTCGAAACACGGGTTGCGACATATAGAAATATTGCGATGCCATGCAATGCAGTCAATTTCCCTAGAAATACCGGTTTTAAGGTCTAATACATGTAATCTGATATTTTGCGACCGATTTGCTAATATGTAGAATACTGATACCGAACACTTCTATATGTATGCAGATGATAGGGAAATTGCCGGTTAAAATATGCAATATTTTCGACTGATCATTGGTCCCGCTCCAACTTATAATTGTTATAAGACAGAGCAGGAAATTGGGGAATACCAGATTTCCCGTGCCGCCCAAACGAAGAAAGTGCATATGATGCATCTCCTTCGGGTGTGTTCGTTACACAGAACTGTTTCTCTGTATCCTCTACGTCCTGGGTATTTGATACAGGAACAGGATCCCAGATATGTAATATGTTACATAGGGCTACAGAAAGGTAGAGAACTGAGAACGGGTGATAAGTTTCATGAGACAGAAAACGGGGCAAGTGTTGCAGCCAAGTCTGTTGGTCACTGTCACCCTGTATTCCAAATACATTGATTCTGAACGAATGTTATTAGATACCGAACCTGATATACAAAATCATATCAATCTCTTTATTAGTAAAGAAATGATAAAATTTTGTATAGATGGATAATGTTTTGAACATTTCCTATATCAAAAGTTGATCGGTTCAGGCACGTTATCTAAAAGTATTGATGTTCTAAATCAAACTACAGTTCTTAGTATACAGAACACACACAGGAGGATGAGTTCAGAAATGAACAAATCCTTCTTGAGGCATTGTAGACTAGGTCATATCAATGCGATCCGACTGGCTGAAGTTACATTTTAGATGCATATTTAAATCAGTTTGAATTTACATCTTGTGAAACTTGCCAGTCATGTCACAAAGATAAGATGACCATAGCTCTGTTTATTGGAAACAGAGAAAGAGTTAGTAAACTCTTGGGATGATACATGTTGATGTATGTAAGGTCCCCTGTCTACATATGCCAGGACTGGTTCTTTGTACTTCATTACATTCTCTGATGATCTTTCGAGATTCAGACCTATGTTCCTGTTGAAACACAAGTCCGAACCTTTTGAGATATTCACAGAATATAAGTTAGAAGTAGAGAACCAAAATACGGGTATAAGTATTATGTCCTATGATGAGATCAGGGAGGAGAATACTTGTGCATGGAATTCCTGGACTTTTCTAAAGGAGAATGAGATTCTCTCTCAGCATTATTCCTCCGTATACACCATAGCACAATGGTATATCGGGGCGGAGCAATCACACCCTATATGATAAGGTGTGCTCTATGATGAGTAATACTGAATTACCTATTTCCTTTTTGGGAGTTATGCACTTGAGAAGCTGCATACCTATTGAATAGGGTTCAAATCAAATCAGTTGCCTACCACTTTATATTTGATATGATAAGGAAAGAGCCCATCTCTTAAGTTAGTTAAGATTTGGGGTTGTCCAGCCTATGTCTCAAAAGCAAAATCCGGACAAGCTCGAGGCAAGGTCAGTTATGTAGAACTGGAAATGTTCCAGCTATACAAACTGCGGCTGATGATTTGATAGAACCAAAGGATTCAATAGTTACCAATGAACCTCAGCCTCTCCGCCGATCTAGTAGGGTTCCTCACCCACCTGAGAGATACTTCTGTTCCTCTATGACAGTGGGAGCGAGGATTGCATCATGAGATGGTGACCCAACTAGTTTCGAGCTGGCCATCAGGAGTGGGACTCTGTAAGAATGGCTGGATGCTTAGCGATCTGAGATGGAATCCTTATACACCAACAAGGTATGGACTTTGGTTGCTATATCTGAAGGGTTAAATCCCCATCAGGAGCAAGTATATCTTGAGAAGATTACTTGGTGCAGATGGAAAAGTTGAGAGTTTCAAAGCTAGACTTGTTAAAGCTTTTCGTCATCGACCAAGCGTGGATAATGATGAAACCTTTTCAAGTGGCTATGCTTAAGTCCATCCAGATCCTACTTGCCACGGCTACATACCATGACTACGATATCTGGCGGTTGGGTGCCATGACTGCTTTTCTAAATGATGTTTTAGAAGAGAACCTCTATAAGTACACAGCCAGAGGGCTTCGTAGACAGTGGAGTTGTGGCTTCCAAGCTAGATACCGTGGCATACTAGACGATAAAGGCTCGATACATCGCTACTTAAGATGCTACCAAAGAGGCAGTCTGGATGTATATTTGTTCATGAGATGAACTTAGTTCCTCCCATTGTGAGACAATGGAGTTGTGGCTTATGCCGAGGAACGTCCGTCCCATCAGTGATCCAGACATATTCTAAGGCAGTATCACCTGATCATGGAGATGGTTGATCTCCAGGGTGATCGAGGTTAGGAGAGTAGACTCAGAGGACAACACGACGGATCCACTCACAAAGGCCTTTTTCCCAGAGAGAGACTTTTATGGGATAGTTGAGTATGAGATACTGCAACCACTGCTATCAGATGGCCCTAGTGCAAGTGGGAGATTGTTAGTTATATGTATGCCCTAGAGGCCATTACTGTACATAGGATGTATATTGTAGTGGATGCTTGGACATATATAGGGAGGACTTTCTTGCTCGACATGATAGTATGCTATCTGGTTGATCTTTACCTTAACGTGTACACTGATTGTCTCTCTGTTACATGTTGGTAAAGCCCTTAGGATGTGTACTTGACTACCTGGACTATGATGCGGATCATACTAGTGGGGACATGGTAGTCCATAAGTACATCCTTCAAAGTCCCTAGTCGTGGGTGTATCGAGACGGGGCATCGATATACCAGTGTAGACAAGCGTATACCTTCTCGACCCATACAGATGGGCGATAGATGATCCCATATCCATTGGTGTTTGACATCAGAGATGATATACGGGTGCTCAGTGGAGACTAGGTACACTGGACGGACTCGTCGAGAACTCCCAGATGGTATTATACCTTATGTCAGACGGCAGTTCTCTGGTGACACTGGTACAGAGTAGTCTGTTGACCCGAGATCGTCATAGAGTCTTGTGTGGTTCCCACTGTGCTTTGATTTCCATCTTACCACGTCCAAGAGGGCGTGCAAAACGGTGGTTTTTGGGTACAGTCCCGAATCACATGGAGGCAATGAGCGATAGGAGGGGATTCGTCTCTCCCGGTATAGGGAGTTGATGTTGCGCTGTGTTCGATTGGCTATAACCGGAAATCCCTGGCCAGGGTTGCTGAGATTTACTGGTAAGTGTTACCTGTAGTTTCTTGAACTGTTATAGACCTCATATCGACACGACTTATCGAGCTATTGGGGTCTGACTTTTACCACCCCTAGGCGAGATATGCGACATATCAGACGATCAGACCGGACTGTACGGTAAGTGTTACTGGTTGGATTCACAGGAGTGTGAGCGGGCTTGCTCGTCGATCTTCTGATCGCTCAATACCCGGGTGGCCGTTACGTTTAGCAGACCGCTTGCGGCTTGTGGGTGCTTGATATGATCATCACCTGCTGCCGGCGTATTGGCGAGTCTTTAGAGTCCTACACAGAGGTTTCCTGGCTCAAGCGAAACGAAATAGGAGCGCATATGAGATATGTGCAGGACCGAGAATAATGCGTGTATGTGATACCGTATTCCATTCTCGCGATGAATGTATCGATTGGTTGTATGCGATATAACCTAGTTATCGAATCAAGGATTGATTCGATAAATCGATACATTGGATACTAGTCGGTTATGTGCGACATGACCGGATCATTGAATCAAGTGTTGATTTAATGATTTAATGTATAATTATATATTTGATATATTACTTTGCATTAACTAGTATTGGTTCACTTTAAATGGATTTTATCACTTGAAGTTCACAAGTTGTATATGTGATATACTTTTGTGCACTTGATTGTATCATGTTTGATGATGCATGCTTACTTGAGTTTGTGTAAAGATTAAACCATGGTTATATGAGTGGTTAGGGTTTTGTTTAATTTACTTATTCATTTATTTATTCTTGTGTTCATTTTGACAAAAGAAAATGATAAAGAGAAAATGGTGGCTTTCTTTGTTTGATATTGAAGCTTCATGAAGCTTTGACTAAGTCACCATTTTGTCTCATGCTTAACCCTAACCATTCCACTTAACCCTAGTTCATTCTCTACACTTGACCATGGTTGGATTATGATAAGTATACATTTTATTTTCTTTTTTAAAAGATACTTGTCATAACATTTTTCATCTTCTTCTTCTTCTTCTTCAAGAAGAAGCTTGCCTCCATCAATGGCAACATGAGAAAATGAATGAGAAATCCAATTCTAAAGTGAACCCACTTCCTATTTCTTCATCCTCTACCTCTTGCCAAGTAGTATAGGGTGTTCTCTTCACAAGTTTCATGACTTGGTGAAGTTGGAGCTTGATCTTGTGATGCCTCGACGTAGATCATCTTCGGCATCAAAGTCGATGACCTAGCCCGCCCATTTCTCCGATGAAGCCGACTCTAGAGCCCGGGATCCGTTTTGTACAGCGAGGGGACTTCATCATGGAGCTATGGAGGTGGAGAACCGGATCTACAAAGGTTGTATTTCCGTTCACTTAGAGTAAAGTCGTTTACTTGTTTTTGTTTCGCCTAAAATCTAGTTAACGATCCGTATTAGGGTTTCTCGACACCCGTAAAATTTGAAATTAGCATGGTTGATGTCTTGTGAGACCTCCTTAGTGTGCTTAGGAACCCTACAAGAACACCGCTTAATGGTATATCGTTCCCGGGGTGTCTAGGAAAGTGTTCATGGCGAAACCACCAAAAGAGAAAGGGTTATTTAATTAAGGACCTTCGCGAAAGTGTCGGAAAACCTTCCCTTATCTCTGCACTTACCTGGCCTCGGGATCAGTAAATCTTGAGCTCGTTTCTCGACACAGTTTTACTTCGACAATCAAGTTCTTGAGCAGGTCTAGTTGACTTAACCCTAGACCGATTAGGTGCGTGGTATTTTTGTGTCGTGATTATTTTTGTCCAGATTATTTTTGTGTATTTTATTCTTTTGTTAATAACTAACTTTAAAAAAAATCACATTTTTTCCACTCTTTCTCTTCTTCTTCTTCTCTTCATATCATGGGTACCCCACCTAGAAAAACTCTTGCCAAACTTTGGTACCCACAACCGGACATTACTTCTTACGGTTCTTGCTTTGGTCGAATTTCGAACGATCCATCCATGCCTAAAATGTCTTTGAAAGATCGGATAAAGGCGTCTAGGACAAACTATTGGACTCCGCAATCCACTTCGTATCAACCGTTTCAACCTTCACCGCCTTCTTACGTTGATAGCCCTTTTTCAAGTCCTGTTGTAACTCCAAGACCCATGTCTATTCCTGAACGTATTGAACAATCCCATAGCCGATCTTTCACTCCTTTCACCGCTTCAAATTCTTGGGATCAACAGTTCCATTCACCTTCTTATCCAAATGTTGATCCTACTCCTGTCCAGCCATTCAATTCCTACCAGTCTTACCCGACTTTTACACCTTCCCAAGACATTACTTCTGAACCGCCATTTGGGAGTTTTCAGTATCCAACAAACTTTGAATTTTTTACTGAAACCCCTTCACAACCCATGTCTAGCCTGAAACAGTCGTTGGAAGAATTTAGGGTAGCGTCATGCCAACAGATGATGGATTGGAATACGTCCATGGCCACCCTTATACAACCTAGTGACCCGGTAACTAGTTTCCTACTAGCTCCAAATTTTCCAATGTATGATAAGGCGGTAGGACATGTTGAGAATTTGAGTGGAGAAAGTGAGCTGTACACCCTTCCAAATCAAACCTACCCATTCCAAATTGAATCGCACAACTCCGATTTTGAATGTCTATCAAGTGTCCCAAATGATTTATCAATTGAAGATAGAATGTTTAATGAGTTATGCGACTTTGTAATGTTTGATTTACCCGATTGTGAAGGGTCCCTTTTAAGTGAAATCGATCCTAATCCTTTTTACCTCTATACCTCCATCTTAGAACCACAATCGATTGAAATCCATGCTTTTGATGAGGTGTATGAGAAATTTGATTTTCACTTGTTTGAGGATATTGACACTGGGAATATTTTGGATGATGAATCCGCTGCTTTGGATGAGTTTTTCTCTCCAATTTATCAACCGGAGTCATTAACTGTTTTTCCCGAACTCTATATGCGTCTGGATTTTGATGATAAAAGCATGGATGAGCTAATTTTTGAGGAGAATATTGTGGAAATTTTTGAAGATGAACCAGTTTTAATTGATGAGTCGGATTTTCTAATTCATTCTGTCCTTTTTATTGACTGTGTACACCCTCCTGAACTTTTACCTCATACCCTTCCTCGATCACTCCCCTCCATCCTTTCCATCGTTCCGACCTTGCAAGACACCGTATCACTTTCATTTCTTGTGTCTGGTTTACCAAGTTCGGCGTACCCTGGTTTTCTTACGAATCTTGAGGGATTTGACCCCATTTCTCAACGTGTTGATAGATTAGCACACTCGCTTTTCGCACATCGGTCATCACAAATTGTGCTAGTCTATTCACTCCATTTTCACCCTCAAGTTCGTTCTCCATTTCTTTTTCCCTTCCGCCATTCTTCTTATATACCGAGATCGTATCACACTTCTATTCACATATGGTCTCGCGTATTCTTCATTTCATTTCTCTCCGTATTTTTTCAACAACCTGCACATTATAACGATAAATTTTTTGAATGGTTGGTGCTCACTTTTGGCCTGTGTAAGGCCTTATATAGATGAATACCGTTCTCTTCCCCCTTAATCCTGAACTTCACTGATTAAACAGTGGAAACACTATTTTACTTAAGTTTGGGGGAGATCTTTTTGTGTATATATTTTTTGGTTTGCTTTTTTGTTTTGTATAAAATTTTCTTTCAGGGAGCGCCAACAATTTTGACCCTCTTGGTGTAGCCTGACAGTGAGAACACTGTCAATTTTAAGTTTGGGGGTGTGCTCGGTAAGCTTTCTTCCTTCGCATTCATTTGTATATTTTGCATTTGCATACTTATTAAAACCCACTAAAATCGAAAATTTTCCAAAAAAATATAAAAACTTTGTCGTCAAGTTAGCTAATAGGGTAACTTTGATTTTATTCCGAAAGCTTAGTTGATACGTTAGAAATAACTAAATTCTAGGCTTAGGAATTGAAACCCTAAAAATAACCCTCATTCTGTTTAACTTTGGCAGGTATACGTCCTTACAGTTTTTTTTATAGAAGTAGGTAATCTTGAGTTCAGTTCTTGAGTTAAGCCAAGATGAAAGGAAAGTATTGAAGTTTTACTGAAGGATAAGTCTGAAAAATAGTTTTTATTCTTTGGTTCAAATTTAGAAAGTATATACCCTACAAACTTCACATACACGCACCTTGAAACTTGGAATAGTAGAGGATACCTAGAAATACTCTTGCCTGAAAACCCAGTATGAAAGAAAAAAACGGTATTTAAAGCTAAATACCAATAGAGCATCAATGAAAAATATATCTGGTCTTGTAAAAGAAAAAATAAAGAAAAGAAAAATAAATAAATAAAGTCAAGACCTGAAAACTGCTATTTACGCTTTAAGCTCACACATTTAGTAATCGGCCGTTAATGCCTCAAGAAGCATTAATAATCGCATGAAAGGTGTGTGAGCAACACTGTCCATCATTAATGAAAAGAAGTAGTATTAGGTATTATGGCAAAGGTACTATAGCTTGAATTAAATTCTTAAGTGTAGGGGTGAAATAATACACACACGTAGGGGTATACAATCGATGTTTGGATAAAAGATAGAAATAAAGAAAAAGACTTATGTTTTTTGTAAAATTGATAAAAATCCCTGATTTAAGACCGCACTTTTAGAAGGAAAACTCAGGAGATACCAACATCTTTCTAAACTTTTTTTGAACGTATAGGATTTGGGTTTAAATAGATAGGAGGTGTGAATCATTATGGTTGGATATTTCTAACTTAGGATAATAGAATTTCTAACCTTAATACTAAGCTGTAGGAGTAGAATCAACGTTAACTTATGAAACTAGCTTGACGGGATCTTGTGGGTGTAATCCGCCGAAAACCCTCAGATGACAACACTCCTCCTACTAGGGACACCTAGAGGTTTAATGGCCTGTTGCACGTGCTCAGTGCAATCGCGGTCCATGCGAAAGTGAGGCTAGGATTTTGTTTTGCTCGGGACGAGCAAAAGATAAGTTTGAGGGTATTTGTTCATATTAGAAAACTGCATTTTAATACTGCTCATCTTTATCTATTTTGTTTTATATCGGTACTATTAACCAGTGTCTGCTGAGTAATACAGATTACAGGTATCCGTGAAAAAATAATGAAAATACACTTAAAATCACGGATATATCATTTGCGAGCCGACACTGCAACTGGAACTGCAAACCGATATCCCAAGAGTTATTTTGCAAACAAATAAAGTGTACACATTTTGGTCCAACACATTGCATGTATGAACACAACTTTTGGAGCATGGACCTAGGTGAGGGGGCTGCCCAAGGCACATAAGTGGGCATGAGTGTGATGCGCATTCAATGCATAAAGTGTGATGTGATGCATAGCTACTTGTTTCCCTCCAATCCCTGAGTGCACCACAAATTCAAATAGACAAATCAAACTGCACCAAAGTGATACTAGGGACAACACAAGATCACACAATAAGTACGAGCCAGAGACCTCGGATTTGACCCGAGCACAATGCCATATTGGCCGAGCTCACCGGCCCTATCTCCCCCAAAGTGACCCAAACTTCTGTGGGCCCTCCATTGCTGCCTTGTCATCATATTTTTATTGTTTGTTTATTCATTTTTTGAGCTTTTAAAAGCAGGCAGTGGGCAAGGGGTCAAGGGTCCAAGTTTTCTCATTCTTTTTCATACACTTTGTAACTCTTTTTGTTTCTTTAGTTCTTGTACATAGCTTCCCCTTGAGTTCTTTTCCTTAACTTGATCTTGCAACCTCTTCATTGAGCTTGCAAGGTTAAGCTTTGGTTATTGCACTCAAGGGTTGTATCTTCATATTGGAATCAATAAAGCTTTCTTTGCCTTCATTTCACATGAGTTTTTTTACCCTTCTCTTGATCTTGCAACCTCTTCATTGAGCTTGCATGTTTAAGGGTTGGTTATTGATCCCATGGCTTGTCTTGTGCTCTTTGGTTCCTAGTTATTTTCTCTCTTGCTCTTTTCATTACTTGCTTTTTATTACTTCCTTTACATTCATGTCTTTTACATTCAATGCTTTACATTCTAGCAATTTAAATTCCATGCACTTTCTTTCTTTTAATGTCTTTTCTTTTCTTTGTTCTTTTCTTTGCTTTTTCTTTTTATGATGGTTTGTAAATATGGTGTTGTTGTAATATTTGTGAATATGTGTTGTTAGGAAAAGAAACAGATATTGTAAGTTAACGTTTCGTCTCTCATTTCCTTTTCCCGTCTTTTCTATTTGAAACTCCATCCAAAGCTTACGCAAGCGCTCCGTTAGGCACCCTACCCTACTAAGGTATCGGTGATTCCTAACCGCGACCGGATGCGTTCGGATTAGCCGGAGGCGAAAGCAAGAGACAAGAACGGACGGACAAGGGTCAATAAGCCAGATTCCACGAATACTGTGCTTAAGCATCCTAATCCACGTTGTTGCAAATTGCTCTAGCTTCATTGGTTGAGTTCGGCTCAAAGGACTTGAATACGGATTTCCTTAACTTACTCTTTCCTATCTAATCCTAACAAACGGTTACTTTGCATATAACACATAGGATAGATAAGAACAATTCCGCCTCGCGCATTAACTCATTAAAACAAGAACGTAAAACGCTTTGTCTCCCTATGGATCGACCCGTGCATATCGCGGCTAGCTGCAAAGTGACACCGTCCTGATCGCGGTTAAACTTTAGAACTCTTAAAACTCGACACGCCGAAAGCGTGTGATCAGAGGCCGAAGATGATCTATGTCGAGGAGACACTAGCTCATGCTAGCTCTTCACTAATTGTGAGATTAGTAAAGCAAACATCCTAAACTAAATGGCAAGTAGTAGAGGATGATGAAGTAGGAAGTGGGCTCTCTTTAGTTTTATTTTTCTCACAAGATTTCATCACTTTAGAAAAAACTAGCAAGCTTTTTCTCTTGAGGAAAAAGAAGAAGTGATGAAGAAAATGAATGAAAGAGTGAGGTTAGAATTGCAACCATGGGTGAGTTAGTGTCATGCCTAACTCATGTAAAGAATAAACCATCGCTATGAGTTAAGGGTTGGGTTAAGAAATATCTTAAGCAAGACAAAGGAGTGGACTAAGTCAATGAAGATTACAAGTTTCTAGAAGCTTTGAACCATGACAAATATCTCCACAATTTTGAAATTACTTGAAATAAATATAAACCCTAACTTAACCGTAGCATGGTGTGAGTCTCATACATATATGTTGCAGGTGTAACCTAGCAAGACACAACAATATATATCACATATATATTTTGTGTGAAAAAAGAAAACAATACATATATCACATATATGTAAAGTATATCAAATGTGAGAAAAGAAATACTTAAGTGAGCTAATATTAGTCAATGTAATGTAATAGATCAAATATATAATTATATATTAAATTATTAAATCAACACTTGATTTAATAATCCGGCTATATTACATATAACCGACTAATATCAAATGTAACAACTTATCGAATCAACACTTGATCCGATAACTTGGCTATATCACATATAACTTACGATGTCACTAATCGTCAGAATAGAATGCGGTATCACATACACGCATTAATCTCGGTCCCGCACATATCACATATGTGCTCCTACTCCGTTTCACATGAACCAGGAAACCTCTGTGTAGGACTCTAAAGACTCGTCAATACGCCAACAGTAGGTGATGATCATAACAAACACCCACAAGCCGCAAGCGGTCTGCTAAACTTAACGTCCACCCGGGTATTGAGCGATCAGAAGATCAACAAGCAAGACTGCTCGTACTCCTGCGAATCCAATCAGTAACACTACCGTACAGTCCGGTCTCTTCGTCTGATATGTCGCATATCACAGCCTTGGGGTGGTATAACGTCAGACCCCAATAGCCTGATAAGTCATGTCGATGCAAGGTCCATAACGGTTCGAGAAACTACTGGTAACACTTACCAATAAATCTCAGCAACCCTGTCCAGGGATTTCTTATTATGGCCAATCGAGCATAGCGCAACATCAACTCCCAATACCGGGAGAGACAAAACCCCTCCTATCGCTCATTGCCTCCATGTGACTCGGGCCTGTACCCAAAAACAACCTTTTTGCATGATCTCTTGACCGTGGTATGGTAGAAATCAAAGCACAGTGGGAATCACACAAGACTCTATAACGATCTCGGGTCTACAGACTAATCTGTACCAGTGTCACCAGAGAACTGCTATCCGACGATAAGTATAATTCCATCTAGGAGTTCTCGGCGAGTCCGTCTAGTGTACCCAGTCTCCACTGAGCACCCGTATACCTTCTCTGATGTCAAACGCCAATGGATATGGGATCATCCATCGCCCATCATATGGGTCGAGAAGCGTATACGCTAGTCTACACTGGAGTATCGATGCCCTGTTGCAATACTCCCATGACTAGGAACATTAGAAGGATGTACTTATCGACTACCCTGTCCCTACTAGTATGATCTCCATCATAGTCCTTATAGTCAAGTACTTATCCTAAGGGCTTTATCAAAATGTGATCACAAAACAGTATTTGTTAACATGTTAAGATAAAGTGCAACCAGATAGCATACTATCATGTCGAGCAAGAAAGTCCTCCCTATATATGTCCAAGCATCCACTACAATATACATCACATGTACAGTATGGCCTCTAAGGAATACATATAACAAACAATCTTCCACTTGCACTAAGGCCATCTGTTGTAGTATCCAATACCTAACAATATGGCAGTGGTTGTAGTATCCCATACTCAACCATTGTAGAGAAGTCTCTCTAGGGATAAGGCCTTTATGAGTGGATTCACTGTGTTAACCTTCTGGTCTATTCTCCTGATCTCGATCCCTTGGAGATCAACCATCTCCCTGATCAGGTGATACTTGCCTCAGAATATGTCTGGAACGCTGATGGGACCTGCGCTCCTAGGTCTAAGCCATAACTCCATTGTTGTCATAATAACAGTTATTGGACACTCAATGGTAGGAACCTTGTTCATCTCATGAACAAGAAATTCCCAGACAGCCACTTTGGCAGCATCATTGGTAGCAATGTATTCAGCCTTTATCGTCTAGTATGTCACGGTATCTAGGTTGGAACTCTTCCAACATACCATCCTTGCACTGAGGGTAAAGACAATGCCTGTGACTGACTCTCAGTCGACCTTATCACTCTAGAAGCTAGAACCAAGAATTTTCTTTTAGTGCTTCTCAAGTACTTAAGAATGTCCTCCACAGCTATCCAGTGATTCTCCCAAGATCCGATTGATTCCTGATCACTACACCTAGTGAGTCATCTACATCTAGTCTGGTACATAACATCGCATACTCTGATAGAGCCTACTGCCGAAGCATAGGGTATCCCTTGCACGCGAGCTCTCTCCAAATCAGTCTCGAGAGACATCTTTTTGGAGAGAGTGATCCATGAGTAAGTGGGCGAACCACCACGTTTAGAATCATCCATACTAAACCCCTTTAGTATGGTGTTAATGTACCTAGATTTGGGACACTCCCAACATCCACATAGATCTATCACCATAGATCATTATCCACAAGATGTAGCAGTATCATCCAAATCTTCTATTGAGAATCCCCGTGATAAGAGGAGCTTGACCGAGTGTAGCATAGGAAACCATTTCTTATCATGAGTATGTCATCTACGTACAATAGGTGGAACACAACCTTACTCTCTATAACCTTCTTGTGTACACAGGGTTCATCTACCATTTTGTACACAAGGTTCATCTACCATTTTGATGAAGTCAAACTCTTTTAATGTCACATCAAAACAGATGTTCCAACTCCGCGATGCTTGCATTGATCCTGATGGACTTAAGCATAGCTTTGAAAGTCTCAACTTTTCCATTTACACCAAGAATCTTCTTAAGATCCATTTGCTCCCAATGGGTTTTACCCCTTCAGGTGCAACATTCAAAGTCATACTTTGTTGGTGTACATGGATTCCATCTTTGATCGCATAGCATCCAGCCATTTCACAGAGTCGCCACTCATGATGGCCTGCCTGAACCTAGTTGGGCCATCATCTCATGATGCAATCCTCGCTCCCACTGTTACCGAGAATACCGTAGTATCTCTCAAGTGGATGAGAAACCCTACCAGATTCTCGGAGAGGCTGAGGTTCGTTGGAAACTATTGAAAACTTTGGTTTCACCAAATCATCAGCTGTTAGTTTGTCTAGCTGAAACCTCTTCCAGTTCTCCCTCGACCGCTAATTTCTTCACAAGAAATTCTTTTTCTAAAAAGGCGGCATGCTGAGAAACAAAATACCTTTTGCTCCTCAGAATGGTAGAAGATATACCCTTACGAATGTTTGGGCTATCCTAACAAACTTGTACAAAACTGACCTTGCCTCGAACTTGTCCGGATTCTGCCTTTCAACATAGGCCGGACAACTCTATATCTTAACTCGTTTAAGACATGGTCTCTTCCCATTTCATATCTCATATGTAGTGGTAGGCCTTGATTTGGATGGAACTCCATTCAATAGGTATGCAGCTTCTCAGGTGCATAATACCAAAAGGAAACAGGTAACTCAGCAGTACTCATCATAGAGCGCGCCATATCTCATAGGGTGCGATACCCCCGCCCCGATACACCATTGTACTATGGTGTACCGAAGGAGTAAGCTGAGAGAGAATCACATTCTCCTTTAAATAATCCAGGAACTCCATGCCCAAGTATTCTTCTCCTCGATCACATCGAAGGACTTTCATACTTCCACCCGTCTGGTTCTCAACTTCAAGCTTATATTTCTTGAATTTCTCAAAAGTTTCATACTCATGTTTAAACAGGAATACATATCTGAATCTTGAGAGATAGTCGATGAATGTAATGAAGTGCCAAGAAGTAACTTTGGCATTTGTAGACATAGGACCGTATACATCATCATGTATTCATCCCAAGAGTTCAGTAACTCTTTCTCTGTTTCCAGTAAACGGAGTATTGGTCATATTACCTTTGAGACAAGACAGGCAAGTATCATAAGATGAAAATTCAAACAGATTCTTATATTCATCCTTATGCAACTTAGCTGGTCGTGTCACATTGATATGACCTAGTCTACAATGCCTCAAGAATGACTCGTTCATTTCTGAACTACTCATCTTGTTTGTGTTTTCTACTTTGAAATGTGGTTTGATTTAGAACATATATGCTATTATATAACGTGCCTGAACGAATCAACTCTTGATTCAGGAAAATGTTCACAACATTATCCTATAATACAGAATTATATCCTTCTTTAACTCAATAAAGAATATGATGTAATGTTGTATATCAGGTTAGGTATCCAATAACATTTGTTCAGAATCAATGTATCTAATACAAGGTGATATCTGCCAACAGACTTGGCTGCAACAATTGCACCATTCTCTAACACTTAGAGACATATCATCCATTCTCAGTTCTCTACCTTTCTATAGCCCATGTAACACTTTCATATGTGGGATCCTGATCCGGTATTACATACCTAGGACGTAGAGAATACTGAGAAAAAGTTCTCAGTAATAAGGACACCCGAAGAATATGCATCAACATGCACTTTCTTCGATTGGGTGGCATGGGAATCCGAATATTTCCCTATTTCCTGCTCGGACTTATAACAATTATAAGATAGAGCGGAACTAACGTTCCCTAGCTCAGTATAATAAGAAGGTTCGGTCAATGCATCCATATTATTATCTTTATTATGTCGTGATATGCTCTCTACCAGGAGAGAGAGAGAGAGAAGAAAACACTATGCGTGCGCTCTTGCAGGATTAGATTGGTTATTAGTTTATCTAATCAGGATGGCTTCCACTATTTTATTCAAATCTACCTTCAAACCCTAAAAGATAAGACTAGCCGGGATTAATTACACCCTACAAGTTCGCCAATCTTTTAGCCAGGCCAGTGTCGGTATTTTGAGGGAGTTTCCCCGTGCTTTTGCACGGACCTAATTAAAATAAACTTCGTTTTCCCAGGGGCGTAACCCTGTTAATACTTTTCTAGACACCTACTTGATCGGATAATTGTAATGTATAAAACTATCCCAGGAGTAACTCTTACTCGTAGTGGGTATCGGGATCCAACTATCTCATAGAAGCTATGCAATCTCATTGCAAAATTCAACACTTGAAATTCCCGATAATATTTTGCCCCTAGCATCCTATGACCTTGACGAAAGCCAATAAACCATAGTCCACTAGTCAAGTTCAATCCGTACATTTCTTAATTGAATTAAACCCACCCGCACGACCCTTGACGAAAGCTAACAAAGTCGCACGACTACCCTAATCCAATCGCATCATATGCTTAAGCAGATAAGCATAAATAGCTACCATACACTACGCCTTGACGAAAGCCAACAAACCTAGCACGAATACTATGAAGTACTTATCTGAAATGACGGAGGGCTACACAGGTTTTTAAGAAAACCATGAGCGTAATGAACTTGATATCGTTGTAGAATCGAGTGAATTTGAAAAGGAGTGTTTTTGAGGCTTTTACTAGTTTTGCTAAAGATGTCACTACTAGTGAAGGGATCTCGGCTCTTTCCTTATCGAATAATGTGCAGGATATTTCACAAATACCACTATGCAAAGCAAAAACCATAAAAGCAATTAAAAGACAAACTGAGTTTGTAGCATCTGCTAGTTTCGCTAAAGAGGTCACTCCCGGTGAAGGGATCTCGGCTCTTTCCTTATCGAATAAGGTGCTGGATATTCTACAAGGAATACCGCTATGCAAAGCAAGAACTAGAGCTACCAGTTTTTAAACAAGTTTTTACAACATCTTTAAGGTTTCTTTTTCTTTTATTTCATTAATCTCATTAATGAAGTCCCATCAGATTATGCTTCCCAAGTATCACATAAGAAACGAAGCAGCAATATTTATTATATCTCATATATATAATATAAGCATTCGCCTCAGAACAGTTCAAATGATCACATCACAGAATATCAGCAGCAGAAGAATCACATAAGAAATATTGGATATACTAGGAATTCCGTGTTTTAATTAAGCCAGTAAAAACGCGGACTCCACGGTCGTGATGAATAGCCAAAACCACATCCCTAGACCCCTATGAGAGCGGCAAGCAACCCTACAAATTCTAGAGTTAGGAGACCCGGTCTCAACTCCTTGAGATGGTCTCCCACTGGACCCTAGAACCCGGTTACTTGTGCTCTCCGCCCTGGGTCTATCCTAATGCGAAAAAGTAAATAATATACATCAATGGTGACATCATCCTCAACCCGAAAGTGCTCCAATAAAAGAATATTACATACAATCTTTTACATGAATGAAAATGAAAAACTTTCATCTCACATAAACCCCCCGGCTATTTAGAACACGACGATCCAATATAATATATCACAGCAACACATAACATCACATGTCATCAACGTAAGCGAATATGCGTATCCCAATTGTCGTTGACATATAGCACCGAAACCGGCGATACACCACATATTACACTTACGGCCGCAGAAAAGAAAGTGAAAAACTACAACAGTTGGAATCCGCAACCACCTTAGACATCACAAACCCAATGCATCACATACTTTGGATTTCATGCCTAACAACATGAATTCCTTAGACATCGCATGCCTAACAATTATAAACCCCGCATTTTAGTCTCGATATTGAAAACACTTTCCAATAACCTGACGGGTAATTCAACAAGATTCTTGATAACCTGATCGAATGCTCGTCGAAAACTTTAGTAGACGGCTGCACCCCCGGTGTAGTCGACGAAGTGCACTAAGGCGGAACACCGCTGCCGCGAGCACCCGAACGGATGCTTTTGGCGACGGGGTTCTCCTACAGTCACTTGGTCGGGGCTATGGGCGTGGCTATCTAATAAGGTTATTCGGCGAGTATCCGTGTACACTACGTAATTGCGACGAACTTTTGATCAACATCAAAATCCCGTGGCAACCGATCAAATGAGACTAAACCGCTAGATTTATAAAATTCAAATTAGTTATCTCATAACCAATTATGTTGATTCCAAATATTGTATCACAATCACAGATATCTAGGAGAAGTTAAATAATTCGATCGATGCAATGAATTCCCAAAAATTCCCAGAGACCTCAACACTTCAGCATAGTTAAAGTTAATGAGAGACATGCCACAGCACCTACGGACCAACAGCTGAAGGGCCCGACCCAAGCCTCTCAAGCGGAGCCGCGGATCCGCCGCCAAAATCATGTTTTGGTCGCGGATCCGCGGTCACTTAGACGAGTTAGGGTTTCGTTCTTCCGGTGTGTCCATAGAATTCCCTGCATGATTTTCTGAGTATTTTTAACATGGAAAAATCCAACTTTTTGAAAAATTTCCAGAGAGGGGGTATAATCGGGTTTTCGGAGTTTCGATCAGACTTTAAAATTCTTCTAGACAATGCCTAATGCTCTAGCTTGGATCTTATACCACTGTAGGGTTAGCTTAGCACCTTAGCAAGGTTTTGGAAAGCAACAATCATGCTACTTTAAAAAAAATTGGGTGCTAAACAAACCAAGTAATTGAACTAGAGAATTAAGGTTAAACATGATATGTAAACACTTTACGTCTAAGTGAACAAGGAATACAACCTTTGTAGATCGGTCCTTCACTTCAATAGCTCCGTGTAGTAGTCCCTTCACTGCGATCACGAACTCCCGGACTCTAGAAAGGCTCCACAAGATGTACGGAACAAGCTTGCTTGAGGTCTTCGAGGCCGAAGATGATCTACGTCGAGGAGATACTAGCTCATGCTGCCTCTTCACTAATTATGATATTATGAAGCAAACACCCTAAACTAAATGGCAAGTAGTAAAGGATGATGAAGTAGGAAGTAGGCTCTCTTTAGTTTTATTTTTCTCATAAGATTTCATCACTTGAGAAAAACTAGCAAGTTTTTTCTCAGGAGGAGGAAGAAGAAGTGATGAAGAAAATGAATGAGAGAGTGAGGTTAGAATTACAACCATGGGTGAGTTAGTGTCATGCCTAACTCATGTAGAGAATAAACCATAGCTATGAGTTAAGGGTTTGGTTAAGAAATATCTTAAGCAAGACAAAGGAATGGACTAAGTCAATGAAGATTACAAGCTTCTACAAGCTTTGAACCATGACAAATATCTCCACAATTTTGAATTCGCTTGAAATAAATATAAACCCTAACTTAACCGTAGCATGGTGTGAGTCTCATACATACATATTGCAGGTGTAACCTAGCATGACACAACAATATATATCACATATATATTTTGTGTGCAAAAAGAAAACAATACATATATCACATATATGTAAAGTATATCAAATGTGAGAAAAGAAATACTTAAGTGAGTTAATATTATTTAATGTAATGTAATATATCAAATATATAATTATTCATTAAATTATTAAATCAATACTTGATTTAATAATCCGGCTATATTACATATAACCGACTAATATCAAATGTAACAACTTATCGAATCAACACTTGATCCGATAACTTGGCTATATCACATATAACCTACGATGTCACTAATCGCGAGAATAGAATGCGGTATCACATACACGCATTAATCTCGGTCCCGCACATATCACATACGTGCTCCTGCTCCGTTTCGCATGAACCAGGAAACCTCTGTGTAAGACTCTAAAGACTCGTCAATACGCCAACAGTAGGTAATGATCATATCGAACACCCACAAGCCACAAGCGGTCTGCTAAATGTAACGGCCACCCGGGTATTGAGCGATCAGAAGATCAACAAGCAAGACAGCTCATGCTCCTACGAATCTAATCAGTAACACTACAGTACAGTCCGGTCTCTTCGTCTGATATGTCGCATATCACAGCCTGGGGGTGGTATAACGTCAGACCCCAATATCCTGATAAGTTATGCCGATGCAAGGTCCATAACGGTTCGAGAAACTATTGGTAACACTTAACAATAAATCTCAGTAACCCTGGCCAGGGATTTCTTGTTATGGCCAATCAAGCATAGCACAACATCAACTCCAAATACCGGGAGAGAAGAAACCCCTCCTATCGCTCATTGCCTCCATGTGACTCGGGACTGTACCCAAAAACAACCTTTTTGCACGACCTCTTGACCGTGGTATGGTGGAAATCAAAGCACAGTGGGAATCACACAAGACTCTATGACGATCTCGGGTCTACAGACTAACCTGTACCAGTGTCACCAGAGAACTGCTATCCGATGATAGGTATAATAACATTTAGGAGTTCTCGGCGAGTCCGTCCAGTGTACCCAGTCTCCACTGAGCACCCGTATACCTTCTCTGATGACAAACACCAATGGATATGGGATCATCTATCGCCCATCATATGGGTCGAGAAGCATATACGCTAGTCTACACTGGAGTATTGATGCCCTGTCTCGATACTCACACGACTAGGAACATTTGAAGGATGTACTTATCGACTACCCTGTCCCTACTAGTATGATCTCCATCATAGTCTGTTGGTGATAGTGCCCTCATAGTCAATTATTGGATCGCAGGTACGTGATTGCAATGATTGCGGAGGACCTATACCGGTAGGACAGTCTTACTCGAGATGATAGTATGCTATCTGATTTGCCTTTATCAGTCGTGTATATATTCAGGTGACTGATTACATGTTACACTTTGATAAAGCCCTTAGGATCTTGCTTTACTACCAACAGTATAATGGCGATCATATACGTGAGAGTTGGGTAGTTTATATGCATATCCTTAATTGTGGTCCCTAGTCGTGGGAGTTTCGAGACAGGGCATCGATACTCCGGAGTAGACTAGTGTATACAGTCGAGACCCCGACGAGGGGCAGTGGCCGGTCTCACAAGCCACTGGTATCAGTTGGATCACCTAAGATGTATACAGGTGCTCATTGGGTTATGAGTACACCGGACAGGACTCGCCGGGAATCTGCTAGTTGGTATTATACATATCGTCAGATAGCAGTTCCCTGGTGACATGTGTACAGGTTAGTTCATCGACCTGAGGTCGTCATTTTTCTCGTGTGAGTTCCCACTGTGCTTTGATTTCTACCCTACCACGGCTTAAAGGAGTCGTGCAAACAGGTAATTTTTGGGTACAGTCCCGAGCCACATGGAGGCACGTGAGCGGATCGGCAGGGGATTCGTCTCTCTCGGTATTGGGGGCGAGATCGTGCTGTGTCTAGGAGAGCCATTACATAAAGCCCACGGCCGTGGCAGGAGATTTACTGGTAGGTACTCCAGTAGTATCTCAGGGTGTTATTGGGCTACACTCCGACACGACTTATACTGCTATTAGGGGTCTGACATTACTGGCCCCCTAGGCAGATATGCGATACTCATAGACGAATGGACCGAACTGTATATACATTGTCACTGTTAGGCTCAGTAGGGTTTCCGGATGAGTTCGCTCATCGGCATCCCTTGAGGTCAGTCCATGGGCAGCCGTTATGCATAGCTAGTGCCGCTGACGGTTTGTGGTTAAACCCACTGCCAGGGTACTGACGAGTCATTAGAGTCCCCCACAGACAGTTTCCCAAGTTCGGGCGAAACGTTGTACAGGCCGTATGGTTTTATGGCAGGGTTCGGAAAATGCACGTGCGTTTACGCACGTGTCAGATTTCGGACAGATGATACTGGTCGGCTTTGGTTTAAGCCGGATCCGAGTATTGTATTGAGTAGATATAATATCTTTGTCTCAGTTGCATTTGTATTCGGTCGTAATACAAATGCGGGTATATTTATATAGTTACGGGGTTATCCTGAAAGTCGTTTCAGGATCACTTTTGGAAGTTGCCAGTTTCCAGTTTTCTATCAGCCGTCTTTTAACATTCGGTTAAAGACGGATTTATCTTTTCTTTGGAAGAGTGTGGATGCTTCTAGAAGGTTCTAGAAGCGGTGAGGTGTTATTGTTTCATTGGTTGCTTTCTTTGTGTTCACACTGTGTGTTCACACTAGATATTTATCCTTGTGGTTACCTCCCCTCTCCTACACTCACCCTCCCACCTCTATATATGGCCGGCCCCTTCCCCCCTCTCTCACTCTCACTTGATAGTTGTAAAAGAATATGATAGATTTTGGGGTGTATGGAAATTTTATTGCTCATTTCATTCCATCACCCGAACCAATCGGCAACTTCATTAACCGTTCGTCCATAACTTTGGACGGAACGAGACAAAGTCTTCTACTCATTCTCTACATTAATCTTGGTCGTCTCTTTTAGCAAACTTGACGACCGAGTTGCCTCGAGTCAGAGGCGGGAGCCCGTTTAAAGAATCGTTGACGTGGTGCCACCTGGACGAGCAGATCGGAGATCGACGAGATCGGAGCAGCCGCAACGGAGCCTGGGATGATGGTTAAAGAACGAAGGACTCGGATCGTTCGGTATAACCTTTCTACACTCTTTACAGTTTGTTAGTTTAGCAATAATGGCAAGATCCGGGTGAAAGTATACGATAGCGCCAGTTAAAAGGTTTTTGTTCCGCATTTGGCGTCTGTAGACGGCCGAGGCGCTACCGTAGACTTACAGTGGTATCAGAGCCTCACCATTATGCTATACTAACTTGTGCTAACTCGTTTAAAACATCGATCGAACCGGATATCGAAAAACACAATTTTCAAATTCACAGTTTCTGTAGATTTTAAATGATGTCCTAAAATTATTCTATATATCTCAGAAATCTGTGCAGGGTTTTCTAAGCACACCGACCAAATTTGAGCATGTGATTCCACTAAACAGCCGCGGAATCGCGGCCAAACCCATGGTTTGGCCGCGCATCCGCGGCCATTCTATGGGATCAGTGCACCAAATTTGGTCGGTGTCTTCTCTGTTGGAATTTGGGGTTTTTGGTATATATCTTTTGGGCCCAGATTTTGTTACTGTTCAACAGATGTTCGTGGGGCCCACTTCGTGATATTTAGTCGATCGAAATTTAAACATGTTAGTTTACAGTGCTTACATTATATCTCCGACCGGAAATGTCATTTGATCGGTAAACCGCGTCTGATTGCTATAGTTCTTTTAGACGTGTTTGCGAACGTGACATTCGCGTTGATGTTCTGTGTTGTGCTGTGATGTTGCGGATTTGTCGTGGTGGATAGCAGTGTGCAATGATAGTGCAGTTTGGTTTTATTTGTACATTTGATATTGCGGGGCGAGCGTCCAACATGTGGACTGCCGTCACTGCCTGTTGTATAATATTCTTTTGGGGTACGACCAGGTTGCTGTCGATGTACCTGTTGTACTATTTTTCATTACTGTACTAGGTTTTGCCCCGCGATGGAGTGCACGGATAGCCGGGTTCTGAGGGGCAACGGATCCGCATCTCATGGCTTTGAGAGGCAGAGGGGCCTCACTCTAGAATTGGCAGACTATTCGCCGCACTCGTAGGGGGTACAGGTTGACCCATGGAGGGGTGCCCAAGATTACCGGATTCCGTGAAGTGTAGGGTGGTCCATTCACTTTGCTGTAGGGGGCTGCCTCGCTTCAGGTTTTGGCGGGTAACTTGCCGCACTCGTAGGGGTCTAGGTTTCATTGCACAGGCTATCCACACGACAGGGGAACGTCGGGTTTCAGCAGCGGCTCTGTGAAACCCGGGGATCCCAGATTATCTGTATTGTTCTGTGATGCTTATTACTTTTCTGTAATGTTGCATATTATCACGCCTGGAGCGATTATTGTATATAGGTTTATATACTATTAAATGTTGTATATGTTTTACACCCGCGCTAGTTCAGTCCCCGCTCTGTCGTTAGTTAAGTAACCTAACGGGTGATGACGGGACTCAGTGACGAGTATGATGGCATATACGTACATTTTATTTTCGTTCTTTTCTGGTGTGATTGATTGATGGGACTGCGTTGATTCTGATCAATGCAAAGGAAAGCAAACCTATTTGGCAGTTGTTGGAACAAATTTAAAAAGTGTTATTGCAAAGACGTTTCCTTTTGTTTTGCATAGAAGTATTCAGTGGAATATCCTGCACCTCATTCGAGGGGGCAAGGGCCGATATCCCTTCACCGGGACTGACCCCTTGGGCAGAAGTTTGCGTCAGGGTAATAACTTCACTATAGTCGATTACAAGTTGTTTTGCATCGCGGTATTCAGTGGAATATCCTGCACCTTGTTCCACGAGGAAAGAGCCGAGATCCCTTCACCGGGAGTGACCTCTTTAGCAAAAGGTTTTCGCCACTATATTTTAAAAAAGCTATCAGGTTCCTTCAGCGATATCAAGTTCACTACGTTAAAGGTTTTTCGCCAAAAACCAGCCGTAGCCCTCCGTCACTTCTTTTAGGTATTCAGTAGTATTCAAGCTATGCATTTTAGCCAAAGTTAAGGCATAGTGTTTGGTAGCTGCTGGGTATTCATTTGTTGCATAGATAGATGAGTTGGTTTGGGACAGTCGTTCTGCCATTTGGCCAAAGCCAGGGGCATGTGCGGGTGGGTTCAAATTGACAAGATAGTGACGGGTAGAACTTGGCATGTGACTTATGACATTTTGACCAAAGCCAAGGTTATAAGAGCATGGGGCAAAAATCATATCGGGAGTTTCCAAAGAAACTGAAACTTGTCAAGTATGCACATACCTTCTGGAGTGTGATAACGTGAGTGGATTCCATCACGTTATCATGCGATGAGAGTTGGATCCCGATTCCCCTTGATGAGTTGGTTTACTCTTCGGGTGATCCCGATTGATTCTTCTTTCAGGTTTGGAGGAGAATTTGACAGGACAGTGGGAGGTTTCCGGATTAGATAAAGTGATAACCATTCTGATCTTGGTTAGAGTGCACGCAGAGTGTTTCTTTTCTCTCTCTCTTTGGCAGCGACCTTTGACCGACCCTAGACTATGACTCAGTGACCAAGTTGACCGAACCTTCTTAAAATACTGGCTTTTGGATTGTCTGAGTTGCATAAGTCATTGCCACTCCTTCTTTTACCCTTTGCATTTCTCAGAAACACCCCGTATTACTACGAACACCCACTTCCATTGGATAGATCCATCGTATGGTTATATACGAACTTGAAGGGACTTCTTCGAGGATGGATCCAGGTTCAGGAGAAATAGAATTGGTTTATTCAGTTGTCTTTTATTATCACCTTCTCTCAGGTTGCGAGGGCTCCTTGGTTTAGGAGAGTACACCTATTACGCTTATTGGATAGTCTTATTCCAAACCATAGGCAGGTGCCGAAAGGTAGGGAATGAAGAAAACCAATTAGCCTAAATAGGGTGTGCAGAAGGTAATATGTAAAGACAAAATAAAGGGATTAGAAAGAGGGCAAAGTAAATTGCGACTGTTATCATTCACGACCAAAACCGCGTACTTCATCGCCACTCCTATTTTACCTTTGAAAGGATAAGATATTATTCAGTTGTCTTTTATCATCACCTTCTCTCAAGATGTGAGTACTCCTTGGTTTAGGAGGGTACACCTATTATGCTTATGGATAGTCTTCTTCCAAACCATAGGCTGGTTCCGAATGGTAGGGAAGGAAGAAAACCATTTAGCCTAACGAAGGTGTACAGAAGGTAACGACTAAAGACAAATAAAAGGATTTGGAGAGATGGCAAAGAAATATACGGTTAAAGTCATGAATTGGATTACGGAAGAGGCATTACTATGAATACAAGGATACCCCTACGAAACATTTTCATGTTTCAGTGCATTGTTAAAGAAAAACTGTTTTCCCGATTAGATACTTACTCCAAGGGTATGTATTTACCAGGTTTCATTCTCATATCTGTATGGTTTTACAGATGATGAGCGTGAGTAAGTTATTGGGAATTAGTTGATCATCCTCATTATATTGGAATTCGTTTTAATTGGTGATATTTGAGGAAATCGCCAGGGTACAGTCTTCAACCTACGACGCACAGGTTTTGAGTTGCTTAACTCAGCGGACTTATACAGAGTATTGTATGTTGTCCAGTGTCCATCAGGACAAAGGGGTAGGTCCTCGTACTATGTTCTGTTTACTTATAAGTTCTCTATTATTTAGACAAGTGTTTCGTAGGAATACAAAGTCTAAGTTTTGAGAAGTTGTGGGTATAAGAATAAAGTAGAGAACCAGGTGTCACAAGTATCGGGATTCTTCAAAGAGATCGAAGATGTAGATTCTTGTGATTGGTATTCAGATGATAGTAATGATTTTGAGAAACTTGTTTCTCTTTCACGTTACTCATAATTGGATGGATTCCTAAGTTGAGTAATGCTGATAAGCCTCTTTCCATTAAGATGATATGCACCGGAGACAGCTGCATGATTGAATATGGTTCCAATTAAATTAGTGCCAAAGTTTCTATATTGGATATAGAATGGTTCATATCTTAACGATGTTAAGGTACGGGGAGTTGTCCAGCTTATGCTTAAAACCAGACACTGGATAACTCAGGGCACGTTTCTGTAATGGCTGTTTGTGGGTTGACCCTGGCTATGACGAGGGTTGATATTCTACCATTTGGAAGATCAATAGTGATATTGTTCTTGACTCGCCACAGTTTTAGTAAAATGGATTTTTTCAGAAAACAGTAGTGGGAGTATGGTAGAACTGGAAGTGATTCCAGAACCGCGAACGATTACGGAAAATTTAATAGGACCTATATATTCAATCAGGTTTGACATTTCATTAGCCACTCCGCAGATATGGTGGGTAACCTCAGACACCCGAGAGGTATTTCGGTAGCCTCAAGGACGGTGACAGGGAGGTTCTTGTTTACCCAGACTTGACACTACTGTTGTTCCAGACTATGAGACCAGGCAGGAGGATAAGTATAGCGTCATTCTAAACTAGCTTTAGAAGTGCACGTGTATATTATTCTGCCAGAGGGTTGTCGTAGTCAGTGGGAGCAGCGGAAGTATAGTGGGCAAGTAGCTTATGTCTATTTATAGACTAGAGCAGTTATAGCGGAGATAGATCATCTAATTTTGATGTGACAGTCATGGGTTTGACTTCATCAGAATAGGGGATGGATCTGTTAAGAAGGTAGTAGGGTGTGGTGTCATGGTATCTGGATGACATACACAGAGTAGGAAGTAAAATTCCTATACTACGATTGATTGTACTGTGGTCGTCACACAGTTTTTTCTCCAGACAGGATATGGATATAATATTTGACATTCTGGTTTCTGGATCTATGGTTTTAGATATAGATTTGGGTAGTTTCCCAATGTGGGTACTTTGACAGATATTCTAATGGTTTTTAGAATAGTTGACTCCTAGCATGGTGGTGTACCTGTAGGTGATGGAGTCACCCTCTCTAAAGGTGTCGTATAGACTAAAGGGGAGAGGGCTGTGCATGATTGGCAGATCACTTGCTTAGGCAATTGAGTCAATCGTGAGGTGTCAAGTACCACACCAGATGTTGTTTTTGCACTAGATGCGATAAGTTTGTATTAATCCAATCCTGGAGAGACATAAGGAAGTAGTTTTAGAACATAAGTGGATGTTCTACGGATTTGATGACGGCAGCCTCCTTCGGGAGACGATTATCATTCCAGACTTCAAAGGTGACGTGGATGACAGAGTGATTGTCAGAGTTTTAGTTTTCCCTCTGACGAGGGACAGTATTATGGACAGGTGGTCCAAGAGGATACTGTGGGTGGCATGGTGCCGGATACTGATTAGGTTCAGTGATCGATACAGTCTAAGAAGTTTGGATTTGGAGTTCATTTGTGAACTAGGTCCCATCAGATATCCAGACATATTCTAAGACAGGTATTACTCGATTCGGGAGATAGTTTTCTCCGTGAACTTGAGATTTAGAGAGATATAGAAAGAAACATCTAGGCTGATCCACTCACTGAGGCTATTTCTCGAACACAATAGTTTTACAAACGAGCTTTGTGAAACTGATTAGTAGAGGAGTTGGATGTTCGGTTTCACACGGGCTGTGAGTAGTCGACATCGCAATAATTAGCCTTGAGTGCAAGTGGGAGATTGTTGGTGATAGTGCCCTCATAGTCAATTATTGGATCGCAGGTACGTGATTGCAATGATTGCGGAGGACTTATCCCGGTAGGACAGTCTTACTCGAGATGATAGTATGCTATCTGGTTTGCCTTTATCAGTCGTGTATATATTCAGGTGACTGATTACATGTTACACTTTGATAGAGCCCTTAGGATCTTGCTTTACTACCAACAGTATGATGGCGATCATATACGTGAGAGTTGGGTAGTTTATATGCATATCCTTAATTGTGGTCCCTAGTCGTGGGAGTTTCGAGACAGGGCATCGATATTCCGAAGTAGACTAGTGTATACAGTCGAGACCCCGACGAGGGGCGGTGGCCGGTCTCACAAGCCACTGGTATTAGTTGGATCACCTAAGATGTATACAGGTGCTCATTGGGTTATGAGTACACCGGACAGGACTCGCCGGGAATCTGCTAGTTGGTATTATACAAATCGTCAGATAGCAGTTCCCTGGTGACATGTGTACAGGTTAGTTCATCGACCTGAGGTCTTCATTTGTCTCGTGTGAGTTCCCACTGTGCTTTGATTTCTACCCTACCACGGCTCAAAGGAGTCGTGCAAACAGGTAATTTTTGGGTACAGTTCCGAGCCACATGGAGGCGCGTGAACGGATCGGCAGGGGATTCGTCTCTCCCGGTATTGGGGGTGAGATCGTGCTGTGTCTAGGAGAGCCATTACACAAAGCCCACGGCCGTGGCAAGAGATTTACTGGTAGGTACTCCAGTAGTATCTCAGGGTGTTATTAGGCTACACTCCGACACGACTTATACTGCTATTGGGGGTCTGACGTTACTGGCCCCCTAGGAAGATATACGATACTCACAGAAGAACGGACCGGACTGTATATACATTGTCACTGTTAGGCTCAGTGGGGTTTCCGGATGAGTTCGCTCATCGGCATCCCTTGAGGTCAGTCCATGGGCAGCCGTTATGCATAGCTAGTGCCGCTGACGGTTTGTGGTTAAACCCACTGCCAGGGTACTGACGAGTCATTAGAGTCCCCCACAGAAAGGTTCCCAAGTTCGGGCGAAACGTTGTAGAGGCCGTATGGTTTTATGGCAGGGTTCGGAAAATGCACGTGCGTTTACGCACGTATCAGATTTCGGACAGATGATACTGGTCGGCTTTGGTTTAAGCCGGATCCGAGTATTGTATTGAGTAGATATAATATCTTTGTCTCAGTTGCATTTGTATTCGGTCGTAATACAAATGCGGGTATATTTATACAGTTACGGGGTTATCCTGAAAGTCGTTTCTGGATCACTTTTGGAAGTTGCCAGTTTCCAGTTTTCTATCAGCCGTCTTTTAACATTCGGTTAAAGACGGATTTATCTTTTCTTTGAAAGAGTGTGGATGCTTCTAGAAGGTTCTAGAAGCGGTGAGGTGTTATTGTTTCATTGGTTGCTTTCTTTGTGTTCACACTGTGTGTTCACACTAGATATTTATTTGTGTTCACACTAGATATTTATTTGTGTTCACACTAGATATTTATCCATGTGGTTACCTCCCCTCTCCTACACTCACCCCCCCACCTCTATATATGGCCGGCCCTTTCCCCCCTCTCTCACTCTCACTTGATAGTTGTAAAAGATTATAATAGATTTTGGGGTGTATGGAAATTTTATTGCTCATTTCATTCTATCACCCGAACCAATCGGCAACTTCATTAACCGTTCGTCCATAGCTTTGGACGGAACGAGACAAAGTCTTCTACTCATTCTCTACATCAATCTTGGTCGTCTCTTTTAGCAAACTTGACGACCGAGTTGCCTCGAGTCAGAGGCAGGAGCCCGTTTAAAGAATCGTTGACGTGGTGCCACCTGGACGAGCAGATCGGAGATCGACGAGATCGGAGCAGCCGCAACGGAGCGTGGGATGATGGTTAAAGAACGAAGGACTCGGATCGTTCGGTATAACCTTTCTACACTCTTTACAGTTTGTTAGTTTAGCAATAATGGCAAGATCCGGGTGAAAGTATACGATAGCGCCAGTTAAAAGTTTTTTGTTCCGCATTTGGCGTCTGTAGACGGCCGAGGCGCTACCGTAAACTTACATAGTCCTGGTAGTCAAGTACTCATCCTAAGGGCTTTATCAACATGTGATCACAAAACAGTATTTGTTAACATGTTGAGATAAAGAGCAACCAGATAGCATACTATCATGTCGAGCAAGAAAGTCCTCTCTATATATGTCCAGTAAGAAAGTACTCCCTATATATGTCCAAGCATCCACTACAATATACATCACATATACAATAATGGCCTCTAGGGCATACATATAACTAACAAACACTGGATTGCTGTGAAGGCTATACTCAAGTATTTGAGGAATACTAAGGAAATGTACCTAATATTCGGTAAAAGTGACTTCAAGGTTGAGGCATTTACTGATTCTATTTTTTAGAGTGATATAGATGATTGTATATCTGTCTCTGGTTATGTTTTTATCATAAATAGTAGTGCTGTTAGTTGGAGGAGTTCAAAACAGGATACTGTTGCGAACTCTACCTTAGAGGCAGAGTATATAGCAGCGAATGAGGCTGCTAAAATGGCTGCTTGGATGAAAAATTTTATCTATGATTTAGGAGTTGTTCCGAGCATTGCTGATATAGTACCCCTATACTTTGACAACAATGCAGCCATTTCATTGGTTAAGCAACCAAGGTCTCATCGTAAATCCAAGCACATACTTCGAAAGCTTCATTTGATTCGAGTGATCCATAGACGGAAGGATATCGATATATTGAGAGCAGATACGAAAGATAAAATAGAGGATCCATTCACTAAGGCACTTTCTCAACCGCGGTTTGAGAGACTTGATGAGATGTTGGGTATGAAATACCATAATAATTAGCTCTAAGTACAAGTGGGAGATTGTTAGATGTAGGCACCCTTAGAGATAATTAGTTATAATTATAATCTATATGTATAGAACTTTCTTGTTCGTAATAATAGTATGCTGTTTGGTTTTTCTTTACTGGTATATCATTTATTTATAATAACTTTTTTTATTATTGATTACTGATAAAGTCCGTAGAATAATACTAGACTATATGATTGTGATGTAGATCACAATAATCAGACCTGACTAGTCGATAAGTTATTCTTAAATATTCCTAGCCGTAGGAGTATCGAGACAGGACATTGATACTCCAGAAGACTAGTGTATACTATACTTACTCATTAGAGAGTATTGACTGGTTTCAGTTGGGGTTCCTAGCACCCTGGCCGTCGACTGCGGTCGTTGTGGAACGAAAAATTTTGGTGTTTAAAAACTTAGCGCTAGAAACAACTACCTAGAATCGAAACCAAGAATGAAACTAGTAAGCTACAAAGATGTTATCTACTGTGATAGAGTTGTTTTACAGAATGATTCGTGTCCTTCGGTCTTCTTCCCTCTTCTTTGGTTCCTTGAGGTCTCCTCGATCGAGCTTGGCTGCCGGTCTTCCACCATTGAAGATGATCCACCTAAAAGATGTAGCTCATGGCTCTAGCTCCGCACTAAGAATGTAGTGAAGCAACTAGAGACTCTAGGTTACTAATTTAGAGTGCCTAGGGATGTAGTGAGTTGCTCTAAGTGAATATCTATCTCTTTTCTATCCTTGATTCTCAACATATGAGATGGTAGGGTAGAAGATGAAGAAGGAGGAACTCAAGAAAGGTAGTGAAGAGATAAGAAGCAAATGGTGAGAGTGTTTTTTTTTCAAATGACCATCCATCAAGTGAGTGAAAATATGAAGCAAGGTTTTGTAAAACCATTAGTGGAAAACTCTCCCAGGAGTAACACTTACTCGCCGTGGGTATCAGGATCCAACTATCATATAGAAGGTATGTAATCTCATTGCAAATTTCAATACTTGAAATTCTCAATATATGTTTTTATCCCATGCGGTCTATGACCTTGGCAAGGTCAACAAATCATAAACCGTAAGTCAAGTTCAACCTGTACCCGTCATTTCATGACTGAATTAGACCCACCCGCATGACCCTTGACAAGGTCAATAAGGCCATACGACTACCCTAACCAATCGCATCAACATGCGGTAGAAAAGCACTAATTAGCTACCGAACACTACGCCTTGACAAGGTCAACAAACACGGCATGAATACTAAATAGTACTTATCTGAAATGACGGAGGGCTATGACTGGTTTTGAAGAAAACGTTTAACGTAATGAACTTGATATCGTTGTAGAATCTAGTGATTTGAAAAGGAGTGGTTTAAGCTCCGCTTTAAAATCGAGTAGTTTTCAAAACAAACCGAGTGGGTTGTAGCATATGCTAGTTTTGCTAAAGAGGTCATTCCCGGTGAAGGGATCTAGGCTCTTTCCTCATCGAATGAGGTGCTTGATATTCATAATGTAATACCGCTATGCAAAGCAAGAACTAGAGCTACCTTTTTGAAAAATTTAATTCTACAAAATCTTTTAGGTTTCTTTTATTTTCATTAATCTTATTAATGAAATCCCATCATTTAAGTTTTCTAAATATCACAGAAGAAACAAAAATAAAACACATATATATGCCATCCGCATTCGCCACAGAGACCCGGGTCTTCACTGTAAGGTTACTTAACTTACGGCAAGGCGGGGTCAGGAATAGCGCGAATGCAAAACATATATAGTGTCGACTAGTATATCATATATATAAGTAGCATTCGGTCACACAGTTATATGATCACATCACATCACAGAAACAGCAAAAGAAGATATATGAAATATAGGATATACTAGGAGGCTCGTATTTTAAATTAAACCAATAATGAAAAAACGAATTCCACGGTCGTGATGAATAGCCAAGCCCACAGCCCTAGACCCCTACGAGAGCGGCAAGCAACCCTGCCAATTCTAGAGTTAGGCGACCAGTCTCGACTCCTCGAGATGGCCTCCCACTGGACTTTAGAACCCGGTTACTTGTGCTCCCCATCTTGGGTCTATCTTAATGCAAAAAAGTAAATAATATACATCAAATGGAGACAACAATCTCAACCTGGAAGTGTCCTAATAAAAGAATATTACATACAAATATTTACACAAATGATAATTGAAAAACTCTCAACTCACGTAAAACCCTCCGGCTATTCAATCACGACGACCCAATATAACATATCGATATCAACACAATAACATCGCATGTCATCAACGTAAGTAAATATGCATATCCCTAATATCGTTGTCGTATAGCAATGAGATCAGGGATACTATCACATATTACGCTTACTGTCGTAGAAAAGAAATCAAAACTACAATAATTAGAATCCGCATTATCTTTAGACAACATAAACCCGGATTATCACATACTCCGAATTTCATGCCTAACCCTATAAACCTTGCATTTATGTCTCGAATTGAAAATTCTTTTCAAAAATTAAGTCGGGTAATTCAACAAGATTCCCGATTAAATGATCAAATGCTCGTCGGGAGCTTTATTAGATAGCCGCACCCCCGAGGTCGTCAATGAAGTGCACTTAGGTAGAACACCATGGTCGCGAGCACACGAGTGGATGCTTTTGTCGATGAGGTTCTTCTATAGTCACTAAGTCGGGGCTATGGGGCGTGGCTGTCTAGTAGTGTCTCCCGGCGAGTATTCACGTACGATACGATTTTACGATGGGGTTTCGATCCAAATCCAAACTCCGTGGTAATCCATCACTTTAGACTAAAATGCGAGATTTACATTTCGTTAACTAGTTTTCGCAAAACTAATCAATGTGGATTCTAAAAATTATATCACATATCCAAAGATATCTAGGCGATGTTAAACATTTCGATCGATGTTTCAAACAATACCAATTCACAGAGATCTCAACCACTTGAGCCTCATTAAAAATATCCAGAAAATAAAAAATGTCAATATGAAGCAGAAGAAGAAGAACGAGGCACTAATTCATCAAGTCGGCAGTAGAACCGCGGCCAAGACATGGTCTAGGCGGCAGTTCTACGGCCACTTAGAGGAATTAGGAACTCGTTTTTCTTGGGCCTCCATAGTTTTACCTGCATGATTTTCTGAACATTTTTAATTATGAAAATATCAAATTTTGAAAAATGGACAGAAACAAGCCAAAATCCGTGTTTAAAACTTCAATCGAACACTTTAACGCTGTCTAGACTTCGCCTAAGTCTCTAGCTTGGCTCTGATACCATGAAAATATGTCTTAGCACTTCTACCAGGTTTATATGAGCATCAAGTATACAATTTTAAAAATCTAGAGGTCTAAGTATACTAAACAAGAATCGAACTAGAGAATTAGGGTTTATAGTTAGCAAACAAGATTGTAATCTAAGTGAAGAGAGTCTACAACCTTTGTAGTCAAGTCCTTCATTTCTAAAGCTCCAAGTTAAAGTCCCTAAAACTCTTCTTAAGGCTCCATTTGAAGAAAGGATCGAGCTTGCTTATTGTCTTCATTGCCGAAGATGATCCACCTTGAAGTCTCTATCACTCAAGCTCACACTTCACTAATCAAGGTATTAGTGAAGTTAACGACCTATACTAATGGGCTAGAGAAGTGTAGGTTGATGAATTAGGAATTTTTCTCACAAAATTTCTTCTTTCTCTTTTCTTTTCTCAACTCAAGAAAAATCTAGTGAGGAGTTGAACAAGGAGATGGACTTGCATGTTTTGTGAACCATGAGCCTAGAGATAAAATAAGATTGATAATGATAAATATCAATGAATAATCCAAAAGAGAAGAGGTGGGTCATGGCTTCTCAAGGCTTCTATAAGCTACTCAAGAATTATGACTCATTCTCTTTTTCTTTTAATTCATTAATCCATACAATTATCTTCTCATATTCATCTCTTGTGCGATTCTCATACATCCATGTTCAATCTATCATCAAGCATGATACAAATATACATACACATGTGTATGTGTGTGTGTCACATATATAAATATATATTAAGAGAAGAAAATCTTAAGTGAGCTTAATATTAGTGTGTGTATATATATATATATATCAATCAAATTATTAAATCAACACTTGATTGAATAATCCAGTTATATCATATATAACTAGCTAATATCAAATATATATATATATATGTATATGTATATGTATGTATGTATATCAAATTATTAAATCAACACTTGATTCAATAATCCGGTTATATCATATATAACCGGCTAATATATATATATATATATATATATATATATATATATATATATATATATATGTATGTATGTATGTATGTATGTATGTATGTATGTATATCAAATTATTAAATCAATACTTGATTCAATAATCCGGTTATATCATATATAACCTGCAAATATTCAATATTAGTTTATATATATATATATATCAAATTATTAAATCAACACTTGATTCAATAATCCGGCATATCAAATATAATCCGGCTAATATCAAATATATATATATATATAAACATATATATAAATCAAATCGTTAAATCAACACTAGATTCAATAATCCGGTTATATCACATATAACCCGGCTAATATAAAATATCGCTAGATTATAATACGGTATCATATACTTGTATTTAATCAAGCTTCCACACATATCTCTATACGTACCCTACTTCATTTCGCTTGAGTTAGGAAACCTCTATGTGGAACTCTAAAGATTCGTCAATACGCCGGCATTAGGTAATGATCATATCAGATACGTACAAGCCGTCAGCAATACTAACTGAACGTAACGGCTATCCAAGTATTGAACGAATAGAAGATCAATAAGCAAACTTGTCCAAACTCCCATAGAGCCTATAAGCAACACTTTCCGTGCAGTCCAATCTCTTCGTCTGAAATGTCGCATATCAAGTCTGGAGGGGGGGGGGTAGAATCGTCAAACCCCACTAACTCGATATGTCATGTCGATGTGTGTCCTATAACCTTTTAAGAAACTATTGATAACACTTACCAGTAAATCTCATCAGTCCTGGACAGGGACTTGCTGTTATAGCCAATCGAGCATAGCGCAACATCAACTCCTAATACCGGGAGAGACGAAACCCTTCCGATTGCTCACTGCCTCCATGTGACTCGGGACTGTACCCAAAATCCACCTGTTTGCATGACTCATTTAAGCTATGGTAGGGAGGAAATCAAAGCACAGTGGGAACCAAACAAGACACTATAACGATCTTGGGTCTACAGACTAACCTGTACAAGTGTCATCAGAAAACTGCTATCTGATGATAGGTATGGTACCCTCTATGAGTTCTCGGTGAGTCCTATTTGGTGTATCCATTATCTAATGAGCGCCTGCGTACAATCTTTGATGTCAAACACCAATAGTTATGGGATCAACTATCGCCCCATACAGGGTCAAGAAACGTAGACACTAGTCTACTCTGGAACATCGATGTCCTGTCTCGATATTCTCTCGACTAGGAACTGTTAAAGGATGTGCTTGCGGACTACACAAGCCCCATTAGTATGATTTGCATCATAGTCCTGGTAGTCAAGCCTACATCCTAAGGGCTTTATCAACATGTATCAAAGAGACAATAAACTAAAACAAGTGTACATGTTAAGATAAAGAGCAACCAGATAGTATACTATCATGTCGAGCAAGAAAGTCCTCTCTATATATGTCCAAGCATCCACTATAATATATAATAATGGCCTATAGGGCATACATATTCCTAACAGGCCATTCTCGACTGAAATAATTTTTTCGAGTTCGTATGTAACTATACGATGGCCTTCCAAGCAATATGGATTATCATAGTGATACAAAGTGGTCTAAAGAAAAGCAAAGGGAAATTAGGAGTAGCTGGGAAATATACAACTTTTTCGTGAATCATGATAATCGAAAGCCAAATTGTGTAAGATGGTTCGGTTAACTTGGTTTACGAATTTTAATTTAAAGTAAGTCATGGGTCTCTGCTAGAGAGAGAGAGAGAGAAAAGAAACACTTAGCATGCATTATATCAAGATTAGATTAGTTAATCACTTTATCTAATCAGGATGGCTCGCACCATTTTCTTGAATTTTCCTTCAAACCCTAAAAGGAGAACTAGTTGGGATCATTTACAGTTTATAAGTTCGCTAACCGTTCAGCCAGTTTGGTGTTGGTACTCCTAGGTAGGTCCCCCATCGCACGGGCCCAATTAAATAACCCCGTTTCTACATAGGCGTAATCTCGCTAACACTTTCTAGACACCTAATAGGTTAGCTAATTGTGAAGTGAAAATCTTCGGAGGAGTAATACCTACTCATCAGTAAGAATCGGGACCCAATTATCATTGTGTGATAATTTTGATGGAAGCCGACCAAAATTATCAAACTCCAGAAGGTATGCACAAACCCAGCAAGTTTACTTTATATTTGAAACTTCCGATATGGTTTTTGCTCCTAACGCTTATGACCTTGACGTAGGCCAAGATATCATAAGTCGTTATTCACGTTCAACCTGTCATTGTCCTGGATTAATTTAGACTCACCTGTACATGTACTTGACGTAGGCCAAAATAACTTTATGACTTTCATAAATAATCGCATCTCTAAGCAGCAAACAAGTATCACCCAGCTACCATATACTATGCTTCGACGTAAGCCAACATACATAGCATGAATACTGGGCGCTGCTCATCTAAAATGACGAAGGGTTACGACTGGTTTTTGGTAAAAAAACCTTTAACGTAATAAACTTGATATTGTTGAAGAAACTCTTGTGGCTTTGAAAAGAAGAGGTTTTGACTCCGCTTTTAAAACTAGTAACATAAACTTTTGCTTAAGAGCGAACTCCCTATGAAGGGATCAAGGATCTATCCTCATAGAATAAGGTGTAGGATATTCCTAACGGAATCTCTCTATGCAAAGCAAAAGAATACGACTATAGATTTGAAGAAAACTGAGTATTTTTAAAAAAATAGTTCCGATAACATCATTTAGGTTTGTTTTCATTGCATTAAACATATAATGCAGTCTCATCAAACAAGTTTCTAAGCCACATCAGAAACAACCAAAATAGCATGCTTTTTTTATACCATTCGCATTTGCCATGGGGTCACAGGTCTTCACCGTAAGGTTACTTAATTTACAGCAGGACGGGGGCAGGGTTAGCGCAGATGCAAAATATATAGAAACATCAACTAATATATAATATATATATATATATATATATATCAATATCGTAGACAGATAATAAACATCATAGGCATGTGAACAACAATATGGAATAGCAGATAAACTTTGAACCTCGCATTTCATTTGAGCCGCTAATAAAACTAGATGTACCCCGGCCGCGTTGATAGCCCATACAACATCGATCCTAGACCCCCTACGAGTGCGGCAAACTACTTGCCAATTCTAGAAACTGGATAACTCGCCCTCAATAACATGAGTTGTCGTTTTGTAGAATCCGGTAACTTGAGCACTCCTCCATGGGTCGATCCTATAACCCCTACAAGTGCGGCGAGCAACCCACCAATTATAGAGCGAGACGGTCCAGTCTCAAACACCATGAGACGGCCACCTAGCGCTCTCTAGAATCCGGCTACTCGAGCACTTCTCCTGGATTAATCCTAGTATAGAAATGAAAAATATATACAACGGTGGCATCGACCGCATCCTGGTTGAGCCCTAATAAAAGAATATACATAATACGAAAACGTGAGCCACAAGTTGAAGATCGTCCTGAAAAAATGAATACAACACTATAAATCAAAATTGTATAAGCAAATGCATGAGGGGCTATCCAACATGACAATCCGGCTTGGCCATCACAACGATATATATATCACAGAACAAGAAACACAAGCAACCTCGTTTAATCGAATATATAGCAATTAAATGACGTTCAACAACACATATACCAAGATACAAACATAAACGATGTTAAAATTTCGACCAAAATAGTCTCGTGTTTCCCGTATGCACAAACAGTAAAAGACAAAATATGGGGAAAAAAGAGGTATACCGATGATCTAGTTTCTACAATTACAAGCAACTGAAAAAATTTGAGGATTAACAAAGATATTTGGGAAGAGGAACTCGACCAAATATCGACTACACTTTCTTTGTTTGTCCTCGAATTTGTCCCAAGTTTTTCTTTCTTAAAAAGTAGTCTACTGACATATACATATATTTTTTCAAATTTCATTTTGAAATGGACAGAAACTTGGAATTCGAAACTAAATACGGGTAAATTTTCGGTCTCAAAACTAAAACATCATCTAATCTAGTTCTAGTGTCTGGATGGCTCTAATACCATTGATGGTTCCTAGTGCCCTCGCCGCGGTAGCTGCGGCCGATGAAAAACCAAAAAACGAAAATTTACAAGAGGTCACTAGAAACTAATCCCTAACGATCGATCCAAACACTAAAATAGAAAACAAGCATGAAAGGTTTAGGGATTACAACCTTCGATGCGTGTCCACCCAATCATGGAAGACCCTTCCAATCTCCTCATAGGGAGTCGGGAACATGTTAGTTATATGTATGCCCTAGAGGCCATTACTGTACATAGGATGTATATTGTAGTGGATGCTGGGACATATATAGGGAGGACTTTCTTGCTCGACATGATAGTATGCTATCTGGTTGAACTTTACCTTAACGTGTATGCTGATTGTCTCTCTGTTACATGTTGGTAAAGCCCTTAGGATCTGTACTTGACTACCTGGACTATGATGCGGATCATACTAGTGGGGACATGGTAGTCCATAAGTACATCCTTCAAAGTCCCTAGTCGTGGGTGTATCGAGACGGGGCATCGATATGCCAGAGTAGACTAGCGTGTACCTTCTCGACCCATGCAGATGGGCGATGGATGATCCCATATCCATTGGTGTTTGACATCAGAGATGATATACGGGTGCTCAGTAGAGACTGGGTACACTTGACGGACTCGCCGAGAACTCCCAGATGGTATTATACCTCACGTCAGATGGCAGTTCTCTGGTGACACTGGTACAGAGTAGTCTGTTGACCCGAGATCGTCATAGAGTCTTGTGTGGTTCCCACTGTGCTTTGATTTCCATCTTACCACGTTCAAGAGGGCGTGCAAAACGGTGGTTTTTGGGTACAGTCCCGAGTCACATGGAGGCAATGAGCGATAGGAGGGGATTCGTCTCTCCCGGTATATGGGGGTTGATGTTGCGCTGTGTTCGATTGGCTATAACAGGAAATCCCTGGCCAGGGTTGCTGAGATTTACTGGTAAGTGTTACCAGTAGTTTCTCGAACAGTTATAGACCTCATATCGACACGACTTATTGAGCTATTGGGGTCTGACGTATACCACCCCTAGGCGAGATATGCGACAGATCAGACGATCAGACCGGACTGTACGGTAGTGTTACTGGTCGGATTCACTGGAGTGTGAGCGGGCTTGCTCGTCGATCTTCAGATCGCTCAATACCCGGGTGGCCGTTACGTTTAGCAGACCGCTTGCGGCTTGTGGATGCTTGATATGATCATCATCTGCTGCCGGCGTATTGACGAGTCTTTAGAGTCCTACACAGAGGTTTCCTGGCTCAAGCGAAACGAAATAGGAGCGCATATGAGATATGTGCGGGACCGAGAATAATGCGTGTATGTGATACCGTATTCTATTCTCGCGATAAATATATCGAATGGTTGTATGTGATATAACCTAGTTATCGATTCAAGCGTTGATTCGATAAGCCGATATATTAGATACCAGTCGGTTATGTGCGCATGACCGGATCATTGAATCAAGTGTTGATTTAATGATTTAATGTATAATTATATATTTGATATATTACTTTGCATTAACTAGTATCGGTTCACTTTAGACGGATTTTCTCACTCGGATGTGCGCATTGTATATGCGATATACTTTTGTGCACTTGCTTGTATCATGTTTGATGATACATGTCATGCTAGGGTTCAAGTGTAAAGATTAAACCTTGGTTAATGAAATAGTTTAGGGTTTCTTATTTGTTATTCATTTATCTATTTAATTATCCTTTTTATTTTTGATAAATGAATAAAAGAAATGAGAAAAGAATGGTGGCTAAAATTGTTCTTTAGTTGAAGCTTCATGAAGCTTTGTTCAAGTCAACCATCCTTATCTCATCCTTAACCCTAACCATTCCCACTAACCATGATTCATTCTCTACACTTAACTCTAGTTAGAATTATGATAAGAATTCATTTTCTTTTCTTTTTCTAATTAACTTATCATATCATTTTCCTTCTTCTTCTTCATGCTTCAAGTGAAGAAGCTTGATGTCCATCAATGGTGATTGATGCATATGAGTGAGAAATCCAATTCTAAAGTCTACCCACTTCCTATTTCTTCATCCTCTACCTCTTGCCAAGTAGTAGAGTGTGTTTCCTTCACAAGTTTCATGACTTGTTGAAGGTGGAGCTTGATTCATCGATGCTTCGACGTAGATCATCTTCGGCATGGACATCGACGACCTAGCTTGCCCATTCTCCGACGAAGCCGATCCTAGAGCCCGGATTTGATTTGGACAGCGGAAAGGACCTCGTTGCGGAGCTATGGAGGTGGAGGACCGGATCTACAAAGGTTGTATTTCCGTATTCTCATTAGTTAACTGTTAACTAGTTCTTGTTCGCCTAGACTTCTAGTATACGATCCGTTGTTTAGGGTTTGTAGGCACCATAATTTTTGAAATTGCCATGGTTGATGGCTTTGGAGACCTCACTAGAGTGCCTAGGAACCCTGCAGTGGTATCAAAGCCTAGCTAGAGCCTTAGGCAAAGTCCAGACGGAAATTGAAGTCCGATCGAACCCGAAAGTCCAAATCAAATATGCTCTCTGTACTTTTTTCAAAACAGTGCATTTTTCCACATTAAAAATATTCAGAAAAACATGCAGGAAAATATAAGATTAACTGTGCAACCCGTAGCCCTAACTCCATTAAAGCGCCGCGCTTCCGCGGCACGAGCATGGTTCGTGCGGCGGAAGGGCGGCCGTTTTGTCGTCTTCTGTGGTTAAGTTTGCACAGTAACTCCTATTTAGTAGTGCTGAGTTCTCTGGATATTTTTAAAATTTTATTCAAGTGTTGAATAATCTGGAATGTTTTGGAGCTTCGGTGTTTCGATCGGGGTATCAAATTTTGTCTGTGTGGCTTTCCGGATAAATTTTAGAATATGTTAGAAAGTTCGACCGGATATAAATACCCAACTTTTCCCCTGTCGGGAAATTTCCAAGTGTTGGATTTTTCCGTAGTTTAACGACGTTCTAAGTAGTGCAAGTAACACGATGGTCCCTCTAGAAGACACAAACTTTAACTCGATTATGTGACCGTCTTGAACTGCCCTTTGAACCATCGGGTTTGGGGCAGTACGGCGTGCCACATGTGAGGCGTTGGCTTGACCCTTCTACGGCTGGATCGTTGGTACTGAGGTACGAACTGAATGTTGTTAGACTTATTTCATGTGTTGATCTGTATCGGGAAAACTTGGGTGTTCGATTGTTCGATCGGAAAGTTTAACATTTTCTGTTTATCTGGAATGTGATACAATAATTGGAATTCACAAGTAGTTATGTGATAACTAAATGAATGTTATAAACGTAGCAGTTTAGTCTCACTTGATCGGTTGCCACGGAATTTTGATATGATCAAAAGTCCGTCGCAATCACGTAGCGTACGCGGATACTCGCCGGGTAAACTTAATAGACAGCCTCACTCCATAGCCCCGACCAAGTGACTATAGGAGAACCCCGTCGCCGAAAGCATCCATTCGGGTGCTCGCGGTAGCGGTGTTCCGCCTTGGTGCACTTCGTCGACGGTATCGGGGGTGCAGCCGTCTACTGAAGTTTGCGACGAGCATTCGATCAGGATGTCGGGAATCTTGTTGAATTACCCGACTTGGTATTGAAAAGTGTTTTCGATTTTGAGACTAAAATGCGGGGTTTATAATTGTTAGGCATGCGATGTCTAAGGTATTCATTTGGTCAGGCATGCGATGTCTGAGGTGGTTGCGGATTCCAACTGTTGTAGTTTTACACTTTCTTTTCTGTGACCGTAAGTGTAATATGTGATATCGCCGTTTTCGTTGCTATATATCAACGACAATTGGGATGCGCATATTTACTTACGTTGATGACATGTGATGTTATGTGTTGCTGGATATGTTATATTGGATCGTCGTGTTTGAATAGCCGGGGTTTTTTTATGTGAGATGAGTGTTTTTCATTTTCATTCATGTAAAAACTTGTATGTAATATTCTTTTATTGGGGCGCTTCCAGGTTGCGGGAGTTGTCACCTGTTGTATATTATTTACTTTTCTGCACTAGGATAGACCCAAGGAGGAGGGCACAAGTAACCGGGTTCTGGAGTCCAGTGGGAGACCAACTCGAGGAGTCGAGTCCGGGTCTCCTAACTCTAGAATTGGTAGGGTTGCTTGCCGCTCTCGTAGGGGTCTAGGGGTGTGGGTTTGGCTATTCATCACGACCGTGGAATCCGTGTTTTATACTGGCTCGTATTGAAAACACGGACGTCCTAGTATATCCAATATTTCATATGTTTCTTCTGCTGCGATATCTGTGATGTGATCATATGATGTTCTGTGATAGATACAGTATATAGTATATATGATATATTATATAGACGTTACTTATGTTTTACACCCATGCTAGCCCTGCCCTGCTCTGCCGTTAGTTACCTAACCTAACGGTGCACGAGGGGACATCGAGGCGAATGCGGATGGCATAAGTGTACGTCGTATTTATCTGTGATGTTTAGGTACTTAAATGATGGGACTTCATTAATGTGATTAATGAAATAAAAGAAACCTAAG